>CM051235.1:619548007-620748007 GCA_027917425.1 Gastrophryne carolinensis
TGCCACACACACAATGACATCATCACCCTCCTGCCACACACACACACAATGACATCATCCCCCTCCTGCCACACACACACACAATGACATCATCCTCCTCCTGCCACACACACAATGACATCATCCCCCTCCAGCCACACACACACAATGACATCATCCCCCTCCAGCCACACACACAATGACATCATCCCCCTCCTGCCACACACACACACAATGACATCATCCCCCTCCTGCCAGACACACAATGACATCATCCCCCTCCTGCCACACACACACAATGACATCATCCCCCTCCTGCCACACACACAATGACATCATCCCCCTCCTGCCACACACACAATGACATCATCCCCCTCCTGCCACACACACAATGACATCATCCCCCTCCTGCCACACACACACAATGACATCATCCCCCTCCTGCCACACACACACAATGACATCATCACCCTCCTGCCACACACACAATGACATCATCCCCCTCCTGCCACACACACAATGACATCATCCCCCTCCTGCCACACACACACAATGACATCATCCCCCTCCTGCCACACACACACAATGACATCATCCCCCTCCTGCCACACACACACACAATGACATCATCCCCCTCCTGCCACACACACACAATGACATCATCCCCCTCCTGCCACACACACACAATGACATCATCCCCCTCCTGCCACACACACACAATGACATCATCCCCCTCCTGCCACACACACACACAATGACATCATCCCCCTCCTGCCACACACACAATGACATCATCCCCCTCCTGCCACACACACACAATGACATCATCCCCCTCCTGCCACACACACACACAATGACATCATCCCCCTCCTGCCACACACACACAATGACATCATCCCCCTCCTGCCACACACACACAATGACATCATCCCCCTCCTGCCACACACACACACAATGACATCATCCCCCTCCTGCCACACACACAATGACATCATCCCCCTCCTGCCACACACACACACAATGACATCATCCCCCTCCTGCACACACACACAATGACATCATCCCCCTCCTGCCACACACACACAATGACATCATCCCCCTCCTGCCACACACACACAATGACATCATCACCCTCCTGCCACACACACACACAATGACATCATCCCCCTCCTGCCACACACACAATGACATCATCCCCCTCCTGCCACACACACACACAATGACATCATCCCCCTCCTGCCACACACACACACAATGACATCATCCCCCTCCTGCCACACACACAATGACATCATCCCCCTCCTGCCACACACACACAATGACATCATCCCCCTCCTGCCACACACACACAATGACATCATCCCCCTCCTGCCACACACACACAATGACATCATCCCCCTCCTGCCACACACACACACAATGACATCATCCCCCTCCTGCCACACACACACACAATGACATCATCCCCCTCCTGCCACACACCACAATGACATCATCCCCCTCCTGCCACACACACAATGACATCATCCCCCTCCTGCCACACACACAATGACATCATCCCCCTCCTGCCACACACACACACAATGACATCATCCCCCTCCTGCCACACACACACAATGACATCATCCCCCTCCTGCCACACACAATGACATCATCCCCCTCCTGCCACACACACACAATGACATCATCCCCCTCCTGCCACACACACAATGACATCATCCCCCTCCTGCCACACACACACAATGACATCATCCCCCTCCTGCCACACACACACAATGACATCATCCCCCTCCTGCCACACACACACACAATGACATCATCCCCCTCCTGCCACACACACAATGACATCATCCCCCTCCTGCCACACACACACAATGACATCATCCCCCTCCTGCCACACACACAATGACATCATCCCCCTCCTGCCACACACACAATGACATCATCCCCCTCCTGCCACACACACAATGACATCATCCCCCTCCTGCCACACACACAATGACATCACCCCCCTCCTGCCACACACACACACAATGACATCATCACCCTCCTGCCACACACACAATGACATCATCCCCCTCCTGCCACACACACACAATGACATCATCCCCCTCCTGCCACACACACACACAATGACATCATCCCCCTCCAGCCACACACACACAATGACATCATCCCCCTCCTGCCACACACACACAATGACATCATCCCCCTCCTGCCACACACACACAATGACATCATCCCCCTCCTGCCACACACACACACAATGACATCATCCCCCTCCTGCCACACACACACACAATGACATCATCCCCCTCCTGCCACACACACACACAATGACATCATCCCCCTCCTGCCACACACACACACAATGACATCATCCCCCTCCTGCCACACACACACAATGACATCATCCCCCTCCTGCCACACACACACACAATGACATCATCCCCCTCCTGCCACACACACAATGACATCATCCCCCTCCTGCCACACACACACACAATGACATCATCCCCCTCCTGCCACACACACAATGACATCACCCCCCTCCTGCCACACACACAATGACATCATCCCCCTCCTGCCACACACACACACAATGACATCATCCCCCTCCTGCCACACACACACACAATGACATCATCCCCCTCCTGCCACACACACAATGACATCATCCCCCTCCTGCCACACACACAATGACATCATCCCCCTCCTGCCACACACACAATGACATCATCCCCTCCTGCCACACACACACAATGACATCATCCCCCTCCTGCCACACACACACACAATGACATCATCCCCCTCCTGCCACACACACAATGACATCACCCCCCTCCTGCCACACACACACAATGACATCATCCCCCTCCTGCCACACACACAATGACATCATCCCCCTCCTGCCACACACACACAATGACATCATCCCCCTCCTGCCACACACACACAATGACATCATCCCCCTCCTGCCACACACACAATGACATCATCCCCCTCCTGCCACACACACACAATGACATCATCCCCCTCCTGCCACACACACAATGACATCATCCCCCTACAGCCACACACACAATGACATCATCCCCCTCCTGCCACACACACACACAATGACATCACCCCCCTCCTGCCACACACACAATGACATCACCCCCCTCCTGCCACACACACAATGACATCATCCCCCTCCTGCCACACACACACACAATGACATCATCCCCCTCCTGCCACACACACAATGACATCATCACCCTCCTGCCACACACACAATGACATCATCCCCCTCCTGCCACACACACACAATGACATCATCCCCCTCCTGCCACACACACACACAATGACATCATCCCCCTCCTGCCACACACACACAATGACATCATCCCCCTCCTGCCACACACACAATGACATCACCCCCCTCCTGCCACACACACACACAATGACATCATCACCCTCCTGCCACACACACAATGACATCATCACCCTCCTGCCACACACACAATGACATCATCCCCTCCTGCCACACACACACACAATGACATCATCCCCTCCTGCCACACACACACAATGACATCATCCCCCTCCTGCCACACACACAATGACATCATCCCCCTCCTGCCACACACAATGACATCATCCCCCTCCTGCCACACACACACAATGACATCATCCCCCTCCTGCCACACACACACACAATGACATCATCCCCCTCCTGCCACACACACAATGACATCACCCCCCTCCTGCCACACACACAATGACATCATCCCCCTCCTGCCACACACACACACAATGACATCATCCCCCTCCTGCCACACACACAATGACATCATCACCCTCCTGCCACACACACACACAATGACATCATCCCCCTCCTGCCACACACACACACAATGACATCATCCCCCTCCTGCCACACACACACACACACAATGACATCATCACCCTCCTGCCACACACACACACAATGACATCATCCCCCTCCTGCCACACACACACAATGACATCATCCCCCTCCTGCCACACACACAATGACATCACCCCCCTCCTGCCACACACACAATGACATCATCACCCTCCTGCCACACACACACACAATGACATCATCCCCCTCCTGCCACACACACACACAATGACATCATCCCCCTCCTGCCACACACACAATGACATCATCACCCTCCTGCCACACACACACACAATGACATCATCACCCTCCTGCCACACACACACAATGACATCATCCCCCTCCTGCCACACACACACACAATGACATCATCGCCCTCCTGCCACACACACACACAATGACATCATCCCCCTCCTGCCACACACACAATGACATCATCCCCCTCCTGCCACACACACAATGACATCACCCCCTCCTGCCACACACACACACAATGACATCATCCCCCTCCTGCCACACACACACACAATGACATCATCCCCCTCCTGCACACACACACACAATGACATCATCCCCTCCTGCCACACACACAATGACATCACCCCCTCCTGCCACACACACACACAATGACATCACCCCCTCCTGCCACACACACACACAATGACATCATCCCCCTCCTGCCACACACACAATGACATCATCCCCTCCTGCCACACACACAATGACATCATCCCCCTCCTGCCACACACACAATGACATCATCCCCCTCCTGCCACACACACAATGACATCATCCCCCTCCTGCCACACACACAATGACATCATCCCCCTCCTGCCACACACACACAATGACATCATCCCCCTCCTGCCACACACACAATGACATCATCCCCCTCCTGCCACACACACACACAATGACATCATCCCCCTCCTGCCACACACACACACAATGACATCATCCCCCTCCTGCCACACACACACACAATGACATCATCCCCCTCCTGCCACACACACAATGACATCATCCCCCTCCTGCCACACACACACAATGACATCATCCCCCTCCAGCCACACACACAATGACATCATCCCCCTCCTGCCACACACACACACAATGACATCATCCCCCTCCTGCCACACACACAATGACATCATCCCCTCCTGCCACACACACACACACAATGACATCATCCCCCTCCTGCCACACACACACACAATGACATCATCCCCCTCCTGCCACACACACACACACAATGACATCATCCCCCTCCTGCCACACACACAATGACATCATCCCCCTCCTGCCACACACACACACAATGACATCATCCCCCTCCTGCCACACACACACAATGACATCATCCCCTCCTGCCACACACACACACACAATGACATCACCCCCCTCCTGCCACACACACACACAATGACATCACCCCCCTCCTGCCACACCCACAATGACATCATCCCCCTCCTGCCACACACACACACAATGACATCATCCCCCTCCTGCACACACACACAATGACATCATCCCCCTCCTGCCACACACACAATGACATCATCCCCTCCTGCCACACACACACACAATGACATCATCCCCCTCCTGCCACACACACACACAATGACATCATCCCCCTCCTGCCACACACACACAATGACATCATCCCCCTCCTGCCACACACACAATGACATCATCCCCCTCCTGCCACACACACACACAATGACATCATCCCCCTCCTGCCACACACACACACAATGACATCATCCCCCTCCTGCCACACACACACACAATGACATCACCCCCCTCCTGCCACACCCACAATGACATCATCCCCCTCCTGCCACACACACACACAATGACATCATCCCCCTCCTGCCACACACACACACAATGACATCATCCCCCTCCTGCCACACACACACACAATGACATCACCCCCCTCCTGCCACACACACACAATGACATCACCCCCTCCTGCCACACCCACAATGACATCATCCCCCTCCTGCCACACACACAATGACATCATCCCCCTCCTGCCACACACACACAATGACATCACCCCCCTCCTGCCACACACACACACAATGACATCATCCCCCTCCTGCCACACACACACACAATGACATCATCCCCCTCCTGCCACACACACACACAATGACATCATCCCCCTCCTGCCACACACACACAATGACATCATCCCCCTCCAGCCACACACACAATGACATCATCACCCTCCTGCCACACACACACACAATGACATCATCCCCCTCCTGCCACACACACAATGACATCATCACCCTCCTGCCACACACACAATGACATCACCCCCCTCCTGCCACACACACAATGACATCATCCCCCTCCTGCCACACACACACACAATGACATCATCCCCCTCCTGCCACACACACAATGACATCACCCCCCTCCTGCCACACACACAATGACATCACCCCCCTCCTGCCACACACACACAATGACATCATCCCCCTCCTGCCACACACACACACAATGACATCACCCCCCTCCTGCCACACACACAATGACATCATCCCCCTCCTGCCACACACACAATGACATCATCCCCCTCCTGCCACACACACACACAATGACATCACCCCCCTCCTGCCACACACACACAATGACATCATCCCCCTCCTGCCACACACACACACAATGACATCATCCCCCTCCTGCCACACACACAATGACATCATCCCCCTCCTGCCACACACACACACAATGACATCATCCCCCTCCTGCCACACACACACACAATGACATCATCACCCTCCTGCCACACACACAATGACATCATCCCCCTCCTGCCACACACACACAATGACATCATCCCCCTCCTGCCACACACACACACAATGACATCATCCCCCTCCTGCCACACACACACACACAATGACATCATCCCCCTCCTGCCACACACACAATGACATCATCCCCCTCCTGCCACACACACACACAATGACATCATCCCCCTCCTGCCACACACACACAATGACATCATCCCCCTCCTGCCACACACACAATGACATCATCACCCTCCTGCCACACACACACACAATGACATCATCCCCCTCCTGCCACACACACAATGACATCATCACCCTCCTGCCACACACACAATGACATCACCCCCCTCCTGCCACACACACAATGACATCATCCCCCTCCTGCCACACACACACACAATGACATCATCCCCCTCCTGCCACACACACAATGACATCACCCCCCTCCTGCCACACACACAATGACATCACCCCCCTCCTGCCACACACACAATGACATCATCCCCCTCCTGCCACACACACAATGACATCATCCCCCTCCTGCCACACACACACACAATGACATCATCCCCCTCCTGCCACACACACACACAATGACATCATCACCCTCCTGCCACACACACAATGACATCATCCCCCTCCTGCCACACACACACACACAATGACATCATCCCCCTCCTGCCACACACACACAATGACATCATCCCCCTCCTGCCACACACACACACAATGACATCATCCCCCTCCTGCCACACACACACACAATGACATCATCACCCTCCTGCCACACACACACAATGACATCATCCCCCTCCTGCCACACACACACACAATGACATCATCCCCCTCCTGCCACACACACACACAATGACATCATCCCCCTCCTGCCACACACACACACAATGACATCATCCCCCTCCTGCCACACACACACAATGACATCATCCCCCTCCTGCCACACACACAATGACATCATCCCCCTCCTGCCACACACACAATGACATCATCCCCCTCCTGCCACACACACACAATGACATCATCCCCCTCCTGCCACACACACACACAATGACATCATCACCCTCCTGCCACACACACACACAATGACATCATCCCCCTCCTGCCACACACACAATGACATCATCACCCTCCTGCCACACACACAATGACATCATCACCCTCCTGCCACACACACAATGACATCACCCCCCTCCTGCCACACACACAATGACATCATCACCCTCCTGCCACACACACACACAATGACATCATCCCCCTCCTGCCACACACACAATGACATCATCCCCCTCCTGCCACACACACACACAATGACATCATCCCCCTCCTGCCACACACACACACAATGACATCATCCCCCTCCTGCCACACACACACAATGACATCATCCCCCTCCTGCCACACACACACACAATGACATCATCCCCCTCCTGCCACACACACAATGACATCATCCCCCTCCTGCCACACACACACAATGACATCATCCCCCTCCTGCCACACACACAAACAATGACATCATCCCCCTCCTGCCACACACACAATGACATCATCCCCCTCCTGCCACACACACACACACAATGACATCATCCCCCTCCTGCCACACACACAATGACATCATCACCCTCCTGCCACACACACACACAATGACATCATCCCCCTCCAGCCACACACACAATGACATCATCCCCCTCCAGCCACACACACAATGACATCATCCCCCTCCTGCCACACACACACACAATGAGATCATCCCCCTCCTGCCACACACACACAATGACATCATCCCCCTCCTGCCACACACACACACAATGAGATCATCCCCCTCCTGCCACACACACACAATGACATCATCCCCCTCCTGCCACACACACACACAATGACATCACCCCCCTCCTGCCACACACACACACAATGACATCATCCCCCTCCTGCCACACACACAATGACATCATCCCCCTCCTGCCACACACACACACAATGACATCATCCCCCTCCTGCCACACACACACACAATGACATCATCCCCCTCCTGCCACACACACACAATGACATCATCCCCCTCCTGCCACACACACACACAATGACATCACCCCCCTCCTGCCACACCCACAATGACATCATCCCCCTCCTGCCACACACACACAAACAATGACATCATCCCCCTCCTGCCACACACACAATGACATCATCCCCCTCCTGCCACACCCACACAATGACATCATCCCCCTCCTGCCACACCCACACAATGACATCATCCCCCTCCTGCCACACCCACACAATGACATCATCCCCCTCCTGCCACACACACACAATGACATCATCCCCCTCCTGCCACACCCACACAATGACATCATCCCCCTCCTGCCACACACACACACAATGACATCATCCCCCTCCAGCCACACACACAATGACATCATCCCCCTCCTGCCACACACACACAATGACATCATCCCCCTCCTGCCACACACACAATGACATCATCCCCCTCCTGCCACACACACACAATGACATCATCCCCCTCCTGCCACACACACACACAATGACATCATCCCCCTCCTGCCACACACACAATGACATCATCCCCCTCCTGCCACACACACACAATGACATCATCCCCCTCCTGCCACACACACAATGACATCATCCCCCTCCTGCCACACACACACAATGACATCATCCCCCTCCTGCCACACACACAATGACATCATCCCCCTCCTGCCACACCCACACAATGACATCATCCCCCTCCTGCCACACACACACACAATGACATCATCCCCCTCCAGCCACACACACAATGACATCATCCCCCTCCTGCCACACACACACAATGACATCATCCCCCTCCTGCCACACACACAATGACATCATCCCCCTCCTGCCACACACACACAATGACATCATCCCCCTCCTGCCACACACACAATGACATCATCCCCCTCCTGCCACACACACAATGACATCATCCCCCTCCTGCCACACACACAATGACATCATCCCCCTCCTGCCACACACACACACAATGACATCATCCCCCTCCTGCCACACACACACACAATGACATCACCCCCCTCCTGCCACACACACACAATGACATCACCCCCCTCCTGCCACACACACACACAATGACATCACCCCCCTCCTGCCACACACACACAATGACATCATCCCCCTCCAGCCACACACACAATGACATCATCCCCCTCCTGCCACACACACACAATGACATCACCCCCCTCCTGCCACACACACACAATGACATCATCCCCCTCCAGCCACACACACACACAATGACATCATCCCCCTCCAGCCACACACACAATGACATCATCCCCCTCCTGCCACACATACACACAATGACATCATCCCCCTCCTGCCACACACACACACAATGACATCATCCCCCTCCTGCCACACACACAATGACATCATCCCCCTCCTGCCACACACACACACAATGACATCATCCCCCTCCTGCCACACACACACACAATGACATCACCCCCCTCCTGCCACACACACAATGACATCATCCCCCTCCTGCCACACACACACAATGACATCACCCCCCTCCTGCCACACACACACAATGACATCATCCCCCTCCAGCCACACACACACACAATGACATCATCCCCCTCCAGCCACACACACAATGACATCATCCCCCTCCTGCCACACACACAATGACATCACCCCCCTCCTGCCACACACACAATGACATCATCCCCCTCCTGCCACACACACAATGACATCATCCCCCTCACTGTTACTACCCGCAGCACGACTTACCTTTCCAGACAGCAGCTCTATCATCTTGTTGATCAGCTCAAAGAGCTTCTGCTTGCCGATCCTCCTGGGGATCATGAAGTGATGACGAGGCGCCATGATGGCCACAAGGTCACCTGACCTCACCACAGCAAAGGTCTGTATAGAAACACAGTGTATAACAAATAATTATAAAAACACCTCCCAGAATCCCCCTCACCTCTCCGGTCAGTGGCGTGTTTTAATAATAGAGATGAGAGAAGTGTCATGTGACCTCCCAGAATCCCCCTCACCTCTCCGGTCAGTGGCGTGTTTTAATAATAGAGATGAGAGAAGTGTCATGTGACCTCCCAGAATCCCCCTCACCTCTCCGGTCAGTGGCGTGTTTTAATAATAGAGATGAGAGAAGTGTCATGTGACCTCCCAGAATCCCCCTCACCTCTCCGGTCAGTGGCGTGTTTTAATAATAGAGATGAGAGAAGTGTCATGTGACCTCCCAGAATCCCCCTCACCTCTCCGGTCAGTGGCGTGTTTTAATAATAGAGATGAGAGAAGTGTCATGTGACCTCCCAGAATCCCCCTCACCTCTCCGGTCAGTGGCGTGTTTTAATAATAGAGATGAGAGAAGTGTCATGTGACCTCCCAGAATCCCCCTCACCTCTCCGGTCAGGGGCGTGTTTTAATAATAGAGGTGAGAGCCATGTCATGTGACCTCCCAGAATCCCCCTCACCTCTCCGGTCAGCAGGCTGATGATCTCCAATGACAGGGTGAGTATCTTCTCAGTCACATGAACCTGCTCCATTCTTTATATTGAGGTGACGTCATCGATACGAGAGTTTCTTCTGTGGATGAAAGAGAATAATGTTGAGATTAGAGAGCGCGGCGCAGAGATTAGAGAGCGCGGCGCAGAGATTAGAGAGCGCGGCGCAGAGATTAGAGAGCGCGGCGCAGAGATAAGAGAGCTCGGCGCAGAGATAAGAGAGCGCGGCGCAGAGATAAGAGAGCGCGGCGCAGAGATAAGAGAGCGCGGCGCAGAGATAAGAGAGCGCGGCGCAGAGATAAGAGAGCGCGGCGCAGAGATAAGAGAGCGCGGCGCAGAGATAAGAGAGCGCGGCGCAGAGATAAGAGAGCGCGGCGCAGAGATTAGAGAACGCGTCGCAGAGATTAGAGAACGCGTCGCAGAGATTAGAGAGCGCGGCGCAGAGATAAGAGAGCGCGGCGCAGAGATTAGAGAACGCGTCGCAGAGATTAGAGAACGCGTCGCAGAGATTAGAGAACGCGTCGCAGAGATTAGAGAACGCGTCGCAGAGATTAGAGAACGCGTCGCAGAGATTAGAGAACGCGTCGCAGAGTTTAGAGAACGCGTCGCAGAGATAAGCGAGCGCGGCGCAGAGATAAGCGAGCGCGGCGCAGAGATAAGCGAGCGCGGCGCAGAGATAAGCGAGCGCGGCGCAGAGATAAGCGAGCGCGGCGCAGAGATTAGAGAGCGCGGCGCAGAGATTAGAGAGCGCGGCGCAGAGATTAGAGAGCGCGGCGCAGAGATTAGAGAGCGCGGCGCAGAGATTAGAGAGCGCGGCGCAGAGATTAGAGAGCGCGGCGCAGAGATTAGAGAGCGCGGCGCAGAGATTAGAGAGCGCGGCGCAGAGATTAGAGAGCGCGGCGCAGAGATTAGAGAGCGCGGCGCAGAGATTAGAGAGCGCGGCGCAGAGATTAGAGAGCGCGGCGCAGAGATTAGAGAGCGCGGCGCAGAGATTAGAGAGCGCGGCGCAGAGATAAGAGAGCGCGGCGCAGAGATAAGAGAGCGCGGCGCAGAGATAAGAGAGCGCGGCGCAGAGATAAGAGAGCGCGGCGCAGAGATAAGAGAGCGCGGCGCAGAGATAAGAGAGCGCGGCGCAGAGATAAGAGAGCGCGGCGCAGAGATAAGAGAGCGCGGCGCAGAGATTAGAGAACGCGGCGCAGAGATTAGAGAACGCGGCGCAGAGATTAGAGAACGCGGCACGGAGATTACAGAGCGCGGCACGGAGATTACAGAGCGCGGTGGCGAGATAAGAGAAGAGCGTCACTGTGCCTGGGATGTCCCATCACATACCTCCCAAGTGTCCCTGATTTGGAGGGACTGTCCCTCTTTTGAGCCCATGTCCCCCTGTCCCTCGTTGTTCTCATTTGTCCCTCTTTGAGGTGTAACGTGCAGATCTGCAGGAAAAAACTATTACACCCCATCTCTTATCCATCCCTCAATGAGGGGGCGTGGCTTCACCCATCCCTCAATGAGGGGTGTGGTCTCATTTACATATTGTCCCTCTTTGAGGTGTAACATGCAGATCTGAAGCAATAAATTATTCATTTTCTATCTGTTACAATGTATCTCCTATGATCCCTCAATAAAGGGGCGTGGCCTCATCGTCACTCAATGAGGGTGCGTGGCTTAATTTAAAAATTGTCCCTCTTTCCCACCCAGAAAAGTTGTGAGGTAAGCCCATAATTCCACCATCACAGAAACGCCAGAATATCATTTATGTTACATTATATCTATACACACCATTACTGTGCTGGATGATGTGTCCTGCTGCTACAGAGACAGAGAAACATGCCGCTATAATATATAAAGCGTTACCTGTATGAGTTATTTCATGGCTGTAACTTCCCCCGCTTCCTCTCTGACCTGGAAACCATTGTCACTTCCTGTCTGTGCGTTCCGTCGCTCACTTCCTGTTTGTGCCCCACCAGTCACTTCCTGTCTCTGCGTTCCGCCACTCACTTCCTGTTTGAGTTCCCCAATCACTTCCTGTCTCTGTGTTCCACCTCTTACTTCCTGTTTGTGTCCCGCCACTCACTTCCTGTCTCTGCGTTTCACCGGTCACTTCCTGTTTGTGTTCCACCAGTCACTTCCTGTCTCTGCGTTCCGCCACTCACTTCCTGTCTCTGCGTTCCACCAGTGACTTCCTGTTTGTGTTTCTCTACTCACCTTGTGTCTATGCAGTCTTCCGGTTACTTTCTATCTGCTCACTGCTGCCATCTGGTGGTGAGGATCTGAACAGCAGCCTCCACCTCCTCCCTGGATCTGGGCGCTATAGAAAGGCGTTAGCAATGTCTGTGGTGTTGGAGCTCAGGATAATGATCAGCTTTAAAACTTCTGACGTAGAGAAGCGTTTGAGGCTGCTGTTCAGATGGCAGCAGTGACAAGAGACAGGAAGTAAGTGCTGGAACGCATATACAGGAACTGAGTGAAGGAACGTACAGACAGGAAGTTAGTCGTGGAACACAAACAGGAAGTGACAATGGTTTCCGGGTCACAGAGCAAGTGGAGGAAGAGCAGTCAGTAAGAGAAACAGGTAACACTTTAAATGCTCACGTTTCTCTTTCTATATTACAGTAAAGTGACAGGACACGTCATACAGTGCAGCGATGGAGCAATAAAAGATATATACTTATAAAATGTGTACCTTTATATATATAGTGTATAACGCATGCCTCCCGAGTGTCCCTGATTTGGAGGGACTGTCCCTCTTTTGAGCCCATCCATGTCCCCCTGTCCCTCTTTGTTCTCATTTGTCCCTCTTTGAGGTGTAACATGTAGATCTGCAGCAATAAATGATTCATTTGCCTATTCAAAGTGTTTCTATTGTTGTAACCGTTACAATGTATCTCCTATCCATCAATCAATGAAGGGGCGTGGCTTCATCCATCCCTCAATGCGGGGGCGTGGCTTCATTCATGTCAATGGGGGGCGTGGCTTAATTTAAACTGGACCTTCACCATGATTTATTGAAAAGCCCAAACCCTTATAAAACGATTCCCCAGCATCTAAAGTTTATATATTTTACGCTTTTAGTCACTTATTACGGTAGTCTTTCCCCCACTGGGCTGCAACTCTGTTCAGGACTTTAGGATACGGGCGCCGCCATCTTGACTCAGAAGCATTACATACTGAGGAAAGGAGAGTTTGATAAAGTGCAGGGGGCGGGGTTATAGCTGTGCTTTGCTCAGACAGAGCAGAGCTGGGGTCAGGAGAAGGTCAGCAATCCCAGAATGCAGAGCAGCACAGTCAGAAGGCACTTCCTGTTTGCAGGCTGCCTGATGTTCCATGAGCCGCCATCTTGGATGTTTACAGGCTCATAACATGCAGTAGATGCAGGTAGGATGATTTTTAATGTGAGCAATCTGTATGTACAGGGTGTGGGAAACATATAAGATAGGCTCTTATTCAGGGTGAAGGTCCGGATTAATGCGAGCAATCTGTATGTACAAGGAGGAAACATATAAGATAGGCTCTCATTCAGGGTGAGGGTCCGGATTAATGTGAGCATTCTGTATGTACGTGGTGTGGGAAACATATAAGATAGGCTCTTATTCAGGGTGAAGGTCCGGATTAATGTGGGCAATCTGTATGTACAGGGTGTGGGAAACATATAAGATAGGCTCTTATTCAGGGTGAAGGTCCGGATTAATGTGGGCAATCTGTATGTACAGGGGGGAAACATATAAGATAGGCTCTTATTCAGCGCGAAGGTCCGGGTTAATGTGAGCAATCTGTATGTACAGGGTGTGGGAAACATATAAGATAGGCTCTTATTCAGGGTGAAGGTCCGGATTAATGTGAGCAATCTGTATGTACAGGGTGTGGGAAACATATAAGATAGACTCTTATTCAGGGTGAGGGTCCGGATTAATGTGGGCAATCTGTATGTACAGGGTGTGGGAAAAAAAACCTTAATCCAATTTCATATATAAAGTGCATCAAGAAACATACAATTGTTCAAACATGCAATAAAGTGCTGTGAAACACTATAATATTAGCCTACTATGAGGACCGCCGAGTGAGAAAAAGGTAAATATATCAAAGAACATGTGTAAATATTACATCGCCATATCAAGGGCTAGTAAAGCAGCGCCACACCTCGGCTCCAGCCGGCGCGTTTCGTAACAGCACCCCGTTACTTCCAAAACGTTACAACCAATGGTTGCCCGGAGGAAGGGGAATGCCCCCCCCCGGCTTGTTCTTATTAAAGAAAAATCGGGTGTTGACCTGGTTTAAGTGAACCCGTAGAAGTTCGGCCAAACTTTGAGCGAAAAGTTTGGTTCGGGTACCTGACCCAAAACTGGTCTGGTTTGACACTGCCCATTAGCCTCTATGGCGGTGACCACTAACCCTCACCTCGAGGCCACTTTGCTGCTCTCCACCCTGATGCCCCTCCGAAAGCCGCTGGGTGGAGATCCAGAAAACATGGCCTATTGGTGGCTCCTGAAGACAATGTTGGGGAACACTGCTCTCGGGGCACCTCGATCTGTCCTCGCTCTCGGCCATAAACATCCATCTAGAGATGCGGGACCTGATCTGGAGGTTCTGGGCAGGGTGGATTTGATTTAAATCTAACTGATTTAAATCACGATTTAAATCACTAGTCAGTAAGGCTTGATTTAAACCAGTGATTTAAATCAAAGTTTCTACCTAAACTAGTTCTTGCTATTTTAACATGCAAGTAGATGAAGATTTTTAGAATCACTTTTTATATTACTTTTTTCTCCCCAGTTTAATGGGTTAATCATTCATATTTGGACACCACTGTTCTGTTGTACTTAGGAAGGAGAAAAATAATCCTGACCTTAATAACAATTTAAATAGATTTATTCAACTGAAACAATAACAACATTACAGCATAAGTTATTTGCTTAAACAAACATCCATGTTTTGTTAACTAATTTGGCTAAACAAAATATATATATATTTTAAGAAACTTAGACTGTCAGCCCAGCCGACACATGAAAAACTTAAATCCTACTGTCCCTGCCGTCCTCTGTAGCTCACTAGTCATAGGTTTGTAGAACAATAGGATTAAGGTCTTTTTCTCAACTCTGTTCATGTTGTAACATTTTTGCTGTGAAGAAGAGGCTGGGACCTCTGCGGAGTCCAATTCAGTTTTGAGAACTGCGTAAGTAAAGCGAGCGTCTGTGATAATATAGGAGAGAAACTGCCCACTAATCCTACAGAAACCTCTGGAAGAGCATGGCATTGTGAATGTTACACATATACAGCCTTTATTCTACTGAGTTAAACAATTCAGCTTTATCTCATGATGGAAGAACCTTTGGATGGTAAAATATTTTCCTCAAAAAGCAGTTTATTGAAAAAAAATCCGATTTAAATAAAAAAAATCTGATTTAAATAAAAAAAAATCCGATTTTTTTGATTTTTTTTTAAAAAAACATTGATTTTTATCCACCCTGGTTCTGGGGATGCCGGGCGGCCTCATGCCAGTCCCTGGATCCGGAGCCTTTTTAAAGGTAGATTTTCTGTTTAAGATAAAGCAAATCAACTGAATCTGTCCCATAAAACCCGCCGCACAGTCCTGTGACAGCAATCTGCCACTTACCTGTCTCACACCTGATCGATGCTGACCTTATATTTCATCACTTCCTGGAAGACATTGAGCCTGGACCCGTAGACGTTTGGATGTGGCAAGTTCGGCCAAACTTTGAGCGAAAGGTTTGGTTCGGGTACCTGAACTTGACCCAAAACTGGTCTGGTTTGACACTGCTCTATGGTGGTGACCACTAACTCTCTCCTCGAGGCCATTTTGCTGCTCTCCACCCTGATGCTCCTCCCAAAGCCGCTGGGTGGAGATCCATAAAACATGGCCTATTGGTGAAGACAATGTTGGGGAACACTGCTCTCTGGGCACCTCGATCTGTCCTCTCTCTCGGCCATAAACATCCATCTAGAGATGCGGGA
The DNA here is from genome assembly GCA_027917425.1 of Gastrophryne carolinensis. NCBI lineage: Eukaryota > Metazoa > Chordata > Amphibia > Anura > Microhylidae > Gastrophryne > Gastrophryne carolinensis. Next base: position 619,565,227 of record CM051235.1, read on the forward strand.
CCTGATCTGGAGGTTCTGGGGACGCCGGGCGGCCTCATGCCAGTCCCTGGATCCGGAGCCTTTTTAAAGGTAGATTTTCTGTTTAAGATAAAGCAAATAAAGCAAATCAACTAAATCTGTCCCATAAAACCCTCCGCACAGTCCCGTGACAGCAATCTGCCGCTTACCTGTCTCACACCTGATCAATGCTGACCTTATATTTCATCACTTCCTGGAAGACATTGAGCCTGGACCCGGCTACTCACCTGTTTTACCCCTTTGTTGTATTGCTTGGAGGACGGACTTCCTGTGTTTGGCTTCAAATAACCTACAGAACAAACCCCAGCATTATGCTTTGATGCCCCTTCTGCTGCTGCTGTGTGGGTCCACTTTAAGTAAAATTGTTTCTTTTACCACCCCGTATAGATGACATCACTTCAAAAATGGAGCAGGTTCATGTGACCGACACGATGGTGACCCTATCACTGGAGATCATCTCCCTTCTGACCGGAGAGGTGAGGGGCATTCTGGGAGAGACATGTTATTTAATTCTATAAAAGTGTACCAAAACCCAGCACGATCGGCCTCGTAGATTCTGGGGCCCATAGATTCCCTCCAAACACCCCCCCCCCCCCCCGAGCATCCAAAATCAGGATTGGATGAAACCGCCCAGGTCACCCCATACACTTACCTTGCTTCCCAGTCCAACAGCGTATCCCCACTATCTCTCTAGCAGGGCGCGTGAATCGCCGGCGTGGGCGTGCTCCCTTTTAGAGGGAAGCGGGGGATGCGACCATCAGTGCGCTCGGAGCCGCTGGCCTTAGACGGCGTGATGTGATAGGCTCCGAGCGCGCTCATTGAACGAGAGGCTGCACATGTGCCGTAGGACCGGGAAGAGGTGAGTTGTGCTTGGCGATCTGGGGGGTGTCACACAGCGGGGTATCCCCAATCAGGGTGACCCGGGGGAAAGGACCAAAATGCAGGATAGTCAAAATCCTGGGTTTTGGCCCACCTTAGTTAAACATAACTGATTGGTGAGGATTGTGGAATGAATGACATCATTTCCTGTGTTTTATATACAGACCTTTGCTGTGGTGAGGTCAGGTGACCTTGTGGCCATCATGGCTCCCCAACATCGATTTTTGATCCCTGAGAGGATCGGCAAGCAGCAGATTCTACAGCTCATCAAGAGGCTGGTGGAGCAGCTGATGGAAAAGGTGAGTCGGGGATTCTGGGATATTATCTAATAACTGCAAAAAGGTGGATCTGGAAGGTGATGATGTCATTGGGTGTCTGGAGGGTGATGATGTCATTGTGTGTCTGGAGGGTGATGAGGCCATTGTGTGTCTGGAGGGTGATGAGGTCATTGTGTGTCTGGAGGGTGATGAGGTCATTGTGTGTCTGGAGGGTGATGAGGTCATTGTGTGTCTAGAGGGTGATGAGGTCATTGTGTGTCTGGAGGGTGATGAGGTCATTGTGTGTCTGGAGGGTGATGATGTCATTAGGTGTCTGGAGGGTGATGAGGTCATTGTGTGTCTGGAGGGTGATGATGTCATTAGGTGTCTGGAGGGTGATGAGGTCATTGTGTGTCTGGAGGGTGATGAGGTCATTGTGTGTCTGGAGGGTGATGAGGTCATTGTGTGTCTGGAGGGTGATGAGGTAATTAGGTGTCTGGAGGGTGATGAGGTCATTAGGTGTCTGGAGGGTGATGAGGTCATTGTGCGTCTGGAGGGTGATGAGGTCATTGTGTGTCTAGAGGGTGATGATGTCATTGCGTGTCTAGAGGGTGATGAGGTCATTGTGTGTCTAGAGGGTGATGAGGTCATTGTGTGTCTAGAGGATGATGAGGTCATTGTGTGTCTAGAGGGTGATGAGGTCATTGTGTGTCTAGAGGGTGATGAGGTCATTGTGTGTCTAGAGGGTGATGAGGTCATTGTGTGTCTAGAGGGTGATGAGGCCATTGTGTGTCTGGAGGGTGATGAGGTCATTGTGTGTCTGGAGGGTGATGAGGTCATTGTGTGTCTGGAGGGTGATGAGGTCATTGTGTGTCTAGAGGGCGATGAGGTCATTGTGTGTCTGGAGGGTGATGAGGTCATTGTGTGTCTGGAGGGTGAAGAGGTCATTGTGTGTCTGGAGGATGATGAGGTCATTGTGTGTCTGGAGGGTGATGAGGTCATTGTGTGTCTGGAGGGTGATGAGGTCATTGTGTGTCTGGAGGGTGATGAGGTCATTGTGTGTCTAGAGGGTAATGAGGTCATTGTATGTCTGGAGGGTAATGAGGTCATTGTATGTCTGGAGGGTGATGAGGTCATTAGGAGTCTGGAGGGTGATGAGGTCACTGTGTGTCTAGAGGGTGATGAGGTCATTGTGTCTAGAGGGTGATGAGGTCATTGTGCGTCTGGAGGGTGATGAGGTCATTGTGCGTCTGGAGGGTGATGAGGTCATTGTGCGTCTGGAGGGTGATGAGGTCATTGTGCATCAGGAGGGTGATGAGGTCATTGTGTGTCTGGAAGGTGACAATGTCATTGTGTGCCTCCATAGAAAAGCATCAGGTATTGGTGGGCTGTAGATGTGATACATTATTACAATGAATGTTCTCTATTCTATATTCAGCCTCGGAAGCCGAGCCAGCACGGGACGGTTAAAGAAGAGTGTGGGGAAGATGGAGACGTGAAGGGATTGCAGCATTCAGGAGGACCCAAAGAGGCCATGGTAAGTGATCAGATGCTCCTCACATCACCGGGTAACAGGAGGGTTTTAATTCCTTTGGGAATCTGATAGAGGTAAAGTATCCAATCAGTGTGTGTGTTTCCACCAGAGAGCTTGAAGTAGAAATGGCACTCCGAAGCAAAAGTCTTCAGGAAATACGATGTTTATTCGGCCGACCAGGAGCCAGCTCCCTAGCAGCCAACGCCCGAAATGCCCCGTATGCTGCTTGCTTAAATAGACAAAAGAACTTAAACGACCATCCTGATTGGATGCCCGGACACATGTCATTTTTCCATTGGACATTTCAAACATATATACAGCACATATAGAAAGTTTAACTTACACCTTAAGAACATATGTTCCTCATTAAGCAGACAACGTTCTTTAGTGATGGTCATTCGTATCAGGTGAAAACCCCTCCACACACTGGGGAATGTGAGAGATGGCATACAGGCGGCTCATAAAATTACTACTTTTCATTTTTCTCCCTCAAGCTTGAATAGGACAAAGCCCTGGTGCCCAACCTGTGGAGGTCCCCACCTTGTATTATAACCTATCAGGGGCAAAGCTGGTGATAGCTGGGGCTTGGCTTGGCCTTGTATTATATCCTATCAGGGGCAAAGCTGGTGATAGCTGGGGCTTGGAGGTCCCCCACCTTGTATTATATCCTATCAGGGGCAAAGCTGGTGATAGCCGGGGCTTGGAGGTCCCCCACCTTGTATTATATCCTATAAGGGGCAAAGCTGGTGATAGCTGGGGCTTGGAGCTCCCCCACCTTGTATTATATCCTATCAGGGGGAATGCTGGTGATAGCTGGGGCTTGGAGGTCCCCCACCTTGTATTATATCCTATCAGGGGCAAAGCTGGTGATAGCTGGGGCTTGGAGGTCCCCCACCTTGTATTATATCCTATCAGGGGCAAAGCTGGTGATAGCCGGGGCTTGGAGGTCCCCCACCTTGTATTATATCCTATCAGGGGCAAAGCTGATGATAGCTGGGGCTTGGAGGTCCCCCACCTTGTATTATATCCTATCAGGGGCAAAGCTGGTGATAGCTGGGGCTTGGAGGTCCCCCACCTTGTATTATATCCTATCAGGGGCAAAGCTGGTGATAGCTGGGGCTTGGAGGTCCCCCACCTTGTATTATATCCTATCAGGGGCAAAGCTGGTGATAGCCGGGGCTTGGAGGTCCCCACCTTGTATTATATCCTATCAGGGGCAAAGCTGGTGATAGCCGGGGCTTGGAGGTCCCCCACCTTGAACTTCTACGCCTAAAAACAAGGTCAACTGCATTATGGCCATGGACTTTGGAGCTGTTCAGGGAGGTGTGGAATCCTTGGGTTCAGGATTTTCTCCCTACAGATTTTGATGTATACCTAATGAGCATCTGATCCTTCCTCTGCCCCTTCCTTTACTCCCCCCTCCCACTACCTCTTTTCCCCCCTCATAGGGGTTGTTATTTTTCTTTAATTTATTTGAATTGAACTTTTTTTAGTAACTCTTGAATCGATTTTCTTGTATGCAGTGAATAAGCTTCTGATTGTTACTTAACTAGTCTGTAATCTTTAAATTCTGTGTATGAACAGTATTATACTTATACCCCAATATACACAATAAAAAGATTGATAAAGAAAAGGACGAAAAGAGTCCAAAATGGTTAGACGGTAAACAGGGCTGGATTAAGTGTGGTGGAGGCTCCAGATACAGTATAAAATAATAGTCCAGCCAAGCAACTGATTGGTGGTTGTCTGGCCCCGCCTACTTACTGGAACGTCAGATCAAGTCCCTTGTGCCACCCTTGTGCGGGTGCGTGCTGCTGGGGAACTCCTTCTTTCTGAGCGGGGAGTAGTGTGGTCGCCCAGCTGGTCCATCAGAAAACAGTTTCCAGATGTCAATGGCTGTGCTTGGCGGTTTATGTGTAGTGAGCGACCACCGATTGACAGCTCTGCACGCACCCATCACTTTAGCGTTGCTGATGGCGGCTTTACTGTTCTAGACTCTTCGTCCTGCCCTGTGGCGGCTTTGGCTGTCCAGGCACAGGGGATCCCCACGGCTGCCAATAGCTTTGTTTTCCGACCCATCAGACCAAAGACTGAAAAGCCTCCTGGGACAGACCATAAGGTTGGTGGAGGACTCCTTTGCAGGGTGGAGGCCCTGGGGCACGTGGCAGGTGAACATGCATGCCAGCTTACCTGTATTTGCAGTTTCTGCTGCCACAATTCCCAAACCCGCATTGAGCATTCTGCTGGATGTTAGGGTGTTGGCTGTGCTGGCTTCTTTTTTCTCCTGCATAGAGTGCCCTTCTAAACCCTGAAGCATGCTGGAGATAACCCTTAGCAAACTATGACACGCACACAAGGTACAGTTTCTCAGAGTGATCCATTGTTTATTGTTTCAGTCTGTATTTAAGCACAACACAAAGAACTTTCTAGAAGGTCCAGCCCTTCTTTTAACATTTCAGAAAGTTACAGAGTAAGCCCCGAAAACGCAAGTGAAACTTACAAACAATTTAATTGTACCTAAGAAATAGAAATTTAAACCGGACCAACACCCGTTATTACTTTAATGGGTGTTGGTCCCTCTCTCTGCTGATAGGAAGGACCTTGGGACTCCTTTCCCGACGCTGGCTTGTAATGAAGGTGAGTAGTGCGAACAGTTAGCTGCGAGGGGGCTCCAGCATTCTGGATGCCGCCCCCCCCCCCCCCCGAGGTTCTTCCTGTCAGCTGTGTGTGCTACGTGCACAAAACTTTTCACCAAATGGTGTCTAGAATTATACATTACAGAAGCTGTTACGCGGAGCAAAAGCTATTTGTCCCTTCACTGGAAGCTGCAGGTAAGCCAACACATCTGCCATTTAACCTTTTGGAGATAGATCGGCTTTTATAGGGGCAAATATTTTATGAGGTTTGCGCAATTTACGCCAACATCTTCACGCAGAATGTCTCTCTCGATGATGAATGTGGCTCCCAAGGTAAGAAATGGTGCGGCCTGCTTGCCCTAGAGAGATGTCATCACTACGTAGTAGGAGCTAGAGTGACTCCACACTGTGTGACTAGTTGAGATGATAATTGGAGATACTCGCCAATGTTTCTCTTTGATGCCTCTGCTACATTTTGTGTCTTAAGAGTGAAGATCGGAATCATAGAAAAATTGAAGATAAAGAGAACGGAAACGAGACGTTGGGGTTTGGTCAGCGGTCGGAAGAGAAGTTAGAAATGGTGGTGACCGTTAAAGAGGAAGCAGAGACATCTGTAATGGCCAATCAGCAGTCAGGGAACGATGTTGGGCTGAAGGTGAACATTAAAGAGGAGGAAAGCTCTACAGGTGACAGCACAGGTGAGGAGCTGTAATGAGGGGGCTGGAACTGCTCACACCTCATCGTCTCGCCATGATTGAGTGGATGGCGTTTGCCCGCCGATAAGTCTTAAAAACTGACTTTATTTAGAAATATAATGCACAAGGGTGACAGAAAAAAAAACGCCTCAAGACAATATTAAATATTAAACTAGAAGCAGTTAGGATAAAGGGAGGTAACGCTCCACTGCCAGAGAGCGTTAACCCTCTCAAACCTCTACCATAGAGATACATTGTAACGGCTTCCCTCACACAGTTTTCTTATTCTACATTATCTGTTTATTCAGTGTTTGCGTGTGTGAAAAATGACATGTAAGCTTCTCTGTGTTTCTGAGGCATAAATCTCTCTCAGTTTGGTGTTAATTGCTGGCACCGCACCCTACTAATTCTTATGTGTAAGCAGGACTATCAGGTGTGTGGCAAGATGGCCGCCCCCCATGAATACTCTTTATGCCATTCCACAGCATCTGTATGCGTTGAAGCCCTCTCATGCTGCTTATGCCACTGATCATAAGAAGGGAAGCAATGCAATAAACATTATTTTTTGGACTGGAGGTCCATTTTAAAAGGACGAAACGTGTTCAAAATGGTGTAGCACTGAAAGACAATGATAAAGTAGAACTAGAAGCAGTTAAAAGGAAGGTAACGCGCCACTGCTAGAGCGCCGGGTGCCAGGCCAGGGCAGGTCTCAAACTCCTACCAACAGCAGTTACCAACCAAGATTGGCCCGGAAATTGTTAAAACTTCCACTTTAAAGCAGGCCAACACATTCCACAGCTGGAACCATGTTGGTTGCTGCTGGGGCACTAATCCGCGCACTCGCCCTCATCCAAGTCTGTGCTGCGGGAGCAGAAGGAAGGTGAGTGAAACGATACGACCACAGCATCTCAGTTTGGGATGCCACCGCACAGAGAAACAACACACGGGAAAGTGAAATTCCCAATTCCCCAATGTTCCTCTTTAAAGAGGACCAACCCCCCCTGGAATTTGAGACTCCAGCGCAGGCATACTTGCTCACCCCGGGGCAGCCCAGTTGTCCCAAAAACTCACCTTCATTCCTGGTCCATCGGCGCATGAGCGGGCCGTGGCCGCATCGCCAATATACCTTTAGCGGTGCATGTGCCAGAGCCAGGCATTTGTGAATGGGCGGCATGAGCACGCTCATGCGTTAGAGGGTAGTGGGGGATCCGTTCGCATTAGACAATCTCCTGGACGAAGGCACTTGAGCAGATCTGAGCGCTCTGATTTAACGAGCGGCCGCGCATGCGTCGTAGGACCTGGAAGAGGTGAGTTTGTTAGGGCAACCTGGGGGGTTTCACACAGCGGGGCATCCCCGATAGGGGATGGCCAAAACCCAGGATAGTCAAAATCCTGTGTTTTGGTCCACTTTAAGAGTTATATCTATCTTTTTAACCCCCTCCCCCTGCTCCTTTTTTATCTTTTATTAATGGATACATTTCATTTGGGGGTGGTGCTTTTTTGTGCGGGAATTTCTGCTAGCCAAGTAGGATCGCACCCACCCCCTTGATGGTCATTGATCATTTTAAAATGAACAAAACAAATCAACCGAATCTATCCCATAATGCCCGTCACGTCAATAGTATTCTACTGGCTTACCTGTTCCTCACCAGTTTTTGACCTCTTTGATCTCTGCCTGAATCCGGCTATTCACCTGTTTTACCCCTTTGCTGTATTGGAAGATGGACTTCCTGTGTATGGCTTTGGCTAGTGTATTGAACCATCCCTACCATTATACTTTGATGCCCCTTCAGTCATTTTGTTTTTCAATCCACCGTACAGATGACATCACCTCAATAACAATGGAGCAAGTTCATGTGACGGATGCGATGGTGACCCTATCACTGGAGATCATCTCCCTTCTGTTCGGAGAGGTGAGGAGCATTCTGGGAGAGACACATTCTATTCATTAAACAAAACTTACAGAAAAATGATGGAAATTGAATTGATTGAATGCCGCCATTTTTTTTCAATACAGTCCTTTGCTGTGGTGTGGTCAGGTGACCTTGTGGCCATCACGGGGCCTCAGCATCACTTTGTGATCCCCGAGAGGATCGGCAAGCAGCAGATTTTACAGCTGATCAAGAAGCTGATTGAGCAGCTAATGGAAAAGGTGAGCCGGGGATTCTGGGACATTACCTGGTCACAGTGAGGGGCGTGTCTGGAGTGTGATGATGTCATTGTGTGTGTCTATAAAGAAACCGCAGGATTGTGGAGGAAACCAGGAACTCTGCAAGTCTGTATATATGATAGATTGTTCCAATGAATGTTCTGTATTCTATACTTAGCCTGGAAAGCTGAGTCAGCGCGGGACAGTAAAGGAAGAGGTAAAAGAAGAGAGTGGGGAAGATAGAGACATGATGGCATTGCAGCATCCTGGAGGGCACAGGGAGGACATGGTAAGGATCGGATCACCAGGTAAGAGGAGGGTTTTACTTCCTTTAGGAATCTGATCCACACAAAGTATCTCCTAGAGAGATGTCATCACCACGTAGGAGAAACTAGAGTTATTCCGCACTGTATCACTAGATTCTCTTTTTTTAATGCCTCTGCTACATATTGTGCCTGATAATTGGAGATACACACCAATGTTTCTCTTTTTTCTGATGCCTCTGCACACTTTTCCTTTTAAAGAGTGAAGATCGGAATGATAGAAATGTTGAGGATAAAGAGAATGGAAATGAGACGTTGGGGGGCGGTCAGCGGTGGAAAGAGAAGGTGCAGACGGTGGTGACTGTTAAGGAGGAAGAAGAGACATCTGTAATGGACAATGAGCAGTCAGGAAACATTGTTGGACTGAAGATGAACATTAAACAGGAGAAAAACTCTACAGGTCACGGCACAGGTGAGTCTTATGTTAGAACGGTTTGCACCGCCTATTCTCATCTTGGTCGTCCATCAAGTCCTGGTAAACACACAGAAAAAGAGTAATGTATCCAGCTCACCCAATCCACATAGGAAGCCAGGGAAAGAAGGTCACATGGGCAGTCCTCCTCAACTTGCAGCGGTCAACAGGAAAATATCTGGCCTTTTCCATAAAAAAATACATTTTAATGACCCTGGCCTCCCTGTGGGGACATCTTCCCCAAAGGTGTATCTAAGGATCAGGGGTAGGTTTCACCTATGCCCTTGCCAAAGCATATCTAAGGATCAGGGGTAGTTGAATTCCACTTGCCTCTTTCCTTATCTGCCTCCCTGCCCCCCTTTCCTCATAATTTTATCCCCGCTATTCCTTTTTTTTTTCCCGGCTAAGATCCAGAGGACATAGCCGTCCCCTCCAAGCAACCACAATAAAGTTTCCCCCATTTGGGATTTTTGTTTGCTGCAGAAAAGTGTCTTTGAGTTTTGTTTAGTCACACACTACACTACCTTGAGGATAGATGAGCATTACACGTCTCCACAGTGTTCCTCTTATTACAACTAAACAATATGAACATTTGAGATAGATGATTGTATATTGAACTTTAAGAAAGTTGGTTCCTTGTTTTTGTACTTTTAAAAGGAATATCGAGGCATCCATATATAATATCGGCTATTGAAATTCACAAATCAAGTATTGGGCCGAAACCAAAATCGATGAGTGGATTTAATTAAAACAGAGCCAGTTGCGTTACATAAAAAGTAATAATATGAAGAGTGTAAATATGATGGAAAGTTACAATGTCTGGATTGTAAGCAGAGTGTCTTATTTCAAAAAGGCGTCAATCTCTGTTCAAGCTAATTCAAACAGGGCCTTTGTCTTGTCTATACTACATGTGTGGCAGCTCATTTGTAATGTATGTGAGAGGAAGAATAGACCCATCCCCCAAGTTCTCTACTTGAATATCATTGTCTGGTCAACCCAAATTTCTCCTCCCAACTGCAGCCCTCATTCTTTCTGTTACAAGGAGGACTACAATCCTTCATGAAATCAATCTCTCAGCCTACACACAACAGACGGTTCAAGTTAAATGGTCTGAATGTCCATACATCAAGTAATATCTGAGATGGAACTCAGACATTATAATCTGTAAGTCTGTATATGATTATAATGAACTGCTTCCATGAGGTCCAAAAACTGGTGCAATTCACAGAAGTAAACCTTTATATTCTATGGACCTGTATGTGTATAATTTCCTTTGAATCAGCCACCTGGCAGGTGCACATCCACAGCTTCCACATTCATCCAAATTACCTATATATCAGTAATATTAGTAATTTAATAATAATTCATTAATATTTGAGATCATTTGAAACATTTTATTCCTCCGGAACTGTCTTACAGAAACCATCCGAGCCGTGTCTCAACAATGTCATCGATTGGCCTTTTTGTCGCACTACAACAGAAATTCACCTAACGTGCACATAATCTGCACTTTCTCTGCTTTATTTTTAGGACAAGCGAGTGAGAAGTTCTGGTGTTATGAATGTGGGAAATCTTTTAGGACCAAAGAATATCTTTTTCAGCATCAGCAGAGACACACGGGACTGAAGCCCTTCCAGTGTCCCGTCTGTGACAAGTGTTTTGCGGCAAGTAAGACTCTTAGACGGCACATTCAGCAAACTCACGTAAAGCATGAGGAACTGAAGTGCCCCGTATGTGGAAAATGCTTTCCAACCAAACTCGGTCTTCACATACACATTCTGCATCACAAAGGGAAGGGGTTCCAGTGCTCCGAATGTGAGAAATGGTTCTCTCTAAAAGAAGAGCTCATCATCCATCATCGAATTCACGTGGGAGAGCGCCCGTATCTATGCTCCCAATGCGGAAAATGCTTTTCTTATCGCTCGGCGTTGAAGACTCACCTTTCACTTCACCAGACAGAGCTTCCATTTTCCTGCTCCGAATGTGGGAAATCTTTTAAGCTGAAATATGTGCTAAAGACGCATCAAAAAACTCACACAGGGGAGCGGCCGTATTCCTGCTCGGAATGCGGCAAATGCTTTTCCCAGAACTCGGCATTGAAGACTCACCTTTCGCTTCACCAAACGGAGCGTCCGTTTTCCTGTTCCGAATGTAAAAAAACGTTCAAGCTGAAATCTGCGCTACGTTCGCACCAGAAAACTCACACGGGAGAGCGGCCGTATTCCTGCTCCGAATGCGGCAAATGCTTTTCCCAAAACTCCTCATTGAATAGACATCTTTCAGTTCACCAAAAGATGCATTCATTTTCCTGCTCTGAATGTGGAAAATCTTTTAAATTGAAACGTATGCTACGTATACATGAGAAAAAATTACACGGGCGAGCGTCCATTTAGATGGATAAAAGAGAAATGGCGAGCAGCACCATTGATTTATAGCTGGACTGGGCGGTGCACACTGGGCTGGCCAGACAAAACAAAACCTCGGCATTCAAATCCCCCCCAGCATGCAACAAATCCTACAACGTGTCTATATTTAAAAAACAGAGAGGTTTTCGTTGCACACGTAAGGGAAGCTGCAGGGCCCTATCAAGGCACCTCTTTTTCCTGCAGTCCTACTCTAAACCGTAAGAGCCCCCCATTTTGGGCACACACATAGCAATGGATAAACTAAGAGCTGAACTTACCTGAGGCTGCCCAGGGATCTAACCCTTTACCTCTGGTGATTCACGTGTGGGGGGGTCAACCCCACAATATGTGGCTGAAGAGCCCTTAACATTTATCCATGTGCTCTCAACACAATACAACAGATAAAAAAGAAATGGCGATCAGCACCATCATTTTTTTTTGGGCTGGGCGGGGCAATTAGTTACAGGCAAAGCAAAAAGGAATACCCCATCAGCAACAAATCCTACAATCTGTCTGAATTAAAAAATTTTAAAAAAAATTTAAAAAACAGAGGTTTTCGTTGCACGCATTACCGTATTTTATATAAGAGGCATGTCTCCAAAAGTGCAGGGAGGGGTGGGGGGATGTCAGTGCATCTTATGTGGTGGGTGAGTGTAAAAAAAAAAAAAAAAAAATCTAAAAAGTAAACCCACATCCATCGCTCCCGATGTCCCCGCTGTCCACATTGTCCACGCCGCCGCTGCTTTTCCTACGGTGGCACACAGTGTACACATCTAATTCCATTCAGTCACCCGCTGAATGGAACTAGGTGTTTGGGCAGGCAGGGACGGCGTGCAGCATAGACAACGGGATATCAGGAGTGATGGATGTGAGTTTACTTTTTTTTCCTTTTGCCTATGGGGAATGGGAGAGGGGATATGCTACACTGCCTATGGGAATGGAAAAGGGGGATGCCACACTGCCTATGGGGAATGGGAGGGGGGGTGCCACGATGCTTATGGTAAGTGGGAATGCCACACTGCCTATGGGAATGGGAGGGGGTGCCACACTGCCTATGGGATTGGGAGGGGGTGCCACACTGCCTATGGGATTGGGAGGGGGTGCTACACTGCCTATGGGATTGGGAGGGGGTGCCACATTGCTTATGGGAATGGGAGGGGGTGCCACACTGCCTACGGGAATGGGAGGGGGTGCCACACTGCCTATGGGAATGGGGGGGGTGCCACACTGCCTATGGGAATGGGAGGGGGGTGCCACAATGCCTATGGGAATGGGAGGGGGGTGCCACACTGCCTATGGGAATGGGAGGGGGGTGCCACACTGCCTATGGGGAATGGGAGGGAGGAACGCCACACTGCCTATGGGATTGGAATGGGGTGCCACACTGCCTGTGGGAATGGGAGGGGGTGCCACACTGCCTATGGGAATGGGAGGGGGGTGCCACACTGCCTATGGGAATGGGAGGGGGTGCCACACTGCCTATGGGAATGGGAGGGGGTGCCACACTGCCTATGGGGAATGGTAGGGAGGAACGCCACACTGCCTATGGGATTGGAATGGGGTGCCACACTGCCTGTGGGAATGGGAGGGGGTGCCACACTGCCTATGGGAATGGCAGGGGGTGCCACACTGCCTATGGGAATGACAGGGGGTGCCACATTGCCTGTGGGAATGGGAGGGGGTGCCACACTGCCTATTGGAATGGGAGGGGGGAGCGCCACACTGCCTATGGGGAATGGGAGGCTGGATGCCGCACTGCGTATGGGAAAGGGAGGGGGGAATGCCACACTGCCTATATGAGGAATGGGAAGGGGGGGCAGCACATTGCTTATAGGGAATGGGAGGGGGGAGATTGCCACACTGCCTATATGGGGGATATAAGACAGAGACTGCCTATATGGGGAATGGGAAGGGGGGAATGCCACACTGCCTATGGGAATGGAGGGGTAAATGCCAGACTAACCATGGGGAATCGGGGGGGGGGGGGGGTTGAGAGAACTTTACCTTGCCTGTTGTTTGGTTCTTGGGGGAACAGTGTTTTAGCGCAATACAGAATATTTTCCTCCTCCCAAATCCTAGGGGCGAAAAATACGGTAGATGCTCAGAATGGGGGAAAGCTTTTAAAGATGAAATGTTTCTTACTTCTCACCAACTAGTTCACTTGAGGGAGCTTCATCCATGCGCTGAATGTGTGTTTTGATCAACGAGTCACCTTACCGTTCACAATGGAGGGCCGCCGTTCTAATGCTTTGAATGTGGAAAATTTGAGAATTCACAAGTGAAAGCCGCCGTACTTGTTTTGAACGCTGGAAAAGTTTTGCACAGAAAGCGCTTCAGTTGATATGGGGCGTGCCCTGACTATTGTATGTATAATATAATATCATAGGTTCAGGGTAAGTGAAATGAAGACTTCCTTCATATCGGAGATCTCGTATTGCGAGTGATGGAAACGTTTCAGAGATGAATCCCAACCTTGCACATGGCGATGTGTTTCCCGATTGGTTTCACTTTTCTTTAAATAAATTCTAAAACGAATTTCAAAGCCAGTTTGCATGAATGAAGCCACGATTGTGTGTTTAATGTGGGGAGAGTTACGAGGAGAACAATCTATTTCTTCATGTGACTCATGTCTGAGCATTTATTATTTGTGGCCAGTCGCTGGTGAGAACGGAGTTTCCATCCAAACAGTATAAATCTTAGTCCTATACGGGGTCCTGTTTTTTTTTCCAAAATATAATTCCAGGTCCGTGTCCCTTATAGGAATGTACCTGGTCACAGTGAAACAAATACATCTTTTGGTCTTTAACCAGCAATTTATCGCATTCTCAGATGCCAAAAATGGAATTTAGAATTATTTAAAGTGGACCAAAACCCACCCTGGAGTCTCATAGACTGCTACTCCCTGAACTAAGATGTCCCGCTTTGTGAAACCATTATATTGATGATATTTTTACCTCTTCCTCGAGCCCACAATGTGTGGCCAGCTCCCTCATCAATCGCTTCCCTTCTCAGCTGTGCGCAACCCTGCGTTTCTCAACTCGCAACCCCTCGCAAGTGCTGACTAAGGAGCCTTGGGCTCTGAAACGCGTAGCAAGTACAGCATTGCACTTTATGCCTCTTTGCTGCTTGTGAGCCTTTAAATAATGAATAAAGGAAGAATTTTACCTGGAAGCTGGCCCAAGTTATGATTACCCCTCGCAAGTGCGGCTAGGATTCCTGCAGGCTGCTCTAGCCACAGCTTGGTCCGTGGAGAGGTAAGTGACCTCGGTGACCGCAGGGGTTTCACACAGCGGGGCACTCCAAGCCAGGGTGCCTAGGGGGACAGACCAAAACCAGGGATAGTAAAAATCTCAGGGTTTTGTTCCACTTTAAGCAATTGATTTCTCATGGCATACTTGCGGAACGCTTTGAACCTTCCATGTCAGGCCGAACACTGTTAAGGCAACTTCCTTATGCTTCCCATTGATGATTTAAGTTATTAATTCGCTAGATGGTGTGAATAGAGCTAACAGACACACAAGAGGGCTGCAGTGCTCTGCCTGCCTCCTAAACTAGCTGCTGGGAAACTGTAAAATTGCTAACTTTAATTCTTGAACAATGCACACTTATCCCACCAGATTCAGGGAACGGCCATGGGTTCAATATGTGCCCCCTCAGCAGACTGTGACAGAGCCCCCATCTTCTCCTATAGCAGCCTATGTTGCAGAACAACCACCATGATCCCAGAGCAGACTGTGACAGAGCCCCCATCTTCTTCTATAGCAGACTGTGACAGAGTTCCCATCTTCTCCTATAGCAGACTGTGACAGAGCTCCCATCTTCTTCTATAGCAGACTGTGACAGAGTTCCCATCTTCTCCTATAGCAGACTGTGACAGAGCTCCCATCTTCTTCTATAGCAGCCTGTGTTACAGAACAACCACCATCATCCCATAGCAGACTGTGACAGAGCCCCCATCTTCACCTAAAGCAGACTGTGACAGAGCCCCCATTTTCTCCTAGCAGAGTGATCTTGGCCTGACATCACCCGGCAATCCATTAAGGAATGCGTCTGTTGGGCCTGGTGGTCTCTTGCTTTAGGCTGGGGTCGAGAAGATCTTGGCCTGACCTCACCTGACAATCCATCAAGGAATGCATCTGTAGAGCCTGATGGTCTCTTGCTTCAGGCTGGGATAGAGGAGATCTTGGCCTGACCTCACCTGACAATCCATCAAGGAATGCGTCTGTTGGGCCTGATGGTCTCTTACTTCAGGCTGGGGGTGTCATGGGGTCACTAGAGGTAGTGACCCCATAACCCTCCATATATTTCTATAGAGAGGCCACTAGGGGGCAGTGACACCATAACCCTCCATATATTCCTATAGAGAGGCCACTAGGGAGAGTTGACACCATAACCCTCCATATATTCCTATACAGAGGTCACTAAAGGGCAGTGACACCATAACCCCCTATATATTCCTATAGAGAGGCCACTAGGGGGCAGTGACACCATAACCCTCCATATATTTCTATAGAAAGGCCACTAGGGGGCAGTGACACCATAACCCTCCATATATTTCTATAGAGAGGCCACTAGGGGGAAGTGACACCATAACCCTCCATATATTTCTATAGAAAGGCCACTAGGGGGCAGTGACACCATAACCCTCCATATATTTCTATAGAGAGGCCACTAGGGGGAAGTGACACCAAAACCCTCCATATATTCCTATAGAGAGGCCACTAGGGGGAAGTGACACCATAACCCTCCATATATTCCTATAAAGAGGCCATTAGGGGGCAGTGACCCCATAACCCTCCATATATTCCTATAGAAAGCCCACTAGGGGGCAGTGACACCATAACCCTCCATATATTCCTATAGAGAGGCCACTAGGGGGCGGTGACACCATAACCCTCCATATATTGCTATAGAAAGCCCACTAGGGGGCAGTGACACCATAACCCTCCATATATTCCTATAGAGAGGCCACTAGGGGGCAGTGACACCATAACCCTCCATATATTCCTATAAAGAGGCCACTAGGGGGCAGTGACACCATAACCCCCTATATATTCCTATAGAGAGGCCACTAGGGGGAGGTGACACCATAACCCTCCATATATTCTTATAGAGAGGCCACTAGGGGGGCGTGACACCATAACCCTCCATATATTCCTAAATAGAGGCCACTAGGGGGCAGTGACACCATAACCCTCCATATATTCATATAGAGAGGCCACTAGGGGGAGGTGACACCATAACCCTCCATATATACCTATATATAGGCCACTAGGGGGAAGGGACACCATAGCCCTCCATATATTCCTATAGAGAGGCCACTAGGGGGCAGTGACACCATAACCCTCCATATATTCCTATAGAGAGGCCACTAGGGGGCAGTGACACCATAACCCTCCATATATTCCTATAGAGAGGCCACTAGGGGGCAGTGACACCATAACCCTCCATATATTCATATAGAGAGGCCACTCGGGGGAGGTGACACCATAACCCTCCATATATACCTATATATAGGCCACTAGGGGGAAGGGACACCATAGCCCTCCATATATTCCTATAGAGAGGCCACAAGGGGGAAGGGACACCATAACCCTCCATATATTCCTATAGAGAGGCCACTAGGGGGAGGTGACACCATAAACCTCCATATATTCCTATAGAGAGACCACTAGGGGGAGGTGACACCATAACCCTCCATATATTCCTATAGAGAGGCCACTAGGGGGCAGTGACACCATAACCCTCCATATATTCATATAGAGAGGCCACTAGGGGGAGGTGACACCATAACCCTCCATATATACCTATATATAGGCCACTAGGGGGAAGGGACACCATAGCCCTCCATATATTCCTATAGAGAGGCCACTAGGGGGCAGTGACACCATAACCCTCCATATATTCCTATAGAGAGGCCACTAGGGAGCAGTGACACCATAACCCTCCATATATTGCTATAGAAAGCCCACTAGGGGGCAGTGACACCATAACCCTCCATATATTCCTATAGAGAGGCCACTAGGGGGCAGTGACACCATAACCCTCCATATATTCCTATAAAGAGGCCACTAGGGGGCAGTGACACCATAACCCCCTATATATTCCTATAGAGAGGCCACTAGGGGGAGGTGACACCATAACCCTCCATATATTCTTATAGAGAGGCCACTAGGGGGGCGTGACACCATAACCCTCCATATATTCCTATAGAGAGGCCACTAGGGGGCAGTGACACCATAACCCTCCATATATTCCTATAGAGAGGCCACTAGGGGGCAGTGACACCATAACCCTCCATATATTCCTATAGAGAGGCCACTAGGGGGCAGTGACACCATAACCCTCCATATATTCATATAGAGAGGCCACTCGGGGGAGGTGACACCATAACCCTCCATATATACCTATATATAGGCCACTAGGGGGAAGGGACACCATAGCCCTCCATATATTCCTATAGAGAGGCCACAAGGGGGAAGGGACACCATAACCCTCCATATATTCCTATAGAGAGGCCACTAGGGGGAGGTGACACCATAAACCTCCATATATTCCTATAGAGAGACCACTAGGGGGAGGTGACACCATAACCCTCCATATATTCCTATAGAGAGGCCACTAGGGGGCAGTGACACCATAACCCTCCATATATTCATATAGAGA
Organism: Gastrophryne carolinensis; assembly: GCA_027917425.1. Lineage (NCBI taxonomy): Eukaryota > Metazoa > Chordata > Amphibia > Anura > Microhylidae > Gastrophryne > Gastrophryne carolinensis. The sequence continues at coordinate 619,583,201 of CM051235.1, forward strand.
GGCCACTAGGGGGAGGTGACACCATAACCCTCCATATATACCTATATATAGGCCACTAGGGGGAAGGGACACCATAGCCCTCCATATATTCCTATAGAGAGGCCACTAGGGGGCAGTGACACCATAACCCTCCATATATTCCTATAGAGAGGCCACTAGGGGGCAGTGACACCATAACCCTCCATATATTCCTATAGAGAGGCCACTAGGGGGCAGTGACACCATAACCCTCCATATATTCATATAGAGAGGCCACTCGGGGGAGGTGACACCATAACCCTCCATATATACCTATATATAGGCCACTAGGGGGAAGGGACACCATAGCCCTCCATATATTCCTATAGAGAGGCCACAAGGGGGAAGGGACACCATAACCCTCCATATATTCCTATAGAGAGGCCACTAGGGGGAGGTGACACCATAAACCTCCATATATTCCTATAGAGAGACCACTAGGGGGAGGTGACACCATAACCCTCCATATATTCCTATAGAGAGGCCACTAGGGGGAGGTGACACCATAACCCTCCATATATTCCTATAGAGAGGTCACTAGGGGGAAGTGACACCATAACCCTCAATATATTCCTATAGAGAGGCCACTAGGGGGAGGTGACACCATAACCCTCCATATATTCCTATAGAGAGGCCACTAGGGGGAGGTGACACCATAACCCTCCATATCTTCCTGTACAGAGGCCACTAGGGGGAGGTGACACCATAACCCTCCATATATTCCTATAGAGAGGCCACTAGGGGGAAGTGACACCATAACCCTCCATATATTCCTATAGAGAGGCCACTAGGGAGCAGTGACACCATAACCCTCCATATATTCCTATAGAGAGGCCACTAGGGGGCAGTGACACCATAACCCTCCATATATTCCTATAGAGAGGCCACTAGGGGGCAGTGACACCATAACCCTCCAAATATTCCTATAGAGAGGCCACTAGGGGGAGGTGACACCAAAACCCTCCATATATTCCTATAGAGAGGCCACTAGGGGGCAGTGACACCATAACTCTCCATATATTCCTATAGAGAGACCACTAGGGGGAAGTGACACCATAACCCTCCATATATTCCTATAGAGAGGCCACTAGGGGGAGGTGACACCATAACCCTCCATATATTCCTATAGAGAGGCCACTAGGGAGCAGTGACACCATAACCCTCCATATATTCCTATAGAGAGGCCACTAGGGGGAGGTGACACCATAACCCTCCATATATTCCTATAGAGAGGCCACTAGGGAGCAGTGACACCATAACCCTCCATATATTCTTATAGAGAGGACACTAGGGGGAGGTGGCACCATAACCCTCCATATATTCCTATAGAGAGACCACTAGGGGGAGGTGACACCATAACCCTCCATATATTCCTATACAGAGGCCACTAGGGGGCAGTGACACCATAAACCTCCATATATTCCTATAGAGAGGCCACTAGGGAGAAGTGACACCATAACCCTCCATATATTCCTATAGAGAGGCCACTAGGGAGAAGTGACACCATAACCCTCCATATATTCCTATAGAGAAGCCACTAGGGGGAGGTGACACCATAACCCTCCATATATTCCTATAGAGAGGCCACTAGGGGGAAGTGACCCATAACCCTCCATATATTCCTATAGAGAGGCCACTAGGGGGAAGTGACACCATAACCCTCCATATATTCCTATAGAGAGGCCACTAGGGGGAGGTGACACCATAACCCTCCATATATTTCTATAGAGAGGCCACTAGGGGGAGGTGACACCAAAACCCTTTGTAGATATAGAAAGGTGGTGAAGAGTGTTGTTCATATTCTCACCACAAGATGGCAGCAGACAGGAAGTGAATGATGGAAAAGAAACAGGAAGTGAGCGGTGGAACTCACAGACAGGAAGTGACAATGGCTTCCGGGTCACAGAGGAAGAAGAGTCAGGAAGTGATACAGGTAACACTTTATATATATTGTTCTGTTTTACAGTCTACAATGACAGGACACGTCATGCAGTATTAGAGTATTAGTATTAGAACAATATAAAACATCTTCATATACTGTAACACTTTATACACTGTATGTATATTGTTGTATAACATGATATAGATCACATGACATCTTGTTTCTCTTCCCATACCTACTGAGTGTCCCTGATTTGGAGGGACTGTCCCTTATTTGAGTCACGGTCCCCCTGTCCCTCGTTGTTACCGTTTGTCCCTCTTTGAGGTGTAACCTGCAGATCTGCAGCAATAAATGATTCATTTGCCTATTCAAAGTGTTTCTATTGGTGTAACTGTTACAATGTATCTCCTACATATCCCCCGATATTTGGGCATGGCTTCATCCATCCCTCAATGACAGAGTGTGGCTTCATCTATCCCTCAATGAGAGAGCGTGGCTTCATCTATCCCTCAATGAGAGAGCGTGGCTTCATCCATCCCTCAATGACAGAGTGTGGCTTCATCTATCCCTCAATGACAGAGTGTGGCTTCATCTATCCCTCAATGAGAGAGTGTGGCTTCATCTATCCCTCAATGAGAGAGCGTGGCCTCATCCATCCCTCAATGAGGGGGCGTGGCTTCATCCATCCCTCAATGAGAGAGCATGGCCTCATCCATCCCTCAATGAGGGGGCGTGGCTTCATCCATCCCTCAATGAGGGGGCGTGGCTTCATCCATCCCTCAATGAGAGAGCATGGCTTCATCTATCCCTCAATGAGAGAGCGTGGCTTCATCTATCCCTCAAGGAGAGAGTGTGGCTTCATCTATCCCTCAAGGAGAGAGCGTGGCTTCATCCATCCCTCAAGGAGAGAGCGTGGCTTCATCCATCCCTCAATGAGAGAGCGTGGCTTCATCTATCCCTCAATGAGAGAGTGTGGCTTCATCTATCCCTCAATGAGAGAGCGTGGCTTCATCTATCCCTCAATGAGAGAGCGTGGCTTCATCTATCCCTCAATGAGAGAGTGTGGCTTCATCCATCCCTCAATGAGAGAGCGTGGCTTCATCCATCCCTCAATGAGAGAGCGTGGCTTCATCCATCCCTCAATGAGAGAGTGTGGCTTCATCTATCCCTCAATGAGAGAGCATGGCTTCATCTATCCCTCAATGAGAGAGCGTGGCTTCATCCATCCCTCAATGACAGAGTGTGGCTTCATCTATCCCTCAATGAGAGAGTGTGGCTTCATCTATCCCTCAATGAGAGAGCGTGGCCTCATCCATCCCTCAATGAGGGGGCGTGGCTTCATCCATCCCTCAATGAGAGAGCATGGCTTCATCCATCCCTCAATGAGGGGGCGTGGCTTCATCCATCCCTCAATGAGGGGGCGTGGCTTCATCCATCCCTCAATGAGAGAGCGTGGCTTCATCTATCCCTCAATGAGAGAGCGTGGCTTCATCTATCCCTCAAGGAGAGAGTGTGGCTTCATCTATCCCTCAATGAGAGAGCGTGGCTTCATCTATCCCTCAATGAGAGAGCGTGGCTTCATCTATCCCTCAAGGAGAGAGCATGGCTTCATCTATCCCTCAATGAGAGAGCGTGGCTTCATCCATCCCTCAATGAGAGAGCATGGCTTCATCTATCCCTCAATGAGAGAGCGTGGCTTCATCTATCCCTCAATGAGAGAGCGTGGCTTCATCTATCCCTCAAGGAGAGAGTGTGGCTTCATCTATCCCTCAATGAGAGAGCGTGGCTTCATCTATCCCTCAAGGAGAGAGTGTGGCTTCATCTATCCCTCAATGAGAGAGCGTGGCTTCATCTATCCCTCAATGAGAGAGCGTGGCTTCATCCATCCCTCAATGAGAGAGCGTGGCTTCTTCCATCCCTCAATGAGAGAGCGTGGCTTCATCTATCCCTCAATGAGAGAGCTTGGCTTCATCTATCCCTCAATGAGAGAGCGTGGCTTCATCCATCCCTCAATGAGAGAGCGTGGCTTCATCCATCCCTCAATGAGAGAGCGTGGCTTCATCCATCCCTCAATGAGAGAGTGTGGCTTCATCTATCCCTCAATGAGAGAGCATGGCTTCATCTATCCCTCAATGAGAGAGCGTGGCTTCATCTATCCCTCAATGAGAGAGCGTGGCTTCAGCCATCCCTCAATGAGAGAGCGTGGCTTCAGCCATCCCTCAATGAGAGAGCGTGGCTTCATCCATCCCTCAATGAGAGAGCGTGGCTTATCTATCCCTCAATGAGAGAGCGTGGCTTCATCTATCCCTCAATGAGAGAGCATGGCTTCATCTATCCCTCAATGAGAGAGCGTGGCTGCATCTATCCCTCAATGAGAGAGCATGGCTTCATCTATCCCTCAATGAGAGAGCGTGGCTTCATCCATCCCTCAATGAGAGAGCGTGGCTTCATCCATCCCTCAATGAGAGAGCGTGGCTTCATCCATCCCTCAATGAGAGAGCGTGGCTTCATCCATCCCTCAATGAGAGAGCGTGGCTTCATCCATCCCTCAATGAGAGAGCGTGGCTTCATCCATCCCTCAATGAGAGAGCGTGGCTTCATCTATCCCTCAATGAGGGGGCGTGGCTTCATCCATCCCTCAATGAGAGAGCGTGGCTTCATCTATCCCTCAATGAGAGAGTGTGGCTTCATTTATCCCTCAATGAGAGAGCGTGGCTTCATCTATCCCTCAATGAGAGAGCGTGGCTTCATCTATCCCTCAAGGAGAGAGTGTGGCTTCATCTATCCCTCAATGAGAGAGCGTGGCTTCATCTATCCCTCAATGAGAGAGCGTGGCTTCATCTATCCCTCAAGGAGAGAGCATGGCTTCATCTATCCCTCAATGAGAGAGCGTGGCTTCATCCATCCCTCAATGAGAGAGCATGGCTTCATCTATCCCTCAATGAGAGAGCGTGGCTTCATCTATCCCTCAATGAGAGAGCGTGGCTTCATCTATCCCTCAATGAGAGAGCGTGGCTTCATCTATCCCTCAATGAGAGAGCGTGGCTTCATCTATCCCTCAATGAGAGAGCGTGGCTTCATCTATCCCTCAATGAGAGAGTGTGGCTTCATCCATCCCTCAATGAGAGAGCGTGGCTTCATCTATCCCTCAATGAGAGAGCGTGGCTTCATCTATCCCTCAATGAGAGAGTGTGGCTTCATCTATCCCTCAATGAGAGAGCGTGGCTTCATCCATCCCTCAATGAGAGAGCGTGGCTTCATCCATCCCTCAATGAGAGAGCGTGGCTTCATCTATCCCTCAATGAGGGGGCGTGGCTTCATCCATCCCTCAATGAGAGAGCGTGGCTTCATCTATCCCTCAATGAGAGAGTGTGGCTTCATTTATCCCTCAATGAGAGAGCGTGGCTTCATCCATCGCTCAATGAGAGAGTGTGGCTTCATCTATCCCTCAATGAGAGAGTGTGGCTTGCGTGGCTTCATCTATCCCTCAATGAGAGAGTGTGGCTTCATCTATCCCTCAATGAGAGAGCGTGGCTTCATCTATCCCTCAATGAGGGGTGTGGCTTCATCTATCCCTCAATGAGAGAGCGTGGCTTCATCTATCCCTCAATGAGAGAATGTGGCTTCATCTATCCCTCAATGAGAGTGCGTGGCTTCATCTATCCCTCAATGAGAGAGCGTGGCTTCATCTATCCCTCAATGAGAGAGCGTGGCTTCATCTATCCCTCAATGAGAGAGCGTGGCTTCATCTATCCCTCAATGAGAGAGCATGGCTTCATCTATCCCTCAATGAGAGAGCGTGGCTTCATCTATCCCTCAATGAGAGAGCGTGGCTTCATCTATCCCCCAATGAGAGAGCGTGGCTTCATCTATCCCTCAATGAGAGAGCGTGGCTTCATCTATCCCTCAATGAGAGAATGTGCTTTCATCTATCCCTCAATGAGAGCGCGTGGCTTCATCTATCCCTCAATGAGAGCGCGTGGCTTCATCTATCCCTCAATGAGAGAGTGTGGCTTCATCCATCCCTCAATGAGAGAGTGTGGCTTCATCCATCCCTCAATGAGGGGGCGTGGCTTCATCCATCCCTCAATGAGAGAGCGTGGCTTCATCTATCCCTCAATGAGAGTGCGTGGCTTCATCTATCCCTCAATGAGAGTGCGTGGCTTCATCCATCCCTCAATGAGAGGGCGTGGCTTCATCCATCCCTCAATGAGGGGGCGTGGCTTCATCCATCCCTCAATGAGGGGGCGTGGCTTCATCCATCCCTCAGTGAAGGGATAGCGGGGATGCGACTCGCACATGCACCCTTGTACTGGGAAGCAAGGTAAGTGAACGGGGCGACCGGTGGGGGGGGGGGGGGGTCGCAGAGAGGGGCATTCTGATTTTGTATGCCGCGCGGGAAGGGGGGGGGGGGATCGATCGGCCCGGGAATCTTAACGTGGGTGTTGGTCCACTTATTTTTTTTTCCCTATACTCCCCTATAGATGACATTGCCTCTATAAGAATGGATCAGGTTCATGTGACTGACATGATGGTGACCCTATCACTGGAGATCATCTCCATTCTGACCGGAGAGGTGAGGAGCATTCTGGGAGAGACACATTCTAATAATTAAACAGGTGAGGATTGTGGAATGAATGACGCCATTTCTTATGTTTCTATACAGACCTTTGCCGTGGTGAGGTCAGGTGACCTTGTGGCCATCATGGCTCCCAAACATCACTTTGTGATCCCCGACATGATCGGCAAGCAACAGATTTTACCGCTGATAAAGAAGCTGGTGGAGCAGCTGATGGAGAAGGTGAGCCGGGGATTCTGGGATATGATCCAGTAACCACAAAAGGTGGATCTGGAGGGTGATGGTGATGATGATGATGTTGTGTCTCTATAGATAAGCAGCAGCTTTTGGATGGATACATTGAACTCTATGGGTGGCCTATAGATGTGATACATTGTTACAATGAATGTTCTCTGTAATATAGTCCATTTTTCCTTGTAACTTTTACATTTTAACAAAGACTAATTGTTTTGGGCCATCCAATATAATCTCAGCTATGGTGCTTCAAGGAACAAGTATTGGGCGAAACCAAAAATCAATAAATGGATTTATTTGAAAAAGAGCCGTTACATTACAGAAAAATAATATGAATGATGTAAATATGATATAAAGTTGCAAAGTCCACACAAAGAACTGCAATTCTTTTTGAGACTATTTACTGCCTGTCTCTTCCATGTTGTCCGTTCAGAGACCCAAAGCAGAGAGAGTCCTTAAAATGTTATCCTTCTGGTCAAACCTTTTTCCCCTCCTCCAAGGGGGTAACACTATATCTCAGTCTAGGAAACATATGGTTTCAGTTAAAAATCAAGACCATTATCAAATAACTCCTAGGAGAAAAAACCTAGACATAACATTACTTAAGTCTGTATATATATATATATATATATATATAGATAAACATACACATATTATATATTATATGTGTTTGATTTCCCTTGTATCAGCCAGCTCCGGATCAGAAGTAGTAGTAAAAGTAGTAGTAAAAGATTCAATTCATGAGAAAAAAGCCGGAGAATGTCACTGTTGCTGAATCACCACATAAGAAAACAATGAAAATCAATGGCACTTTTTTACTCTGAGAACTGTTTACTCCTTTCTACACTGTAGTAAAAGCTGCCATTGACTTTCATTGTCTTTTTATCTAGTGATTCCATAACAGTGACATTTTCAGGCTTTTTTCTTATGAATTGAATTTTACTATCATGAGAATTTTTATTGAATCGAGGCCATAGTCTCCAATCAGTTTGTGTTTCCTGCAGATCTAATATAACCTATAGAGAGATGTCATCACCACATATAAGGATCTACTGTGTCTCCATGTTGTATAACTAGTGGAGATACTCACCAATGTTTCTTTCTAATGCCTCTGCTACACTTTTCATCTTAAGAGTGAAGATCGGAACGATAGAAATGCAGAGGATAAAGTGAAGGGAAACCAGACTTTGGGGGGTGGTCAGCGGTGGACAGAGAAGGTGCAGATGGTGGTGAATGTTAAAGAGGAAGAAGAGACGTCTGTAATAGCCAATCAGCAGTCAGGGAACGTTGGACTGACGGTGAACATTAAACAGGAGGAAAGCTCTACAGGTGATGGCACAGGTGAGGAGCTGAAATGAGAGGGTTGGAACTGCTCACACTGCCTCGTCCCGCCATAAATGAGTGGATGGCGATTGCCCGCCAAAAAGTCTTCCAAACTGACTTTATTTAGACACAATGAACAATATAATGCTAAAGACAATATTAAAGTTAGAAGCAGACTGTCCTTAGAGCGGTACCACACCTGTTTTCTAGTGAACGGGTGCGAAGTTGCATCCTGACAGGTTCGGGGGGTGCAGCCAGGAGCCTCCCCTGCATGCAATGCCCCGTACAGAACCCCAAAATCATTACCTGAACCTCAATCCTTGGACAAAATGCGGTCCTCCAATTGGCCGCTGGCGATTACCTCGGCCGTCTTCCTTGGCGGGCGGATGTGGGACCACTTTAAGGTTCTAGATTCTGGTAAGATATTTAGCAGGTATAGTCTACATTCCATGATCTGTAATGAGCCAAGCTTCCTCCATACTTGTTTGCCTAAATTTTCAGATCCAATCAGGGTTAGAGTGGTGTTTCTGGATGTCCATTTGCATTGCAAGTCAGGAGACCATCACTGAGTTATTATTGTTTACTGAAAGCTAGACTTTCTGGCACCCGGGGCAAAGATTCAAAATGGCTGTGCTCAGGCCCCCCTGATCTGCTGCACACGGGGCATGTCCCTGGTGATAGATCTCATGAGAGTGGCTGAGGAGTCTCAAAAGTGGACTTTCCTTCAAAAGTATTGATACATTTTTTATAATGTTGGTCTGACTTGTAGGGTCCCCAGTGATAATCTCCTGACTTGCAATGCAAATGGACATCCAGAACAGCACCACTCTAACCATGATTTGATCTGAAACTTTAGGCAAACAAGTATGTATGGAGGAAGCTTGGCTCATTACAGATCATGGAATTGAACTTTTTACTACCATGAGAATTTTTTTCTACCTTTATTGAATCGAGGCCAATATATCCATAATTTCTACACTTCCTATGCCCTTCAACAGACTTCCTGTGTTTGCCGTCAGCTTGCCTACTGAACCATCCTCAGCATTTTGCTTTGATGCCCCTTCAGTCACAAGCAGCATTGTGGCTATGAATTATAGGGTGTGGGTCCACTTTAGGTAAAATTGTTTTTTTTTTTTTTTGCAATCCCCTTGTATAGATGACATCACCTCAATAAGACTAGATCAAGTTCATGTGACTGACAAGATGGTGAAGCTATCACTGGACATCATCTCCCTTCTGACCGGAGAGGTGAGGAGCATTCTGGGAGACTTACATAATGTCACTAGAGCAGGACAAATGAGGAGAATTTTCGGAAAGATTTGTATGACACCATTTATTGTGTTCAAATACAGACCTTTGCCGCGGCAAAGTCAGGTGACCTTGTAGCCATCATGGCGCCCCAACATCACTGTGTGATCCCCGAAAGGATCGGCAAGCAGCAGCTTCTGCAGCTCATCAAGAAGCTGGTGGAGCAGGTGATGGAAAAGGTGAGCCGGAGATTCTTTAACCTTACCTGGTCACAGTTAGGGGCGTGTCTGGAGTGTGATGACGTCATTGTGTGTGTGTGTGTCTTTTGAAGGAAACCATGAACTGTGCAAGTCTGTAGATGTGATGCATTGTTCCAATGAATGTCCTGTATTCTATATTCAGCCTGGAAAGTTGAACCAGAGCATGACGGTTAAAAAAGAGGGTGGGGAAGTTGGAGATGTGAATGGATTCATTCACCAAGGACCCAAGGAGGCCATGGTAAGGGATCATCTGCTCCTCACATCACCGTGTAAGATTACGATTTTATTTACCATATTTTCACCCTATAAGACGCACTGACATTTCCCGTCACTTTTGGGGGAAAATAAGTGCGTCTTATAGGGGCAAACAATACGGTGCTTTAGGAATATGATATATTACAAAGTATCCAATCAGTGTGTGTGTGTTCCCTGCAGATCTTCTACAACAACCCCCTACAGAGATGTCATCACCATGTAGGAGGAACTACATGTATTGTGTATGATGACTAGTTGAAGTTATGATTGGAGATACACACCAATGTTTCTGTTTTTTTAATTCCTCTGCTACATTATGTGTCTTAAGAGTGAAGATCGGAATCATAGAAATGTTGAGGATAAAGTAAAAGAGAGTGAGACGTCTGTGGGTGGTGGTCAGTGGTCAAAATAGAAGGTAGAAATGGTGGTGACTGTTAAAGAGGAAGGCTAAAGGGGATTTGCGCAATTTTCGGCAACAACTTTGCGCCGAATATGGATCAAGGCCATCTCTTGATGATAAATGTGGCTCCTAGGGGTAGAAATGCAGGGCACCCCCCTGCCCTAGAGGGATGTCATCACTGCTGAGAGTATGCACTATAGGGTTGATTCAGAGCCGCTTGCCTGCTTTGTCGTGTTTTTCATTACTGTTTTCATGCGTATATGCATTTATGCTAACGCGTATACGCGCTTTCGATGATTGTATGTTTATCGTCAAATGTCGGGAAATGTACGTTATTGATATGGGCTTGCGCATGATTCAGAGCCTTGATTGACGATGACCACTCTTCCCATATAACGGGTTTGTTTCCGTTCAACTTACGGGGTCATTTTGCTGGTGAAAGTGTGCCGTTGTGTTGTGAGTTGCAGTGTTATGGTGGCGGACTACATTGAGGAATATGAGTGTTTGCAGCTACGCGTCTGTGTTTCAGGTTGCTGAAGATAATCTATACAGGTATTTTGTTTATCTTGACATCCTTCCTTATTTTTTAAATATATATTTTTTTAATATTGTTAAAAAAATCTTAAAACAAAAACTTTAAATAACTAATATTAAAAATTAGACTAAACCAAAAAATAACCAAAATATAAAAAAAATTAAAACCTTTACAATGTTTATTATGTCTACCATTTATTAATTACTTTCGAAATACACTTATGCACATAAATCCCATAAAAGCCACAAGGAATTCCAAAATATATATAGACTAAAGGAAATAAAGGTAAGCATGAAAAGAGTGGGACAGAGGAACAAATACAGTGACAAGGGATTTCAGGTAAGCATTAATGCCGGGAGATCTTAAAAACAGGGACCGCGAGTGAATTGAGTTAAGCATGAAGGACGGCAGATGCTAAAAAGTGGAACTGCGAGATTTCCAAGAAAATCCAGTTTAGACGTATATTTGGAGAAAGATGCAGCTGAATCTAAAGCGACACGGAAAATCTTCATGAAAAGCTACGTTGGAAAACGCTGAAAAACGGTAGTATACGAGGATTACGGGGTAACGTATACGTAACCCTCGTCCTGTCGAGGACGCAACGAGAAGCAGAAAATGACATTCTCGTTGGCTTACGCAGCTACGAACAGTCAACGGAAGGCTTCCGATGGAGGCTCTAACTCATGCGTAAGCTCATACGCGAACGAAAAAAATGTGTAAAATACACAGAACGAGCCAAATACGACACGGTTTTTAGGCGGCTCTGAATCAACCCTTATATGACTAGTTGAGGTTATGATTGGAGATACACATAAATATTTCTCCTTTATCCTTTGCAAAATTTTGATTCTTAAGAGTGAAGATTGGAATGATAGAAATGTTGAGGATAGAGTGAATAAGACGTCTGTGTGGTCAGCAGTCAAAATAGAAGTTGGAAATGGTGGCGACTGTTAGAGAGGAAGGCTAAGGGGATTTGTCCAATTTTCGCCAATATCTTCATGCTGAATGTGTCTCTGAATGATGCATGTGGCTCCAAGGGTAAGAAAGGGAGAGAGATGTCATCACCATGTAGGAGGAGCTAGTGTGACTTTGCACTGTGTCACTCAAGGGAGCACTATCGCGAAAAAATGGGCCAATGATAAAAATCCATATAAATATGCTGGATGGCGGGAGGAGGGGGTCACCTCCCGTACACCCGGTATCAAGAAATATCCAGTCAGGCCTGTTCTTTATTTTTATTAATGGAAGGAAGAGGAAATCTGGTGACAAGTTCTGTCACCCCTAATACACTAAACCTGTTACCCCTGGATTTTATTCCTACCAGGAGAAGAAACCACAAGCTTAGCATGAGTTTTATTCAGTGGGTTTATAAGTGACCCCTTCTTTCATTAGTCAATGTGTTTATATGGGTCTTTAATATTACACAATTTTGCGATAATTCTCCTTTAAGGTGATAATTGGAGATACTCACCAATGTTTCTCTTTTTTTTTAATTCTTCATTTAGTTTTCAAATGCAATACAGTAAGTATCAGAAATACAGGTTGTACAGAGTAAATGTAAAGATGACATATAGGCAACAGTGGCACAGATCCATCATATACAAATACAAATCTATCCCGGAGCGGGTCTCCGGGGCCCGGACATATACCATGATGTCCGAAGTAGTCGGGTCTTTTCCTCATTGTCTTGGGCTGCAGCCGTCAGCTCTCCCATTTCTCTTATTCTGTCCACCTCCCGAATCCAGTCATTTTCTGTTGGGGTATATTTGGTCTTCCAGAACCTAGGAATCAGCGTCTTGGCTGCATTTATTAGGTGTCTCAGAACCGATTTTTTTTTTTATATGTTGCTATACTGCTGGCAGTATGGTGTAGTAGCTGTTTCTCTTTTTTTAATGCCTCTGCTACATTTTGTGTCTTAAGAGTGAAGATCAGAATAATAGAAATACGAAGGATAAGGAGAACGGAAACGAGACGTCTGTGGGGGGAGGTCAGCGGTGGAAAGAGAAGGTAGCAATGGTGGCTGATGTTAAAGAGGAAGACGGGATGTCTGTAATGGGCTATCGGCAGTCGAGGAATAACACTGGACTAACTCTGAACATTAAAATGGAGGAAAGCTCTTCAGCTGACGGCACAGGTGAGTCTTGTGTTGTAAAAGTGTGTTGAAACTGTTTATCGCTGCCTATCCTGGTCCATCAGGTCCTGCAGGCTTCTAGGCTTTGGTTTCAGCACTCCCCTGCCGGCCTTGCTCACATCTGCTGCTCAGCCATGTTGGGGAAGGTTTCCTCCTTGGAGTGTGGGAAAGAGCGTGCCGCGGTGTCTGAATTCAGCACGAGTGATGCCGGGGAGCCGGCAGCGCTAAAACCGGAGGACCGAAAGCAGCAGGCCTTTGTGGGGGTAATCCCGCATACGTATGTGTCATTTAAAGTGTCATTTATCTTATTTACCAAAAGTAATAATAAACACAGAGCTTGATAGTAGCAATTTAAGAAAGTGAGTATATCATCCCGTTGCGCATGACTCCAATAATCTTCAATGATAGCCGAGCTGATTATGCTCAGATGGAATATAATTGGAATTTTATACCAAAGTAGCCCATGTAAAGCAACAAAGAAGAGAACATAGTGCAGTATGCCTTAAAGATTTATAAAGACAAATTTATTAAGATGCACCCACAAACAATGGAGATCTAAAATGCCTTCAAGTAGCCAAAAGTGTCGAGCAATTTTCACCGCCACACTTCCCAGGGTTCAAATAGGCAAGGTCATCAAGGGTTAAAAGCAAACACAGACCAACCTTCAGGGTTGAAATTCAATAATAAAGTCAGACCGCACTTCCAGGGTTAAATCCAAAGGCGAAAAACAGACCGAGCTACAACGCGTTTCGTCGCCGCAGCGACTTCTGCCATTTGAACCCTGGGAAGTGTGGCAGTGAAAATTGCTTGACACTTTTGGCTACTTGAAGGCATTTAGATGATGTAAGTTGCAAAGCAGAAATGTAAGTAGTGTCCATAGAAAAATACAGCAATATTTCTCTCTCAGGCTAATTCAAAACTAGGGTCTTTTGTCTTCCCGGCCCAACCCCCACTGGAGTTGACTGAGCTGCCAGGCAGACTCATGTCTGTTATGAGAGCACGCAGCAGTGTCCCTTTCCCCACATTCTCCTTCTTAAATGTTATTCCTCTGGTCCACCTAAATCTCTCCTCCCCCAAGGGGGGAGCAGAATTGTAACAAGCATATGGTTCCAGTTAAATAGTTGAAGTTAAAGTAATTACTAAGAGAAATATATATATATATATATATATATATATATATATATATATATATATATATATATATAATGAATATTGATGAAATTCACCAAAATAAATCTTATGTTATATTATATGTGTAGGATTTCCCTTGAATCAGCCAGCTCCGGATCAGAACCAAATTAATGGCAGATAAACATCCACAGATTCCATTCATCCAAGTTACCTATTTTTCAGTAATATTAATGATTTACTAATAATTTATTAATAATTGAGATCATAAACATTTTATTCCTCTGGAACCTTCTTACAATGGGTCTCTCCACATACTGCCTTGCAACTCTACCTCGGTGATCAAGATGGATTGCTGTTTCCAGGCTTTTGCAATGGTGCTTAGTGGCCAACATGATGAACGTAAACAATTTCCTTTGTTTGTATGTGAGCTCTGGTACTTTGTGTCTAAGCAACGCCACCCATGGATCTCGCTGAGGCTTAACTCCCATTAAGTCTCCTATATTCATCAAGACCTGCCACCATAACCCGGGTGACCATTGGGCACTTCCACTATATGTGGAGGACATCCCCTAAAACAGTGCCCGGGGTACGTCAAGTATATTTTATTTTTTTTTAATTGTAGATTTTAAGTCTCCTATATTCATCAAGACCTGCCACCATAACCGGGTGACCATTGGGCACTTCCACCATATGTGGAGGACAACCCCTAAAACAGTGCCCAGGGTACGTTGGGTATATGTTATTTTTTTTAAATTGTAGATTTTTATTGACGAAACACATAACACGGGTTATCATCAGCGAAAACAAGCAGTGTGACGGCAATAACAACCAAATGTGGCTTAGCCCCTGTTCTGAAATGTCCAGCTTTTCCAGTGTTAAACCTCAGGGCTCACCCATCTGCAAACATCAGCTTCAAGTAAATGCCAGTAGCAATATTCTCATTATACTCTAAACCAGGCCTACTCCACTGGCAAACTGGTGTTTGAATGCGGATCTCGGCACCAGATTTCCAGACTCCTGCCCTGAGAGCCCTGCTTCTGTGTTGCCATACTCGGCACTGTCCACTTTACTTGATCGCAATGTAGTGCTTAGTTTCCCTGCCAGTATCATGGCTCTGCTCCCTGGCACCTAGCATTGCAATATGAAGTACTGCACAGGTCGGAAAGGGGCACTGCAAGGTACACACAAACTTGTTTCTGTCTCTTTGCCCAATACTTCCCTGTCCCCTCAGCCCTTCCCCATCCAGCCCAGTCTCTCTGCTTGATCCATTCCTGTCCTCCCAGCTTTGCCAATCCATTACTCTTTCTTCCATCTCTGCCCATCCATTCTTGTCCTTCTAGTTCAGCCCATCCATCCCTTCTTCCAGCTCTCTCTGCATCCCTCCCTGCCCTTCTTGTTCTGTCTATCCATCCCTCTTCCTTACAGCTTTCTCATCCCTCTCCTCCGAGCTTTGTCTATCCATCCATTGCCGGTCACAATTTGGGCCCTTGTCAACTCCTGTACACGGCCTGCACAGAATGCACAGGGGGGTTAAAAGCAGTGTGCTGCAGGCCAGAGATGTTGGTTCTGTGGAGCCCAAAAAAAAGCTGTTTTTCCCCAGTGCCCAATAGGATTCTTGGGGTGCCCCCCAGTGCGCTGTTTTCTAACTATTCATCTGCCCCACGATAGCCACCTGCCGGATCTTCATCTTTCACCAGATGTCTGTAAATGGACATTTGCCTAAACAGTCACCTCGTAATAGACAATAATGTTTTCCATGACTTGACCTGCGTCTCGCGCCACCCCATTCCATTTTTAAGAAACCAAAACGGTAGTAAACTGAGCTGTGAGTAGAAATATAGAACTATATAGGAAGGGGCACTAGAGAAAAACATACAGAAAAAAAGAGGGGTAGGGGGGAGAGGGAAGAAGGAAAAAAAGAGAAGAAAAAGGGGGGGAGGGTAGAGATGGAAGAAGGAAAAAAGAGAAGAAAAGGGAAGAAGGAAAAAAGAGAAGAAAAGGG
The DNA here is from genome assembly GCA_027917425.1 of Gastrophryne carolinensis. NCBI lineage: Eukaryota > Metazoa > Chordata > Amphibia > Anura > Microhylidae > Gastrophryne > Gastrophryne carolinensis. The sequence continues at coordinate 619,599,199 of CM051235.1, forward strand.
GAGGGAAGAAGAAAAAAAAGAGGAAAAAAGGGGAGGGAAGAAGGAAAAAAGAATAAAAAAGGGGGAGGGGAGAGAGGGAAGAAGGAAAAAAGAGAAGAAAAAAAAGAAGAAAAAAGGGGGAAGGGGAGAGAGGGAAGAAGGAAAAAAGAGAAGAAAAAGGAGGGATTGGACAGGGCAGGGAAGCCATTGCTGCTGCAGGCCGTCGATTATTCCTGGAGAAATGTAAGATAATCTGTGGATACAGCGAATTGCTCCCATAAACACCAAGTCTCCCTGTATTTCTCATGGCTGTCCTTCAGAGAGGCCGCAAGCTCCTCCATCCTGCAGATGTCTTTGATCCTGGAATGCCACATAGCTTTCGGTGACATCTGTTTGGTACATATAGATTCTTTTTCATTGCACGTTTAACATCAAGAATGTCCCGAAATCTGCACTTTCTATGCTTATTTTTTTTTCTTTTTTAGGACAAGCGAGTGAGAAGTTTTGGTGTTTCGAATGTGGGAAATCTTTCACAACCAAATATTATCTTTATCAGCATCAGCAGAGACACACGGGACTGAAGCCTTTCCAGTGTCCCGCCTGCGACAAGTGTTTTGCAACAAGTCAGTGTCTAAGTCGTCATCGTCGGAATAGTCACACAAAGCATCAGGGAGTGAAATGTCCCATATGTGGAAAATCTTTTCCGACCAAACGTGGTCTTCACAGACACATTCTACATCAAAAAGGGAAGATGTATGATTGCTCCGAATGCGGGAAATCGTTTATATGCAAAAACACCATTAACCACCGCTGGCACACGGGGCTGAAACCTTTCAAGTGTTCAAACTGTCTCAAGCGTCATGGAATTCACGCGGGAGAGCGCTCGTATTTCTGCGGCAAATGTGGCAAATTATTTTCCCTTCATTCTGCATTGAAGACTCACCTTTCACTTCACCATGCAGAGCGTCCGTTTTCCTGCTCCGAATGTGGAAAATCTTTTAAGGTGAAATCTGCGCTAGAATCGCACCAAAGCGTTCACACGGGGAAGCGGCCATATTCATGCTCCGAATGTGGAAAAGCTTTTAAGAGGAAATCCGCGTTACTTTCACATCAAAGAATTCACACGGGAGAACGTCCGTATTTATGCCCCGAATGCGGCAAATGCTTTACCTATCAAACGTCACTAAATTGTCATCTCGTACTTCACCAAACAGAACGTCCGTTTTCCTGCTCCGAATGTGGGAAATCTTTCACGGTGAAATCAGGGCTAGAATCGCACCAAAGAGTTCACACAGCAGTGCGGCCATATTTATGCACCGAATGTGGAAAATCTTTTACGATGAAATCCACCTTACTTTCACATCAAAGAATTCACACGGGAGAACGTCCATATTTATGCCCCGAATGCGGCAAATGCTTTACCTATCAAACGTCACTAAATTGTCATCTCGTACTTCACCAAACAGAACTTCCGTTTTCCTGCTCCGAATGTGGGAAATCTTTCAAGGTGAAATCAGGGCTAGAATCGCACCAAAGAGTTCACACAGGAGTGCGGCCATATTTATGCTCCGAATGTGGAAAATCTTTTACAATGAAATCCACCTTACTTTCACATCAAAGAATTCACACGGGAGAGCGGCCGTATTTATGCCCCAAATGCGGCAAATGCTTTAACTATCAAACGTCACTAAATGGTCATCTCGTACTTCACCAAACAGAGCGTCCGTTTTCCTGCGCCGAATGCGGAAAATCTTTTAAGCTGAAATCCGCGTTAAGTTTACACAAAAAAGTTCACACGGGGGAGCGTCCATATTCCTGCTCTGAATGTGGCAAATGCTTTTCCCAAAACTCGGCATTGAAGTGTCACCTTTCAGTTCACCGAACAGGGCGTCCATTTTCCTGCAACGAATGTGGGAAATCTTTTAAGCTGAAATATACGCTACGTACACATAAAAAAAAATCACACGAGTGAACATCCATTTAGAATAAAACATTTAGAATACAGAAAAGGTTTTAAAAATGTTTATTTCATTTTTTATTTAAATTGTAATTTTTTATTGAAGAGACAAAGGTACAGACTGCCATCGTCAAATGAGTACAATGTTACAATATCAACAACAAGACATGTTCTATCCTTCTTTTCACATAAGTACAGGATATCACGTGTTGTGCTTCGGGACCATTCACCCAAGGGCCTCGGCCTCATGGGGGCGCTACTGTCAAGATATGCTTATAATCAATACAATTGTCCGAGAAGTCTTCACATTTGTACAAAAAAGAGAGAAAACTTCCATGAACCCCGTCTGTTTTCCACACCTCTTCATTTCACTATTTAAGAAAACCAAAACACAATTGAACTACAAAGCAGAAATGAAGAAAAACCTAGGGGGCAATAAAAAGTAAAGATAAGAGGGAGGAAAGAGGAAAAAGGGGTAACAAAAAAAGGAGGGGGGAGAGGGAAGGGGAGGGATCTGCCAGGGCCACGACAGGCCACTGATTTTTCCTGTAGAAATTCAAGATAGTCTGGGGTTAAAATAAATTGTTTCCACATAAACCAGGTCTCCCTGTGTTTATCATAACTACCCCTCAGAGAGGCCGTCAACTACTCCATCCTACATATGTCTCCATAGACAGCCACTGGGCCTTTGTAGGTGGGTTTGAAGAGCTTTCTTATTTTTCACCATATAGTTCACTTAAGAAAGTTTCATCCAATGCCCATCTTAACATTCGCAAAGGTGGGGGCTCGACATAATCATGCTTTGCATGTGAAAAATCTTTTGAATTGAAATCTTCATGCACATCTGAAAATTCACACGGGAGAGCTGGCGTATAACTGGTCTAAATGCTGGAAATGTTTGCACAGACAACGCTGTTCACACCCTGGGGAAACGCCCTTATCGGTGCCAACTGTGGAAAGCGCTTTATGTAAAAATATATTCTCTTTAGACATCAAAAATCTCATGTTAAGGGTAGGTGAAATTAAGAATCCGTTCTGGAAAGGTATCAGAGATCTTGTATCGCAAGTGAGGTTAGCGTTTCAGAGATGAATCCCAACCTTGTACATGGCTGAGAATCAACATTTGTTTCCTGAGTGGTTTAAATTGTCTTTAATTTAATTCTGAAATATTAATAAATTGCATGAAGAGAACCACATTCTTGAATGTTGATGTTTTTGAACATCGGTGGGGGGGGGGGGGGGGGGGAGCCTATTCTTCATTCTACTCATGTCTGATCATACATCATTTGTGACCTTCATGGCAAGTCATGGTGATAACAGAGCTGCCATCCGAGCAGTACAAGCAATAATCCTATATAGGGGGGTCTGGCTTTTTTTTTTTTCAAATATAAAGTCTGGTCCATGTTTCTAAAAGGGGCTCTGAAACTTTTCCCTAATGTCTACAATGATCTTTGCAGAAGGAATGTTCCCTAACGCGGTGAAAGGAATAAATATTTTTGTCGTGGTATGCTTATTTTGTTAAACCTGAAAAGTGTGTAGCTCTATCGCATTGTTGGGTCCCATACATTTAGTTCTGAATTATTTAAGCAATTGTTGGTTTCTCAGTCTCAAGGCATCTTCCTTATAATTCACATTGATGATGTTATAAATATGCTAGATGGTGGGAACAGAGGTAGACATCCAACTAATAATAATAATAATAATAAATATGCTAGATGGTGAGAACAGAGCTAGACATCCAACTAATAATAATAATAAATATGCTAGATGGTGAGAACAGAGCTAGACATCCAACTAATAATAATAATAAATATGCTAGATGGTGGGAACAGAGCTAGACATCCAACTAGATCTGCAAGAAACATTCTACTTTTACAAGACAGGACTGAAGTATTCTTAACTGCCTGTCTCCTAAATTATCTGATGGGAAATTGAGTATTACAAACCAATGACCACAACCAAAAACTTAATTTTTGCTCAATGGACACTTATCCCACCAGATTCAAGGAACGGCCATGGGTTCAGTGTCGGCCCCCTTGCATGCCAATATGTAATAATAATAGTGCACAAGTCCAACACCCACATGGAATTCCTTCTCTGCATTTAACCCATCCTTGCACTGTGAACAACACAACTCTGTACACACAAGTGAATAAACACCATGTGAGTGACTATACACAAGTGAATTACAAATTACGGTGCAGTGAAGTGCACATGTTCCCAGAGCGGTGGGCTGCTTTAAACTCAGCGCCCGGGGAGAAATTGGGGGTTTAAGTGCCTTGCTCAAGGACACTTCAGTCAGGTCCCATGGGAATCGAACCACCTTCCAGTAACAGCCCTGTTTCCCTACCTCTAGGCCATAATTGCCCCACCCATGTAGTTCTGTGGCAATAGCCTGCTAGGAAGATTTGGCTGTGGACCTTTGCCACACACTGTATGTAGTGATAAAGACATGATATGTAGTCAACTTTTAAACAGGGGGTCTTCTTAGATTTAAAGTCCAGAGAAGTTAATAAAGCATATAAAGAGATGTCTTAGGAGACTCCCATGAGCAGTCATGCTTATGTAATGAGAAGCACGGGGGAGGGGTTGACCAGTGTCAGTCTCCTCGCCTTTCCTGCCCTTTAAAGCATCGTGAGCTGTCATTTACAAGGCACTACCTGACGCTACCTGTCATTTACAAGGCGCTACCTGACGCTACCTGTCATTTACAAGGCGCTACCTGTCATTTACAAGGCACTACCTGACGCTACCTGTCATTTACAAGGCACTACCTGACGCTACCTGTCATTTACAAGGCACTACCTGACGCTACCTGTCATTTACAAGGCACTACCTGACGCTACCTGACATTTACAAGGCGCTACCTGACGCTACCTGTCATTTACAAGGCGCTACCTGTCATTTACAAGGCACTACCTGATGCTACCTGTCATTTACAAGGCACTACCTAACGCTACCTGTCATTTACAAGGCACTACCTGACGTTACCTGTCATTTACAAGGCGCTACCTGTCATTTACAAGGCACTACCTGACACCACCTGTCATTTACAAGGCGCTACCTGTCATTTACAAGGCACTACCTGACGCTACCTGACATTTACAAGGCACTACCTGACATTTACAAGGCACTACCTGACGCTACCTGTCATTTACAAGGCGCTACCTGTCATTTACAAGGCACTACCTGACGCTACCTGTCATTTACAAGGCGCTACCTGTCATTTACAAGGCGCTACCTGTCATTTACAAGGCGCTACCTGTCATTTACAAGGCGCTACCTGTCATTTACAAGGCACTACCTGACGCTACCTGTCATTTACAAGGCACTACCTAACGCTACCTGTCATTTACAAGGCACTACCTGACGCTACCTGTCATTTACAAGGCGCTACCTGTCATTTACAAGGCGCTACCTGTCATTTACAAGGCACTACCTGACGCTACCTGTCATTTACAAGGCACTACCTAACGCTACCTGTCATTTACAAGGCGCTACCTGACGCTACCTGTCATTTACAAGGCGCTACCTGACGCTACCTGTCATTTACAAGGCACTACCTGACGCTACCTGTCATTTACAAGGCGTTACCTGACGCTACCTGTCATTTACAAAGTGCTACCTGACATTTACCATGCACTACCTGATGCTACCTGTCATTTACAAGGCCCTACCTGACGCTACCTGTCATTTACAAGGCACTACCTGACGCTACCTGTCATTTACAAGGCGCTACCTGACGCTACCAGTCATTTACAAGGCACTACCTGTCATTTACAAGGCACTATCTGCCGCTACCTGTCATTTACAAGGCACTACCTGCCGCTACCTGTCATTTACAAGGCGCTACCTGGATCCTGTCATTTACAAGGCACTACCTGACGCTACCTGTCATTTACAAGGCGCTACCTGTCATTTACAAGGCACTACCTGTCATTTACAAGACGCTACCTGTCATTTACAAGGCTCTGCCTGTCGCTACCTGTCATTTACAAGGCTCTACCTGTCGCTACCTGTCATTTATAAGGCGCTACCTGTCGCTACCTGACATTTACAAGGCGCTACCTGTCGCTACCTGTCATTTGCAAGGCGCTACCTGACGCTACCTGTCATTTACAAGGCTCTACCTGTCGCTACCTGACATTTACAAGGCGCTACCTGGCGTTACCTGTCATTTACAAGGCGCTGCCTGTCATTTACAAGGCTCTACCTGTCGCTACCGGACATTTACAAGGCACTATCTGTCCCTACCTGTCATTTACAAGGCGCTACCTGACACTACCTGTCATTTACAAGGCTCTATCTGTCGCTACCTGTCATTTACAAGGCACTACCTGACATTTACAAGGCTCTACCTGTCGCTACCTGTCATTTACAAGGTGCTACCTGTCGTTACCTGTCATTTACAAGGCTCTACCTATCGCTACCTGTCATTTACAAGGAGCTACCTGACGCTACCTGTCATTTACAAGGCTCTACCTGTCGCTACCTGTCATTTACAAGGCGCTGCCTGATGCTACCTGTCATATACAAGGCTCTACCTGTCGCTACCTGTCATTTACAAGGCGCTGCCTGATGCTACCTGTCATTCACAAGGCTCTACCTGCTGCTACCTGTCATTTATAAGGTGTTACCTGTCGCTACCTGACATTTACAAGGCGCTACCTGTCGCTACCTGACATTTACAAGGCTCTACCTGTTACTACCTGTCATTTACAAGACTCTACCTGTTACTACCTGTCATTTTCAAGGCTCTACCTGTCGCTACCTGTCATTTACAAGGCTCTGCCTGTCGCTACCTGTCATTTACAAGGCTCTACCTGTCGCTACCTGTCATTTATAAGGCGCTACCTGTCGCTACCTGACATTTACAAGGCGCTACCTGTCGCTACCTGTCATTTGCAAGGCGCTACCTGACGCTACCTGTCATTTACAAGGCTCTACCTGTCGCTACCTGACATTTACAAGGCGCTACCTGGCGTTACCTGTCATTTACAAGGCGCTGCCTGTCATTTACAAGGCTCTACCTGTCGCTACCGGACATTTACAAGGCACTATCTGTCCCTACCTGTCATTTACAAGGCGCTACCTGACACTACCTGTCATTTACAAGGCTCTATCTGTCGCTACCTGTCATTTACAAGGCACTACCTGACATTTACAAGGCTCTACCTGTCGCTACCTGTCATTTACAAGGTGCTACCTGTCGTTACCTGTCATTTACAAGGCTCTACCTATCGCTACCTGTCATTTACAAGGAGCTACCTGACGCTACCTGTCATTTACAAGGCTCTACCTGTCGCTACCTGTCATTTACAAGGCGCTGCCTGATGCTACCTGTCATATACAAGGCTCTACCTGTCGCTACCTGTCATTTACAAGGCGCTGCCTGATGCTACCTGTCATTCACAAGGCTCTACCTGCTGCTACCTGTCATTTATAAGGTGTTACCTGTCGCTACCTGACATTTACAAGGCGCTACCTGTCGCTACCTGACATTTACAAGGCTCTACCTGTTACTACCTGTCATTTACAAGACTCTACCTGTTACTACCTGTCATTTTCAAGGCTCTACCTGATGCTACCTGTCATTTACAAGGCGCTACCTGTTACTACCTGTCATTTACAAAGCGCTACCTGACGCTACCTGACATTTACAAGGCTCTACCTGTCGCTACCTGACATTTACAAGGCTCTACCTGTCGCTACCTGTCATTTACAAGGCTCTACCTGTCGCTACCTGACATTTACAAGGCTCTATCTGTCGCTACCTGTCATTTACAAGGCTCTACCTGTCGCTACCTGTCATTTACAAGGCTCTACCTGTCATTTACAAGGCTCTACCCGTTGCTACCTGACATTTACAAGGCTCTACCTGTCGCTACCTGACATTTACAAGGCGCTACCTGACGCTACCTGTCATTTACAAGGCTCTACCTGTCGCTACCTGTCATTTACAAGGCTCTGCCTGTCGCTACCTGTCATTTACAAGGCTCTACCTGTCGCTACCTGTCATTTACAAGGCGCTGCCTGTCGCTACCTGACATTTACAAGGCTCTACCTGTCGCTACCTGTCATTTACAAGGCTCTACCTGTCGCTACCTGTCATTTACAAGGCTCTGCCTGTCGCTACCTGTCATTTACAAGGCTCTACCTGTCGCTACCTGTCATTTACAAGGCGCTGCCTGTCGCTACCTGACATTTACAAGGCTCTACCTGTCGCTACCTGTCATTTCCAAGGCTCTGCCTGTCGCTACCTGTCATTTACAAGGCTCTACCTGTCAGTTACAAGGCTCTACCTGTCGCTACCTGACATTTACAAGGCTCTACCTGACGCTACCTGTCATTTACAAGGCGCTACCTGTCATTTACAAGGCGCTACCTGTCATTTACAAGGCGCTACCTGTCATTTACAAGGCGCTACCTGTCATTTACAAGGCTCTACCTGTCATTTACAAGGCTCTACCTGTTGCTACCTGTCATTTACAAGGCTCTACCTGTTGCTACCTGTCATTTACAAGGAGCTACCTGTCGCTACCTGTCATTTACAAGGCTCTACCTGTCATTTACAAGGCTCTACTTGTCGCTACCTGTCATTTACAAGGCTCTACCTCTTGCTACCTGACATTTACAAGGCTCTACATGTCGCTACCTGACATTTACAAGGCTCTACCTGTCGCTACCTGTCACTTACAAGGCACTACCTGACGCTACCTGTCATTTTCAAGGCTCTACCTGTTGCTACCTGACATTTACAAGGCTCTACCTGTCGCTACCTGACATTTACAAGGCTCTACCTGTCGCTACCTGACATTTACAAGGCTCTACCTGTCGCTACCTGACATTTACAATGCTCTACCTGTCGCTACCTGACATTTACAAGGCTCTACCTGTCGCTACCTGACATTTACAAGGCTCTACCTGTCGCTACCTGACATTTACAAGGCTCTACCTGTCGCTACCTGACATTTACAAGGCTCTACCTGTCGCTACCTGTCATTTTCAAGGCTCTACCTGTTGCTTCCTGTCATTTACAAGGCTCTACCTGTCGCCACCTGACGCCTGATCTCTCAGCCTCTATATTGCACAGAGACTCTACCCAAGTTAACCAGAATACTATATATTGCTGACATTACTATAGTCATGTACATACTTACCTGTTTTATTTCATTTCTTTTCTTCTGAGGAGGGTCCACGATCCCTTTTTCAATGCATCAGTATCATTGTGGGCATAGCAGAAATTGTGCTGTGTAACTCAATGCTGTATTGTCTTATAGCTTTTATATAAACACATTTTACAGGGGGGAAACTTATAAGATAGGCTCTTATTAAGGGTGAAGGTCCGGATTAATGTGGGCAATCTGTATGTACAGGGTGGGGGAAACATATAAGATAGGCTCTTATTCAGGGTGAGGGTCCGGATTAATGTGAGCAATCTGTATGTACAGGGGGGAAACATATAAGATAGGCTCTTATTCAGGGTGAGGGTCCGGATTAATGTGAGCAATCTGTATGTACAGGGTGTGGGAAACATATAAGATAGGCTCTTATTCAGGGTGAAGGTCCGGATTAATGTGAGCAATCTGTATGTACAGGGTGTGGGAAACATATAAGATAGGCTCTTATTCAGGGTGAGGGTCCGGGTTAATGTGGGCAATCTGTATGTACAGGGTGTGGGAAACATATAAGATAGGCTCTTATTCAGGGTGAAGGTCCGGATTAATGTGAGCAATCTGTATGTACAGGGTGTGGGAAACATATAAGATAGGCTCTTATTCAGGGTGAGGGTCCGGGTTAATGTGGGCAATCTGTATGTACGGGGGGGGGGGGGGAACATATAAGATAGGCTATTATTCAGGGTGAGGGTCCGGATTAATGTGAGCAATGTGTATGTACAGGGTGTGGGAAACATATAAGATAGGCTCTTATTCAGGGTGAAGGTCCGGATTAATGTGGGCAATCTGTATGTACAGGGTGTGGGAAACATATAAGATAGGCTCTTATTCAGGGTGAAGGTCCGGATTAATGTGAGCAATCTGTATGTACAGGGTGGGGGAAACATATAAGACAGGCTCTTATTCAGGGTGAGGGTCCGGATTAATGTGAGCAATCTGTATGTACAGGGTGTGGGAAACATATAAGATAGGCTCTTATTCAGGGTGAGGGTCCGGATTAATGTGGGCAATCTGTATGTACAGGGTGTGGGAAACATATAAGATAGACTCTTATTCAGGGTGAGGGTCCGGATTAATGTGAGCAATCTGTATGTACAGGGTGTGGGAAACATATAAGATAGGCTTTTATTCAGGGTGAAGGTCCGGATTAATGTGAGCAATCTGTATGTACAGGGTGGGGGAAACATATAAGACAGGCTCTTATTCAGGGTGAGGGTCCGGATTAATGTGAGCAATCTGTATGTACAGGGTGAGGGTCCGCTGTAAGGAATTCACATCTGCATATGACATGTTCCGTATATATCTGCTGTATATATATATATATATATATATATAGTAAATATTTGTCCCCTTTATGTCATATACCCTCGTGTCTTCCTGAAGTCACATAGTTTAATAGACTCATTGAACCCAAATACATTTTCTTTTTTGCATCAGAAATGACAGTGTAGGTGCGCAGATATATTTGGTATATTTTTTAATGAATGATCGCCATCGCTATGGCAACAAAAACACCGCCCCGCACTCACCCAATAGGGTCACACTGCACATTCCACGTAGAGAGAGAGAAGGTGGAGGCTGCTGCTCTGATCCTCACCACAAGATGGCAGCAACTGGCAAACAGGAAGTGAGTCATGTGGAACGCTCAGACAGGATGTGAACGGTGAAACGCAGACAGGAAGTGAGTGGTGGAACGCTCAAGACAGGAATTGAACGTGAAACGCAGACAGGAAGTGAGTGGTGAAACGCAGACAGGAAGTGAGTGATGAAACGCACAGACAGGAAGTGAGTGGTGAAACGCAGACAGGAAGAGAGTGTTGGAACGCAGACAGGAAGTGAGCGGTGAAACGCAGACAGGAAGTGAGTGATCGCCATCGCTATGGCAACAAAAACACCGTCCCACACTCACCCAATACGATCACACTGCAGATTCCACTTAGAGAGAAGGTGGAGGCTGCTGCTCTGATCCTCACCCCAAGATGGCAGCAATGAGCAGACAGAAAGTGAGTCATGTGAAACGCAGACAGGATGTGAATTGTGAAACGCAGATAGGAAGTGAGTGGTGTAACGCAGACAGGAAGTGAGTGGTGAAACGCACAGACAGGAAGTGAGTGGTGGAACGCAGACAGGAAGTGAGTGATGAAACGCACAGACAGGAAGTGAGTGGTGGAACGCAGACAGGAAGTGAGTGGTGAAACGGCAGTAACAGCCAGGAAGTAACACAGGTAATTCTTTTATATGTTATCTCTTCACATCCAATTCATTTCAAATAAATCTTTATTGGCAGGCCCCCAAAACAATTAGTATTGCCAAAGTAGAGGGAAAACGTATGTGGTGAAGGGGGGTTAATAAACAGGATGGGTGTGTGGTTAAAGGGGCACCCTGATCGGTGATGCCCTGCTGTGTGACACACCCCAGATCGCGACTCGCCTCTTCCTGGTCTTACGGCTCATGCGCGGCCTTCGTCCAATCAGTGCTCTTGGATCTACTGATGTCATGCCGTCTAAGGCGAGCGCCTCCAAGAACACTGGTGGCCGCATCCCCCACTTCCCTCTAACATACCTCCCAACTTTTTACAATGGGAAATCAGGACAATATGTAAATTAAGCCACGCCCCTATTTGATTGATTGGTTAGGAGAGGGTGTAACAGTTACAAGCTTCCAGGGAGCGCTGCTTACCACCCGCAGCAGCAGACTTGCTTAGTGGATGACTGCCCCGCCCCCTGCTCGCAGATTGACAGCAGCGATATCGGCTGCCTTCACCCCTGCACGGCAGCTGTAAGTTTTTCCACCCCCCCCCCCCCGCTCACCCGCACGCCAGGAAGTCTCTTCGCGCCCGCAGGCATCGGGAACTATTCAGAAGACACCAGCCTCACGGGGCGGCGCACAGCAAGTCCCTTGCCCAGTGTCGTGGTGGCCCAGGGAACACCTCCACGGCGCAGGGCGTCCCGTGACAGCTTTTGACAGTCCGGGACAGCGGGATTTAGGGAAAAAATCGGGACAGTTGGGAGGCATGCTCTAATAGGAAGCATGCCCGTGTCAACCATTGACAAATGCCTGGAGTGGGCACGTGCCCTGCTAGAGGGAAGCGGGGATGCGGCCGCAGCTGGTGCATGTACCGTTGGACCAGGAAGCAAGGTAAGTGTATGGGGGTGACCTGGGGGGCATCACGATTTTAGATGCCCCGGAGGGAGGGAATGTTATAGATCCCCTGGCCGTTCGCGCTGGGTTTTGGTCCACTTTAAGTACAATTGTTTATTTTTTCATTCCACAGAAGAATCCTCCGTATAGATGACATCACCTCTATAACAATGGAGCAGGTTCATGTGACTGACATGATGGTGACCCTATCGCTGGAGATCATCTCCCTTCTGACCGCAGAGGTGAGGAGCATTCTGGGAGAGTGACATAGTGTCGCTCACTATTGAGTGAATGACGTCATTTTCTTTGTTTCTATACAGACCTTCACTGCCATGAGGTCAGGTGACCTTGTGACCATCATGGCTCCCCAACATCACTTTGTGATCCCCGAGAGGATCGGCAAGCAGCAGCTTCTGCAGGTGATCAGGAAGCTGGTGGAGCAGCTGATGGATGAGGTGAGCCGGGGATTCTGGGATATTATCCAGCAATCTGGAAGGTGATGATGTCACTGTGTGTATCTCTGGAGGGTGATGATGTCACTGTGTGTGTGTCTGGAGGGTGATGATGTCACTGTGTGTGTGTCTGGAGGGTGATGTAGTCATTGTGTGTGTGTCTGGAGGGTGATGATGTCACTGTGTGTGTGTCTGGAGCGTGATGATGTCACTGTGTGTGTGTCTGGAGCGTGATGATGTCACTGTGTGTGTGTGTCTGGAGCGTGATGATGTCATTGTGTGTGTGTCTGGAGGGTGATGATGTCACTGTGTGTGTGTCTGGAGCGTGATGATGTCACTGTGTGTGTGTCTGGAGGGTAATGATGTCACTGTGTGTGTGTCTGGAGCGTGATGATGTCACTGTGTGTGTGTCTGGAGGGTGATGATGTCATTGTGTGTATGTGTGTCTGGAGGGTGATGATGTCACTGTGCGTGTTTCCATAGAGAAGCACATTAGTTGTGTAGATACAGTGATACATTGTTGCAATGAATGTTCTCTATTCTATATTCAGCCTGGAAAGCTGAGCCAGCGCGGGACGGTGAAGGAAGAGGTAAAAGAAGAGAGCGAGGACGATGCAGACATGGCGGGATTGCAGCCTCCAAGAGGACACAGGGAGGACATGGTAAGGGATCTTCCTTATAGAGCGCTCAGAGCAGCACGATTGGTTCTCTCCTAGTCAGCTGACAAGCACACCTGCAGGGATGGACTGGCCATAGGGAGACCCAGGACAATACTGGTGGGCCGCTCTGCTTTGGGGCCAGTTGCAGCTATAGCCCCACTGTACCCACAAGCCAAGGAACCCCAGCCCCCAATGCTATAGCCCCACTGTACCCACAAGCCAGGGAACTCCAGCCCCCAATGCTATAGCCCCACTGTACCCACAAGCCAAGGAACCCCAACCCCCAATGCTATAGCTCCACTGTACCCACAAGCCAGGGAACTCCAGCCCCCAATGCTATAGCCCCACTGTACCCACAAGCCAGGGAACCCCAGCTCCCAATGCTATAGCCCCACTGTACCCACAAGCCAGGGAACCCCAGCCCCCAATGCTATAGCCCCACTGTACCCACAAGCCAGGGAACCCCAGCCCCCAATGCTATAGCCCCACTGTACCCACAAGCCAAGGAACCCCAGCCCCCAATGCTATAGCCCCACTGTACCCACAAGCTAAGGAATCCCAGCCCCCAAAACTATAGCCCCACTGTACCCACAAGCCAAGGAACCCCAGCCCCCAATGCTATAGCCCCACTGTACCCACAAGCCAAGGAACCCCAGCCCCCAATGCTATAGCCCCACTGTACCCACAAGCCAAGGAACCCCAGCCCCCAATGCTATAGCCCCCTGTACCCACAAGCCAAGGAACCCCAGCCTCCAATGCTATAGCCCCACTGTACCCACAAGCCAAGGAACCCCTGACCCATAATGCTACATGGCTGGGGGAGAGGGGGCCTCAGCCGGGTCTGGTAAAATCCAGGGCTGATTTTTGATCCCAGTCGCAGTGGGAGGGGCACCGCTGTTAGCCAGTTGTCACGCTCCGGGTACTACAGCAATCCACTTAGATAATTCCAGCCCTCTCGGTAAGACCTCAACCCCCAATCTCCGCAGCCAGCTTCACCTATAGGAGCCCCCGCTTGCCGGGACGCAAAGCACGCCTGCCCGGGATCGGTTGCCCCCAGGACTTCAATGTCTCAAAGATTGGAGTCTTACTGTTCAGAGGCCTGGAGAACCCGTGGCTGGAAGTGGTATTGAGTAGCCCAATCGCAGAGCGTATAACGGAAGTCCAAACAGGCTTAGGGTCAGCAACGGAAGTTCTGAGATGGCAGCAGTACAATAGGGTTGGACAAATCGTGGTCGAGGATCAAGCAGAGGTCGGCAACAGGAGATCAGATCGGGGATGGTCAAACACAGGCGAAGGTCGGCAACAGGAACACAGATCGGGGATGGTCAAACACAGGCGAAGGTCGGCAACGGGAGTTCAAAGACAATCACAAGGGACTAGCAGCTAACTAGGTACAAGGCGCTATCACAGGCACTGGGCAACTGAGGGGGGAAACCTTATATAGAGACAGACAAGAAGGGGAGGTGTATGTGATTGGTGTACGTATGATCACAGGTCTGATTGGGAGAGCAAGGAGTGCCCAATCCCATCTATGGGGCTCATTGGCCCAGACAAGGAGGGGGGCGTAAGCCCCACAGAACCTAGGGCTCATTGGCCCTTAAATCCGAACCAGGGGGCGTGCCAGTGCCCCCTGGCTAATCTACAGCCTCCGGCGGGCGCGCTGAGCACAGCGCCACCGGAGGGAAAACAGGTCTCGGGCTCGCGCGCGCGCATGTGAGCCGATGACACGCGCGCGAGGAGGGAGAGCGGCCGTGCTCGGCGCCGCCTGAGCAGACGCCGCACGGCGCGGCCGCCGGGCAGGAGCTGCTGGGACCGGCCGGCCGCCGACAACGCTGGACCGGGGCCCAGGTAAGTGCCGATTTGTGACACCAGTCTTCTGTCTTCACTGCCCAACTGTCACCATCACTTTCCCTGCTGTCTCTTCGGCTGGGGCAGGGGGCTGCTGCCATCAGTCTTCTGACCAGGTAGGTCCCGATCACTCTTCTTGTGGGGGTGGCCCAAATGCCCATTAAGATACTACTAGTCATCAGGCTCATAGACAGGCTTTGCACAATTTGCACTATTGGATTTATTATATGGGTGGATGAATTTATTCATTTAATTATTGCCGATTAGTTTTTGTGATTAGCACATATAGCTCTATCCCCACTACCTACTCATCTATGTATGTTGGTTTGTCTTGTGTGTTACTGTATCTATGTATTTTCCCTGTGTTCAGTCCGGGCTGTCCCAGTTATTCATATACGTGTGGGTAGTTTGCCACAAGGTGGCGCCAATTACTGCAAGATACAAAGCTGTAACTCCTCCCGGCCTCCTATAAATAGAGCCGTTTCCATGGAAATCCCCAGATTTGTCTTGCAGTAGCTACTGCGAAGATCGTCTGGAAACTTTCTCTGGATCATGGCAGTTGAGCGGGGCGTTTGTAAGCCTATCTGCCGCTGCCGCCCTATTGCCTCTGTTCCTGTGACCCAGTATGTCCCCCAGCCTCGGCTGACGGGAACAGTGGGTAGCCGGCCATAGGCGATGGTGAGCCTATTGGGGGGGGGAGGAATCACCTATATTGCCCGGGGTTATGCCCTTATCTGTGCCTACAAGCTTTATTGTCATGTGTTGTGCTTTTTACCTCAGTCTTACTTCTTTTTTTACCTCAGACTTTGCTGGCAGCTGTGGTCATACTCGCCTTCCCTCATTCCCTCACCTCTTCTCCTTCCCCTCCATCTGGTAGCTGTGAGGGGGGGCGGGAGCGGCGTTGTTGAGGCCTTCTTCTACAGAGGCCTCGGCATGTTGGCGGGGCGCGCCGCACTCCATTTTCCTTGCTGCTCAGAGTCTTTTGCAGACCCTGCTGAGGGTCCCCACGGGCCGATGTTACACTGCCTGCGCTTCTGGTGCCTAAATTGGGGGTCACTCAGGTTTGGGCCGTTAGTGTCTTGTAACCTGTATTTTTTATCACCATAATCACCATAATGGAGGCTTCTGGGGATACTGAGCTAGGGGCCCCCTCTGGACGGGTGAAACTCTGTACCGTGTGCGGTACCAGCCCTCTGGACGGACTCAGCATGGTTTGTGTCACTTGCGCCAGGAGCGTATTGTTAGAGCATGACAGGGCGTCCCTGCCCCTAGCCCTCCTTTGCCTGCGGCCTCGCCAAACCCCCCCACTACTGCGTTCAGCCCTCAGCAAAGGGGAAGCCAGCAGGGGGTCCCAAGCCGATTTGGCTTACGGGTGGCCAGCCTAGAGACAGTTATCTCCCACGGCTACGGGGAAGGCCACGAGTAAGAAGCGGCACATCGAGCCGGGTTACTCGGAATTTGCTGCTGCTGATGATCTTTTTGGAGGTCGGGACTCCATGGAGGAAGGCGAGTTGTTTAGGGACTCCGCTTCCTCAGGGGATCGGTCGGTTGGCTATGATAGCGAGCCTGGTTCCTCCTCGGACGAGGATATGTGGTTCCCTGACGACACCGAGAAGTTGCTGTCTTCTGTGTTTGAGACTTTGCATATTGTTCCTCCTAAAGCGGCTAAGAGGAAGCAGGGTGATTTATTCCGGCCTGAGAGAGAGGCTTGTCTTCCGGAGCAGGCCCACTTTTCCAATATGGTGTTTAAGGAATGAGAAAGACCTAACAAATTGCCATTGGTGCCTAAGGGCCTGGACAGGTGGTATCCCTTCCCCGAGGAGCTGATCCGCCTCTGGTCCCGTCCCCCCGTGTGGATGTCCCGGTTTCGGGGTTATTCAACACTACAGTTATGCCGTCACCCGATACTGCTTCCTTGCGCGACCCTGCTGACAGGCGCATGATCAGCTGGCTTGTCATGCGTTCACCTTTGTAGGTGCTGGGCTTCGTCCTGTCTGTGCCGCGGCCATTGTCTCTTTGGCCATCAGGAAGAAGCTGAGGCGCCTTGTTGATTTTGCCAATCTGGCAAGTGAGCGGAGGAGTATCAAGACGTCAAAGCCTGTGTGGATTTTATTGCTTTTGTAGTTTTGGCTATGGATGATAGTGTCCGGCTGGGCACCAGGACTTCAGCTCTGCTTGTTGCGCTTTGTCGCTCGCTCTGGTTGCAGCAGTGGTCGGCTGATGCTGCGGCCAAGAAGTCGCTCACTAGTATCCCTTCCTGGGGCTCAGGTTATTCGGGGAGCGTCTGAACCTTCTGGCCAAGGATGGAAGACTCCCTCAGCAACAGAAGCCTGAGCGGCCCTTTCGGGGTTCTTCTGCCTATCGCTCCTTTTGAGGAGGAAGAGGCTCTTCATTTTCAGGTGGCCGCAGAGTCAAGGTAGGTCTCACGGCCGACCCAATCCCTCCTGGGGAGCTAAATCCAAACCCCCTGCCAAGCCTCTCAGGCATGAGGAGGTGCCCTCACCCATCCAGGTGGGGGGACGGCTTCTGCTATTTGCTCACATCTGGAGACAGCACGTCTCGGATCGGTGGATCCAGGAAGGGTACAAACTAGAGCTGGCAGTTTGGCAGCCCTCAAGATTTCTTCGGTCGCGGATCTCCCGGAATGCATTGACGGCGCAGGGCCTAAGGATGGCCGTTCAGTGCCTTCTACTATCAGGTGTGATTTGCCCCGTGCCTTGCCAAGGCAAATCTGTTCATGGTGCCCAAGAAGGACGGAACGCTGCAACCTATTCTGGATCTGAAGGGTCTCAACAGGTTTGTCAGAGTCAGACGTTTCCGCATGGAAACCTTACGGTCCGTGGTGTGCTCGCTTCGGCCCGACGACTTCATGACCACGGTGGACATCAAGGATGCTTATCTGCACATCCCGATTTTTCAGGGGCATCAGAAGTTCCTGAGGTTTGCTCTGGAGGATCAACATTACCAGTTTGGGACTCGGAGGTGTCCCAGATTCTGACTTGGGCGGAGGAGAATGTTCCCTGCATCTCGGCGGTTTACATCCCTGGGGTAGAAAACCAGGAGGCAGACTCCCTGAGCAGGGGGACGTCTCGTCTGGGGGAATGGGCTCTCAGCAACAAGATCTTTCACGCTCTGTGTCTCCGCTGGGGTCGACCGGTCGTGGACCTGTTTGTGTCCAGACACAATCACAAGCTTCCAAGGTTCGTCTCCCTGTCAAGAGATCCTCTGGCCTTCGCCACAGACGGTCTGGCAATTCCGTGGACGGAGTTCAGGTTCCTTTATGCATTTCCTCCGTTTCCACTCCTGGGCAGAGTGCTGCCCTAGATAGCCCAGGAGGGGGTACCAACCTTCCTGGTGGCTCTTCGTTGGCCAAGACGGAGTTGGTTCGCGGACATAGTCCAGATGTCAGTTGATCATTATATCATGCGCGACGACCCAGGGCTTCTCACTCAGGGATCGCTGCAGCATCCCAATTTACAGACGCTGGCTTTGACGGCCTGGCTATTGAAACCTCGATCCTGACGGAAAAGGGTCTGTCAGCCACGGTTGTTCAGACCATGATTCAGGCGCAGAAGAAGTCGTCTTCCATGATTTACTACAGAGTTTGGCACGCCTACATTTCTTGGTGTGAATTTAAGAGTTTCCCCTGTTGCACTTTTTCTATTTCTAGGATTTTGGAATTTTTACAACACAGCTTGGACTTGGGTCTACAGCTGGGCACCCTCAAGGGCCAGGTCTCGGCTTTGGCCATCTTTTTCCAAAGATCCTTTGCCAATCACAGGCTGCTCAGGACTTTTTTCCAAGGAGTTACCCATGTACGTCCAACACGTAAGCCTGTATTACCGGTGTGGGATTTGAATTTGGTGCTTTCTGCTCTCCAGGGTCCTCCCTTTGAGCTTTTGTGCGATGCTGCCTTGTCTATCCTGACTCTAAAGGTGGTCTTTTTGGTAGCCATCACCTCGGTGCACCGGGTGTCAGAACTGGCCCCTCTTTGTATAAAGCCTCCTTGCTTTGAGCAGCATAAGGATGGTTGGTTTTTCGCTTTAGGCCTGATTTTTTGCCTAAGGTCGTCTTAATGAGGAAGTTGTTTTGCCTTCCCTGTGTCCGGAACTGTCTAATTCTAAGTAGAGGACCCTCCATGCCTTGGATGTGGTCAGAGCCATTAAGTACTACCTGTTTGCGACTGAATCCTTCTGGAAGTCAGATTCTCTCTTTGTTCTCACTGAAGGTTCTAGAAAGGGTTTGCCTCCGGCCAAGTCCACTTTCAGCAAGTGGATTAGACAGGCGGTGGTGCAAGCCTATTCTGCCAAGGAGAAGGATCCCCCTTTTCGTGTTACAGCTCATTCTACTAGAGCTATTGTTGCCTCTTGGTCTTTTCAGCACCAGGCGTCTGTTAAACAAGTTTGTAAGGCCGCTACTTGGTCTTCTGTTCATACCTTTTACTAAGTTTTACAAGGTTGATGTTAGGGCCTCAGCTGACGCTGCTTTTGGCCAAAAGGTGCTTCAGGCGGTAGTGAAATGAACTACATGCTGTTCCGCTCTGGGGATCCCGCCCTATTATGGGCACTGCTTTTGGATGTCCTACACGTATATGGATTACTGGGACAGCCTGGACCGAACACAGGGGAAAATACAATTCTGTGAGTATTCACCTGTAGAATTGTTTTTGTCTGTGTTCGGTCCGGGCTGTCCCACCCCGCCTTGGGTTCATTTCCTGCTGTAGCATGTTGGTTAACATGTTTTTCTTAGCCTCCCGGCCTGTCTCATTTACTGCTTCTTGACGTTCTGGGGATTTCCATGGAAACTGCTCTATTTATGGGAGGCCGGGAGGAGTTACGGCTTTGGATCTTGCAGTCACTGGCGCCACCTGGTGGCAGGCTACCCACACGTATATGGTTAACTGGGACAGCCCGGACCGAACACAGGCAAAACCATTTCTACAGGTGAGTACTCACAGAATTGTATTTTTAATAGTTTTAATATGTTTTTTTGTATGTTGTTATGGATACTTAAATAAATAAAAGTATGCACTGATTTAGATATTGCTGTGCCTCCTTTCATGTTTTCGGAATGTGACAGAGACACACATAAAAAGTATCCAATCAGTGTGTTTCCTGCAGATATAATATAACAACCGCCCACTTCCCCCCCATAGAAATGTCATCACCGCATAGGAGGAGCTGCTGAGACTCCGCACTGTATGATAAGCTGAGATGATAATTGGAGCCAATGTTGCTCTTATTTTATGCTTCTGCTACATTTTGTCTTTTAAGAGCGACGATCAGAATGTTGTGGATAAAGAAAGTGAAAACGAGACGTTGGGGGACAGTCAGCGGTGGAAAGAGAAGATTGAGACGGTGACTGTTAAAGAGGAAGAAGAGACGTCTGTAATGGATGATCGGCGGTCAGGAAACAAGGATGTATTGATAGTGACCATTAAAGAAGAGGAGAGCTCTACAGGTGACGGCACAGGTGAGTAGCTGTAATGAGGGGGTTGGGACTGTTTACACCGACTCGTCTTGACATTTTTGCTGGCAAATACATCTGACCAACTTTATTTAGTAAAATATTAAAACAAGATGACGGAAATAAAATGCTGAAAGACCATTCAAATATCATGTCCTCCCCCATAGTGACATGGCCTCACACTGGGTGACTGGCCAGGAAGCAGAAGAGATGCCAGGGCTGGTCATGGGACGGCCGGGTGCTGGTAACATCCCAGGCTGATTTTTGGCCCCAGTCCACCACTAGCTGGTACAATTCAAAATTCATAGTTATTTTCTTGACTAACTCACACTTTTCGGGTTTTATTTTTAGAACAAAGAAGTGAGATGTTCTCGTGTTCGGAATGTGGTGAATCTTTTACAAGCGAAGAATATCTTTATCAGCATCGGGAGACGCACGCGGGACTGAAGCCTTTCCAGTGCTCGGAGTGTAACAAGAGTTTTGCAACAAAAACTCATCTTAGCCAACATCAGAAAAGTCACATAAAGAGCGAGGCGTGGACGTGCCGCGAATGTGGGAGGTCCTTTTCCTCCAAGTTTGGTCTTAGCAGACACGTATGTCACAAAGGCGAGCGGTACGAGTGCTCCGAATGCGGAAAAGCGTTTAAATGCCAAGCGTATCTCAATAACCACCGGGAACGTCACACGCAGCTTAAGCCTTACGATTGCTCAGAATGCGGCAAGTCATTTGCCACCAAAGCGTACCTCAATCACCATCAGAAACGTCACACGAGCCTCAAGCTTTTCAGGTGCGCGGCCTGCGACAAGTGTTTTGCGACCAGCAGGGATCTCAATCAGCATCGGCGAACGCACAAAACGCACGAGGGCCTGAAGTGCGGCGAATGCGGGAAAAGCTTTCCATCCAAAGCCGCTCTCCGCTATCACAACATACGTCACAGAGAGAAGAGGTTCCAGTGCTCCGAATGCGACAAACGCTTCACCGAGAAAGCGGCGCTCACCAAACACTATCGCGTCCACACGGGGGAGCGCCCGTATCCCTGCTCCCAATGCGGAAAATGCTTTACCCACCGCTCGGCGCTGAACGCTCACCTTCCGCTTCACCAGACCGAGCGTCCGTTTTCCTGCTCCGAGTGCGGAAAGTCTTTCAAGCTGGAATCGGCGCTGCGTTCGCATCGGAAAGTTCACACGGGAGAGCGGCCGTTCAGATGCTCAGAATGCGGGAAGGGCTTTAAAAATGTCATGTTTCTCACTTCCCACCAGTTAGTTCACTTGATGGAGCTTCATCCGTGCACCGAATGCGGCAAGAGCTTTGCGGATCAGTCAGCGTTAGCGAGTCACCTTATGGGTCACAACGGAGAGCCGCCGTTCTCCTGCTTTCAGTGTGAAGAATCTTTCGGGCTGAAATCGGAGCTTCACCATCATCTGAAGCTTCACACGGGGGAGCTGCCGTTTACTTGTTCCGAGTGCGGGAAAAGCTTTGCGCAGAAAGCCATACTCACCTATCACCAGAGGGTACACACGGGGGAGCGCCCCTACCCGTGCCCTGACTGCGGCAAGCGCTTCATGTATAAATGTAATATGCTCAGGCATCACAGAGCTCATGTTAAAGCTGAGTGAAATTAAAGAGGAACACCGGGGGAGTTTAAAACTTGACCCAAGCCTCACCGATCTGCTCCCCCCCCCCCCTCTGGTTTAACCTTTGGGCATTATTTACTCACCTTGCCAAGGGATCCATCTTTTAGATCCCTTGGATTCTGGGCATCCTTCCAAAGGGCGGCCGCCATCTTGTATCCCATCAGGCACTGCGCATGGCCCCCAATCTCGCACCTGTGCAGTGGAATGCAATGGGGCCGCCCGGAATCCCACAAGACTTTGCTGAGCGGTGAGATCTCCGAGGGACATTGTCAATGGCAAGCGCGGCCTTAGCTGTGCTCATCAGACGGCTAAGCCCTGAAGCCTTGATGTAATTTGGGACCCATGGAGAGGGGGGGTTCCTCCTTAAGAATCCTTTCTGGAAACACATCACATATCTCATATTGCGAGAGAGAGATGAAGCCCAACCTGCGCATGGCTGAGAAGCAATATTTGTTATAGACATTTCCTTTAAAGCATAACAAAAGCCGGGTTTGTTTCCCAGTTCTGGTTCTGCTTCCCTGGGTCATCCCGATTCATTAAACTCCCCCCAAAATTCCTGATCTGCTTACCAGTGCCCCGGTCCAACGGCACATGCGCAGGCTTCTGTCCAAACAGAGCTGTTATAATGTAATTTGGCAAGCGTCTCTGATTGGGATGAAAGGGGAGCGCGTTCTGCCACATCCCCTGCATCCCGGGATCAAGCTGGGGTCGGAGCGCTCGCACAATGCCGGGGATGTGCACGCTCTTCATTGTCAATAATCAAAAGCCCTTTACAAAATGTAAAATATTTACATAAGCGTGAAATATTATTACAAACATCGCGCTAAAAAATGTCAATCAACAATCAACGATTTAAGTCCGCATTAAGGTGCTCAACGTGTGTTAGTCCTTATTCCTGGAAGAACTTAATACAAATCATAAATTGAAAACACAGAGCAACCACCAGAAAATGATGTATTAAAATGGTAGAAAAGTCCTTATCCCACAGCACATGCACTTCAACAAGGTGGGAGGAACCAAAGTGAATCCACCACCAATAGTGCAGATTCTTACCAGATGTATGTAGTTAGAAAGGCATCAAAACTTCCACATATGGATAAATGATAAATCCCGTTTCAGAGCATAACGCTCACCCACGTTAATGGCAGGAACAGTTCAACAAGGCACATGGGAAAAACAATAAAAACGAAATATAGTGTAATTCCGTAATAACCAAGGATTTAATGAAAAACGTTTAAAATTGCACTCACAAACAAGTTAAGATAAAACAGCGTTCAATACAATCGATGCGATCCACATCTCACCGGCCCTGGAATGAAGCAGCTGCACCAGTAGAGGGATCGCGCCAACAGACCAAAAAGGAAGTAGGGTACCACTATAAAATTCCGCCGACGCGTTTCGTCGCCAATGGGTGACTTTAACTAGGCTCAGAGCCCTTTGCCAAATCACGTCATTTGAGCAGGCGGCTCTTATTGGACCAGAGTCTGCGCATGTGCCGTTGGACTGGGTCAAAGGTAAGCGGATCAGGCAATTTGGGGGGTGTAACACGGTGGGGGAATTCCAAATCGGGATACCACAGGGAAACGGAGCGAGATCCTGCAAGGGAAACAAACCTGGGTTTTGTTTTGCTTTAAAGAAAAAGTCTGTAACAAATATTGGTTTTCAGTCTTGCGCAAGGTTTCACACGGTGGGGCATCCCGAATCGGTGTGTCCCCAGGGAAAGCCAGCGAATCTTATAGAGAGTTTTGTTCTGCTTTAAATAAAGTCTAAAGTTTAATTTAAATCTACATATGTTGATGGCACGAGTACATTGATTATTATTATTATAATTAATTAAAGGAATTATTCCAAAAACTGTACAACATGTACATTTTGAGCAGATGATGTTCTTTGGTCAGAAAGGTGACAAAAAATGGAGTGGCCGTGGATTAACCACACCTCCCTCCTAATGAGGAGCACCAGATAATACACAGATAAAAAAAAAAAAACAAATAAACATCAAACATTTTATTAAATCACCAAGATTAAAAATACACATACAACACAAGACATTTAAAACCAAAGCGCTACCCCCTATAATCTCATTAATAATCTACAATAATAAGTCCTGTTGACACAGGTTGATAATAATCTTCTTCAATAGGCAATGAGTCTATCCTGATAATTACAACACCCTGAATATTTTTGTGCGGCACAAAAAAGACCTTTCTCAAGCACCAAATATTGATAAATACATTGATTAAATTAATAAATAAATACTACAACTTCCTATACTGCACAGAACAATCTGACCCCAAAAGATAATAACCCACAGTAAACTAGGAGATAGAGACAAAAAAATAAACAAGCAATATAAAGTGCATGTGCCAGCAAGTCAAAGGATTACCACACAGAGAAGAGCAGGGAGAGACTGAGCAGGCCGGCAGGGTGAGCGCTGAGCAGGCCGGCAGGGTGAGTGCTGAGCAGAGCAGGGAGAGACTGAGAAGGCCGGCAGGGTGAGGGCCGAGCAGAGCGGGGAGAGACTACGCAGGACGGCAGGGTGAGCGGCGAGCAGAGCAGGGAGAGATTAAGCAGGCCGGCAGGGTGAGCGCCGAGCAGAGTGGGGAGAGACTGAGCAGGCCGTCAGGGTGAGAGCAGAGCAGGGAGAGACTGAGCAGGCCCGCAGGGGGAGAGCAGAGCAGGGAGAGACTGAGCAGGCCGGCAGGGGGAGCGCCGAGCAGAGCAGGGAGAGACTGAGCAGGCCGGCAGGGGGAGCGCCGAGCAGACCAGGGAGAGACTGAGCAGGCCGGCAGGGTGAGGGCCCAGCAGAGCAGGGAGAGACTGAGCAGGACAGCAGGGTGAGCGGCGAGCAGAGCAGGGAGAGACTGAGCAGGCCGGCAGGGTGAGCGGCGAGCAGATCGGGGAGAGACTGAGCAGGATGGCAGGGTGAGCGGCGAGCAGAGCAGGGAGAGACTGAGCAGGCCGGCAGGGTGAGCACCGAGCAGAGCAGGGAGAGACTGAGCAGGCCGGCAGGGTGAGCGGCGAGCAGAGCAGGGAGAGACTGAGCAGGCCGGCAGGGTGAGCGGCAAGCAGAGCAGGGAGAGACTGAGCAGGCCGGCAGGGTGAGCGGCAAGCAGAGCAGGGAGAGACTGAGCAGGCCGGCAGGGTGAGCGCCGAGCAGAGCAGGGAGAGACTGAGCAGGCCGGCAGGGTGAGCGCAGAGCAGAGAGAGACTGAGCAGGCCGGCAGGGGGAGCGCCGAGCAGAGCAGGGAGAGACTGAGCAGGCCGGCAGGGTGAGGGCCCAGCAGAGCAGGGAGAGACTGAGCAGGCCGGCAGGGTGAGCGCAGAGCAGGGAGAGATTAAGCAGGCTGAGCGTCGAGCAGAGCGGGGAGAGACTGAGCAGGGTGAGAGCAGAGCAGGGAGAGACTGAGCAGGCCGGCAGGGTGAGCGTTGAGCAGAGCAGGGAGAGGCTGA
Organism: Gastrophryne carolinensis; assembly: GCA_027917425.1. Classification (NCBI taxonomy): domain Eukaryota; kingdom Metazoa; phylum Chordata; class Amphibia; order Anura; family Microhylidae; genus Gastrophryne; species Gastrophryne carolinensis. Next base: position 619,624,966 of record CM051235.1, read on the forward strand.
GCAGGCCGGCAGGGTGAGAGCAGAGCAGGGAGAGCAGCGAGCAGAGCAGGGAGAGACTGAGCGGGCCGGCAGGATGAGGGCCGAGCAGAGCAGGGAGAGACTGAGCAGGACGGCAGGGTGAGCGGCGAGCAGAGCAGGGAGAGATTAAGCAGGCCGCCAGGGTGAGCGCCGAGCAGAGTGGGGAGAGACTGAGCAGGCCGTCAGGGTGAGAACAGAGCAGGGAGAGACTGAGCAGGCCGGCAGGGTGAGCGCTGAGCAGAGCAGGGAGAGACTGAGCAGGCCGGCAGGGTGAGCGGCGAGCAGAGCAGGGAGAGACTGAGCAGGACAGCAGGGTGAGCGGCGAGCAGAGCAGGGAGAGACTGAGCAGGCCGGCAGGGTGAGCGGCGAGCAGATCGGGGAGAGACTGAGCAGGATGGCAGGGTGAGCGGCGAGCAGAGCAGGGAGAGACTGAGCAGGACAGCAGGGTGAGCGCCGAGCAGAGCAGGGAGAGACTGAGAAGGCCGGCAGGGGGAGCGCCAAGCAGAGCAGGGAGAGACTGAGCAGGCCGGCAGGGTGAGCGCCGAGCAGAGCAGGGAGAGACTGAGAAGGCCGGCAGGGTGAGCGGCAAGCAGATCAGGGTGAGCGCTGAGCAGGCCGGCAGGGTGAGTGCTGAGCAGAGCAGGGAGAGACTGAGCAGGCCGGCAGGGTGAGTGCTGAGCAGAGCAGGGAGAGACTGAGCAGGCCGGCAGGGTGAGCGCCGAGCAGAGCAGGGAGAGACTGAGCAGGCCGGCAGGGTGAGCGCCAAGCAGAGCAGGGAGAGACTGAGCAGGCCGGCAGGGTGAGCGGCGAGCAGATCAGGGAGAGACTGAGCAGGCCGGCAGGGTGAGCGGCGAGCAGATCAGGGAGAGACTGAGCAGGCCGGCAGGGTGAGCGGCGAGCAGAGCAGGGAGAGACTGAGCAGGCCGGCAGGGTGAGCGCCAAGCAGAGCAGCTTTCATTCTCTCAGTCACTGTGTGGGCAGGCAGGGGGCTGGCTCCTGAAATTGCCCTCTCTGCTCTCCACTTTGAAGGGGGCTCTTCAGCATCTGATTTGAGGTGTGATTTATTTAAGATTTATTAGAAAAGAAAAGTTTCTAAGGGGCATCCCCCTGTGTAAAAAAAATGTCTTCAGCAAATGCAATGTTTATTCGGTTAACGGGGGGTCGATGTTCCTCGAATGCCCGAATTGCTGATTCTCTTGTTTGCTTAAATACAGTTTCAGACAAAGAAGCTTAAATGACCATTCGGATTGGGTGGCTGGACACATGTCAGCATTTGATTGGCTTTTTCAAGCATATACAGACACATAAATGGAAGGTATAGCTCAGACATGAAGAACATCTGTACTAAAAGTAAATATTATGGACGCGCACCGCCCATGATATGTTGAAGTTTAAGGTGCTGGCGGAATGGGACAACAACCACTTGTAAAGATTTATGTATTGGGGGTCCTAGACCAACCCCCTAATGTCCCCTATATATCTGCCGCACACTAAATGATTATCACCATCTATCAATGAACCAATTAACCTTTAAATACTCATTACAAATTTATTTGGTAGGACTCACAAAATATACACCAAAAATACATACAAAACTTGATTAAAATACATAAAATTGCACACACAGGAGAGAGGTATACCCCACAACCGGCTCTCTTATATATTATAATGCATCAAAAATTATTATTACCACATATCTATATTCGGGGCCTCTAGAAATAATGAAGGATTGAATAATGCGTGCTATATTCTGTGAAAAAAATGTGTTATCTAAGTTATAAAACGCTACCAAACTCCACATGCCAAAAAAGGTTGCAAAAAGTGTCAAAAAACAACTATATAATCTTAAAAACTCTTTACATCTATCATAATGTGTAAACTAAAGTGCTTTGTGCAAAAGTGCTGTGTGCAAAAACATACCATTAGATTCTATTGCAACAGCCCCAAATAGATCACAATTAATACATTATCAATAGTTCACATAAAATTCGTAGAGCCACGCAACGCGTCGGTGGCGAGCTGTGGAGGAGGGACCCCGGAGGCCATATCATATGGTGATGTAAATAGGAATTTTATGTGAACTATTGATAATGTATTAATTGTGATCTATTTGGGGCTGTTGCAATAGAATCTAATGGTATGTTTTTGCACACAGCACTTTTGCACAAAGCACTTTAGTTTACACATTATGATAGATGTAAAGAGTTTTTAAGATTATATAGTTGTTTTTTGACACTTTTTGCAACCTTTTTTGGCATGTGGAGTTTGGTAGCGTTTTATAACTTAGATAACACATTTTTTTCACAGAATATAGCACGCATTATTCAATCCTTCATTATTTCTAGAGGCCCCGAATATAGATATGTGGTAATAATAATTTTTGATGCATTATAATATATAAGAGAGTCGGTTGTGGGGTATACCTCTCTCCTGTGTGTGCAATTTTATGTATTTTAATCAAGTTTTGTATGTATTTTTGGTGTATATTTTGTGAGTCCTACCAAATAAATTTGTAATGAGTATTTAAAGGTTAATTGGTTCATTGATAGATGGTGATAATCATTTAGTGTGCGGCAGATATATAGGGGACATTAGGGGGTTGGTCTAGGACCCCCAATACATAAATCTTTATGAAGAACATCTGTTTCTCATAAAGCAGACACAACATTCCATTCTTGGTAATGGTTTAAACCTATGAGGAGGGAGGGGTGAAAACCCCTCCATCCACTGGAGATGTGAGAGATGGCATTCAGGCGGCTCATAAAATTAATTCTAAGTATAATATCTAATTTTCCACTTCAGTGGCCGCAGTGTAATGTGGTGTGGGCTCTGGGAAAGGGGTCATTGGGGGGTGTTTACATAGGGGGGCATCCCCATTTGGGGGGGTCACATGGGGCATCCCAAATTGGGAGAGTTTACATAGGGTGCATCCCAACTTGAGATGCCGCACTGGGTTTTGTTCTCTGCATCAGGGTCAGCAAAATGGGATGCCCCCCTGTCTGAATCCCCCCGTGTGGCCTTTTTCCCAGACTCCACACCACATTACACTGCCACATCCCTGCTCGCCTTTAGTTGGGGTCTGTGCTGGCTATTCAGAATGCGTCCCATCTAATGGCATAGTAAGGATGTGGCTGCGGTGTAATGTGGTGTGGGCTCTGGAAAAAGGGCCAGTTGGGGGGTTTCACACAGTAGAGGAAACCCAATTTGGCATGCCCCTGGAGTAGGGAACAAACCCACTGGGGCATCCCAATTCGGGATGCCCCACTGTAAAACCCTCCTTATTGGCCCTATACCCTGCAGCTGCATCCCTACTATACCTTTAGCTGGGACACATTCTGAATAGCCAGTGTGGGCACGGCCCCAACTAAAGGCGAGCAGAGAGGCGCCTGCAGTGTTATCTGATGTGCGCTCTGGGAAAAAGGCCAATCGGTGGTATTTCACACAGTGGGGCATCCCACTCTCCCAGTCCTATGGCACATGCGCGCACTATTGTTCAAGTAGAGTTGTTTGCTGTGCATATGTAATGCTTGCAAATGGTTCTGTTTACATGCGGAGCCCCAGCAATCAGGAGCTCAGCAGGCATGCTCCCCCCAGCCTATCTTTTTGTGGCATGGGGCATGTTTTGCACAGTGGGTCATCCCATTCTGGGATATCCCGCGGGGAAGGCCAGTGGCCAGCCCTGGAATCTTTTTTTTTTTTTTTTTGCAGCAGCAGCAGCAGAGATGTTTATTAGACATAAGGGGGCACAGGGTTGGTGGGTACAGCCTGTATACACACATGATGCCACCCTGTGGCCCGAGCAGAGGGGCCACGCCTAGTCCAAGCTCATGTCCTCCTCCTCTTCTTTCTTCTCTTTGGAGTCGCGCTCTTTCTGAGAGGACGTGTTTTGCATCGCCTTGGCAAACACTTCAATATCTCCTTTATTGGCTGCGTCCACCAAACTGGCTCATCAATGGCCCCAACTGGCAGGAAGCCAGGGCGGCGCTGAACATACTGAGGGCCTGCTGAATATGTGGAGAGGTAAGCGTGTTCTGGATCTCCTCTGCAGTCTGTGGCAAAGACGTAAGGAAGGTAAGGAACCGCTCTTGAACTTCAGGGTTAGCCAGGATGGGAGCCATGATTTCTGGAGTCAGCACACTGGCCAAGTCCACTTGCTGGCCACCTTCTGCTGAGGTGGGCACATTCATAGTAGCCAAGATGTTCTGTAGGTCACTTAGCTGGATCGGCTGCGTGGGGCTAGCAACAGCACTTGCACCGTTGCTGGAGCTCACCGACGTGCTGGGGGTTGCAGCAGGGGCTGAAGCCGGAGCGGCAGGGGTGGTGGTGGTGGTTCTTGTGGAAGACGTGGTGGATTATGGGGGTCACTGCTGCTGACTGGCTGCGGGATCTGGAAGAAGAACTGGTGGTTGTGGGACCTCCACTGCCCAACAAGCTAGCTAGTCCTGGACCAGTTAGATCTCCAAGGCCAGTGGGTCCAATCAGCTGCATCAGCTGGTTATGGCTCATGTTCCCCAGCAGAGACTGCAGACCTCCTTTTCCTCCCAGAGCGGAGAGCTCATGGCTTCCACTGCTGCTGCCCAGAGCGCCGGGCATTGGGGGGGTTATTCAGATACTCATTCACTTTGTGGCAGTACTCTTCATCCTTATCAGTCTTGGGCTCCTGCATCCAGTCTCTTGGAGCCAGCCTTGAACTTTAAAGCGGTCCTTCACTCTGAATAAGAGTCTATCTTATATGTCTCTCACACCCTGTACATACAGATTGCCCACATTAATCCGGACCCTCACCCTGAATAAGAGCCTATCTTATATGTTTCCCACACCCTGTACATACAGATTTCTCACATTAAAAATCATCCTACCTGCATCTACTTCATGTTATGAGCCTTTAAACACCCAAGATGGCGGCTCATGGAACATCAGGCAGCCTGTAAACAGGAAGTGCCTTCTGACTGTGCTGCTCTGCATTCTGGGATTGCTGACCTTTTCCTGACCCCAGCTCTGTTCTGTCTGAGCAAAGCACAGCTATAACCCGCCCCCCTGTACTTTATCCCACTATCCTCTCCTCAGTAAGTGTGATGCTTCTGAGGCAAAATGGCGGCGCCTGTATCCTAAAGTCCTGAACAGAGTTGCAGCCCAGTGGGGGAAGGTTGGAGGCTGCTGTTCAGATCCTCACCACCAGATGGCAGCAATGAGCAGACCAGGAAGTGACAGGTGGAACGCACAGACAGCAAGTGAGTGATGTAACGCAAAGAGGAAGTAAGTGGTGGAACGCACAGACAGGAAGTGGGTGGTGGTAGGCACAGACAGGAAGTGGCTGCTGGAACACAAACAGGAAGTGAATGGTGGAATGCACAGACAGGAAGTGACAATGGCTTCCAGGTCACAGAGGCAGTGGAAGGAGTAACACAGGTAAAGATTTATATATGATATCCTCCTGTTTCTTTTTTATAGCAATAGAATAATATATATATATATATATATACACACACACACACACACACACACACACACACACACACATATATATACATACACATTATATATATATATACACGGTATATATATATATATATATATATATATATACATACATACATCATATACATACATATAATGCCGGTCCCATGTGCTCTCCTTTATTACTTGCAGTGCGCTGTAGATGCTGTAGCAGGTTTGCTCATCCTTTCATTTCCGTTCCCCTGACCTAACCCCTCCACCCCCTGCCGCTGTCCTCTACTGCTCACCTAACCCCTCCACCCCCTGCCACTGTCCTCTACTGCTCACTTAACCCCTCCACCCCCTGCCGCTGTCCTCTACTGCTCACCTAACCCCTCCACCCCCTGCCACTGTTTTCTACTGCTCACCTAACCCCTCCACCCCCTGCCGCTGTCCTCTACTGCTCACCTAACCCCTCCACCCCCTGCCGCTGTTTTCTACTGCTCACCTAACCCCTCCACCCCCTGCCGCTGTCCTCTACTGCTCACCTAACCCCTCCACCCCCTGCCACTGTTTTCTACTGCTCACCTAACCCCTCCACCCCCTGCCACTGTTTTCTACTGCTCACCTAACCCCTCCACCCCCCTGCCACTGTTTTCTACTGCTCACCTAACCCCTCCACCCCCTGCCGCTGTCCTCTACTGCTCACCTAACCCCTCCACCCCCTGCCACTGTTTTCTACTGCTCACCTAACCCCTCCACCCCCTGCCACTGTTTTCTACTGCTCACCTAACCCCTCCACCCCCTGCCGCTGTCCTCTACTGCTCACCTAACCCCTCCACCCCCTGCCGCTGTTTTCTACTGCTCACCTAACCCCTCCACCCCCTGCCGCTGTCCTCTACTGCTCACCTAACCTCTCCACCCCCCGCCGCTGTCCTCTACTGCTCACCTAACCCCTCCACCCCCCGCCGCTGTCCTCTACTGCTCACCTAACCCCTCCACCCCCTGCCACTGTCCTCTACTGCTCACCTAACCCCTCCACCCCCTGCCACTGTCCTCTACTGCTCACCTAACCCCTCCACCCCCCGCCGCTGTCCTCTACTGCTCACCTAACCCCTCCACCCCCTGCCACTGTCCTCTACTGCTCACCTAACCCCTCCACCCCCTGCCACTGTTTTCTACTGCTCACCTAACCCCTCCACCCCCTGCCGCTGTCCTCTACCGCTCACCTAACCCCTCCACCCCCTGCCACTGTCCTCTACTGCTCACCTAACCCCTCCACCCCCTGCCGCTGTCCTCTACTGCTCACCTAACCCCTCCACCCCCTGCCACTGTTTTCTACTGCTCACCTAACCCCTCCACCCCCTGCCACTGTTTTCTACTGCTCACCTAACCCCTCCACCCCCCTGCCACTGTTTTCTACTGCTCACCTAACCCCTCCACCCCCTGCCGCTGTCCTCTACTGCTCACCTAACCCCTCCACCCCCTGCCACTGTCCTCTAATGCTCACCTAACCCCTCCACCCCCTGCCACTGTCCTCTACTGCTCACCTAACCCCTCCACCCCCTGCCACTGTTTTCTACTGCTCACCTAACCCCTCCACCCCCTGCCACTGTTTTCTACTGCTCACCTAACCCCTCCACCCCCCTGCCACTGTTTTCTACTGCTCACCTAACCCCTCCACCCCCTGCCGCTGTCCTCTACTGCTCATTTAACCCCTCCACCCCCTGCCACTGTCCTCTAATGCTCACCTAACCCCTCCACCCCCTGCCACTGTTTTCTACTGCTCACCTAACCCCTCCACCCCCTGCCACTGTTTTCTACTGCTCACCTAACCCCTCCACCCCCTGCCGCTGTCCTCTACTGCTCACCTAACCCCTCCACCCCCTGCCACTGTCCTCTAATGCTCACCTAACCCCTCCACCCCCTGCCACTGTTTTCTACTGCTCACCTAACCCCTCCACCCCCTGCCACTGTTTTCTACTGCTCACCTAACCCCTCCACCCCCTGCCACTGTTTTCTACTGCTCACCTAACCCCTCCACCCCCTGCCGCTGTCCTCTACTGCTCACCTAACCCCTCCACCCCCTGCCACTGTCCTCTAATGCTCACCTAACCCCTCCACCCCCTGCCACTGTTTTCTACTGCTCACCTAACCCCTCCACCCCCTGCCACTGTTTTCTACTGCTCACCTAACCCCTCCACCCCCCTGCCACTGTTTTCTACTGCTCACCTAACCCCTCCACCCCCTGCCGCTGTCCTCTACTGCTCACCTAACCCCTCCACCCCCTGCCGCTGTTTTCTACTGCTCACCTAACCCCTCCACCCCCTGCCGCTGTTTTCTACTGCTCACCTAACCCCTCCACCCCCTGCCGCTGTCCTCTACTGCTCACCTAACCCCTCCACCCCCTGCCGCTGTTTTCTACTGCTCACCTAACCCCTCCACCCCCTGCCGCTGTCCTCTACTGCTCACCTAACCCCTCCACCCCCTGCCACTGTCCTCTACTGCTCACCTAACCCCTCCACCCCCCGCCGCTGTCCTCTACTGCTCACCTAACCCCTCCACCCCCCGCCGCTGTCCTCTACTGCTCACCTAACCCCTCCACCCCCTGCCGCTGTCCTCTACTGCTCACCTAACCCCTCCACCCCCTGCCACTGTCCTCTACTGCTCACCTAACCCCTCCACCCCCTGCCACTGTCCTCTACTGCTCACCTAACCCCTCCACCCCCCGCCGCTGTCCTCTACTGCTCACCTAACCCCTCCACCCCCTGCCACTGTCCTCTACTGCTCACCTAACCCCTCCACCCCCCGCCGCTGTCCTCTACTGCTCACCTAACCCCTCCACCCCCTGCCACTGTCCTCTACTGCTCACCTAACCCCTCCACCCCCTGCCACTGTTTTCTACTGCTCACCTAACCCCTCCACCCCCTGCCGCTGTCCTCTACCGCTCACCTAACCCCTCCACCCCCTGCCACTGTCCTCTACTGCTCACCTAACCCCTCCACCCCCTGCCGCTGTCCTCTACTGCTCACCTAACCCCTCCACCCCCTGCCGCTGTTTTCTACTGCTCACCTAACCCCTCCACCCCCTGCCACTGTCCTCTACTGCTCACCTAACCCCTCCACCCCCTGCCGCTGTCCTCTACTGCTCACCTAACCCCTCCACCCCCTGCCACTGTCCTCTACTGCTCACCTAACCCCTCCACCCCCTGCCACTGTTTTCTACTGCTCACCTAACCCCTCCACCCCCTGCCGCTGTCCTCTACTGCTCACCTAACCCCTCCACCCCCTGCCACTGTTTTCTACTGCTCACCTAACCCCTCCACCCCCTGCCACTGTCCTCTACTGCTCACCTAACCCCTCCACCCCCTGCCACTGTTTTCTACTGCTCACCTAACCCCTCCACCCCCTGCCGCTGTCCTCTACTGCTCACCTAACCTCTCCACCCCCTGCCACTGTCCTCTACTGCTCACCTAACCCCTCCACCCCCTGCCACTGTTTTCTACTGCTCACCTAACCCCTCCACCCCCCTGCTGCTGTTTTCTACTGCTCACCTAACCCCTCCACCCCCTGCCACTGTCCTCTAGTGCTCACCTAACCCCTCCACCCCCTGCCACTGTTTTCTACTGCTCACCTAACCCCTCCACCCCCTGCCGCTGTCCTCTACTGCTCACCTAACCCCTCCACCCCCCTGCTGCTGTTTTCTACTGCTCACCTAACCCCTCCACCCCCTGCCACTGTCCTCTACTGCTCACCTAACCCCTCCACCCCCTGCCGCTGTCCTCTACTGCTCACCTAACCCCTCCACCCCCTGCCGCTGTCCTCTACTGCTCACCTAACCCCTCCACCCCCTGCCACTGTCCTCTACTGCTCACCTAACCCCTCCACCCCCCTGCCGCTGTCCTCTACTGCTCACCTAACCCCTCTACCCCCTGCCACTGTTTTCTACTGCTCACCTAACCCCTCCACCCCCTGCCACTGTTTTCTACTGCTCACCTAACCTCTCCACCCCCTGCTGCTGTTTTCTACTGCTCACCTAACCCCTCCACCCCCTGCCGCTGTCCTCTACTGCTCACCTAACCCCTCCACCCCCTGCCACTGTCCTCTACTGCTCACCTAACCCCTCCACCCCCTGCCGCTGTTTTCTACTGCTCACCTAACCCCTCCACCCCCTGCCGCTGTCCTCTACTGCTCACCTAACCCCTCCACCCCCTGCCGCTGTTTTCTACTGCTCACCTAACCCCTCCACCCCCTGCCGCTGTCCTCTACTGCTCACCTAACCCCTCCACCCCCTGCCGCTGTCCTCTACTGCTCACCTAACCCCTCCACCCCCTGCCGCTGTCCTCTACTGCTCACCTAACCCCTCCACCCCCTGCCACTGTTTTCTACTGCTCACCTAACCCCTCCACCCCCTGCCGCTGTCCTCTACCGCTCACCTAACCCCTCCACCCCCTGCCACTGTCCTCTACTGCTCACCTAACCCCTCCACCCCCTGCCGCTGTCCTCTACTGCTCACCTAACCCCTCCACCCCCTGCCGCTGTGTTCTACTGCTCACCTAACCCCTCCACCCCCTGCCACTGTCCTCTACTGCTCACCTAACCCCTCCACCCCCTGCCACTGTTTTCTACTGCTCACCTAACCCCTCCACCCCCTGCCGCTGTCCTCTACTGCTCACCTAACCCCTCCACCCCCTGCCGCTGTCCTCTACTGCTCACCTAACCCCTCCACCCCCTGCCACTGTTTTCTACTGCTCACCTAACCCCTCCACCCCCTGCCACTGTTTTCTACTGCTCACCTAACCCCTCCACCCCCCTGCTGCTGTTTTCTACTGCTCACCTAACCCCTCCACCCCCTGCCACTGTCCTCTAGTGCTCACCTAACCCCTCCACCCCCTGCCACTGTTTTCTACTGCTCACCTAACCCCTCCACCCCCTGCCGCTGTCCTCTACTGCTCACCTAACCCCTCCACCCCCTGCCACTGTCCTCTACTGCTCACCTAACCCCTCCACCCCCTGCCACTGTTTTCTACTGCTCACCTAACCCCTCCACCCCCTGCCGCTGTCCTCTACTGCTCACCTAACCCCTCCACCCCCTGCCGCTGTCCTCTACTGCTCACCTAACCCCTCCACCCCCTGCCGCTGTCCTCTACTGCTCACCTAACCCCTCCACCCCCTGCCGCTGTCCTCTACTGCTCACCTAACCCCTCCACCCCCTGCCGCTGTCCTCTACTGCTCACCTAACCCCTCCACCCCCTGCCGCTGTCCTCTACTGCTCACCTAACCCCTCCACCCCCTGCCGCTGTCCTCTACTGCTCACCTAACCCCTCCACCCTCTGCCGCTGTCCTCTACTGCTCACCTAACCTCTCCACCCCCTGCCACTGTCCTCTACTGCTCACCTAACCCCTCCACCCCCTGCCGCTGTCCTCTACTGCTCACCTAACCCCTCCACCCCCTGCCGCTGTCCTCTACTGCTCACCTAACCCCTCCACCCTCTGCCGCTGTCCTCTACTGCTCACCTAACCTCTCCACCCCCTGCCACTGTCCTCTACTGCTCACCTAACCCCTCCACCCCCTGCCGCTGTCCTCTACTGCTCACCTAACCCCTCCACCCCCTGCCACTGTCCTCTACTGCTCACCTAACCCCTCCACCCCCTGCCACTGTTTTCTACTGCTCACCTAACCCCTCCACCCCCTGCCACTGTTTTCTACTGCTCACCTAACCCCTCCACCCCCTGCCACTGTTTTCTACTGCTCACCTAACCTCTCCACCCCCTGCTGCTGTTTTCTACTGCTCACCTAACCCCTCCACCCCCTGCCACTGTCCTCTACTGCTCACCTAACCCCTCCACCCCCTGCCGCTGTCCTCTACTGCTCACCTAACCCCTCCACCCCCCTGCCACTGTACTCTACTGCTCACCTAACCCCTCCACCCCCTGCCACTGTCCTCTACTGCTCACCTAACCCCTCCACCCCCTGCCACTGTTTTCTACTGCTCACCTAACCCCTCCACCCCCTGCCACTGTTTTCTACTGCTCACCTAACCCCTCCACCCCCTGCCACTGTTTTCTACTGCTCACCTAACCCCTCCACCCCCTGCCACTGTCCTCTACTGCTCACCTAACCCCTCCACCCCCCTGCCACTGTCCTCTACTGCTCACCTAACCCCTCCACCCCCTGCCACTGTTTTCTACTGCTCACCTAACCCCTCCACCCCCCTGCCACTGTCCTCTACTGCTCACCTAACCCCTCTACCCCCTGCCACTGTTTTCTACTGCTCACCTAACCCCTCCACCCCCTGCCGCTGTCCTCTACTGCTCACCTAACCCCTCCACCCCCCTGCCACTGTACTCTACTGCTCACCTAACCCCTCCACCCCCTGCCACTGTCCTCTACTGCTCACCTAACCCCTCCACCCCCTGCCACTGTTTTCTACTGCTCACCTAACCCCTCCACCCCCTGCCACTGTTTTCTACTGCTCACCTAACCCCTCCACCCCCTGCCACTGTTTTCTACTGCTCACCTAACCCCTCCACCCCCCTGCCACTGTCCTCTACTGCTCACCTAACCCCTCTACCCCCTGCCACTGTTTTCTACTGCTCACCTAACCCCTCCACCCCCTGCCGCTGTTTTCTACTGCTCACTAGGGGTGTGAATTGGCAAGAATCTGGCGATATGATACGTATTGCGATACACATATGCCGATACGATATATCCCGATTCGGTCTCAAAGACGATACGTTGCAATTTTTTTAAATTTAATTACATTTTATTTTTAAACAACAACAGATGGAGCGGACTTGGATTAACCAAACCTCTCTCCTAATGAGGAAATAATATACACATCAAAACACCAAACATTTTATTCAATCACCAAAAGAAACTCATTAAAAATACACAATACACATACAACACAAGATGCTTCCCCCTGTAATCTCTAAAGATATATACAATAATATATACAATAATAAGCCACTTTATTAGACTCAGGCTAATAAAGGTCTTCAATAGGCAATGAGTCTACCCTGATATTAATAATATTAATGCCCTAATTCTTAAAAAAAAACCCTATTCAATCACCAGATCTGAATTAATAATTAAATGAAACTAATAAATAATATAATTTCCTTATACATATGCTACAACAAACTACACATATAAAGTGCTAATGGGTTTATCTTATACAGTGCAATAATGAGAACTGAATATAATAAAGAGACTAGTGCGTGACAAACATATTTCCACAATTCACACTAAGCTATAAGAATCCATGTATGTATATATTGCACAAAACATCCAAACTCGGAAGAGAAAATAATCAATGATCCCCAATACCCCTACCCAGCATGATGTCATTGTGTGTGCATCTGGATGGTGATGATGATGTCATTGTGTGTGCGTCTGGATGGTGATGATGATGTCATTGTGTGTGCGTCTGGATGGTGATGTCATTGTGTGTGCGTCTGGATGGTGATGATGATGTCATTGTGTGTGCGTCTGGATGGTGATGATGATGTCATTGTGTGTGCGTCTGGATGATGATGTCATTGTGTGTGCGTCTGGATGGTAATGATGCCACAGCACTCAACCCTGTTAGCTTGCAGGCCAGCCTATAATCTGTCTGTAAACTTGGTTAAAAACAAAGGACTCGGTCACACACATCTGCAGAAGTAGCTTAAGCTGCACCAATACGCCAAAGTGCCTCTGTGGCAGACCTGGGCAATGTACGGCCCGCGGGCCGTATACGGCCCTTTGCTAGGCTCTTACCGGCCCGGGCTGAGCTGGCCAGTAAGAGACGCAGAGGAAGGGAAAACATGCCAGACTCGACGAGCCGAGTGGCCGATCGGCTGCTGCTTAACTTAGGTGATCGCCTGTGTACAGTGAGAGAGGCTTAGGTTAAGCAGCAGCTGATCGGCCGCTCGGCTCGTCGGGTCTGGCACATTCTCCCTTCCTCTGAGGAAGCCAGACCCGATGAGCAGGTGGTAGAGACCTGGGGACTTTGGAAGGACAGAGTAGGGGCTCCAGAGCATCAGTAAGTCTGCTCAGAAAGATTATGTAGTTTGCTTGTGTTTTCCCTTCCTGCCTGCTGTCTCTTTTTCACCATGTACCTGTCCACCATGCTCTCACCATGCCCCCTTCCTGCTGCCCACCATGCTCTCACCATGCCCCCTTCCTGCTGCCCACCATGCGCTCACCATGCCCCCTTCCTGCTGCCCACCATGCTCTCACCATGCCCCCTTCCTGCTGCCCACCATGCGCTCACCATGCCCCCTTCCTGCTGTCCACCATGCTCTCACCATGCCCCCTTCCTGCTGTCCACCATGCTCTCACCATGCCCCCTTCCTGCTGCCCACCATGCGCTCACCATGCCCCCTTCCTGCTGTCCACCATGCTCTCACCATGCCCCCTTCCTGCTGTCCACCATGCTCTCACCATGCCCCCTTCCTGCTGCCCACCATGCTCTCACCATGCCCCCTTCCTGCTGCCCACATGCTCTCACCATGCCCCCTTCCTGCTGTCCACATGCTCTTACCATGCCCCCTTCCTGCTGCCCACCATGCTCTCACCATGTCCCCTTCCTGCTGCCCACCATGCTCTCACCATGTCCCCTTCCTGCTGTCCACCATGCTCTCACCATGCCCCCTTCCTGCTGCCCACCATGCTCTCACCATGCCCCCTTCCTGCTGCCCACCATGCTCTCACCATGTCCCCTTCCTGCTGTCCACCATGCTCTCACCATGCCCCCTTCCTGCTGTCCACCATGCTCTCACCATGCCCCCTTCCTGCTGCCCACCATGCTCTCACCATGCCCCCTTCCTGCTGCCCACATGCTCTCACCATGCCCCCTTCCTGCTGTCCACATGCTCTCACCATGCCCCCTTCCTGCTGCCCACCATGCTCTCACCATGTCCCCTTCCTGCTGCCCACATGCTCTCACCATGCCCCCTTCCTGCTGTCCACCATGCTCTCACCATGTCCCCTTCCTGCTGCCCACATGCTCTCACCATGCCCCCTTCCTGCTGTCCACCATGCTCTCACCATGCCCCCTTCCTGCTGCCCACATGCTCTCACCATGCCCCCTTCCTGCTGTCCACCATGCTCTCACCATGTCCCCTTCCTGCTGTCCACATGCTCTCACCATGCCCACTTCCTGCTGTCCACCATGCTCTCACCATGTCCCCTTCCTGCTGCCCACATGCTCTCACCATGCCCCCTTCCTGCTGTCCACCATGCTCTCACCATGCCCCCTTCCTGCTGCCCACATGCTCTCACCATGCCCCCTTCCTGCTGTCCACCATGCTCTCACCATGTCCCCTTCCTGCTGTCCACATGCTCTCACCATGTCCCCTTCCTGCTGTCCACATGCTCTCACCATGCCCCCTTCCTGCTGTCCACCATGCTCTCACCATGCCCCCTTCCTGCTGTCCACCATGCTCTCACCATGCCCCCTTCCTGCTGCCCACATGCTCCCACCATGCCCCCTTCCTGCTGCCCACATGCTCCCACCATGCCCCCTTCCTGCTGCCCACCATGCTCCCACCATGCCCCCTTCCTGCTGTCCACCATGCTCTCAGCATGCCCCCTTCCTGCTGCCCACATGCTCCCACCATGCCCCCTTCCTGCTGTCCACCATGCTCCCACCATGCCCCCTTCCTGCTGTCCACCATGCTCTCAGCATGCCCCCTTCCTGCTGCCCACATGCTCCCACCATGCCCCCTTCCTGCTGTCCACCATGCTCTCACCATGCCCCCTTCCTGCTGTCCACCATGCTCTCACCATGCCCCCTTCTTGCTGTCCACCATGCTCTCAGCATGCCCCCTTCCTGCTGCCCACATGCTCTCACCATGCCCCCTTCCTGCTGCCCACATGCTCCCACCATGCCCCCTTCCTGCTGTCCACCATGCTCTCACCATGCCCCCTTCCTGCTGTCCACCATGCTCTCACCATGCCCCCTTCTTGCTGTCCACCATGCTCTCAGCATGCCCCCTTCCTGCTGCCCACATGCTCTCACCATGCCCCCTTCCTGCTGTCCACCATGCTCTCACCATGTCCCCTTCCTGCTGTCCACATGCTCTCACCATGCCCCCTTCCTGCTGCCCACATGCTCTCACCATGCCCCCTTCCTGCTGTCCACCATGCTCTCACCATGCCCCCTTCCTGCTGTCCACCATGCTCTCACCATGTCCCCTTCCTGCTGTCCACATGCTCTCACCATGCCCCCTTCCTGCTGCCCACATGCTCTCACCATGCCCCCTTCCTGCTGTCCACCATGCTCTCACCATGTCCCCTTCCTGCTGTCCACATGCTCTCACCATGCCCCCTTCCTGCTGCCCACATGCTCTCACCATGCCCCCTTCCTGCTGTCCACTATGCTCTCACCATGCCCCCTTCCTGCTGTCCACTATGCTCTCACCATGCCCCCTTCCTGCTGTCCACCATGCTCTCACCATGCCCCCTTCTTGCTGTCCACCATGCTCTCACCATGTCCCCTTCCTGCTATCCACCATGCTCTCACCATGCCCCCTTCCTGCTGTCCACCATGCTCTCAGCATGCCCCCTTCCTGCTGTCCACCATGCTCTCACCATGCCCCCTTCCTGCTGTCCACCATGCTCTCACCATGTCCCCTTCCTGCTGTCCACATGCTCTCACCATGTCCCCTTCCTGCTGCCCACCATGCTCTCAGCATGCCCCCTTCCTGCTGTCCACCATGCTCTCAGCATGCCCCCTTCCTGCTGTCCACCATGCTCTCACCATGCCCCCTTCCTGCTGTCCACCATGCTCTCAGCATGCCCCCTTCCTGCTGTCCACCATGCTCTCACCATGCCCCCTTCCTGCTGTCCACCATGCTCTCAGCATGCCCCCTTCCTGCTGCCCACATGCTCTCACCATGCCCCCTTCCTGCTGCCCACATGCTCCCACCATGCCCCCTTCCTGCTGTCCACCATGCTCTCACCATGCCCCCTTCCTGCTGTCCACCATGCTCTCACCATGCCCCCTTCTTGCTGTCCACCATGCTCTCAGCATGCCCCCTTCCTGCTGCCCACATGCTCTCACCATGCCCCCTTCCTGCTGTCCACCATGCTCTCACCATGTCCCCTTCCTGCTGTCCACATGCTCTCACCATGCCCCCTTCCTGCTGCCCACATGCTCTCACCATGCCCCCTTCCTGCTGTCCACCATGCTCTCACCATGCCCCCTTCTTGCTGTCCACCATGCTCTCACCATGTCCCCTTCCTGCTATCCACCATGCTCTCACCATGCCCCCTTCCTGCTGTCCACCATGCTCTCAGCATGCCCCCTTCCTGCTGTCCACCATGCTCTCAGCATGCCCCCTTCCTGCTGTCCACCATGCTCTCACCATGTCCCCTTCCTGCTGCCCACATGCTCTCACCATGCCCCCTTCCTGCTGTCCACCATGCTCTCACCATGTCCCCTTCCTGCTGCCCACATGCTCTCACCATGTCCCCTTCCTGCTATCCACCATGCTCTCACCATGCCCCCTTCCTGCTGTCCACCATGCTCATACCATGCCCCCTTCCTGCTGTCCACCATGCTCTCAGCATGCCCCCTTCCTGCTGTCCACCATGCTCTCACCATGTCCCCTTCCTGCTGCCCACATGCTCTCACCATGCCCCCTTCCTGCTGTCCACCATGCTCTCACCATGCCCCCTTCCTGCTGCCCACATGCTCTCACCATGCCCCCTTCCTGCTGCCCACCATGCTCTCACCATGCCCCCTTCCTGCTGTCCACCATGCTCTCACCATGTCCCCTTCCTGCTGCCCACATGCTCTCACCATGCCCCCTTCCTGCTGTCCACCATGCTCTCACCATGCCCCCTTCCTGCTGTCCACCATGCTCTCACCATGTCCCCTTCCTGCTGTCCACCATGCTCTCACCATGCCCCCTTCCTGCTGTCCACCATGCTCTCACCATGTCCCCTTCCTGCTGTCCACATGCTCTCACCATGTCCCCTTCCTGCTGTCCACCATGCTCTCACCATGTCCCCTTCCTGCTGTCCACATGCTCTCACCATGTCCCCTTCCTGCTGTCCACCATGCTCTCACCATGCCCCCTTCCTGCTGTCCACCATGCTCTCACCATGCCCCCTTCCTGCTGTCCACCATGCTCTCACCATGCCCCCTTCCTGCTGTCCACCATGCTCTCACCATGCCCCCTTCCTGCTGTCCACCATGCTCTCACCATGCCCCCTTCCTGCTGTCCACCATGCTCTCACCATGCCCCCTTCCTGCTGTCCACCATGCTCTCACCATGCCCCCTTCCTGCTGTCCACCATGCTCTCAGCATGCCCCCTTCTTGCTGTCCACCATGCTCTCAGCATGCCCCCTTCTTGCTGTCCACCATGCTCTCACCATGCCCCCTTCCTGCTGTCCACCATGCTCTCACCATGCCCCCTTCCTGCTGTCCACATGCTCTCACCATGTCCCCTTCCTGCTGTCCACCATGCTCTCACCATGTCCCCTTCCTGCTGTCCACCATGCTCTCACCATGCCCCCTTCCTGCTGCCCACATGCTCTCACCATGCCCCCTTCCTGCTGTCCACCATGCTCTCACCATGTCCCCTTCCTGCTGTCCACCATGCTCTCACCATGTCCCCTTCCTGCTGTCCACCATGCTCTCACCATGCCCCCTTCCTGCTGTCCACATGCTCTCACCATGCCCCCTTCCTGCTGTCCACCATGCTCTCACCATGCCCCCTTCCTGCTGTCCACCATGCTCTCACCATGTCCCCTTCTTGCTGTCCACCATGCTCTCACCATGCCCCCTTCCTGCTGTCCACCATGCTCTAACCATGTCCCCTTCTTGCTGTCCACCATGCTCTCACCATGTCCCCTTCCTGCTGTCCACCATGCTCTCACCATGTCCCCTTCCTGCTGTCCACCATGCTCTCACCATGCCCCCTTCCTGCTGTCCACATGCTCTCACCATGCCCCCTTCCTGCTGTCCACCATGCTCTCACCATGCCCCCTTCCTGCTGTCCACCATGCTCTCACCATGCCCCCTTCTTGCTGTCCACCATGCTCTCACCATGCCCCCTTCCTGCTGTCCACATGCTCTCACCATGTCCCCTTCCTGCTGTCCACCATGCTCTCACCATGTCCCCTTCCTGCTGTCCACCATGCTCTCACCATGCCCCCTTCCTGCTGTCCACCATGCTCTCACCATGTCCCCTTCCTGCTGTCCACCATGCTCTCACCATGTCCCCTTCCTGCTGTCCACCATGCTCTCACCATGCCCCCTTCCTGCTGTCCACATGCTCTCACCATGCCCCCTTCCTGCTGTCCACCATGCTCTCACCATGCCCCCTTCCTGCTGTCCACCATGCTCTCACCATGCCCCCTTCCTGCTGTCCACCATGCTCTCACCATGCTCCCTTCCTGCTGTCCACCATGCTCTCACCATGTCCCCTTCCTGCTGTCCACCATGCTCTCACCATGCCCCTTTCCTGCTGTCCACCATGCTCTCACCATGCCCCCTTCCTGCTGCCCACCATGCTCTCACCATGTCCCCTTCCTGCTGTCCACCATGCTCTCACCATGTCCCCTTCCTGCTGTCCACCATGCTCTCACCATGCCCCCTTCCTGCTGTCCACCATGCTCTCACCATGCTCCCTTCCTGCTGTCCACCATGCTCTCACCATGTCCCCTTCCTGCTGTCCACCATGCTCTCACCATGCCCCTTTCCTGCTGTCCACCATGCTCTCACCATGCCCCCTTCCTGCTGTCCACCATGCTCTCACCATGCCCCCTTCCTGCTGTCCACCATGCTCTCACCATGCCCCCTTCTTGCTGTCCACCATGCTCTCACCATGCCCACCATGCTCTCACCATGTTCCCTTCCTGCTGCCCACATGCTCTCACCATGCCCCCTTCCTGCTGTCCACCATGCTCTCACCATGTCCCCTTCCTGCTGTCCACCATGCTCTCACCATGCCCCTTTCCTGCTGTCCACCATGCTCTCACCATGCCCCCTTCCTGCTGTCCACCATGCTCTCACCATGCCCCCTTCCTGCTGTCCACCATGCTCTCACCATGCCCCCTTCCTGCTGTCCACCATGCTCTCACCATGTCCCCTTCCTGCTGTCCACCATGCTCTCACCATGTCCCCTTCCTGCTGTCCACCATGCTCTCACCATGCCCCTTTCCTGCTGTCCACCATGCTCTCACCATGCCCCCTTCCTGCTGTCCACCATGCTCTCACCATGCCCCCTTCCATGCTCTCACCATGTCCCCTTCCTGCTGTCCACCATGCTCTCACCATGCCCCCTTCCTGCTGTCCACCATGCTCTCACCATGCCCCCTTCTTGCTGTCCACCATGCTATCACCATGCCCCCTTCCTGCTGTCCACCATTCTCTCACCATGCCCCCTTCCATGCTCTCACCATGCCCCCTTCCTGCTGTCCACCATTCTCTCACCATGCCCCCTTCCATGCTCTCACCATGCCCCCTTCCTGCTGTCCACCATTCTCTCACCATGCCCCCTTCCATGCTCTCACCATGCCCCCTTCCTGCTGTCCACCATTCTCTCACCATGCCCCCTTCCATGCTCTCACCATGTCCCCTTCCTGCTGTCCACCATGCTCTCACCATGCCCCCTTCCTGCTGTCCACCATGCTCTCACCATGCCCCCTTCCTGCTGTCCACCATGCTCTCACCATGCCCCCTTCCTGCTGTCCACCATGCTCTCACCATGCCCCCTTCCTGCTGTCCACCATGCTCTCACCATGCCCCCTTCCTGCTGCCCACCATGCTCTCACCATGTTCCCTTCCTGCTGCCCACATGCTCTCACCATGCCCCCTTCCTGCTGTCCACCATGCTCTCACCATGCCCCCTTCCTGCTGTCCATCATGCTCTCACCATGTCCCCTTCCTGCTGTCCATCATGCTCTCACCATGCCCCCTTCCTGCTGTCCACCATGCTCTCACCATGCCCCCTTCCTGCTGCCCACCATGCCCCCTTCCTGCTGTCCACATGCTCTCACCATGTCCCCTTCCTGCTGTCCATCATGCTCTCACCATGCCCCCCTCCTGCTGCCCACCATGCTCTCACCATGTCCCCTTCCTGCTGTCCACCATGCTCTCACCATGTCCCCTTCCTGCTGCCCACCATGCTCTCACCATGCCCCCTTCCTGCTGTCCACCATGCTCTCACCATGCCCCCTTCCTGCTGTCCACCATGCTCTCACCATGCCCCCTTCCTGCTGTCCACCATGCTCTCACCATGCCCCCTTCCTGCTGTCCACCATGCTCTCACCATGCCCCCTTCCTGCTGTCCACCATGCTCTCACCATGTCCCCTTCCTGCTATCCACCATGCTCTCACCATGCCCCCTTCCTGCTGCCCACCATGCTCTCACCATGCCCCCTTCCTGCTATCCACCATGCTCTCACCATGCCCCCTTCCTGCTGTCCACCATGCTCTCACCATGCCCCCTTCCTGCTGTCCACCATGCTCTCACCATGCCCCCTTCCTGCTATCCACCATGCTCTCACCATGCCCCCTTCCTGCTGCCCACCATGCTCTCACCATGCCCCCTTCTTGCTGCCCACCATGCTCTCACCATGCCCCCTTCCTGCTGTCCATCATGCTCTCACCATGCCCCCTTCCTGCTGTCCACCATGCTCTCACCATGTCCCCTTCCTGCTGTCCACCATGCTCTCACCATGCCCCCTTCCTGCTGTCCACCATGCTCTCACCATGTCCCCTTCCTGCTGTCCACCATGCTCTCACCATGCCCCCTTCCTGCTGTCCATCATGCTCTCACCATGCCCCCTTCCTGCTGTCCACCATGCTCTCACCATGCCCCCTTCCTGCTGTCCATCATGCTCTCACCATGCCCCCTTCCTGCTGTCCATCATGCTCTCACCATGCCCCCTTCCTGCTGTCCACCATGCTCTCACCATGTCCCCTTCCTGCTGTCCACCATGCTCTCACCATGCCCCCTTCCTGCTGTCCATCATGCTCTCACCATGCCCCCTTCCTGCTGTCCACCATGCTCTCACCATGTCCCCTTCCTGCTGTCCATCATGCTCTCACCATGTCCCCTTCCTGCTGTCCACCATGCTCTCACCATGCCCCCTTCCTGCTGTCCACCATGCTCTCACCATGCCCCCTTCCTGCTATCCACCATGCTCTCACCATGCCCCCTTCCTGCTGCCCACCATGCTCTCACCATGCCCCCTTCCTGCTGCCCACCATGCTCTCACCATGCCCCCTTCCTGCTGTCCACCATGCTCTCACCATGCCCCCTTCCTGCTATCCACCATGCTCTCACCATGCCCCCTTCCTGCTATCCACCATGCTCTCACCATGCCCCCTTCCTGCTGTCCACCATGCTCTCACCATGCCCCCTTCCTGCTGTCCACCATGCTCTCAGCATGCCCCCTTCTTGCTGTCCACCATGCTCTCAGCATGCCCCCTTCTTGCTGTCCACCATGCTCTCACCATGTCCCCTTCCTGCTGTCCACCATGCTCTCACCATGCCCCCTTCTTGCTGTCCACCATGCTCTCACCATGTCCCCTTCCTGCTGTCCACCATGCTCTCACCATGCCCCCTTCCTGCTGTCCACCATGCTCTCACCATGCCCCCTTCCTGCTGTCCACCATGCTCTCACCATGTCCCCTTCCTGCTGTCCACCATGCTCTCACCATGTCCCCTTCCTGCTGTCCACATGCTCTCACCATGTCCCCTTCCTGCTGTCCACCATGCTCTCACCATGCCCCCTTCTTGCTGTCCACCATGCTCTCACCATGCCCCCTTCCTGCTGTCCACATGCTCTCACCATGTCCCCTTCCTGCTGTCCACCATGCTCTCACCATGTCCCCTTCCTGCTGTCCACATGCTCTCACCATGTCCCCTTCCTGCTGTCCACCATGCTCTCACCATGCCCCCTTCTTGCTGTCCACCATGCTCTCACCATGTCCCCTTCCTGCTGTCCACCATGCTCTCACCATGCCCCCTTCTTGCTGTCCACCATGCTCTCACCATGTCCCCTTCCTGCTGTCCACCATGCTCTCACCATGCCCCCTTCCTGCTGTCCACCATGCTCTCACCATGCCCCCTTCCTGCTGTCCACCATGCTCTCACCATGTCCCCTTCCTGCTGTCCACCATGCTCTCACCATGTCCCCTTCCTGCTGTCCACATGCTCTCACCATGTCCCCTTCCTGCTGTCCACCATGCTCTCACGATGCCCCCTTCTTGCTGTCCACCATGCTCTCACCATGCCCCCTTCCTGCTGTCCACATGCTCTCACCATGTCCCCTTCCTGCTGTCCACCATGCTCTCACCATGTCCCCTTCCTGCTGTCCACATGCTCTCACCATGTCCCCTTCCTGCTGTCCACCATGCTCTCACCATGCCCCCTTCTTGCTGTCCACCATGCTCTCACCATGCCCCCTTCCTGCTGTCCACCATGCTCTCACCATGCCCCCTTCCTGCTGTCCACCATGCTCTCACCATGCCCCCTTCCTGCTGTCCACCATGCTCTCACCATGTCCCCTTCCTGCTGTCCACCATGCTCTCACCATGTCCCCTTCCTGCTGTCCACATGCTCTCACCATGCCCCCTTCCTGCTATCCACCATGCTCTCACCATGCCCCCTTCCTGCTGTCCACCATGCTCTCACCATGTCCCCTTCCTGCTGTCCACCATGCTCTCACCATGCCCCCTTCTTGCTGTCCACCATGCTCTCACCATGCCCCCTTCTTGCTGTCCACATGCTCTCACCATGCCCGCTTCTTGCTGTCCACCATGCTCTCACCATGCCCCCTTCCTGCTGTCCACCATGCTCTCACCATGCCCCCTTCCTGCTGTCCACCATGCTCTCAGCATGCCCCCTTCTTGCTGTCCACCATGCTCTCAGCATGCCCCCTTCTTGCTGTCCACCATGCTCTCACCATGTCCCCTTCCTGCTGTCCACCATGCTCTCACCATGCCCCCTTCCTGCTGTCCACCATGCTCTCACCATGCCCCCTTCCTGCTGTCCACCATGCTCTCACCATGTCCCCTTCCTGCTGTCCACCATGCTCTCACCATGTCCCCTTCCTGCTGTCCACATGCTCTCACCATGTCCCCTTCCTGCTGTCCACCATGCTCTCACCATGCCCCCTTCTTGCTGTCCACCATGCTCTCACCATGCCCCCTTCCTGCTGTCCACCATGCTCTCACCATGTCCCCTTCCTGCTGTCCACCATGCTCTCACCATGTCCCCTTCCTGCTGTCCACATGCTCTCACCATGTCCCCTTCCTGCTGTCCACCATGCTCTCACCATGCCCCCTTCTTGCTGTCCACCATGCTCTCACCATGCCCCCTTCTTGCTGTCCACATGCTCTCACCATGCCCGCTTCCTGCTGTCCACCATGCTCTCACCATGTCCCCTTCCTGCTGTCCACCATGCTCTCACCATGCCCCCTTCCTGCTGCCCACCATGCTCTCACCATGCCCCCTTCCTGCTGTCCACCATGCTCTCACCATGTCCCCTTCCTGCTGTCCACCATGCTCTCACCATGCCCCCTTCCTGCTGCCCACCATGCTCTCACCATGCCCCCTTCCTGCTGTCCACCATGCTCTCACCATGCCCCCTTCCTGCTGTCCACATGCTCTCACCATGTCCCCTTCCTGCTGTCCACCATGCTCTCACCATGCCCCCTTCCTGCTGTCCACATGCTCTCACCATGCCCCCTTCCTGCTGTCCACCATGCTCTCACCATGCCCCCTTCCTGCTGTCCACCATGCTCTCACCATGCCCCCTTCCTGCTGTCCACCATGCTCTCACCATGCCCCCTTCCTGCTGTCCACCATGCTCTCACCATGCCCCCTTCCTGCTGTCCACATGCTCTCACCATGCCCCCTTCCTGCTGTCCACCATGCTCTCACCATGTCCCCTTCCTGCTGTCCACCATGCTCTCACCATGCCCCCTTCCTGCTGCCCACCATGCTCTCACCATGTCCCCTTCCTGCTGTCCACCATGCTCTCACCATGCCCCCTTCCTGCTGTCCACCATGGTCTCACCATGCCCCCCTTCCTGCTGTCCACCATGCTCTCACCATGCCCCCTTCCTGCTGTCCACCATGCTCTCACCATGTCCCCTTCCTGCTGCCCACCGTGCTCTCAGCATGCCCCCTTCCTGCTGTCCACCATGCTCTCACCATGCCCCCTTCCTGCTGTCCACCATGCTCTCACCATGCCCCCTTCCTGCTGTCCACCATGCTCTCACCATGTCCCCTTCCTGCTGTCCACCATGCTCTCACCATGTCCCCTTCCTGCTGTCCACCATGCTCTCACCATGCCCCCTTCCTGCTGTCCACCATGCTCTCACCATGCCCCCTTCCTGCTGTCCACCATGCTCTCACCATGTCCCCTTCCTGCTGTCCACCATGCTCTCACCATGCCCCCTTCCTGCTGTCCACCATGCTCTCACCATGTCCCCTTCCTGCTGTCCACCGTGCTCTCAGCATGCCCCCTTCCTGCTGTCCACCGTGCTCTCACCATGTCCCCTTCCTGCTGTCCACCGTGCTCTCACCATGCCCCCTTCCTGCTGCCCACCATGCTGTCACCATGCCCCCTTCCTGCTGTCCACCATGCTCTCACCATGCCCCCTTCCTGCTGTCCACCATGCTCTCACCATGTCCCCTTCCTGCTGTCCACCATGCTCTCACCATGCCCCCTTCCTGCTGTCCACCATGCTCTCACCATGCCCCCTTCCTGCTGTCCACATGCTCTCACCATGCCCCCTTCCTGCTGTCCACATGCTCTCACCATGTCCCCTTCCTGCTGTCCACCATGCTCTCACCATGCCCCCTTCCTGCTGTCCACCATGCTCTCACCATGCCCCCTTCCTGCTGCCCACCATGCTCTCACCATGCCCCCTTCCTGCTGTCCACCATGCTCTCACCATGCCCCCTTCCTGCTGTCCACCATGCTCTCACCATGTCCCCTTCCTGCTGTCCACCATGCTCTCATCATGCCCCCTTCCTGCTGTCCACCATGCTCTCACCATGCCCCCTTCCTGCTGTCCACCATGCTCTCACCATGTCCCCTTCCTGCTGCCCACCATGCTCTCACCATGTCCCCTTCCTGCTGTCCACCATGCTCTCACCATGCCCCCTTCCTGCTGTCCACCATGCTCTCATCATGCCCCCTTCCTGCTGCCCACCATGCTCTCACCATGTCCCCTTCCTGCTGTCCACCATGCTCTCACCATGTCCCCTTCCTGCTGTCCACCATGCTCTCACCATGTCCCCTTCCTGCTGTCCACCATGCTCTCACCATGCTCCCTTCCTGCTGTCCACCATGCTCTCACCATGTCCCCTTCCTGCTGTCCACATGCTTTCACCATGCCCCCTTCCTGCTGTCCACCATGCTCTCACCATGTCCCCTTCCTGCTGTCCACCATGCTCTCACCATGTCCCCTTCCTGCTGTCCACATGCTCTCACCATGCCCCCTTCCTGCTGTCCACATGCTCTCACCATGTCCCCTTCCTGCTGTCCACATGCTCTCACCATGTCCCCTTCCTGCTGTCCACATGCTCTCACCATGTCCCCTTCCTGCTGTCCCCATGCTCTCACCATGCCCTCTTCCTGCTGCCCACCATGCTCTCACCATGTCCTCTTCCTGCTGTCCACATGCTCTCACCATGTCCCCTTCCTGCTGTCCACATGCTCTCACCATGCCCCCTTCCTGCTGTCCACATGCTCTCACCATGCCCTCTTCCTGCTGCCCACCATGCTCTCACCATGTCCTCTTCCTGCTGTCCACATGCTCTCACCATGTCCTCTTCCTGCTGTCCACCATGCTCTCACCATGCCCCCTTCCTGCTGTCCACCATGCTCTCACCATGCCCCCTTCCTGCTGTCCACCATGCTCTCACCATGTCCCCTTCCTGCTGTCCACATGCTCTCACCATGCCCCCTTCCTGCTGTCCACATGCTCTCACCATGTCCCCTTCCTGCTGTCCACATGCTCTCACCATGTCCTCTTCCTGCTGTCCACATGCTCTCACCATGCCCCCATCCTGCTGTCCCCCATGCTCTCACCATGTCCCCTTCCTGCTGTCCACATGCTCTCACCATGTCCCCTTCCTGCTGTCCACCATGCTCTCACCATGCCCCCTTCCTGCTGTCCACCATGCTCTCACCATGCCCCCTTCCATGCTCTCACCATGCCCCCTTCCTGCTGTCCACCATGCTCTCACCATGTCCCCTTCCTGCTGTCCACATGCTCTCACCATGCCCCCTTCCTGCTGCCCACCATGCTCTCACCATGCCCCCTTCCTGCTGTCCACATGCTCTCACCATGCCCCCTTCCTGCTGTCCACATGCTCTCACCATGTCCCCTTCCTGCTGTCCACATGCTCTCACCATGTCCCCTTCTTGCTGTCCACCATGCTCTCACCATGCCCCCTTCCTGCTGTGCACCATGCTCTCACCATGCCCCCTTCCTGCTGTCCACCATGCTCTCACCATGCCCCCTTCCTGCTGTCCACCATGCTCTCACCATGTCCCCTTCCTGCTGTCCACCATGCTCTCACCATGCCCCCTTCCTGCTGCCCACCATGCTCTCACCATGCCCCCTTCCTGCTGTCCACCATGCTCTCACCATGCCCCCTTCCTGCTGTCCACATGCTTTCACCATGCCCCCTTCCTGCTGTCCACCATGCTCTCACCATGCCCCCTTCCTGCTGTGCACCATGCTCTCACCATGCCCCCTTCCTGCTGCCCACCATGCCCCCTTCCTGCTGTCCACCATGCTCTCACCATGCCCCCTTCCTGCTGTCCACCATGCTCTCACCATGCCCCCTTCCTGCTGTCCATCATGCTCTCACCATGCCCCCTTCCTGCTGCCCACCATGCTCTCACCATGCCCCCTTCCTGCTGTCCACCATGCCCCCTTCCTGCTGTCCACCATGCTCTCACCATGCCCCCTTCCTGCTGTCCACATGCTCTCACCATGCCCCCTTCCTGCTGTCCACATGCTCTCACCATGCCCCCTTCCTGCTGTCCACCATGCTCTCACCATGTCCCCTTCCTGCTGTCCACATGCTTTCACCATGCCCCCTTCCTGCTGTCCACCATGCTCTCACCATGCCCCCTTCCTGCTGTCCACATGCTCTCACCATGTCCCCTTCCTGCTGTCCACATGCTCTCACCATGCCCCCATCCTGCTGTCCCCCATGCTCTCACCATGCCCCCTTCCTGCTGTCCACCATGCTCTCACCATGTCCCCTTCCTGCTGTCCACATGCTTTCACCATGCCCCCTTCCTGCTGTCCACCATGCTCTCACCATGCCCCCTTCCTGCTGTCCACATGCTCTCACCATGTCCCCTTCCTGCTGTCCACATGCTCTCACCATGCCCCCATCCTGCTGTCCCCCATGCTCTCACCATGCCCCCTTCCTGCTGTCCACCATGCTCTCACCATGCCCTCTTCCTGCTGCCCACCATGCTCTCACCATGTCCTCTTCCTGCTGTCCACATGCTCTCACCATGTCCTCTTCCTGCTGTCCACCATGCTCTCACCATGCCCCCTTCCTGCTGTCCACCATGCTCTCACCATGTCCCCTTCCTGCTGTCCACATGCTCTCACCATGCCCCCTTCCTGCTGTCCACATGCTCTCACCATGTCCCCTTCCTGCTGTCCACATGCTCTCACCATGTCCCCTTCCTGCTGTCCACATGCTCTCACCATGCCCTCTTCCTGCTGCCCACCATGCTCTCACCATGTCCTCTTCCTGCTGTCCACATGCTCTCACCATGCCCCCATCCTGCTGTCCCCCATGCTCTCACCATGCCCCCTTCCTGTTGTCCACCATGCTCTCACCATGCCCTCTTCCTGCTGTCCACATGCTCTCACCATGCCCCCTTCCTGCTGTCCACCATGCTCTCACCATGCCCCCTTCCTGCTGTCCACATGCTCTCACCATGCCCCCTTCCTGCTGTCCACATGCTCTCACCATGTCCCCTTCCTGCTGTCCACATGCTCTCACCATGCCCCCTTCCTGCTGTCCACATGCTCTCACCATGCCCCCATCCTGCTGTCCCCCATGCTCTCACCATGCCCCCTTCCTGCTGTCCACCATGCTCTCACCATGCCCTCTTCCTGCTGTCCACATGCTCTCACCATGTCCCCTTCCTGCTGTCCACATGCTCTCACCATGCCCCCTTCCTGCTGTCCACATGCTCTCACCATGTCCTCTTCCTGCTGTCCACATGCTCTCACCATGCCCCCTTCCTGCTGTCCACATGCTCTCACCATGTCCCCTTCCTGCTGTCCACCATGCTCTCACCATGTCCCCTTCCTGCTGTCCACATGCTCTCACCATGCCCTCTTCCTGCTGCCCACCATGCTCTCACCATGTCCTCTTCCTGCTGTCCACATGCTCTCACCATGCCCCCTTCCTGCTGTCCACATGCTCTCACCATGTCCCCTTCCTGCTGTCCACATGCTCTCACCATGCCCCCTTCCTGCTGTCCACATGCTCTCACCATGTCCCCTTCCTGCTGTCCACATGCTCTCACCATGTCCCCTTCCTGCTGTCCACATGCTCTCACCATGTCCCCTTCCTGCTGTCCACCATGCTCTCACCATGCCCCCTTCCTGCTGTCCACCATGCTCTCACCATGCCCCCTTCCTGCTGTCCACCATGCTCTCACCATGTCCCCTTCCTGCTGTCCACATGCTCTCACCATGCCCCCTTCCTGCTGCCCACCATGCTCTCACCATGCCCCCTTCCTGCTGCCCACCATGCTCTCACCATGCCCCCTTCCTGCTGTCCACCATGCTCTCACCATGCCCCCTTCCTGCTGTCCACATGCTTTCACCATGCCCCCTTCCTGCTGTCCACCATGCTCTCACCATGCCCCCTTCCTGCTGTGCACCATGCTCTCACCATGCCCCCTTCCTGCTGCCCACCATGCCCCCTTCCTGCTGTCCACCATGCTCTCACCATGCCCCCTTCCTGCTGTCCACCATGCTCTCACCATGCCCCCTTCCTGCTGTCCACCATGCTCTCACCATGCCCCCTTCCTGCTGTCCACCATGCTCTCACCATGCCCCCTTCCTGCTGTCCACCATGCTCTCACCATGCCCCCTTCCTGCTGTCCACATGCTTTCACCATGCCCCCTTCCTGCTGTCCACCATGCTCTCACCATGCCCCCTTCCTGCTGTGCACCATGCTCTCACCATGCCCCCTTCCTGCTGCCCACCATGCCCCCTTCCTGCTGTCCACCATGCTCTCACCATGTCCCCTTCCTGCTGTCCACCATGCTCTCACCATGTCCCCTTCCTGCTGTCCACATGCTTTCACCATGCCCCCTTCCTGCTGTCCACATGCTCTCACCATGCCCCCTTCCTGCTGTCCACATGCTCTCACCATGCCCCCATCCTGCTGTCCCCCATGCTCTCACCATGCCCCCTTCCTGCTGTCCACCATGCTCTCACCATGTCCCCTTCCTGCTGTCCACATGCTTTCACCATGCCCCCTTCCTGCTGTCCACCATGCTCTCACCATGCCCCCTTCCTGCTGTCCACATGCTCTCACCATGTCCCCTTCCTGCTGTCCACATGCTCTCACCATGCCCCCATCCTGCTGTCCCCCATGCTCTCACCATGCCCCCTTCCTGCTGTCCACCATGCTCTCACCATGCCCTCTTCCTGCTGCCCACCATGCTCTCACCATGTCCTCTTCCTGCTGTCCACATGCTCTCACCATGTCCTCTTCCTGCTGTCCACCATGCTCTCACCATGCCCCCTTCCTGCTGTCCACCATGCTCTCACCATGTCCCCTTCCTGCTGTCCACCATGCTCTCACCATGTCCCCTTCCTGCTGTCCACATGCTCTCACCATGCCCCCTTCCTGCTGTCCACATGCTCTCACCATGTCCCCTTCCTGCTGTCCACATGCTCTCACCATGTCCCCTTCCTGCTGTCCACATGCTCTCACCATGCCCTCTTCCTGCTGCCCACCATGCTCTCACCATGTCCTCTTCCTGCTGTCCACATGCTCTCACCATGCCCCCATCCTGCTGTCCCCCATGCTCTCACCATGCCCCCTTCCTGCTGTCCACCATGCTCTCACCATGCCCTCTTCCTGCTGTCCACATGCTCTCACCATGTCCCCTTCCTGCTGTCCACATGCTCTCACCATGCCCCCTTCCTGCTGTCCACATGCTCTCACCATGTCCCCTTCCTGCTGTCCACATGCTCTCACCATGCCCCCTTCCTGCTGTCCACATGCTCTCACCATGCCCCCATCCTGCTGTCCCCCATGCTCTCACCATGCCCCCTTCCTGCTGTCCACCATGCTCTCACCATGCCCTCTTCCTGCTGTCCACATGCTCTCACCATGTCCCCTTCCTGCTGTCCACATGCTCTCACCATGCCCCCTTCCTGCTGTCCACATGCTCTCACCATGCCCCCTTCCTGCTGTCCACATGCTCTCACCATGTCCCCTTCCTGCTGTCCACCATGCTCTCACCATGTCCCCTTCCTGCTGTCCACATGCTCTCACCATGCCCTCTTCCTGCTGCCCACCATGCTCTCACCATGTCCTCTTCCTGCTGTCCACATGCTCTCACCATGCCCCCTTCCTGCTGTCCACATGCTCTCACCATGTCCCCTTCCTGCTGTCCACATGCTCTCACCATGCCCCCTTCCTGCTGTCCACCATGCTCTCACCATGTCCCCTTCCTGCTGTCCACATGCTCTCACCATGTCCCCTTCCTGCTGTCCACATGCTCTCACCATGCCCCCTTCCTGCTGTCCACATGCTCTCACCATGTCCCCTTCCTGCTGTCCACATGCTCTCACCATGTCCCCTTCCTGCTGTCCACATGCTCTCACCATGTCCCCTTCCTGCTGTCCACCATGCTCTCACCATGCCCCCTTCCTGCTGTCCACCATGCTCTCACCATGCCCCCTTCCTGCTGTCCACCATGCTCTCACCATGTCCCCTTCCTGCTGTCCACATGCTCTCACCATGCCCCCTTCCTGCTGCCCACCATGCTCTCACCATGCCCCCTTCCTGCTGTCCACATGCTCTCACCATGCCCCCTTCCTGCTGTCCACATGCTCTCACCATGCCCCCTTCCTGCTGTCCACATGCTCTCACCATGCCCCCTTCCTGCTGTCCACATGCTCTCACCATGTCCCCTTCCTGCTGTCCACATGCTCTCACCATGTCCCCTTCTTGCTGTCCACCATGCTCTCACCATGCCCCCTTCCTGCTGTGCACCATGCTCTCACCATGCCCCCTTCCTGCTGCCCACCATGCTCTCACCATGTCCCCTTCCTGCTGTCCACCATGCTCTCACCATGTCCCCTTCCTGCTGCCCACCATGCTCTCACCATGCCCCCTTCCTGCTGCCCACCATGCTCTCACCATGCCCCCTTCCTGCTGTCCACCATGCTCTCACCATGCCCCCTTCCTGCTGTCCACATGCTTTCACCATGCCCCCTTCCTGCTGTCCACCATGCTCTCACCATGCCCCCTTCCTGCTGTGCACCATGCTCTCACCATGCCCCCTTCCTGCTGCCCACCATGCCCCCTTCCTGCTGTCCACCATGCTCTCACCATGCCCCCTTCCTGCTGTCCACCATGCTCTCACCATGCCCCCTTCCTGCTGCCCACCATTCTTACACTTTGCCCCAGCTGATATGAGCTCTCCTTCCAGACTGCCAGAAGCCAAGGGCTTCTCTGATTGGCTGGGAAATTATCACATCAGAACGTTTGAAGTGGACCAAAACCCTGCTTTATCAGCCTGGGAATCTTATAGATCCCCTCCCCGCGGGGCATCCAAAATCGGGATGCCCCGCTGTGTGAAACCCCCAGGTCGCCCATAAACTCACCTTCTTTCCCAGTTCAACGGCGCATGCACGAGCTGCGGCCGCATGCCCGCTATCCCTCTAGCAGGGCGCGTGCCTGTGTCGGCCATTGGAGAATGGCCAGCGCGGGCGCGCTCCCTGTTAGAGGGAAGCTCGAGATGCGGCCGCCAGCGCACTCAGAGCCGCTGAGCTTAGACGTCGCTTAGACGCCCATAGCTCAGCGGCCCTCCACAATATTTTTAGTTTCTCATGTGGCCCCATGGAAAAAATAATTGCCCACCCCTGTCCTATACAGTGCAATACTGAGAACTATGAGACTAGTGCATAACAAACATATTTCTACAATTCATACTAAGCTATAAGAATCCATGTATGTATATATTGCACAAAACATCCAAACCCAGAAGAGAAAAAAAAATCAATGATCCCTAATAAATACTAGTAGATAAAGACATAAAGATATTATATACATATTATTTTTAATTAAACAAAAATGGCATAGCCCCCCCCCCCCCCCCTTCCTGGGGGGACCCCATTTTTTGGGAATTTTAAGGGTTAAAACCCCCCCAAAAAATGGCGCGAGGTTCCCCCCCCCCCCTACCCAGCATAACCAGCCTGAGGGCTTGTAGAACAGGGCGCAGGGGCCAGCTTTGGTGGCCATTGGTGACCATTTCTCTCCTGTAAGCTACTGCCATCTAGTGTCTACATTCTAATACTACGCTTAATGTAACTGAATCTCCATTGGAAAGCACTATGAAAAATGGGCCAATGATATTTATTTATTTATTTCCATCCACAGAAGAAGCCCGCGTATAGATGACATCACCTCTATAACAATGGAGCAGGTTCATGTGACGGACGCGATGGTGACCCTATCGCTGGACATCATCTCCCTTCTGACCGGAGAGGTGAGGAGCATTCTGGGAGATATTATGCAACACTTATATATATTAAGAGGAGGATTTTGGAAAGATTGAATAACGTCATTTCCTGTGTTTTATATACAGACCTTTGCCGTGGTGAGGTCAGGTGACCTCGTGGCCATCATGGCTCCCCGACATCACTTTGTGATCCCCGAGAGGATCGGCAAGCAGCAGCTTCTGCAGCTGATCAGGAAGCTGGTGGAGCAGCTGATGGAAAAGGTGAGCCGAGGATTCTGGGATATCAGTAGCTGTGATGGTGGGTCTGAAGGGTCGCGATATCACTGTGTGTCTGGATGGTGATGATGTCACTGTGTGTGTGTGGATGGATGGTGATGATGTCACTGTGTGTGTGTGTCTGGATGGTGATGATGATGTCACTGTGTGTGTGTGGATGGATGGTGATGATGTCACTGTGTGTGTGTGGATGGATGGTGATGATGTCACTGTGTGTGTGTGGATGGTGATGATGTCACTGTGTGTGTGTGTGGATGGATGGTGATGATGTCACTGTGTGTGTGTGGATGGTGATGATGTCACTGTGTGTGTGTGTGGATGGATGGTGATGATGTCACTGTGTGTGTGTGTGGATGGATGGTGATGATGTCACTGTGTGTGTGTGGATGGATGGTGATGATGATGTCACTGTGTGTGTGTGTGTGTGGATGGTGATGATGATGTCACTTTGTGTGTGGATGGTGATGATGATGTCACTGTGTGTGTGTGTGTCTGGATGGTGATGATGATGTCACTGTGTGTGTGTGTCTGGATGGTGATGATGATGTCACTGTGTGTGTGTGGATGGATGGTGATGATGTCACTGTGTGTGTGTGGATGGATGGTGATGATGTCACTGTGTGTGTGTGGATGGATGGTGATGATGTCACTGTGTGTGTGTGGATGGTGATGATGTCACTGTGTGTGTGTGTGGATGGTGATGATGATGTCACTTTGTGTGTGGATGGTGATGATGTCACTGTGTGTGTGTGTGGATGGATGGTGATGATGTCACTGTGTGTGTGTGTGGATGGATGGTGATGATGTCACTGTGTGTGTGTGGATGGATGGTGATGATGATGTCACTGTGTGTGTGTGTGTGGATGGTGATGATGATGTCACTGTGTGTGTGTGTGTGTGGATGGTGATGATGATGTCACTGTGTGTGTGTGTGTCTGGATGGTGATGATGATGTCACTGTGTGTGTGTGTCTGGATGGTGATGATGATGTCACTGTGTGTGTGTGGATGGATGGTGATGATGTCACTGTGTGTGTGTGGATGGATGGTGATGATGATGTCACTGTGTGTGTGTGGATGGTGATGATGATGTCACTGTGTGTGTGTGGATGGTGATGATGATGTCACTGTGTGTGTGTGTCTGGATGGTGATGATGATGTCACTGTGTGTGTGTGTCTGGATGGTGATGATGATGTCACTGTGTGTGTGTGTCTGGATGGTGATGATGATGTCACTGTGTGTGTGTGTCTGGATGGTGATGATGATGTCACTGTGTGTGTGTGTGTGTGTGTGTGGATGGTGATGATGATGTCACTGTGTGTGTGTGTGTCTGGATGGTGATGATGATGTCACTGTGTGTGTGTGTCTGGATGGTGATGATGATGTAACTGTGTGTGTGTGTCTGGATGGTGATGATGATGTCACTGTGTGTGTGTATGGATGGTGATGATGATGTCACTGTGTGTGTGTGTCTGGATGGTGATGATGATGTAACTGTGTGTGTGTGTGTCTGGATGGTGATGATGATGTCACTGTGTGTGTGTGTCTGGATGGTGATGATGATGTAACTGTGTGTGTGTGGATGGATGGTGATGATGATGTCACTGTGTGTGTGTGTCTGGATGGTGATGATGATGTAACTGTGTGTGTGTGTCTGGATGGTGATGATGATGTAACTGTGTGTGTGTGGATGGATGGTGATGATGATATCACTGTGTGTGTGTCTGGATGGTGATGATGATGTAACTGTGTGTGTGTGTCTGGATGGTGATGATGATGTCACTGTGTGTGTGTCTGGATGGTGATGATGATGTAACTGTGTGTGTGTGTCTGGATGGTGATGATGATGTCACTGTGTGTGTGTGTCTGGATGGTGATGATGATGTCACTGTGTGTGTGTGTCTGGATGGTGATGATGATGTAACTGTGTGTGTGTGTCTGGATGGTGATGATGATGTAACTGTGTGTGTGTGGATGGATGGTGATGATGATATCACTGTGTGTGTGTCTGTATGGTGATGATGATGTCACTGTGTGTGTGTCTGGATGGTGATGATGATGTCACTGTGTTTGTGTCTGGATTGTGATGATGATGTCACTGTGTGTGTGTGTCTGGATGGTGATGATGATGTCACTGTGTGTGTGTCTGTATGGTGATGATGATGTCACTGTGTGTCTATCTCTTCATAGAGGGGCAGCAGAATCTGTGAGGACACAAAGATTGGTGTGTAGATCCAGTGATACCCACTAATCACAAGTATTGGGCGCCACAGTAAAATTATCCAATGAGCTTGAGTAAAAGTTGCATTTAGTGACGAAACGCCATCCTGACGAAGTGCTGGGCATACCCGCACGCAACGCGTCGACGGTCTGAAGGTTGTTCGGTGAGGGGACCTGGCTCCACTTCTATACTAACTTGGTGATACTAATAGTAAATATAGGTGCCCTGCTCTGGTGGATCCCAATTAATCTGAAATAATGCAACCACCAGGGGTGCCCCAAACCCCAAAGCGGGATATATCCAGAGACTGACAATGGCACTCTATTGAATGTAATTCATAGCAAGTTTATTACATAATCAAAATAACATACAAGGACACATTAAAAAGATTTCTTTAAAAAACATATAACGCACATATAAATGAGAGGAAAGGGGGGGGGGGGATTTTATCCTATAATATCCCAGTGGGGTACCCTAATCTCTGTGCAATAACTTATAATACTATATAGATAAATATATAAAGTGTCAGAGTGCTTTCAAAGTGCAACAGCATCAAATATAAATAAACAGCAATGAGGTAGGTGCAAGTCATAAACAAAATACAAAAACATAAAAGCTTACTTGTCAATTAAAGCGCAGTGCAGACCCACTGGTACCCCCAAGGCAAATTCCTACAACGCGTTTCGTGACGTAACGTCACTTCTTCAGGCAGAGTACGCCTACCTCATTGCTAATGTTTATTTATATTTGATGCTGATGCACTTTGGAAGCACTCTTTATATATTTATCTATATAGTATTATTAGTTATTGCACAGAGATTAGGGTACCCCCACTGGGATATTATAGGATAAAATCCCCCCCCCCCTTCCTCTCATTTGATGGCAGTTTATGTGTGTGTTATATGTTTTTTTAAAGAAATCTTTTTTAATGTGTCCTTGTATGTTATTTTCGTTATGTAATAAACTTGCTATGAATTCCGTTCAATAGAGTGCCATTGTCAGTCTCTGGATATATCTCGCTTTGGGGTTTGGGGCACCCCTGGTGGTTGCATTATTTCACAATACTTGTGATTAGCGGCTTTTACCGCTTGGAGAGTCTACCATACGTTGGCATTTGTTAAAATTTTGCTCAAGCGCTTCGAACCATTTGGTAAGAGTATATTGGATCGGTGGAGGGCACGTGTGTTTAACTACAAGTGCATGCACCACGGGATCACTTTTATATTTAATGTTTGGACTGACCTTGCTCTGTGCTTTCGATCAGACATTTTAGGCCTGATTCGGAGCCTCCTCAAAACCGTGTTGTATTTGTCTCGTTATATGTATTTTACACTTTTTTCTGTATGCCTAGGTGCGTACGCATGATTCAGAGCCTCCATTGGGAGCCTTCCGTTTACTGTTCGTAGCTGCGTACGCCAACGAGAATGTCATTGTCATTTTCTTGCTCTTGTTGCGTCCTCGAGAGGATGAGGTTTACGTTACTTAGTAAACCTCGTATACTATAGTTTCTCAGCGTTTTCCAACGTAGCTTCCAACGAAGATTTTCCATGTCCCGATAAATTCAGCTGCATCTTTCTCCCAATATACGTCCAAACGGAATGCTATCGGAATCCTGTTTGAAAGCTGCTATGTTTGCATGCTTGTACGCATGCGCGCAGCTATTTACCTCATTCATGTCCCCCGTCTCAACTACTCTCTCACTCACTTCTGCTCCAATGCTTACCTCAACTCACTCGCTGTTCCTGTTTTTAAGATCTCCCGCCATTTATGCTTACCTGAACTCCCTTGTCGCCGTATTTGTTCCTCTGTCCCACTCTTTTCATGCTTACCTTAATTTCCTTTAGTCTATATATATATTTAGGAATTCCTTGTGGCTTTTATGGAATTAATGTGCATAAGTGTATTTGGAAACTAATTAATAATATAATGATAGACATAATAAACATTGTAAATGTTTTAATTTTTTATTTAAATTTTTATATATATATTTTTTTGGTATAGTATAATTTTCAATATTAGTTATTTAAAGGGTTTTTTAATGATTTTTTTTGTTCTACATTAAGATAGGCAATGCAAGGCAACATTACTATAAATGTGCCAAAAAAACAACAAAAATAAAAATTTTATATTATTTTAAAAATAAGGAAGGATGTCAAGATAAACCAAATACCTGTATAGATGCTCTTCAGCAACCTGAAATCCGAAACACAGACGCGTAGCTGCAAATGCTCATATTCCTCCATGTAGTCAGCCTCCATAACACTGCAACTCACAACACGACCGCACACTTTCACCAGCAAAATGACCCCGTAAGTTGAACGGAAACAAACCCGTTTTATTGGCGGGTTGTCATCGGCACTCAAGGCTCTGAATCATGCGCAAGCCCATAACAATAATGTAAGTTGCCCGATATGATGGAAATTTGACAATAAACATACGATCATCGAAATTGCATATTCGCGTTAGCGTAAACGCATATATGCATGAAAACAGTAACGAAAATTTCCGAAAAAGCATGCAAAAACTCACAAAAATTACACAAACACATGCGAAAGTGCATGTGAAAGAGGCTCTGAATCAGGCCTTTTATCTTTGAACAGTTATTGGAATAAGAGGTTCGGCACATTGAACATGCTTTCAATTAACCATTTGTAAGATTAATAAGTTGCTATGATTGTTTTAGCGCGGTATTAAATTATTTATAATCCAAACAGTGCCATCCAGCATATGCAATAAAACAAAAATAAGGTCCTCTAGTCTACGCGTTTCAGCCGCAAAGGTCCTTAATCATGACATGAGGACACAACCTGTGAAAAGACATTTAAATCCCTCCCGCCCCCCCCCCCCCAAATGAATCCGCCTCATTAATTAGTCTAATTAATCTGCATATGCTGTCAATAAAAAACACATATACATGAATATCAAGTGTGCTACCATTATTTCTGCGTCAGTCCCTCTGCCCGGCATCCCCGAACACATCGAAATCCGCACGGGCGGAAAGAGGCAAAGCCCCTGCCGCCCGAAGTGAGGGAGGAAGTGACAACATAGCGTAATACAACCTAAGATGCTTATTGGTAGTCACAAGAGGGCTATTGGTCTTACACCATCAAGTTACTCCCACCCTCTTGTGACTACCAATAAGCGTCTTAGTTTGTATTTCGCTATTTTGTCACTTCCACTTTTTTTATTGGCAACATATGTGGATTAATTAGACTAATGGATGACACAGACCTATGGGAGGGGCGGGAGGGATTTAAATGTCTTTTCATGGGTTATGTCCTCATGTCATGATTAGGGACCTTTGCGTCTGAAACGCGTAGACTAGAGGAACATTATTTTTGTCTGATTTTATGGGATTGTCTGTTTTTGATACGACTTAATCTCAAGAATAAAAGTAAACGTTTCATTGCATGTGCTGGCCGGCACTTTTTGGATTCTTTATACCGCAAGGCGAGAGCGCTCGCAGCTGTTGCCACTCTGCAAATGGGGGCTTGGACTTTTGCCCCGCACAAACTAAGGTAGAGCTGACAATTTTCTGTTACTTATTAAATTATTTATAGATGTGATACATTGTTCCAATGAATGATCTGTATTCTATATTCAGCCTGGAAAGCTGAGCCAGCACAGGATGGTAAAGGAAGAGGTAAAAGAAGAGAGCGGGGAAGATGGAGACATGGCGGGATTGCAGCCTTCAGGAGGACACAGGGAGGACCTGGTAAGGCTGCCCCCCCAACATTCCCGGGTTTGGGAATCTGATACAGAGAGTCAGTGTGTGTTTCTTGCTGATGAATCTAATAAGCCCCTCCCCCCAGAGTGATGTCATTGTTAGGTCCCTCCCTGGGGCCAGTGGCACAGGTGTGAGGAGCAATGGAGGTTGTTTGGACCTAGGGTTCTATGTGTTGGGGAGTTGCACTTACTCTTTGACGCTCTTCTTTTATTTCACAGCATCCCAGTCACTACAGCTCCACTTGAGACCTTCACGGTTATGATGGAATTACTCCCATTTGTCAAGGTGTTTAGGTCCTATTCATGCCTGACTTCCCTCAGGGCTGCCACACACTGCCCGTATTCACTGTCTTGCTGGCTGTTGCTGGAATTCACACTCCTCTCTCTAACATTAACCAGTATCGCCTAGTTAGATCCCAGAACTAGGGCCGGGCTCCATAGCATCCCAGTCACTACAGCTCCACTTGAGACCTTCCCTCAGGGCTTCCACATCCTGCCCGTATCCACTCTCTTGCTAATGCTGGCTATTGCTGGAATCCACACTCCTCTCTAACATTAACCGATATCACCTCGGATGGATCAAACATATAGAATCAAGAACTAGGGCTCCATAGCATCTCAGTCACTACAGCTCCACTTGAGACCTTCAAAGTTCTACTGGGCTTACTCCCATTTGTCAGGTTCCTGTCCTGTTCAAGCCTGGCTTCCACCGACTTCCCGTATCCACTCTCTTGCTGATGCTATTGCGGGAATCCACACTTCTCTCTAACATTAACCCAATATAACCTCAGATGGATCAATCACAGACAACCAAGAACTAGGCCAGGGCTCCACAGCATCCCAGTAACTACAGCTCCCCTTGAGACCTTCCCTCAGGGCTTCCACACACTGCCCGTATCCACTCTCTTGCTAGTGCTGGAATCCGCTCCTCTCTAACATTAACCAGTATCACCTCGGGTGGATCAAAGATATAGAACCAAGAACTGGGGCAGAGATCCACAGCATCCCAGTTTCTACAGCTCCACTTGAGACCTTCACAGTTATGATGGAATTACTCCCATTTGTCAAGGTGTTTAGGTCCTTTTCATGCCTGGCTTCCACCGACTTCCCGTATCCACTCTCTTGCTGATGCTATTGTGGGAATCCACACTTCTCTCTAACATTAACCTGATATAACCTCAGATCGATCAATCATATAGAACCAAGAACTAGGGCAGGGTTCCATAGCATCTCAGTCACTACAGCTCCACTTGAGATCTTCCCTCAGGGCTTCCACACACTGCCTGTATCCACTCTCTTGCTGGTGCTGGAATCTCCTCCTTTCTAACATTAACTAGGATCGCCTCGAATGGATCAAAGATATAGAACCAAGAACTGAGGCAGAGATCCACAGCATCCCAGTTTCTACAGCTCCACTTGAGACCTTCACAGTTGATGGGCTTGGAATTACTCCCATTTGTCCCTCAGGGCTGCCGCAGACTGCCCATTTCCACTCTCTTCCTGGTGCTGGCTATTGCTGGAATCCACACTCCTCTCTAACATTAACCAGTATCACCTGGTTAGATAGATCCAAGAACTAGGGCAGAGATCCACAGCATCCCAGTCACTACAGCTCCACTTGAGACCTTCAGTTCTGCCAGTCTTATTCCTGTTTGTCAAGGTGTTCAGGTCCTGTTCATGCCTGACTTCCCTCAGGGCTGCCACCGACTTCTCGTATCCACTCTCTTGCTGATGCTATTGCGGGAATCCACACTTCTCTCTAACATTAACCCGATATAACCTCAGATGGATCAATCCCAGAGAACCCAGAACTAGGGCAGGGCTCCTTAGCATCCCAGTCACTACAGCTCCACTTGAGACCTTCCCTCAGGGCTTCCACAGACTGCCCATATCCACTCTCTTGCTGGTGCTGGAATCCGCACTCCTCTCTAACATTAACCAGTATCACCTCGGATGGATCAATGATATAGAACCAAGAACCAGGGCAATGATCCACTGCATCCCAGTCACTACAGCTCCACTTGAGACCTTACCCCAGGGATTCCACGACTTCCCATATCCACTCTCTTGCTGATGCTATTGTGGGAATCCACACTTCTCTCTAACATTAACCCGATATAACCTCAGATGGATCAATCATGGAGAACGAAGGACTAGGCAGAGATCCACAGCATCCCAGTCACTACAGTTCAACTTGAGACCTTCCCTCAGGGCTTCCACAGACTGCCCATATCCACTCTCTTGCTGGTGCTGGAATCCCCTCCTTTCTAACATTAACCAGTATCACCTCGGATGGATCACAGATATAGAACCAAGAACCAGGGCAGAGATCCACAGCATCCCAGTCACTACAGCTCCACTTGAGACTTTCAAAGTTCTACTGGGCTTACTCTCATTTGTCAGGTTATTCCTGTCCTGTTCAAGCCTGGCTTCCACCGACTTCCCATATCCACTCTCTTGCTGATGCTTTTGTGGAAATCCACACTTCTCTCTAACATTAACCCAATATAACCTCAGATGGATCACTCCCAGAGAACCAGGAACTAGGGCAGGGCTCTACAGCATCTCAGTCTCCAGGAGCCGTCACCACGTCTGTGCGCTCCAGACGCATCCCCACTCACCTCTTGCACGCTTTGCACGTGCCCCCCCCCCTCCCCTCTGGTCTTTCTGGAAGGGTGGGGCGGGCACTCCTCGGCTGCAAGGTGGGCAGCGGATGCGACTGGCGGTGCTTAGCCGGCACCAAAGGGAGCCGAGGGACAACGAGCCAATCAGCGCTCTCGCCCCTTGGGAGAGGAAGGAAGGTAAATGTAGGGGGTGACCTGGCGGGGGATACACACAGTGGGGCATCCCAATTCGGGAAGCTGCCGCACCGGGTGGCAGTAACTCGTGTCACTCCACATTGTTGGCGCCATTGTTCCATTTCATTCTGCTGCATTTTGTGTCTTTAGTGCGAAGATCAGGATGATAATGAAGCTGAGAACCAAAAGGATGAAGCAGAGGCATCTGTGGAGGGCGGCCATGACCCCACACACAAGGACCCAACGCTGGTGACCGGGGATGAATCAGGAGATACCTCTGTAACAGGAGACCCACCGCTCCCCACCATCAGCATCGGACTGACCGTCAATATCAATGTGAAGGAAAGCACCACAGGTGAGATGGGGGCTCAGTCTGTAAACACCACCGGGGGGCCAGATGCATGCACTTCGGGATGCCCCAGGAAATCTGCCCCGAGTGGGCTTAGGGACTTACCCGGGGATGGGGCAAAGTACTCACACTGGTGGTAGTCACCCTCTTCATTCAGACTGCGGGATGCCCCTCCCTTTATTCAGGCACAGACAGACAGTTACATCACAAACCACTTCATGTTACACTTCAGGTCTCCCTAAGTCCCTGACTCCAACCAGGGCTGGTTTAAGACAAGGTGGGGCCCCAGGCAACATTAAAAGTGGGGCCCCAAGTTCTAAAATGATATACCAACCCTGTTCCCAGTTCCTATACAGCTTCCCTATGTGTACAGTCCCTGGGTTTCTCCCCCATGTAGCCATTCCCAGGCCTTTTTAAAGAGGAGCAAAAGACATTCCTCTTCTATGGGGCATCCCAATGAGACATAGACAAGACAAGGAGAGACATAGAGAAACGCAGGGGACACACTGTGAAAACCGAGAGAGAGCAAACAGAGAGAAACTCGGGAGACAGACAAAAAAAAGAGAAACACAGGAGACAGAGAAAAGAGAGACAGCACAAGAGACATGCGGTGAAAAGAGAGGGAGTGAAAAACAGAAGAAAGAGCAAAGAGAGAAACACAGGAGACATGAAAAAAAAGAGAGAGAGAGCGAAAATAAAGAGAGAGAAACACAGGAGATGTGCAGTAAAAAAGAAAGAGAAAGATCGAGCAAAGAGAGAAAAAAGGGAGACAGGCTGAGAAAAGAGAAACACAGAAGAGTAACAATATAGCCAATCAGAGAGAGACAGGAGACAGACAGAGAAAAATAGAGAGACACAGATGACAGTGAGAAACACAGGAGACATGAAAAAAAAGAGAGAGCGAAAATAAAGAGAGAGAAACACAAGAGATGTGCAGTAAAAAAGAAAGAGAAAGAAAGATCGAGCAAAGAGAGAAAAAAGGGAGACAGGCTGAGAAAAGAGAAACACAGAAGAGTAACAATATAGCCAATCAGAGAGAGAGAGGGAGAGACAGGAGACAGACACAGAAAAATAGAGAGACACAGATGACAGTGAGAAACACAGGAAAGAGAGACGGGTACAACAAGAGAGATGTAGGGAGTACAATGTTGGTGGAGGCTCCATAAAAGAGCTGGACACCCTTAGTCTGGTCCTTCCAATAGGTCGGCGTCCTTAGTCTGGTCCTTCCAATAGGTCGGCGTCCTTAGTCTGGCCCTTAGGATAGGTCGGCGTCCTTAGTCTGGCCCTTCCGATAGGTCGGCGTCCTTAGTCTGGCCCTTAGGATAGGTCGGCGTCCTTAGTCTGGCCCTTAGGATAGGTCGGCGTCCTTAGTCTGGCCCTTAGGATAGGTCGGCGTCCTTAGTCTGGCCCTTAGGATAGGTCGGCGTCCTTAGTCTGGCCCTTAGGATAGGTCGGCGTCCTTAGTCTGGCCCTTAGGATGGGTCGGCGTCCTTAGTCTGGCCCTTCCGATAGGTCGGCGTCCTTAGTCTGGCCCTTCCGATAGGTCGGCGTCCTTAGTCTGGCCCTTCCGATAGGTCGGCGTCCTTAGTCTGGCCCTTAGGATAGGTCGGCGTCCTTAGTCTGGCCCTTAGGATGGGTCGGCGTCCTTAGTCTGGCCCTTCCGATAGGTCGGCGTCCTTAGTCTGGCCCTTAGGATAGGTCGGCGTCCTTAGTCTGGCCCTTAGGATAGGTCGGCGTCCTTAGTCTGGCCCTTCCGATAGGTCGGCATCCTTAGTCTGGCCCTTCCGATAGGTCGGCGTCCTTAGTCTGGCCCTTCCGATAGGTCGGCGTCCTTAGTCTGGCCCTTCCGATAGGTCGGCGTCCTTAGTCTGGCCCTTAGGATAGGTCGGCGTCCTTAGTCTGGCCCTTAGGATAGGTCGGCGTCCTTAGTCTGGCCCTTAGGATAGGTCGGCGTCCTTAGTCTGGCCCTTAGGATAGGTCGGCGTCCTTAGTCTGGCCCTTAGGATAGGTCGGCGTCCTTAGTCTGGCCCTTAGGATAGGTCGGCGTCCTTAGTCTGGCCCTTAGGATAGGTCGGCGTCCTTAGTCTGGCCCTTAGGATAGGTCGGCGTCCTTAGTCTGGCCCTTAGGATAGGTCGGCGTCCTTAGTCTGGCCCTTAGGATAGGTCGGCGTCCTTAGTCTGGCCCTTCCGATAGGTCGGCATCCTTAGTCTGGCCCTTCCGATAGGTCGGCGTCCTTAGTCTGGCCCTTCCGATAGGTCG
Organism: Gastrophryne carolinensis; assembly: GCA_027917425.1. Classification (NCBI taxonomy): domain Eukaryota; kingdom Metazoa; phylum Chordata; class Amphibia; order Anura; family Microhylidae; genus Gastrophryne; species Gastrophryne carolinensis. The sequence goes on from CM051235.1 coordinate 619,669,775, forward strand.
GCGTCCTTAGTCTGGCCCTTCCGATAGGTCGGCGTCCTTAGTCTGGCCCTTAGGATAGGTCGGCGTCCTTAGTCTGGCCCTTAGGATAGGTCGGCGTCCTTAGTCTGGCCCTTAGGATAGGTCGGCGTCCTTAGTCTGGCCCTTAGGATAGGTCGGCGTCCTTAGTCTGGCCCTTAGGATAGGTCGGCGTCCTTAGTCTGGCCCTTAGGATAGGTCGGCGTCCTTAGTCTGGCCCTTAGGATAGGTTGGCGTCCTTAGTCTGGCCCTTAGGATAGGTCGGTGTCCTTAGTCTGGCCCTTAGGATAGGTCGGCGTCCTTAGTCTGGCCCTTAGGATAGGTCGGCGTCCTTAGTCTGGCCCTTCCGATAGGTCGGCGTCCTTAGTCTGGCCCTTCCGATAGGTCGGCGTCCTTAGTCTGGCCCTTCCGATAGGTCGGCGTCCTTAGTCTGGCCCTTCCGATAGGTCGGCGTCCTTAGTCTGGCCCTTAGGATAGGTCGGCGTCCTTAGTCTGGCCCTTAGGATAGGTCGGCGTCCTTAGTCTGGCCCTTAGGATAGGTCGGCGTCCTTAGTCTGGCCCTTAGGATAGGTCGGCGTCCTTAGTCTGGCCCTTAGGATAGGTCGGCGTCCTTAGTCTGGCCCTTAGGATAGGTCGGCGTCCTTAGTCTGGCCCTTCCGATAGGTCGGCGTCCTTAGTCTGGCCCTTCCGATAGGTCGGCGTCCTTAGTCTGGCCCTTCCGATAGGTCGGCGTCCTTAGTCTGGCCCTTCCGATAGGTCGGCGTCCTTAGTCTGGCCCTTAGGATAGGTCGGCGTCCTTAGTCTGGCCCTTAGGATAGGTCGGCGTCCTTAGTCTGGCCCTTAGGATAGGTCGGCGTCCTTAGTCTGGCCCTTAGGATAGGTCGGCGTCCTTAGTCTGGCCCTTAGGATAGGTTGGCGTCCTTAGTCTGGCCCTTAGGATAGGTCGGCGTCCTTAGTCTGGCCCTTAGGATAGGTCGGCATCCTTAGTCTGGCACTTAGGATAGGTCGGCGTCCTTAGTCTGGCCCTTCCGATAGGTCGGCGTCCTTAGTCTGGCCCTTCCGATAGGTCGGCGTCCTTAGTCTGGCCCTTCCGATAGGTCGGCGTCCTTAGTCTGGCCCTTCCGATAGGTCGGCGTCCTTAGTCTGGCCCTTAGGATAGGTCGGCGTCCTTAGTCTGGCCCTTAGGATAGGTCGGCGTCCTTAGTCTGGCCCTTAGGATAGGTCGGCGTCCTTAGTCTGGCCCTTAGGATAGGTCGGCGTCCTTAGTCTGGCCCTTAGGATAGGTCGGCGTCCTTAGTCTGGCCCTTAGGATAGGTCGGCGTCCTTAGTCTGGCCCTTAGGATAGGTCGGCGTCCTTAGTCTGGCCCTTAGGATGGGTCGGCGTCCTTAGTCTGGCCCTTCCGATAGGTCGGCGTCCTTAGTCTGGCCCTTCCGATAGGTCGGCGTCCTTAGTCTGGTCCTTAGGATAGGTCGGCGTCCTTAGTCTGGCCTTTCCGATAGGTCGGCGTCCTTAGTCTGGCCCTTCCGATAGGTCGGCGTCCTTAATCTGGTCCTTAGGATAGGTCGGCGTCCTTAGTCTGGCCCTTCCGATAGGTCGGCGTCCTTAGCCTGGCCCTTCCGATAGGTCGGCGTCCTTAGTCTGGCCCTTCCGATAGGTCGGCGTCCTTAGTCTGGCCCTTAGGATAGGTCGGCGTCCTTAGTCTGGCCCTTAGGATAGGTCGGCGTCCTTAGTCTGGCCCTTAGGATAGGTCGGCGTCCTTAGTCTGGCCCTTAGGATAGGTCGGCGTCCTTAGTCTGGCCCTTAGGATAGGTCGGCGTCCTTAGTCTGGCCCTTAGGATAGGTCGGCGTCCTTAGTCTGGCCCTTAGGATAGGTCGGCGTCCTTAGTCTGGCCCTTAGGATGGGTCGGCGTCCTTAGTCTGGCCCTTCCGATAGGTCGGCGTCCTTAGTCTGGCCCTTCCGATAGGTCGGCGTCCTTAGTCTGGCCCTTCCGATAGGTCGGCGTCCTTAGCCTGGCCCTTCCGATAGGTCGGCGTCCTTAGTCTGGCCCTTCCGATAGGTCGGCGTCCTTAGTCTGGCCCTTAGGATAGGTCGGCGTCCTTAGTCTGGCCCTTAGGATAGGTCGGCGTCCTTAGTCTGGCCCTTAGGATAGGTCGGCGTCCTTAGTCTGGCCCTTAGGATAGGTCGGCGTCCTTAGTCTGGCCCTTAGGATAGGTCGGCGTCCTTAGTCTGGCCCTTAGGATAGGTCGGCGTCCTTAGTCTGGCCCTTAGGATGGGTCGGCGTCCTTAGTCTGGCCCTTCCGATAGGTCGGCGTCCTTAGTCTGGCCCTTCCGATAGGTCGGCGTCCTTAATCTGGTCCTTAGGATAGGTCGGCGTCCTTAGTCTGGCCCTTCCGATAGGTCGGCGTCCTTAGCCTGGCCCTTCCGATAGGTCGGCGTCCTTAGTCTGGCCCTTCCGATAGGTTGGCGTCCTTAGTCTGGCCCTTCCGATAGGTTGGCGTCCTTAGTCTGGCCCTTCCGATAGGTCGGCGTCCTTAGTCTGGTCCTTCCGATAGGTCGGCGTCCTTAGTCTGGGCCTTCCAATAGGTCGGCGTCCTTATTCTGGCCCTTCTGATAGGTCGGCGTCCTTAGCCTCCTCTTGACACACCTAGAACCCTGATAAACTTTGTGAAGAAACTTGTAGAGGCTAAAAAATAGAGAAAAGTGTATCCAGCCGCCTTCAGTGTCCGGATGCGAGTTGTACGCGTTTCGCCCATCTCTGCGCTGTCTTTACCAGTCAGTCGTTTCCATCCTTTTTACGTCATGCCAGTATTATAAGCAGAGCACTGATCAGTCTGTACCCGGTGCGTAACCTTCACTTTTTCTTTTTTCATTTTTAGAGCGCGAGAGTTTCCCGTGTTCCGAGTGTGGGATTTCTTTTCCATCCGCGTCCGCTCTCCACACGCACCAGCAGCAGGAGTGCGCCAGGCTGAAGCCTTTCGAGTGTCCATTCTGCGACAAGTGCCTCTCGTCGAGGAAGGGTCTCAGCCGACACCGGCAAACGCACGCCGAGCCGAAGGGTATGAAGTGCCCGGAATGCGACAAGCGCTTCTCGTACAGAGCGGCTCTGCACACCCACGCCATCCGCCACAGGAAGAGATTTCAGTGCCCCGAGTGCGCCAAGTGGTTCGGCGTAAGGAAGGAGCTGAGCGATCACTTGCGCCGCCACGCGGGGGAGCGGCCATTTTCCTGTTCGCAGTGCGGCAAGCGCTTCACCCAGCGGTCGTACCTGTTGTGTCACCGCGCGGTTCACAAGAGGGAGCGGCCGTTCTCCTGCGCCGAATGCGGAAAATCTTTCAAGCTGAAGTCGGGGCTTCACTCGCATCAGCTGCGTCACGCGGGGAAGGCGCGACAATGCGAGTTTCAATGCTCCGAATGCGGCAAACGCTTCGAGAAGAAGTCGCATCTGCTCGCTCATCGTTTCACTCACACCAAGGACCTGCTGCACCCGTGTCCCAAATGCGGGAAGTGCTTCTTCGATGAGTCGGCGCTGGCGAGTCACGTCGCGGCGCACATGGAAGGGCCGCCGTTTTCCTGCTCTCAGTGTCGCAGGTCTTTCCCGTTTAAGTGGCGGCTCCGGGCGCATCAGAAGCTCCACGCGGCCGAGCGCGCCTTCCCGTGTTCAGAATGCGGCAAAAGCTTCGCCGAGAAAATCCGGCTGACGTATCACCAGAGGAGTCACACGGGGGAGCGGCCGTACGTGTGTCCCGACTGCGGAAAGCTGTTCATGCATAAATATTCTATGCACAGGCACCAAAGCTCGCATGGGAAAACGCTGTGACATGAAGAAACGGACCCTAGAAACGCCACTGAGATCCCGAACTGGTGCAAATCCTGACTTCCTGCTTAACGAGGACTGGGATGGATCCTGACTTCCTGTCCAACGAGGACTGGGATGGATCCCGACTTCCTGTCCAACGAGGACTGGGATGGATCCCGACTTCCTGTCCAACAAGGACTGGGATGGATCCCGACTTCCTGTCCAACGAGGACTGGGATGGATCCCGACTTCCTGTCCAACGAGGACTGGGGTGGATCCCGACTTCCTGTCCAACGAGGACTGGGATGGATCCCGACTTCCTGTCCAACGAGGACTGGGGTGGATACCGACTTCCTGTCCAACGAGGACTGGGATGGATCCCGACTTCCTGTCCAACGAGGACTGGGATGGATCCCGACTTCCTGTCCAACAAGGACTGGGATGGATCCCGACTTCCTGTCCAACGAGGACTGGGATGGATCCCGACTTCCTGTCCAACGAGGACTGGGGTGGATCCCGACTTCCTGTCCAACGAGGACTGGGATGGATCCCGACTTCCTGTCCAACGAGGACTGGGGTGGATACCGACTTCCTGTCCAACGAGGACTGGGATGGATCCCGACTTCCTGTCCAACGAGGACTGGGATGGATCCCGACTTCCTGTCCAACGAGGACTGGGATGGATCCCGACTTCCTGTCCAACGAGGACTGGGATGGATCCCGACTTCCTGTCCAACGAGGACTGGGATGGATCCCGACTTCCTGCCTAACGAGGACTGGGATGAATCCCGACTTCCTGCTTAACGAGGACTGGAATGGATCCCGACTTCCTGCCTAACGAGGACTGGGATGGATCCCGACTTCCTGCCTAACGAGGACTGGGATGAATCCCGACTTCCTGCCTAACGAGGACTGGGATGAATCCCGACTTCCTGCCTAACGAGGACTGGGATGAATCCCGACTTCCTGCTTAACGAGGACTGGGATGAATCCCGACTTCCTGCCCAATCAGGACCTCACATTGCTTGCAGCAACATCAGATGCTTGAATGTTTTATTTTTATTAAATAATAATAATCTTCATACTCCCATGGCTTACATTAAAAAGTAGGTCAACCAACGTCCTTGATTCTATAAGACTCGAGGGGTGATAGTCTCCCTCTTTATGGGGCATCCTGAACTGTGATGCACCACTGTGTATGTGTGTTTCCTGGAGCCCTGGTGGGCTTCATCTATCTCTCAATGAGGGGGTGTGGCTTCATCCATCCCTCAATGAGGGGGCGTGGCTTCATCTATCCCTCAATGAGAGAGTGTGGCTTCATCTATCCCTCAATGAGAGAGTGTGGCTTCATCCATCCCTCAATGAGGGGGCGTGGCTTCATCTATCCCTCAATGAGAGAGTGTGGCTTCATCTATCCCTCAATGAGAGAGCGTGGCTTCATCTTTCCCTCAATGAGGGGGCGTGGCTTCATCTATCCCTCAATGAGAGAGCGTGGCTTCATCTATCCCTCAATGAGAGAGCGTGGCTTCATCTATCCCTCAATGAGAGAGTGTGGCTTCATCTATCCCTCAATGAGAGGGCGTGGCTTCATTCATCCCTCAATGAGGGGGCGTGGCTTCATCCCTCAATAAGGGGGTGTGGCTTCATCTATCCCTCAATGAGGGGGTGTGGCTTCATCTATCCCTCAATGAGAGAGTGTGGCTTCATCCATCCCTCAATGGGGGCGTGGCTTCATCCATCCCTCAGTGAGGAGCGTGGCTTCATCATCCCTCAGTGAGGGGCGTGGCTTCATCCATCCCTCAGTGAGGGGCGTGGCTTCATCCATCCCTCAGTGAGGAGCGTGGCTTCATCATCCCTCAGTGAGGGGCGTGGCTTCATCCATCCCTCAATGAGGGGGCGTGGCTTCATTTACATATTGTTCCTCTTTGAGGTGTAACATGCAGATCTGCAGCAATAAATTATTCATTTGCCTATTCAAAGTGTTTCTATTGTTGCAACTGTCTCTTTTCCCCATTCCCGCCTCTCTTTCCACATTTTCTCCTTCGTCTCTTGTCCACATTTCTCCCTTCTCTTCATTTCCACATTCCCTCTATTTCTCTCTCCTATTACCTTTCCTTCCTTCCCTCGCTTTTCCCCTTTTCTATGTTGTTTTCACCTTCTCTGATTAATCTGGCCCCTCTTCATTTCTCACCTTTCTCTGTGCTCCCGCCATCTTCTTTTTGTCGTCTTCTGGCATTTCTCTCTCGCTCTCTCTTTTCAGCCAGGTCATAATATAATTGGAGCAATGGAGCACCTGCAGCTCACCTGGGATGTCTGTGTCCCGGGGACCTTTACTAGTCGCTCCCAATGGGCCCCTAAACTGAGATCACAAATAGGAGGAGAGAGGCAGCCGAGGTAATCACGGAGATCAGGATGGGAGGAGAGAGGCGGGCCGAGGTCATCACGGAGATCAGGATGGGAGGAGAGAGGCGGGCCGAGGTCATCACGGAGATCAGGATGGGAGGAGAGAGGCGGGCCGAGGTCATCACGGAGATCAGGATGGGAGGAGAGAGGCGGGCCGAGGTCATCACGGAGATCAGGATGGGAGGAGAGAGGCGGGCCGAGGTCATCACGGAGATCAGGATGGGAGGAGAGAGGCGGGCCGAGGTCATCACGGAGATCAGGATAGGAGGAGAGAGGCGGGCCGAGGTCATCACGGAGATCAGGATGGGAGGAGAGAGGCGGGCTGAGGTCATCACGGAGATCAGGATGGGAGGAGAGAGGCGGGCCGAGGTCATCACGGAGATCAGGATGGGAGGAGAGAGGCGGGCCGAGGTCATCACGGAGATCAGGATGGGAGGAGAGAGGCGGGCCGAGGTCATCACGGAGATCAGGATGGGAGGAGAGAGGCGGGCCGAGGTCATCACGGAGATCAGGATGGGAGGAGAGAGGCGGGCCGAGGTCATCACGGAGATCAGGATGGGAGGAGAGAGGCGGGCCGAGGTCATCACGGAGATCAGGATGGGAGGAGAGAGGCGGGCCGAGGTCATCACGGAGATCAGGATAGGAGGAGAGAGGCGGGCCGAGGTCATCACGGAGATCAGGATGGGAGGAGAAGCGGGCCGAGGTCATCACGGAGATCAGGATGGGAGGAGAGGCGGGCCGAGGTCATCACAGAGATCAGGAAGGGAGGAAAGAGGCTGGCCGAGGTCATCACGGAGATCAGGATGGGAGGAGAGAGGCGGGCCGAGGTCATCACGGAGATCAGGATGGGAGGAGAGAGGCGGGCTGAGGTTGTCATGGAGATCAGGATGGGAGGAGAGAGGCGGGCCGAGGTCATCACGGAGATCAGGATGGGAGGAGAGAGGCGGGCCGAGGTCATCACGGAGATCAGGATGGGAGGAGAGAGGCGGGCCGAGGTCATCACGGAGATCAGGATGGGAGGAGAGAGGCGGGCCGAGGTCATCACGGAGATCAGGATAGGAGGAGAGAGGCGGGCCGAGGTCATCACGGAGATCAGGATGGGAGGAGAGAGGCGGGCCGAGGTCATCACGGAGATCAGGATGGGAGGAGAGAGGGGGGCCGAGGTCATCACGGAGATCAGGATGGGAGGAGAGAGGCGGGCCGAGGTCGTCACGGAGATCAGGATGGGAGGAGAGAGGGGGGCCGAGGTCATCACGGAGATCAGGATGGGAGGAGAGAGGCGGGCCGAGGTCATCACGGAGATCAGGATGGGAGGAGAGAGGGGGGCCGAGGTCATCACGGAGATCAGGATGGGAGGAGAGAGGGGGGCCGAGGTCATCACGGAGATCAGGATGGGAGGAGAGAGGCGGGCCGAGGTCGTCACGGAGATCAGGATGGGAGGAGAGAGGCGGGCCGAGGTCGTCACGGAGATCAGGATGGGAGGAGAGAGGCGGGCCGAGGTCGTCACGGAGATCAGGATGGGAGGAGAGAGGCGGGCCGAGGTCATCACGGAGATCAGGATGGGAGGTTAGAGGCGGGCCGAGGTCGTCACGGAGATCAGGATGGGAGGAGAGAGGGGGGCCGAGGTCATCACGGAGATCAGGATGGGAGGAGAGAGGCGGGCCGAGGTCGTCACGGAGATCAGGATGGGAGGAGAGAGGGGGGCCGAGGTCATCACGGAGATCAGGATGGGAGGAGAGAGGCGGGCTGAGGTTGTCACGGAGATCAGGATGGGAGGAGAGAGGCGGGCTGAGGTTGTCATGGAGATCAGGATGGGGGAGAGAGGCGGGCTGAGGTTGTCATGGAGATCAGGATGGGGGAGAGAGGCGGGCCGAGGTCATCACGGAGATCAGGATGGGAGGAGAGAGGCGGGCCGAGGTCATCACGGAGATCAGGATTGGAGGAGAGAGGTGGGCCGAGGTCATCACGGAGATCAGGATGGGAGGAGAGAGGTGGGCCGAGGTCATCACGGAGATCAGGATGGGAGGAGAGAGGCGGGCCGAGGTTGTCATGGAAATCAGGATGGGAGGAGAGAGGCGGGCTGAGGTCGTCATGGAAATCAGGATAGGAGGAGAGAGGCGGGCTGAGGTCGTCATGGAAATCAGGATGGGAGGAGAGAGGCGGGCCGAGGTCATCATGGAAATCAGGATGGGAGGAGAGAGGCGGGCTGAGGTTGTCATGGAAATCAGGATGGGAGGAGAGAGGCGGGCCAAGGTCATCATGGAAATCAGGATGGGAGGAGAGAGGCGGGCCGAGGTCATCATGGAAATCAGGATGGGAGGAGAGAGGCGGGCCGAGGTCATCATGGAAATCAGGATGGGAGGAGAGAGGCGGGCTGAGGTCGTCATGGAAATCAGGATGGGAGGAGAGAGGCGGGCCGAGGTCATCATGGAAATCAGGATGGGAGGAGAGAGGCGGGCTGAGGTTGTCATGGAAATCAGGATGGGAGGAGAGAGGCGGGCTGAGGTCGTCATGGAAATCAGGATGGGAGGAGAGAGGCGGGCTGAGGTCGTCATGGAAATCAGGATGGGAGGAGAGAGGCGGGCCGAGGTCGTCATGGAAATCAGGATGGGGAGGAGAGAGGCGGGCTGAGGTCATCACGGAGATCAGGATGGGAGGAGAGAGGCGGGCCGAGGTCATCACGGAAATCAGGATGGGAGGAGAGAGGCGGGCCGAGGTCGTCATGGAAATCAGGATGGGGAGGAGAGAGGGGGGCTGAGGTTGTCATGGAAATCAGGATGGGAGGAGAGAGGCGGGCTGAGGTCATCACGGAGATCAGGATGGGAGGAGAGAGGCGGGCCGAGGTCATCACGGAAATCAGGATGGGAGGAGAGAGGCGGGCCGAGGTCATCACGGAAATCAGGATGGGAGGAGAGAGGCGGGCTGAGGTCGTCATGGAAATCAGGATGGGGAGGAGAGAGGGGGGCTGAGGTTGTCATGGAAATCAGGATGGGAGGAGAGAGGCGGGCTGAGGTTGTCATGGAAATCAGGATGGGGAGGAGAGAGGCGGGCCGAGGTCATCACGGAGATCAGGATGGGAGGAGTGAGGCGGGCCGAGGTTGTCATGGAGATCAGGATGGGAGGAGAGAGGCGGGCTGAGGTTGTCATGGAATCAGGATGGGAGGAGAGAGGCGGGCCGAGGTCATCACGGAAATCAGGATGGGAGGAGAGAGGGGGGCCGAGATCATCACGGAGATCAGGATGGGAGGAGAGAGGGGGGCCGAGATCATCACGGAGATCAGGATGGGAGGAGAGAGGCGGGCCGAGGTCATCACGGAGATCAGGATGGGAGGAGAGAGGCGGGCCGAGGTCATCACGGAGATCAGGATGGGAGGAGAGAGGCGGGCCGAGGTCATCACGGAGATCAGGATGGGAGGAGAGAGGCGGGCCGAGGTCATCACGGAGATCAGGATGGGAGGAGAGAGGCGGGCCGAGGTCATCACGGAAATCAGGATGGGAGGAGAGAGGCGGGCCGAGGTCATCACGGAAATCAGGATGGGAAGAGAGAGGCGGGCCGAGGTCATCACGGAGATCAGGATGGGAGGAAAGAGGCGGGCCGAGGTCGTCATGGAAATCAGGATGGGAGGAGAGAGGCGGGCTGAGGTCATCACGGAAATCAGGATGGGAGGAGAGAGGCGGGCTGAGGTCATCACGGAGATCAGGATGGGAGGAGAGAGGCGGCCGAGGTTGTCATGGAGATCAGGATGGGAGGAGAGAGGCGGGCTGAGGTTGTCATGGAGATCAGGATGGGAGGAGAGAGGCGGGCCGAGGTTGTCATGGAGATCAGGATGGGAGGAGAGAGGCGGGCCGAGGTCGTCATGGAAATCAGGATGGGAGGAGAGAGGCGGGCTGAGATCATCATGGAAATCAGGATGGGAGGAGAGAGGGGGGCCGAGATCATCACGGAGATCAGGATGGGAGGAGAGAGGGGGGCCGAGATCATCACGGAGATCAGGATGGGAGGAGAGAGGCGGGCCGAGGTCATCACGGAAATCAGGATGGGAAGAGAGAGGCGGGCCGAGGTCATCACGGAGATCAGGATGGGAGGAAAGAGGCGGGCCGAGGTCGTCATGGAAATCAGGATGGGAGGAGAGAGGCGGGCTGAGGTCATCACGGAAATCAGGATGGGAGGAGAGAGGCGGGCTGAGGTCATCACGGAGATCAGGATGGGAGGAGAGAGGCGGCCGAGGTTGTCATGGAGATCAGGATGGGAGGAGAGAGGCGGGCTGAGGTTGTCATGGAGATCAGGATGGGAGGAGAGAGGCGGGCCGAGGTTGTCATGGAGATCAGGATGGGAGGAGAGAGGCGGGCCGAGGTCATCACGGAGATCAGGATGGGAGGAGAGAGGCGGGCCGAGGTCGTCATGGAGATCAGGATGGGAGGAGAGAGGGGGGCCGAGGTCATCATGGAAATCAGGATGGGAGGAGAGAGGCGGGCCGAGGTCATCACGGAGATCAGGATGGGAGGAGAGAGGCGGGCCGAGGTCATCATGGAGATCAGGATGGGAGGAGAGAGGCGGGCCGAGGTCATCACGGAGATCAGGATGGGAGGAGAGAGGCGGGCTGAGGTTGTCATGGAGATCAGGATGGGAGGAGAGAGGCGGGCCGAGGTCATCACGGAGATCAGGATGGGAGGAGAGAGGCGGGCTGAGGTTGTCATGGAAATCAGGATGGGAGGAGAGAGGGGGGCCGAGGTCATCACGGAGATCAGGATGGGAGGAGAGAGGCGGGCTGAGGTTGTCATGGAAATCAGGATGGGAGGAGAGAGGGGGGCCGAGGTCATCACGGAGATCAGGATGGGAGGAAAGAGGCGGGCCGAGGTTGTCATGGAAATCAGGATGGGAGGAGAGAGGGGGGCCGAGGTCATCACGGAGATCAGGATGGGAGGAGAGAGGGGGGCCGAGGTCATCACGGAGATCAGGATGGGAGGAAAGAGGCGGGCCGAGGTCGTCATGGAAATCAGGATGGGAGGAGAGAGGCGGGCTGAGGTCATCACGGAAATCAGGATGGGAGGAGAGAGGCGGGCCGAGGTCATCACGGAGATCAGGATGGGAGGAGAGAGGCGGGCCAAGGTTGTCATGGAGATCAGGATGGGAGGAGAGAGGCGGGCTGAGGTTGTCATGGAGATCAGGATGGGAGGAGAGAGGCGGGCCGAGGTCATCACGGAGATCAGGATGGGAGGAGAGAGGCGGGCCGAGGTTGTCATGGAAATCAGGATGGGAAGAAAGAGAGGGAAAAGGAAAAAGAATGGGAAAAATACCCTAATTGTTCTTCTGTTATGTCACTAGACCCCGCCCCCTGATGCAGCGTGCCCCGCTCCCTGATGCAGCGTGCTCCGCCCCCTGGTGCAGCGTGCCCCGCCCCCTGATGCAGTGTGCCCCGCCCCCTGAAGCACGCACGCCCCCACAATGATCACCACACGACACTCATATAACTTTTAGGGTTTTTACTTTAGATTTTAAAATATAAATAGAAATGACACAAGACAGACTCTTATATACAATATACACACACAGGCTGGGACTGGCCCACAGGGGATTCCCCGGCGGGCCCCGGACACACGGGTCAGACGTGGGCGGCGAGCCCCTTCCTCTCGATGACGGCCGGCAGCACCTTGATGAGCCGCTCGATGAGCTCGTTGCAGGTCTCCTTCTTCAGCTGCTTGTACCAGAAGTTCTCGATGGCCTCCACCAGCTCCCCCCTGCTCTCCGGACGCTCCACCTTCCGGATGTAGCGGGTCATCAGCGGCCACACCATGCCCAGCGGGTTCAGGTCAGGTGACCTGCCGAGAGACACAAGACCATTACAGGGACCGTCCAGGCTAAATGTGCTTCGTGTGATAGGATTGCTGTGGCTGCCGCCCCATTGTCTTCTATTGAGCTGCACAAGGCGTAAGGAGGAATCCCAAGACTTCTTGTAACCTTCTGTGTTAAAGCGGACCTTCACCCTGAATAAGAGTCTATCTTATATGTTTCCCACACCCTGTACATACAGATTGCTCACATTAATCCGGACCTTCACCCTGAATAAGAGTCTATCTTATATGTTTCCTACGCCCTGTACATACAGATTGCTCACATTAATCCGGACCTTCACCCTGAATAAGAGCCTATCTTATATGTTTCCTACGCCCTGTACATACAGATTGCTCACATTAATCCGGACCTTCACCCTGAATAAGAGCCTATCTTATATGTTTCCCACACCCTGTACATACAGATTGCTCACATTAATCCGGACCTTCACCCTGAATAAGAGCCTATCTTATATGTTTCCCACACCCTGTACATACAGATTGCTCACATTAATCCGGACCTTCACCCTGAATAAGAGCCTATCTTATATGTTTCCCACACCCTGTACATACAGATTGCCCACATTAATCCAGACCCTTCACCCTGAATAAGAGCCTATCTTATATGTTTCTCACACCCTGTACATACAAATTGCTCACATTAATCCGGACCTTCACCCTGAATAAGAGCCTATCTTATATGTTTCCCACACCCTGTACATACAGATTGTCCACATTAATCCGGACCCTCACCCTGAATAAGAGCCTATCTTATATGTTTCCTACACCCTGTACATACAGATTGCCCACATTAAACCAGACCCTTCACCCTGAATAAGAGCCTATCTTATGTTTCTCACACCCTGTACATACAGATTGCTCACATTAATCCGGACCTTCACCCTGAATAAGAGCCTATCTTATATGTTTCCCCCCTGTACATACAGATTGCCCACATTAATCCAGACCCTCACCCTGAATAAGAGTCTATCTTATATGTTTCCCCCCCTGTACATACAGATTGTCCACATTAATCCGGACCTTCACCCTGAATAAGAGCCTATCTTATATGTTTCCCATACCCTGTACATACAGATTGCCCACATTAATCCGGACCCTCACCCTGAATAAGAGCCTATCTTATATGTTTCCCACACCCTGTACATACAGATTGCTCACATTAATCCGGACCTTCACCCTGAATAAGAGCCTATCTTATATGTTTCCCACACCCTGTACATACAGATTGCTCACATTAATCCGGACCTTCACCCCGAATAAGAGCCTATCTTATATGTTTCCCATACCCTGTACATACAGATTGCTCACATTAATCCGGACCCTCACCCTGAATAAGAGCCTATCTTATATGTTTCCCCCCCTGTACATACAGATTGTCCACATTAATCCGGACCCTCACCCTGAATAAGAGCCTATCTTATATGTTTCCCCCCTGTACATACAGATTGCCCACATTAATCCGGACCTTCACCCTGAATAAGAGCCTATCTTATATGTTTCCTCCCTGTACATACAGATTGCCCACATTAATCCGGACCCTCACCCTGAATAAGAGCCTATCTTATATGTTTCCCCCCCTGTACATACAGATTGTCCACATTAATCCGGACCCTCACCCTGAATAAGAGCCTATGTTATATGTTTCCCCCCTGTACATACAGATTGCCCACATTAATCCGGACCTTCACCCTGAATAAGAGCCTATCTTATATGTTTCCTCCCTGTACATACAGATTGCCCACATTAATCCGGACCCTCACCCTGAATAAGAGCCTATCTTATATGTTTCCCCCCTGTACATACAGATTGCCCACATTAATCCGGACCTTCACCCTGAATAAGAGCCTATCTTATATGTTTCCTCCCTGTACATACAGATTGCCCACATTAATCCGGACCCTCACCCTGAATAAGAGCCTATCTTATATGTTTCCCCCACCCTGTACATACAGATTGCCCACATTAAAAATCATCCTACCTGCATCTACTGCATGTTATGAGCCTTTAAACATCCAAGATGGCGCCTCATGGAACATCAGGCAGCCTGCAAACAGGAAGTGTCTTCTGCTCTGCATTCTGGGATTGCTGACCTTTTCCTGACCCCAGCTCTATAACCCGCCCCCTGCACTTTATCCCGCTCTGCTCTCCAGCCCAGTGGGGGAAAGAATAATAAGTGACTAAAAACTTAAAATATATTAACTTTAGATGCTGGGGAATCGTTTTATAAGGGTTTGGGCTTTTCATTAAATCCTGGTGAAGGTCCGGTTTAAAGTGGACCAAAACTGAGGATTAACACAATGCTGGGCTTTGGGATGCCCCTCTGTGTGACGCCCCCCGGGACTTACCTCTGACCTAAGATTCCAATGCTAGCTCCACTCCCGCCATCACCCGGCTCCTCAGCTGTGCGCAGCCGTTCAGATGTGGCGTGCGGGGCAGCGCACAGCCGAGGAAGGAAGCGCTAAGGACCACTAAGGCATCAATGGCACCAACTCATTCAAGGATTCCCAAACCCCCCACCGGGGCTGTTCCAGAGACTCGCAGGCCGATTCATCACTAACGCCAGGTAGCGACAGATGAGCGTCTGTAGCGGCATTTCAGAGCGCCCGCTAGTAGTCGCTGTGCTCGGCCGTGGGTCGCTAGTTCATGGCGACTCAGTCGCTGTGCAGCAATGATGAATACATTGTGAGGAGTCGCTATTTGACCAGTACAGCGCTGTATGGGAGCGCATGTTAGCGACTGGTCAGTGCGACAAACTCACAACATATTCATTAAAAAAAACAGCCTCACAAATCTCTGGCGCTGATAAATGCTTCTCTGAAGCCCAGAGCGCAGGAGGCTGTGTGATTAAAGTCTGTTTTTCAGCATCTATCCACCAGTAACAAAGCGACAACACATGGAATTACATTGTAGCAACATTGTAACATGACACTATAATGGCAGAGCTGTGATGTCATTTCTGAAGAAATATATAAAACATGAAAAATATTTTTTAAAAAACGGCATTTTCTCGGCCGGAAGAGGTCACAACATTATTTGAAAAAAAAAAAAACCCTGTTTAAAGAGAAGAAAAGTATTGTCCATTGAAATGTATGGGAGAGCGACAGGTAGCGAGAGGTCATACCTGGCGCTGTGCAAGGCTGAACGCCGGCGCTGTTCGCTGAGGCTGGGATAATGATGAATCGGACGCTACATGGCGCTATCCCAGTTGCTCAACAGATTCTGCATGATAAATGTGTAATTGCTGCCGTGTCCGGCGTTCACCTGCCATTTACAAGGCGCTACCTGACACTATCTCTTCTTAAATAACCTCTTATTATTGCACACACCCAAATGTATGTAAAAATATATTTATTGGATCACTATCACATCACAATACAGAAAGAAAATAAAAAACATATAGGACTTACAGTTTCATAATCTGCCAAAGGGGGCGCTGTTATACCGAGCTGCCATAGGGACTAATTATACATAAACTCTCCGATTATCTATACAGTACAAAGATCGGGATTATAATGAGGATTTTTGCACTGTATAGATAATTGGAGAGTTTTCATTCCTATTATACAGATGAATAATTAGTCCCTATGGCAGCTCGGTGTCACTAGGAAGTGGGCTCGGGGGGGGGGGGGGGTTCACACAGTGGGGCATCCCAAACCGTGATGGCTCCGGGGTAGGCAACAGAAGCCAGGAAAGGGAAAATCCTGGGTTTTGTTCCGCTTTAATAAAGATGAAGGAGAGTCCCGGGAACTTACTGCGGGGGGGTGCGGACCCAGTTGATCTGGTTTTCCAGCAGGAAGGCAGCCGAGGCGTTGTGTTTGGGGTCGTTGTCCTGGAAGAGCCGGTGCCCCGAGGGCCAACACTTCCTGATGTACGGGGCCAACGTGGGGACCACTATCTCATTCTGGAAGAAGTCCTTATCCATCTTCCCTGGAGGAGAGGGGGACAAAGACCATCATCACCATGTAGCTCCTCCTCCTGTAGCTCCTCCCCAACACTTCTCTGCCCCGTTAGCTCCTTCCCAACACGTTTCTGCCCCGTTAGCTCCTCCCCAACACTTCTCTGCCCCGTTAGCTCCTCCCAACACTTCTCTGCCCCGTTAGCTCCTCCCCAACACGTCTCTGCCCCATTAGCTCCTCCCAACACTTCTCTGCCCCGTTAGCTCCTTCCCAACACGTTTCTGCCCCGTTAGCTCCTCCCCAACACTTCTCTGCCCCGTTAGCTCCTCCCAACACTTCTCTGCCCCGTTAGCTCCTCCCAACACTTCTCTGCCCCGTTAGCTCCTCCCCAACACGTCTCTGCCCCGTTAGCTCCTCCCAACACTTCTCTGCCCCGTTAGCTCCTCCCAACACTTCTCTGCCCCGTTAGCTCCTCCCCAACACTTCTCTGCCCCGTTAGCTCCTCCCCAACACTTCTCTGCCCCGTTAGCTCCTCCCCAACACTTCTCTGCCCCGTTAGCTCCTCCCCAACACTTCTCTGCCCCGTTAGCTCCTCCCCAACACTTCTCTGCCCCGTTAGCTCCTCCCCAACACTTCTCTGCCCCGTTAGCTCCTCCCCAACACTTCTCTGCCCCGTTAGCTCCTCCCCAACACTTCTCCGCCCCGTTAGCTCCTCCCAACACTTCTCCGCCCCGTTAGCTCCTCCCCAACACTTCTTTGCCCCGTTAGCTCCTCCCAACACTTCTTTGCCCCGTTAGCTCCTCCCCAACACTTCTTTGCCCCGTTAGCTCCTCCCCAACACTTCTTTGCCCCGTTAGCTCCTCCCCAACACTTCTCCACCCCGTTAGCTCCTCCCCACCATATCTCCACCCTGTTAGCCCCTCCCACCACATCTCCACCCTGTTAGCCCCTCCCACCACATGCCCACCATGTAGCTCCTCCCCCAGTAGCTCTTCACACCACATCTCCACCCTGTTAGCTCCTCCCTGCCACATCTCCACCCTGTTAGCTCCTCCCCCCACTTCTCCGCCCCGTTAGCTCCTCCCCACCACATCTCCGCCCCGTTAGCCCCTCCCACCACATCTCCACCCTGTTAGCCCCTCCCACCACATACCCACCATGTAGCTCCTCCCCCAGTAGCTCTTCACACCACATCTCCACCCTGTTAGCTCCTCCCTGCCACATCTCCACCCTGTTAGCTCCTCCCCCCACTTCTCCGGCCCGTTAGCTCCTCCCCACCACATCTCCGCCCCGTTAGCCCCTCCCACCACATCTCCACCCTGTTAGCCCCTCCCACCACATGCCCACCATGTAGCTCCTCCCCCAGTAGCTCTTCCCACCACATCTCCACCCTGTTAGCTCCGGCTGTAAAGCTACGCAGTCCTGAAGTCTAAAAGACTCCAGGGCTGCCCGCAGGCTTGAAATCGGGATGTGAAACACCCGGGGCCGCTGGTAAACTCCTTTTCCTGCGGCTCCGGCAGTGCTACCTTAGCGTGTGGCCACATCCCCATCTGATGGGGGACAGGAAACTACTGCACCTGCCACCATCAGTGAGCTATATAAAAGGACACACAGTTAGACAGCATTAGACACAGTGACTCACCCTCGAATATGACGATGGGTCCGGGCCCGTTCCGGGAGATGGTGGCCCACACGAGGACCTTGGCGGGGCGTTCGGGTCGGTCCGGGGCCTTGTCGCCGGGGGAGGAGCTCTCCAGAGCCACAGACATCTCGCCGGTGAAGATGACGTCATTGAATTGCTCCTGACTCTCGATCCAGGCCCGGGCCTGGGCCACCCGCCGATCCTTGTTGGATTCCCGGATCAGGGGGTAGATCCTGCGCAGGGGGAAAAAAAAAAACCAAGGATTTGGGATTTTTTTTTTTTTATGAGAGATTATATGAGATTATAAGAACAGGCCACCAAGATATTATCATGCATCGGAATTTGGCCTCGAGGGACAGGGCCACAGCCTGGTTGGAGTGTCCATTGTCCGTACGTTTGGTCCGTTCGGCGGCAGCATTGAAGACTGGCGGCGGGACCTGCCTCTATCTGATATGCGTTTTTTATGCTTTTAATCTGCGAGTGCAATTCTTGGATGTGTTTTACATTAAATAGCGTTTTTAAACATTATCGCACTAGTTTTGCCATTCTATTTTTCCCTTCATGTGCGGACGGTTTATGATGCGTCCTGAATGATTATGCTACAAACGCCTATTCTATGGGAGCTAAAAAGCTGGATGGGAATGATTTTTAATTGAACCGGGTGTTCAGCGGCTGGTGGAAAATATTCAACTATTATTCTACTCGAGAGGCGTTGGTCAAGATACCCGTTTGGTAAGAATTTGCACATAGGGGTGTTGAGAGCACTGAGGAGTGTGCATGCACCTTGGGATAAGGTTGAAGAATATAGGAAGATTTACATGAATGTTTTCTGCACTTTTTGGTTGAAGGATCAGTTTACTATTTTGGACATTGTAGTCCTTGGACAATATTAGTTAGCTCTGTGTACTTTTTGCATATTTCATTGGAAAGTTTGGGACTTTTTAACACGTTGAGCTTTACTAAAAGATTTCACTTGTATATGTTTAATTGTTTTAATTGTTCTATTTGAAAGCGCGGTGTTGCACATTTGTATATAAGATATTATCATGCATTAATAGAGGCCTCGAATCACAGGATAGGGATGGAATTTTGCCTCTTTACAAGGCTCTACAACATACAATACAATTTTGTAAAGCCTGTAACGACATTCGAAAAGATGTAAACTTGTACACAAATAGGTAACAATGCCGTTTAAGACAAAGTATGAGGTAGAGGACGGAAGGGGAGAGGAGAAAGGCTAGAGTGAAAAAGACAGGAGGACAGGGAAAGGGAGGAATAAGGGTAAGTGTCCACCACCTTCCACCCACCACCTGACACTGAGAAGTGAGGAGGGATCGGTTAAAATATTTGGGATGGAAGTAAGTGATCCAACCTTCCCATGTAAGTCCGTCGATAAGAAGTGCCAGCCACATGGTTAGGTGAGTAAAATCATCCTCCTTTATTATACATCGTTGTAAAAAGCCATCACAGCCAGTAAAACAAAACGCACATATGAAGAGCCAACCCCGCGTCTACGCGTTTCGAGCTTGCGCTCTTAATCATGACAGACCTTCCCATGTAGTCAGGAAGGGGGTGAGGTCACCTTACATCGAAGCTGCCATCTTCTCGAAGAGCATTACTTCGTTGATGCGAGGGACCAGGCTCCCACTAGGGATCGTTGTTGTTGTTGTTTGGCAGCCGTCAGGATGTGTCTTATAAGCTTAAATTGTGACCTCGTACAGTCGGGAGGTTTCAGATCGAGCAGGGCGAGTTGGGGTGAGGGGGGGGGGGTCAGGTGTAACCCTGTTGCTTTCATTGGTTTTAACTGGTTTTAATCAAGTTTTTATTCTTCTTCTATAGATCACTTCATGTTGAAATACGCCAAAGCCTCTCCCTCAAAAATCATCATTGTCACGACTGTCAGCGCTCCCAGCGCAATACATTGTTACGATTGTATCATCTCAATAAAGTTTGTTTAGTATCAGTGCTCCGGGGAGACGCTGGCCCCGTGCGCCTGACGTCACGACGGGTGTACTGGCAGCGTTTTTTTGCCAGCTGACCGCCGATTGGCTGCAGGCCGGGGCCGCGTCACCGGAAATGACGCGCCGAACATTGCGGCGCGTCAGACTGGCCGGCCAGGGGGAGACGCAGGTGTATTGCCATATATAAGGAAGGTATTCATATTATTGCACTATCGCTGCCTTGAGAAAGGGGCTGTATGCCCTGAAACGTTGGCTACGCTAAAGCGATCGCTATCCTTTCTTGTTATGGGGTATAATTGAGCACATTGTCTTTCCTATTGCTTATGTTCTGTTATGTTAGTAGTTGGTATACCTGATATAATACCTGTGATAACGCAGGATCACACTTGTACATACTTTGACTGATTTCTCATGTTTAATGAGCTGTTATGTAAGAATCAATGTTTTCCTTAACATATGGTATCCTTGTATATGCAGCCTAATTATACTTTGCAGACATCCCCAGGAGTGGAGTGGTGTTCTCCCCTATAGAATTAATGGTAAAAGATTGTTTACCTATATTGATATAATTTCATAGTTAACTGGTACTGTTACATACTACATATTTAATAATCTTTAAAGGGGCACCTTCCTCCTGAGGATCATCATTCAATTATACCTGCTATTCCTGAGTGTATCCTTTTATGTCTTTATGTTAGCAAGTTGTGACTGCCTTTTTGTATATGGTGTATGAATTATTCTAATACACTTATTAATTGCAATTTAATTATCTGGTGTGCATTCCTCATTTTTTTGAATATTTAGGAGTGTTTATTTGGGGCTTGGGTGGTGGGAGCCCCAGTTGAGGTTGCACCCGCACATGGGTATTTGATTAGGTGTGCCATTGCCTATAATATATTTATTAAAAGATAATAGACCTTAGCCCAGAAGTGGAGAACCACCCTACATTCCCACCAGATATGGATGTATGATCCCTGGAGCCGGCATTCTCTAAAGCACTCTGGTGGGTAAGAAGGACAAAATCTGTGGATCGTATCCGGGACAAGATACCGTTGGAGTAGGACCTTAGTATTGACCTCTTGGGCACCAGAGTTCAGGAAACATGAGAATGAGTTCCACCATGCTATTTTCCATTCACTGGGCGATATGCTTGCACCAAGGTCATCTTCCCATCTGTTCGTGTAGGCTGGGAGGGGTGCTCCCACGTCTTCGCACAGCGTCTTATAAACCGTGGCTATTATCCCCTTCCCAAAAGGATGTGCCCCACATGCGAACTCAAATGGTGAGGATGGTCCTGGCACAGCTCCCGTCCTAAGTTTGGTGGCTATGCAGTGGGTTATTTATAAGAAGCGGAGATATTCCCTGCTCGGGATATCCCTAAGGGATTTGAGATCGGGGAAAGTAAGAATTCCTCTATGCACAACAAAATCCTTAATCCTCATTAGGTTTTGTGTTTTCCACCAGCTAAACACAGCTGGTTCCAGAAAGGCTGGGAGGAATTCAGGGTTACCTAGAATCGATAGCAAGGGAGTCTGGGGGTAGACGAGATGACCTTTTAGCCTGTTAATTTTCCAGATTCTGAGAGAGTGTTTGAGGACCGGGTTGTCAATGCCCTTATAAGCTGTTGGGGGCAGCCACAATAAATGTGAGATTGCTATTGGGGTACCACTGGCCTGCTCAATGTCTACCCATAGTGGTCTATCATCTCCGGCATAAATAGCAGCCATTTGCGCAATCTGGCATGCAGAATAATCGCAAGCTATGTTAGGGACTCCAAGGCCTCCCTGTTGTTTGGATCTGTACATTGTCGTATGATTAATCCTTGGTTTTTGCTTACCCCAAATGAAGGAGTTTAAAGTGGATTGGAGGCCTTTCAGACATACGGCTGTGATCGGAACCAACAAAACCCGAAAGAACTACAGCATTTTGGGAAGCCATGTCATTTTTACAGCTGCAATTCTTCCTAGCCACGACAGACGCAGCTTAGCCCAAGAGGACAACAGGGAGCGGAGGTCTTTAAGCATAGTGGGGTAGTTGTCGGCATAAAGGGATTCATAATTTGCTGTCAGGTTGACACCTACATATTTGATATGCTGCTCTTGCCAGAAGAAGTTAAAGGAGGCTTTAAGGGCAGATAGTGTGCTTTCAGGAAGGGTGATGTTAAGGTCTTGGGACTTTGAGGTGTTGATCTGCAGACCGGATATCTTGGAGAAGTCATCTAAGGTTTGAAAGAGATGGGAGGGACGTGACAGGGTTAGATATGAGCATCAAGATGTCGTCAGCAAATAGAGAGATCTTATGCTCGTATCCCCCTATAGTGGTTCCTGCTATATTGGTGTTAGCCTGGATAGAGGTTCGATTGCGAGGGCAAAAAGTAGAGGGGAGAGGGGTCAACCTTGTCTTGTGCCTCTGCCCAAAGTGAACCGCTTGGAGGAATACCCCGAATATCTAACGGACCAGGATTGGAATATAACGAGGAGATCCATGTAGTGAAGGAGGGACCCAGGCCCCACTTTGTCAATATAAATTGTAGGTAGTCCCAGGCTACTTTGTCAAATGCTTTTCGGATATCAAGAGTTAATAGCATGGCTTGTCGACCCTCCTTCCTCACATGGTGGACCAGGTTAATGACCTTGCGGATATAGTCCCCCACTTGGCGCTGAGGGATAAATCCTGCCGCCAGGACTTTTGCAAGCAATTTGACATCGATATTTAATAGGGATATGGGCCTATAGTTGGACCAGAGGGTGGTATCAACATTGGGTTTGGGTATCATGCAAACAACTGCTGTGAGCGCCTCTGTGCTCCATGAGTCGCCATTACTAAGAGAATCGAACATCCGGACCAGGCGCGGAGAGAGTACCTGGATGAATTTTTTTATAATAAAGGGCGGTGAACCCATCCGGGTCCGGTTGTTTCCCGATCTTTAGGGAATTGATGGCTTCTGAGGGCTTCCTGGACCTCAGATAGATCGACCAGCTTGTCTAAAAAGGTCTTAGCCTCGGGCGGTAGGGAAGGTAGTGGAAGTTATCCGAATAACTTTTCTGCGAGGCGCTCATCTAGCGTAGTCTTAGGTTTATATAGGTCTTCAAGATGTTTACCGAAGGTTGAAACCACCCTCGCTGGATTGCTAGATAGTGTACCCTATAGGGTACACTAGGGGGAAGCATAATATGTAGTAATTGTGACTGGTTGGTCTTGAACCATACCAGTCACGATGAGGAAGCGACCAAGGGGGTCCCGTATTGTCTGCTCCATAGAGAAAGGGAGAGAGCACTTAAAAGCAATGAGGACTCCTCTCTGCTTGGTATCTGCAGATGCCGTGAAGAAGAGAAGGTAGTCTGAGCTAAGAAATTTTGGGGAGTACCTCTTAGTAAAGTGAGTCTCTTGGAAGCAGACAATGTCGGCAGTCAATGGATGGGATTCCCCTTGTAGCAGTGCTGTAGGTGGTCAATGGGTTGTATGAATGGGATGCCCCATGTAGCAGTGCTGTTGTGGGTCAAGGGAAGCAATGGATTGGATGCCCCTTGTAGCATTGTTGTTGTGGGTGGTATGGATGGGATGCCCCTTGTAGCAGTGCTTTTGGGGTCAGTGGGTGGTATGGATGGAATGCCCTTTGTAGCAGTGCTGTAGGGGTCAATAGGTGGTATGGATAAGATTCCCCTTGTAGCAGTGCTGTAGGGGTCAGTGGGTGGTATGGATGAAATGCCCCTCAGTAAAGTTAAAGCTGTGGGAAATGCTGCTGAATACAAGTAATTACAGTCAGGAGTAATCTGTAGATATAAATGACGGAACGCCTTTACCCTTTTTTGGGGGGGGGGCATTCAGGCCCTGGACATTAAGCGAAACAAGTTTAACCACCATTTATAATACATTATCCGTTAGCTCAGAGGGGCTGGACACCCGAGGAAAAAGGGAGGAGGGAGAGGGGGAGAAAAAGAATGAGGGGGAAGTAGCAGGTAACATTTTAAAACATCAACAAAGAGAAGTACAAAACCTTCCTTAGGAAAATTTCCCACAGGGGTAGAGAGGTCCTCTACCACAGTGGGGAAAGCTATCTGGATGGAGGGATTTCCAAGCAAGGGTCCCTAAACCAACCGGTGTAGAGACTGACCCTCAACGGGGGTCAGAAATAAGGCTTCCTGACTCGACGGGTTCCCGGCGAGAAAGGGAGCAAGGAGTGTGCAAGCATTCGAAACCTGAGCGCCCGGCCCACCTTACCTGAAAACAAAACAATTAAGCAGCAGTAAGCGGACTTTTCAAGTAACATTCTATAACTTGTTAATGAGAATGTATGTAAAACAACAAGAAATGAACCGAACGGGGCTCAACCAGTAAGGGGACAGTGAGGGTTGTGTATAAAAGTGGTATGTGCATTGGAAGCACCTGTAATTTGGAACAGAGAACCAAACAAAGAACAAAGGAGTCCCAACATTAGAGAAGGAGGACTTCAGAAATGCATCCTATGCGATCACAGCGATGAGAGGGTGAGGGGCAAGATCCCCCGTATAATACACAGGGAATCTTACCCATCAACCCTCCCCCATGGCTGGCTTAGCGAACCTGTGAACAAGTGCCCCCGCGGCTTAGCTCGTAGACTGGATGCCCCTTCGCGGTCCACGCTTGTCCTTGGGTACCGGTGAGAATGAAAGCGCTCTCTTCTTTTGCGGGGGAGCAGCTGTGGTGACAACTGGAGCCTCCAAGCCGGCCGAGGCCAGGGCAGCCTCCAGGTCTTGTGGAGTAGACGCCTCGTTCCGCTGATCCAGATAATTGAAGGAAATTTTGAAGGGAAACCCCCATTTGTATCTGACCCCTTTTGCTTGCAGGATTTCAAGTGAGGGTTTCATAGCCCGCCTTCTGGTGATTGCTGACCTTTCTCCCCAAACAAAGAGCTGATACTCAAAGTTCTGGAATTTGAGAGTTCCTTGGTCCCGTGCGGCTAACATAAGTTGTTCCTTCGTTTCACTAACACGTCCCGCGGAAGACCGTCCGCTCTTTTTTTGCAAGGTTCGATGGATACTGTCAAATTCCAGCCTTTCGTTAGGGACGGCCGGGGCGAGCTCTTGGAAAAGGGCAGTAACGGTGGACTGTAGGTCAGCGACTGCTTCTGGTATAGCTCGTATCCTGAAGTTGGCCCTACGTGAGCGGTTCTCCATGTCTTCAAGCTTATGATGAAGGATAAGCTTTGCCTCCCTTAGGGCCTCCAGATCCGACCCGAGGGAAGATAGTTCCGAGCCTTGTGCTGTGGATTGCTGCTCAAGATCGTCAAGCCTATGGCCCAATTCTTTTATTTCAGCAGAGAGGTTAACAGTAATCTGGCATGTGATATTTAAGGCCCACCGCTCAAGGGCTTTTTCAAGCATAGCCTCGTATCTATCAAGTGGTGGCAGTTGTGACTTTGGTGGTGAGCCATGAAAGGAATCGTCCATCCAGGACTTATCCTCAGGTAAAAGTTCCGCGGGGACTTGAGGGTCACTCTGGGATGGTAAGTCGGGGGAGTAGGGCCGACTAAGGCCAAAGGTGCACTCTAATGGTCAGCAGGTGGGGCTTTGTTAGTAGCTTGAGAGAGTATACGGGTCAGATGGAACAAACCGCACAATAAGGAGACGACGAGAGTCCCAAACTCATCAGGATACAAAAAGGTGTACTACCCCTTGTAACTTAGTGGGGGTCTCCGTATAGTAAGCAATATTGGGGGGATAACGTAGAAAGGTTAATAATATTTACTGCTTTGTGCCCGGGATAATATATAAAAGGGATCAGTCCCAGAGCCTCGGTATGTGCAGAGAGGGGAGCTTGGTATGGCACAGCATGTGTGAGCTCCTTATTGAAGGTTGTGGGGGGGGGGGAGATCAGAAGGGCTGAGCTGCTTCACCTCTTCCTGTCTGAGATTGAGGGGAGGAAGGACTCCCAACTGCGCACCCCTTCCCAGCAGCAGATGGTCTGGAGGACTCTGCTGGGGTGCGTTTCTGTGTAGGAGTGAGGAGGAGCCCCTTTACTGTAAGAGAGCCCCCAGGGAGGACACGCTGGGGCTGCTGCTCACTGTGCAGCCGAGGGCAAGATGGCGCCCATCCCTCACCTCCATGCTGCGCTGCTTGATCCGGGGACCGACATCGATCGCCGCAAGAAGAGTTAAGGGGGGTCCTGGGGTCAGTCCGAGCCACCCAGGCTCGGAAACACTGGGCGCTGCGCTTTAGGAAGGGCCAGGGCAGCAGGTCTCAGCGGAGCGCGTATTCAACCATCCATCCGCGCGCCGCGCGCATGTGCACTAAGATTTCGGAATTTTTATGTTTCTATTTATTTCCCCACCTGAAGCAGGGTCTACCGGCGCGCCCCTACATAGGAGATGAGGGTTATTGCCTCAAAAATATCCCAACGTTTCAGGGCTACGAGGGCCCCCTTCATCCGGGTACAAGCCAGACTTAGGTCCTGAAATGTTGGGATTTCATTGGATGTCTGGCTTGTACCCTAATGAAGAACACCATGTGGTCCCGAAACGTTGGGATTTCATTGGATGTCTGGCTTGTACCCTAATGAAGAACACCCTGTGGTCCCGAAACGTTGGGACTTCATTGGATATCTGGCTTGTACCCTAATGAAGAGCGCTCTGTGGTCCCGAAACGTTGGCATTTCATTGGATGTCTGGCTTGTATCCCAATGAAGAGCGCCATGTGGTCCTGAAACGTTGGGATTTCATTGGATGTCTGGCTTGTTCCCCAATGAAGAGCGCTCTGTGGTCCTGAAACGTTGGCATTTCATTGGATGTCTGGCTTGTACCCCAATGAAGAGCGCCCTGTGGTCCTGAAACGTTGGCATTTCATTGGATGTCTGCCTTGTACCCCAATGAAGAGCGCTCTGTGGTCTCGAAACGTTGGGATTTCATTGGATGTCTGGCTTGTACCCCAATGAAGAGCGCCCTGTGGTCCTGAAACGTTGGATTTCATTGGATGTCTGGCTTGTACCCCAATGAAGAGCGCCCTGTGGTCTCGAAACGTTGGGATTTCATTGGATGTCTGGCTTGTACCCCAATGAAGAGCGCCCTGTGGTCCCGAAACGTTGGGATTTCATTGGATATCTGGCTTGTACCCCAATGAAGAGCGCCCTGTGGTCCCGAAACGTTGGCATTTCATTGGATGTCTGGCTTGTACTCCAATGAAGAGCGCCCTGTGGTCCCGAAACGTTGGCATTTCATTGGATGTCTGGCTTGTACCCCAATGAAGAGCGCCCTGTGGTCTCGAAACGTTGGATTTCATTGGATGTCTGGCTTGTACCCCAATGAAGAGCGCCCTGTGGTCCCGAAACGTTGGATTTCATTGGATGTCTGGCTTGTACCCCAATGAAGAGCGCCCTGTGGTCCTGAAACGTTGGCATTTCATTGGATGTCTGGCTTGTACCCTAATGAAGAGCGCCCTGTGGTCCTGAAACGTTGGCATTTCATTGGATGTCTGGCTTGTGCGCCAATGAAGAGCGCTCTGTGGTCCCGAAACGTTGCGATTTCATTGGATATCTGGCTTGTACCCCAATGAAGAGCGCCCTGTGGTCCTGAAACGTTGGCATTTCATTGGATGTCTGGCTTGTACCCCAATGAAGAGCGCCCTGTGGTCCCGAAACGTTGGGATTTCATTGGATATCTGGCTTGTACCCCAATGAAGAGCGCCCTGTGGTCCTGAAACGTTGGCATTTCATTGGATGTCTGGCTTGTACCCCAATGAAGAGCGCCCTGTGGTCCTGAAACGTTGGATTTC
Source organism: Gastrophryne carolinensis (assembly GCA_027917425.1). Lineage (NCBI taxonomy): Eukaryota > Metazoa > Chordata > Amphibia > Anura > Microhylidae > Gastrophryne > Gastrophryne carolinensis. Next base: position 619,697,088 of record CM051235.1, read on the forward strand.
ATTGGATGTCTGGCTTGTACCCCAATGAAGAGCGCCCTGTGGTCCCGAAACGTTGGGATTTCATTGGATATCTGGCTTGTACCCCAATGAAGAGCGCCCTGTGGTCCTGAAACGTTGGCATTTCATTGGATGTCTGGCTTGTACCCCAATGAAGAGCGCCCTGTGGTCCTGAAACGTTGGATTTCATTGGATGTCTGGCTTGTACTCCAATGAAAAGCGCCCTGTGGTCCCGAAACGTTGGGATTTCATTGGATATCTGGCTTGTACCCCAATGAAGAGCGCCCTGTGGTCCCGAAACGTTGGGATTTCATTGGATGTCTGGCTTGTACTCCAATGAAAAGCGCCCTGTGGTCCCGAAACGTTGGGATTTCATTGGATGTCTGGCTTGTACCCCAATGAAGAGCGCCCTGTGGTCTCGAAACGTTGGGATTTCATTGGCTGTCTGGCTTGTACCCCAATGAAGAGCGCCCTGAGGTCCCGAAACGTTGGCATTTCATTGGCTGTCTGGCTTGTACCCCAATGAAGAGCGCCCTGTGGTCCTGAAATGTTGGATTTCATTGGATGTCTGGCTTGTACCCCAATGAAGAGCGCCCTGTGGTCCTGAAACGTTGGATTTCATTGGATGTCTGGCTTGTACCCCAATGAAGAGCGCTCTGTGGTCCCGAAACGTTGGATTTCATTGGATGTCTGGCTTGTACCCCAATGAAGAGCGCCCTGTGGTCTCGAAACGTTGGCATTTCATTGGATGTCTGGCTTGTACCCCAATGAAGAGCGCTCTGTGGTCCCGAAACGTTGGGACTTCATTGGATGTCTGGCTTGTACCCCAATGAAGAGCGCCCTGTGGTCTCGAAACGTTGGCATTTCATTGGATGTCTGGCTTGTACCCCAATGAAGAGCGCCCTGTGGTCCCGAAATGCTGGGATTTCATTGGATGTCTGGCTTGTACCCTAATGAAGAGCGCTCTGTGGTCCCGAAATGCTGGGATTTCATTGGATGTCTGGCTTGTACCCCAATGAAGAGCGCCCTGTGGTCCCGAAACGTTGGGATTTCATTGGATGTCTGGCTTGTACCCTAATGAAGAGCGCTCTGTGGTCCCGAAATGCTGGGATTTCATTGGATGTCTGGCTTGTACCCTAATGAAGAGCGCTCTGTGGTCCCGAAACGTTGGGATTTCATTGGATGTCTGGCTTGTTCCCCAATGAAGAGCGCTCTGTGGTCCCGAAACGTTGGGATTTCATTGGATGTCTGGCTTGTACCCCAATGAAGAGCGCTCTGTGGTCCCGAAACGTTGGGATTTTATTGGATGTCTGGCTTGTACCCCAATGAAAAGCGCCCTGTGGTCCTGAAACGTTGGGATTTCATTGGATGTCTGGCTTGTACCCCAATGAAGAGCGCCCTGTGGTCCTGAAACGTTGGGATTTCATTGGATGTCTGGCTTGTACCCCAATGAAGAGCGCCCTGTGGTCCCGAAACGTTGGATTTCATTGGATGTCTGGCTTGTACCCCAATGAAAAGCGCCCTGTGGTCCCGAAACGTTGGATTTCATTGGATGTCTGGCTTGTACCCCAATGAAGAGCGCCCTGTGGTCCCGAAACGTTGGATTTCATTGGATGTCTGGCTTGTACCCCAATGAAGAGCGCCCTGTGGTCCCGAAACGTTGGATTTCATTGGATGTCTGGCTTGTACTCCAATGAAGAGCGCCCTGTGGTCCCGAAACGTTGGATTTCATTGGATGTCTGGCTTGTACCCCAATGAAGAGCGCCCTGTGGTCCCGAAACGTTGGATTTCATTGGATGTCTGGCTTGTGCGCCAATGAAGAGCGCCCTGTGGTCCCGAAACGTTGGATTTCATTGGATGTCTGGCTTGTACCCCAATGAAGAGCGCCCTGTGGTCCCGAAACGTTGGGATTTCATTGGATGTCTGGCTTGTACCCCAATGAAGAGCGCCCTGTGGTCCCGAAACGTTGGGATTTCATTGGATGTCTGGCTTGTATCCCAAAGAAGAGCGCCCTGTGGTCCCGAAACGTTGGGATTTCATTGGATGTCTGGCTTGTACCCCAATGAAGAGCGCCCTGTGGTCCCGAAACGTTGGGATTTCATTGGATGTCTGGCTTGTACCCCAATGAAGAGCGCTCTGTGGTCCCGAAACGTTGGGATTTCATTGGATGTCTGGCTTGTATCCCAAAGAAGAGCGCCCTGTGGTCCCGAAACGTTGGGATTTCATTGGATGTCTGGCTTGTACCCCAATGAAGAGCGCTCTGTGGTCCCGAAACGTTGGGATTTAATTGGATGTCTGGCTTGTACCCTCATGAAGGGCGCCTCATAGTCCCTAAACAATGGATCTCATTGGATGTCTGGGCCGAAAAGTAGGAGAGGGAAGCTTCGCCCACTGAATCAGTAAAGCAGGGGCAGGGGCAGGTGTAGCACGGCTTACCTGTTCCTCCTGAAGGTGCGGCCCAGCTGGCGGCGGAGGACCCGGATGCTGCTGGCCGACAGCTCGATGTTGTGCTGAGTTTTCAGGACTTTCTTGATGTCCACGGCAGAGAAGTCATTCTCCCGGGTCAGCTTGTCCACCAGCTTCCTCACGTGTCTGCCAGCGGGGGAGAGACAAATAATAAAGGGTCACCCCAATAAGTTCCGGAAGATAAAAGAAAGCCACGCCCCCCCCAATGCAGGCCGCTAGGGGTGACAGCATTCATTCAGCCATGCTTTATACTTGTGACTGGCGCACCGTAAATCCCCAGGCCATGTCCGATCCTGGGGCAGCGATCAGGTGACGAGTTGCTAATCGCCAGGGTCGGACCAATCAGCTGCGGGGAACTTTTGTGGTGGATTGTCCCTTGAATTACAGTCAAACTGTGAATTAATGATAGAGTTCCCCTTTACTAACATCAGAATAATGCAGAGTGACACATCTGTGTAGAAAGGTAGAGGTCATGTCATTTACAGCGAAAGACAGGAACGTGGAAGGGACGGACGGAAAGAGAGAATGTAAAAGTAAAAAAGAAGGAAGAAAGGAAGGAAAGAGGGGGGAAATGTGGAAGAGAAGGAAGGAGGGAGGGACTGAGGAAGAGAAGGAAGGAGGGAGGGACTGAGGAAGAGAAGGAGGGAGGGAGGGACTGAGGAAGAGAGGGAAGGAGGGAGGGACTGTGGAAGAGAGGGAAGGAGGGAGGGACTGAGGAAGAGAAGGAAGGAGGGAGGGACTGAGGAAGAGAAGGAAGGAGGGAGGGACTGAGGAAGAGAAGGAAGGAGGGAGGGACTGAGGAAGAGAAGGAAGGAAGGAGGGACTGAGGAAGAGAAGGAAGGGAGGGACTGAGGAAGAGAAGGAAGAAGGGAGGGAATGCGTAAGAGAAGGAAGGAGGGAGGGACTGTGGAAGAGAAGGAAGAAGGGAGGGAATGCGTAAGAGAAGGAAGGAGGGAGGGACTGTGGAAGAGAAGGATGAAGAATGGGACTGTGGAAGAGAGGGAAGGAGGGAGGGACTGTGGAAGAGAAGGAAGGAGGGAGGGACTGTGGAAGAGAAGGAAGGAGGGAGGGACTGCGGAAGAGAGGGAAGGAGGGAGGGAATGTGGCAGAGAAGGAAGGAGGGACTGTGGAAGAGAAGGAAGGAGTGAGGGACTGTGGAAGAGAAGGAAGGAGCCAGGGACTGCGGAAGAGAAGGAAGGAGAGAGTGTGGAAGAGAAGGAAGGAGAGAGTGTGGAAGAGAAGGATGGAGAGAGTGTGGAAGAGAAGGATGGAGAGAGTGTGGAAGAGAAGGATGGAGAGAGTGTGGAAGAGAAGGAAGGAGAGAGTGTGGAAGAGAAGGAAGGAGAGAGTGTGGAAGAGAAGGAAGGAGAGAGTGTGGAAGAGAAGGAAGGAGAGAGTGTGGAAGAGAAGGAAGGAGAGAGTGTGGAAGAGAAGGAAGGAGAGAGTGTGGAAGAGAAGGAAGGAGAGAGTGTGGAAGAGAAGGAAGGAGAGAGTGTGGAAGAGAAGGAAGGAGAGAGTGTGGAAGAGAAGGAAGGAGAGAGTGTGGAAGAGAAGGAAGGAGAGAGTGTGGAAGAGAAGGAAGGAGAGAGTGTGGAAGAGAAGGATGGAGAGAGTGTGGAAGAGAAGGAAGGAGAGAGTGTGGAAGAGAAGGAAGGAGAGAGTGTGGAAGAGAAGGAAGGAGACAGTGTGGAAGAGAAGGATGGAGAGAGTGTGGAAGAGAAGGAAGGAGCGAGGGACTGCGGAAGAGAAGGAAGGAGAGAGTGTGGAAGAGAAGGAAGGAGAGAGTGTGGAAGAGAAGGAAGGAGAGAGTGTGGAAGAGAAGGAAGGAGCGAGGGACTGCGGAAGAGAAGGAAGGAGCGAGGGACTGCGGAAGAGAAGGAAGGAGAGAGTGTGGAAGAGAAGGAAGGAGAGAGTGTGGAAGAGAAGGAAGGAGAGAGTGTGGAAGAGAAGGATGGAGAGAGTGTGGAAGAGAAGGAAGGAGAGAGTGTGGAAGAGAAGGAAGGAGAGAGTGTGGAAGAGAAGGAAGGAGAGAGTGTGGAAGAGAAGGAAGGAGAGAGTGTGGAAGAGAAGGAAGGAGAGAGTGTGGAAGAGAAGGAAGGAGCGAGGGACTGCGGAAGAGAAGGAAGGAGAGAGTGTGGAAGAGAAGGAAGGAGAGAGTGTGGAAGAGAAGGAAGGAGAGAGTGTGGAAGAGAAGGAAGGAGAGAGTGTGGAAGAGAAGGAAGGAGAGAGTGTGGAAGAGAAGGATGGAGAGAGTGTGGAAGAGAAGGAAGGAGAGAGTGTGGAAGAGAAGGAAGGAGAGAGTGTGGAAGAGAAGGAAGGAGAGAGTGTGGAAGAGAAGGAAGGAGAGAGTGTGGAAGAGAAGGAAGGAGAGAGTGTGGAAGAGAAGGAAGGAGAGAGTGTGGAAGAGAAGGATGGAGAGAGTGTGGAAGAGAAGGATGGAGAGAGTGTGGAAGAGAAGGAAGGAGAGAGTGTGGAAGAGAAGGAAGGAGACAGTGTGGAAGAGAAGGATGGAGAGAGTGTGGAAGAGAAGGAAGGAGCGAGGGACTGCGGAAGAGAAGGAAGGAGAGAGTGTGGAAGAGAAGGAAGGAGAGAGTGTGGAAGAGAAGGAAGGAGAGAGTGTGGAAGAGAAGGAAGGAGCGAGGGACTGCGGAAGAGAAGGAAGGAGCGAGGGACTGCGGAAGAGAAGGAAGGAGAGAGTGTGGAAGAGAAGGAAGGAGAGCATAGACAGCAGCAGGCGCCCGTGCCGCCGCCCCCTCTGCACCCCCCGGTTGCCATGGATACGCACTCGGTGGTCTTGGTCTTTATAGGGCGGCGGGCCCTCTGCACCCCCCATATCCCCGGTTGCCATGGTGACGTACTCGGTGGTCTTGGTCTTTATAGGGCGGCGGGCCCTCTGGTGGCCCCGGGCGTAGTACCAGACGCTCTTCTTGTCCATGTGCAGCCCGGCCGCCTCCAGACATTTCTGTATAACCCGCACCGGCAGCCCCTCCTGCGCCAGGGACACGATACGGTCTATCCACGCCTGCTTGTACTTCCGGGGCATCCTCTCCCGGTAACCGGGGCACCGGAGCAACACAGCCGGCCACGCCCACCGACCCGCCTCTGTCACCGTCCCGAAGAGCTACAGGCGAACAATAGCTTCTGCGCATGCGTCATTCCTGACGCGCCGCTTCTGCTCAGACCCCGCCCCTCCCGCTGGGTTGCCAATCCTTCTAGCGCTGTGGTTGGACTCCACCCACTATGCTAAGACCCCGCCCACTACTGTGCTGGGAATATGCTTGGCACTGTGTTTGGACCCCGCCCACCCGCCAGTACTGTGCTGCCAATTCTCCTAGCGCTGTGGTTGGACTCCGCCCATCTGCTATGCTGAGACTCCGCCCCCGCCGTGTTGCCATAGCTCTCTAGACACTGTCTTTAGACCCCGCCCACTACTGTGCTGCGAATCATCTTGACACTGTGTTTGGACCCCGCCCACCCGCTATACCGATACTCCGCCCACCCGCTATGCCGAGACTCCGCCCCCTGCTGTTCTGCGATCCTCCTGGCGCTGTGTTTGGACCCCGCCCACCGGCTATGCCGAGACTCCGCCCACCCGCTATGCAGAGCTGTAGAAGACATAGAGAGAGGAGGAGTGGGCAGAAGATGGAGGGAAGGATGAAGTATGGAAGAAGGAGAAGAAAGGAGGCACAAACAAATAGAGAAAGAGAGAGATGAGAAGGAAAACAGGGAGAACTATGTCTGTCTGTAACTACTACTTTGTACAGCACTACGGAAGATGATGGCGCTATATAAATAAACATTAATAATAATAATAATATCTATGGGAGTAGCCAAAGGAGAAATGAGCAGAGAAATAGGAGAAAGAGGAGGGTGGAGAAAAGAAGGGATGAGGTGAAAAAAGAGATAAAGTTGGGGAAATATAGGAGAGGACATGCAGTGAATGGAGAAAAGAGAAAGATGGGTAAATGAAAAGAAGAGCAGAGCACAGAAAAAAAGAGAAAAGATGGATATGAGAAGGAGGGAATGCAGAAGAGAGAGAAGGAGGGAATGCAGAAGAGAGAGAAGGAGGGAATGCAGAAGAAGAAGAGAGAAGGAATGACTGGAAGAAAGAGATAAAGTTGGGGAAATATAGGAGAGGACATGGAGTGAATGGAGAAAAGAGAAAGATGGGTAAAGGAAAAGGGAACAGGAAAAGAATAGAAGGATAGGAAAAGGAGGAGGTCACAGAAAAAGAGGAAGGAGAAAGGGAAGTGGGGAAATAAAAGAAAGAAGAACCGAGTGGGAGGAAAAGATGGAGCGAAAGAGATAAGAGGCCTTATTCATGAAGGGATAGCGTCAGGTAGCGGCTTGTAAATGACAGGTAGCGACAGGTGAACGCCGGACACGGCAGTAATTACACATTTATCATGCAGAATCTGTTGAGCGACTAGGATAGCGCCATGTAGCGTCCGATTCATCACTATCCCAGGCTCTGCGTACAGCGCCGGCGTTCAGCCTTGCACAACGCCACGTCTTACCTCTCGCTACCTGTCGCTCTCCCATACATTTCAATGGACGTTCTTTTATTTCGCTTTAAACAGGGTTTTTATTTATTTATTTTTTTAAAATCTCAAATAATGTTGTGACCTCTCCGGGGCTAGAAAAAGACGTTTTTTCCAAACATTTTTCATGTTTTATATATTTCTGCAGAAATGACATTACAGGTCTGACATTAATGCTAGTGCCCTGTGCCCTGGTCATATCCCGACTGGACTACTGCAACACCCTCCTCTGTGGTTTGCCAACAAACAGACTGGCTCCCCTCCAATCTATCCTAAAGTCTGCTGCTCGCCTCATCCATCTCTCCTCTCGCTTCTCCAGTGCTACTCCCCTCTGTCCATCCCTCCACTGGTTACCTGTCTCCCATAGAGTTCAGTTCAAACTTCTAACGCTAACCTACAAAGCTCTCTCTAACCAGGCCCCTCCCTACATTTCATCTCTGATCCAGCGTTACCGACCCAAGCGCAACCTCCGCTCTGCCTCTGACATCCTCCTGTCCTCTTCCTTGGTTACTTCCTCACACTCCCGCCTTCAAGACTTCTCCCGTGCCTCTCCACTTCTCTGGAATGCACTCCCCCGCTCGATCCGCCACTCTCCATCACTCCAAGCCTTTAAAAGCGCCCTCAAAACTCACTTCTTCAGACAAGCATGTGACCTGGCGTAAGCAACTCCTATAACCTTCAATGGCACATGCAGCCATACTCAAGCTCTACCACTTGTGACCCCGCCCCCTTTGTCTCCGCCCCCATCCTTTAGACTGTAAGCTCGCAAGGGCAGCGCACTCCTCCCTATTGTCTCCTGTGCTCACAACACTTGGTTTTAACCTGTGGCATCTCATTTTGTATTGTTCTCTTGTACTATATGTTTTACCCTGTCTGTATTCATACCATGTAAAGCGCTACGGAAGATGATAGCGCTATATAAATAAACAATAATAATAATTAAAGTGTTCATGTTACAATGTTATTACAATGTGATTCCATATGTTTTGCTTTGTTACTGGTGGATACATGCTGAGAAACAGACTTTAATCACATTCTGGGCTTCAGAAAAGCATTTTTCAAAGCTTTTTACATGTTTTTTTATGAGTGTGGTGACTTTATATGTGTAATTTAAATAAAGCATTGGTTGTATTAATATATTAATAGGTTGTAGTGCCCTTTACGTGGCTCCAGTTTGTATTTAGTGTTGCTTGCATCTTGCTCACTGGTGCACTCCCTTTCTTTGTTCATTATATGGGTGGAGCTTATCCCTCTTTTTAAATACCTTTAGCAGGACGCGCACCCGCGCCAGCAAAAGGTATTTAAAATCGGCTGAAGCAGAGTCCTTGGATGAGCCGAGGCGGGTTTGTGCTGGCGCGGTCAAGCGTGCCGATTGGCCTGGAGGCCGAGCATGCGCCGTAGGCCGGGGAAAGGTGAGTTGGAGTGGGCCTGGGGGGGTTTCACATCCCGCATTGGGTTGCATGGTGTCAAGGATCAGACCCAGGATAGTCGAAATCCTGGGTTTTGGTCCACTTTAAAGTAAACACCCTATGCTGATTGGCCCGGGAATCTATAATATTCCCGGGCCGATCAGCTTGCTGCCTGCGGGGCACCCCGAGCGGGGATGCCCCGCTGTGTGAAACCCCCCAGGACGCCCGCAATTCCTACCTGCTCCTCGTTCCAGCCGCCCCCGCCGCTCGCGCATCCCTCTAGCAGGGCGCGCTCCCCTTGTCCGTCGACCGATCTCGCTTGCCCGTCGGCGGTGATTGGTGGAGCGGGGTCAGGTGAGTTTTCGGGGCTTTCTGGGGGGTTTCACACAGCGGGGTGCCCCGGGGAAGTGGACCAAAACCCAGGATAGTCGAAATCCTGGGTGTTGGTCCACTTTAAACCAGAGACAGAAACACCCTTTGATTTACAAAATGAGTGTTGTTCCAATTGCCGGTGACCCCCTGAACCTAAGCCATTATTTATTTATTACTTGGGTTTAGGTTCATGGGATGCCCCAATGTGTGGAACCCACAGGGAATGTCTGTATGTTTTCCTCGCCGGTGATCCCACAGAGCATGTGCAGTGCTCCAGCCAATAGGAGCAGAGCACATAATAATCAATGCTAAATGAATAGGCACCTGCCATTGGCTGCTTCTCCCCCCAGCTGTGTCAGTGATCCCACAGAGCATGTGAAGTGCTCCAGCCAATAGGAAGAGAGCGCATAATAATCAATGCTAAATGAATAGGCACCTGCCATTGGCTGCTTCTCCCCCGGCTGCACCAGGGATCCCACAGAGCATGTGCAGTGCTCCAGCCAATAGGAAGAGAGCGTGTAATAATCAATGCTAAATGAATGGGCAACTGCCATTGGCTGCTCCTCCCCCTGGCTGTGTCAGTGATCCCACAGAGCATGTGCAGTGCTCCAGCCAATAGGAACAGAGCACATAATAATCAATGCTAAATGAATAGGCACCTGCCATTGGCTGCTCCTCCCCCCAGCTGTGTCAGTGATCCCACAGAGCATGTGCAGTGCTCCAGCCAATAGGAACAGAGCACATAATAATCAATGCTAAATGAATAGGCACCTGCCATTGGCTGCTCCTCCCCCTGGCTGTGTCAGTGATCCCACAGAGCATGTGCAGTGCTCCAGCCAATAGGAAGAGAGCACGTATTAATCAAAGCTAAATGAATAGGCACCTGCCATTGGCTGCTCCCCCCTCTGGCTGTGGAGGGATTCCAGGGATGTCGCTGTAAAGGTAAGTGTTACAGTGATCTGGGGGGTTTCACACATTGGGGCATCCTGGAGAGCGGGAAGGACCGGCCCTGGATTCTATTCCCCATCCTCTTATGCTTAAGAGGGCTTCCTCCTGCAGCTGAGGAAATGACAACATGACAACGCCCAGTAAAAACTCACCTTTCCCTAGACCTACGGTGCATGCGCTGGGCCCTCGTCCAATCAGAGCTGTTGTTGTTGTGCATAATAAAGCAGAACAATACCCAAAGCGGTTGGCCCTAGAATAAAAAAGATTCCAGGGTCGCCCACTGGCCTTCCCCGGGGCATCCTAATTCACATATTAAAGCAGAAAATAACCAAAAGCAGCCAGCCCTGGAATCAAAAAGACTCCTGAGACACCCCCTGGCCTTCCCTGAGGCCATCCCAATTTGCATGTTAAAGCAGAACAAAACCCATCCTGGCATCAAAAATATTCCAGGGCCACCTGCTGGCCTTCCCTGTGGCATCCCAAATCGCATATTAAAGAAGAACATAACGCTAAGCGGCCAGCCCTGGAATCAAAAAGTCTGCAGAACCGGCTGCTTTCCTTCCCTGTGGCATCCCAAATCGCATATTAAAGAAGAACATAACCCTAAGCGGCCGGCCCTGGAATCAAAAAGACTGCAGAGCCGGCTGCTGGCCTTCCCTGTGGCATCCCAAATCGCATATTAAAGAAGAACATAACCCTAAGCGGCCAGCCCTGGAATCAAAAAGACTGCAGAGCCGGCTGCTGGCCTTACCGGTGGCATCCCAAATCGCATATTAAAGAAGAACATAACCCTAAGCGGCCAGCCCTGGAATCAAAAAGTCTGCAGAGCCGGCTGCTGGCCTTCCCCAGGGCACCCCAAGTTGTATATTAAGGCTCAGCAAAAGCCTAAGAGGCCGGCCCTAGAATCAAAAAGACTCCAGAGCTGGCCACTATCCATCCCTGGAGCTTCCCAATTTGCATATTAAAGGAGAACATAACCCATCGCCCATAATAACTCACCTTTCCCCAGTGCACTGGCACACGTGTGGGCTCTCATCCAATCAGAGCCATTCGCTATGTTTTTCTGCACACGGGTCTCTTATTGTCTGTAATGGGGGACACAAGCGGCTGCATCCCCTGCTTCTTCGCTCCCGCTTCAGCCAATCGGATAGAGGCCGGGCCGGGAGCGCGCAACGCTGGGGGGGTGACCGCTCATTGAAGCAAATCAGAGCCTTTCCCGGGTGACACAGTCAGGGCAGACGGCTCTGATTGGAGGAGAGGCCGCGCATGCGTCATGTGACCGGGGAGAGGTGAGTTACTATGGCTCATTATGTCTCACACAGCAGGGCCCGGGATAGTCCAAATCCTGGGTTTTGTTCCGCTTTAATGTTCGGCAATCGGGAGCTACAGCTGGTGCATCCCCAGAAGCAATTCGCATATTAAAGCAGAACAAAACCGTAAGCGGGCAGCCCTGGATTCAAAGAGATTCCAGAGCCGGCTGCTGGCCTTCCCTGGGGCATCCCAAGTCCCATATTAAAGCAGAACATAAACCTAAGCAGCCAGCCCTGGATTCAAAGAGATTCCAGAGCTTGCTGCTGGCCTTCCCTGCTGCATCCCAAGTCCCATATTAAAGCAGAACATAAACCTAAGCAGCCAGCCCTGGATTCAAAGAGATTCCAGAGCCGGCTGCTGGCCTTCCCTGCTGCATCCCATTAAAGCAGAACAAAACCGTAAGCGGCCAGCCCTGGATTCAAAGAGATTCCAGAGCCGGCTGCTGGCCTTCCCTGGGGCATCCCAAGTCCCATATTAAAGCAGAACAAAACCCTAAGCAGCCAGCCTTGGATTCAAAGAGATTCAAAACCCTAACCCTAAGCTGCCGGTCCAGAGATCAAAGAGATTCCAGAGCTGGCTGCTGGCCTTCCCTGGGGAATTGAAATCTGCATATTAAAGCTGAACAAAACCCTAAGTGGCTAGCCCTGGAATCAAAAAGTTTCCAGAGGCAGCAGCTTTCCTTCCCTGCTGCATCCCAATTCACATTTTCAAGCAGAACATAACCCTAAGGGTCCAGCCCTGGAATCAAAAAGATACCAGAGCCAACCGCTGGCCTTCCCTGGAGCATCCAGGAGCATTCAAGCAGAACAAAACCCTAAGCGGGCCGTCCTGGAATCAAAAAGACTCTGAAGCCAGCCATGGCCTTTCCTGGGGAATCCCAATTCGCATATTAAAGCAGAACATAGCCCTAAGCATCCGGCCCTGGAATCAAAAAAACTCCCGGGACACACCTGGCCTTCCCTGGGGAATCCCAATTCACATATTAAAGCAGAATAAAACCGTAAGCGGCCGGCCCTGGAACCAAAAAGACGCCAGAGCTGCCGCTGGCCTTCCCTGGGGCATCCCAATTCGCATACTAAAGTGGAACATAACCCTAAGTGGCCGGCCCTGGAATCAAAAAGACTGCAGAGCCGGCTGCTGGCCTTCCCTGTGGCATCCCAAATCGCATTTTAAAGAAGAACATAACCCTAAGCGGCCGGCCCTGGAACCAAAAAGACGCCAGAGCTGCCCCTGGCCTTCCCTGGGGCATCCCAATTCGCATACTAAAGTGGAACATAACCCTAAGTGGCCAGCCCTGGAATCAAAAAGACTCTAGAGCCAGCTGTGGCCTTCCCCGGGGAATCCCAATTCACATATTAAAGCAGAATAAAACCGTAAGCGGCTGGTCCAGAATTCAAAAAGATTCTAGAGCCGGCTGCTGGCCTTCCCCAGGGCATCACAAGTTGCATATTAAAGCTCAACAAAACCCTAAGCTACTCATCCTGGAATCAAAAATTCTCCAGGGCCGCCTGCTGGCCTTCCAATTCACATATTAAAGCTGAACAAAACCCTAAGCAGCTGGCCCTGGAACCAAAAAGACCCCAGAGCTGCCGCTGGCCTTCCCTGGGACATCCCAATTCGCATACTAAAGTGAAACATAACCCTAAGTGGCCAGCCCTGGAATCAAAAAGACTCTAGAGCCAGCTGTGGCCTTCCCCGGGGAATTCCAATTTGCATATTAAAGCAGAACATAACCCTAAGCATCCGGCCCTGGAATCAAAAAGACTCCCGGGACACCCCTGGCCTTCCCTGGGGCATCCCAATTCGCATATTAAAGCAGAACATAACCCTAAGCGGCCGGCCCTGGAATCAAAGAGACATTGGGCTTTCCCGGGGCATTCCAATTCACATATTAAAGCAGAACAAAACCCATCCTGGAATCAAAAATATTCCAGGGCAGCCTGCTGGCCTTCCCTGGGGCATCCCTATTTGCATATTAAAGCTGAACAAAAAGTGATTAGCCCTAGAATCACAAGATTCCAGGGCGGCCTCTGGCCTTCCAATTCACATATTAAAGCAGAACAAAACCCTAAGCAGTCGGTCCAGGAATTAAAAAGGTTCCAGGGCCGGCCTTTTGTTCTACTTTAATGGCAATTTTTGGAGATTATCACAATGGTATTAAATATTGCGGAAGATCCCAACAAATATAAACAGAATAATAACCGATATTAGCAGTCGTCATAGCAACGGAGGAAAACGCTGCAGTTTACGTCTTCGCCGCAAGATGGCGGCGGCGCCGGCGGCGATCTCGGGGCGCGAGCTGGTGGAACGCACAGGCAGGACGTGACGTCACCTTCCGGGTCAGGGGTCGGGCTGAGCAATCAGGAAGTGGAGGGAAGACATTGCTGGGACTGGCAGGATGAGGTAATAACAACACTATACAGTGATCATCCCATATAACTGTCTTATAACGCGTTATAACGTCACGTGGGATAGATCACCGTGATATATAGCTTATAATATAATAGTGATGACGTTATTATAGGCAGTGATGGCAGCCTGAGCCATTCCAGCAGTTCCAGCCATTCTTCTCTGGTCCTGCATTTAGCATCACAACACATCTCATCCGGGATCCGGAGGGTTTGGGAAAATGTGTTTTGATAGGTGCAGGGCTGCAGGTGCAGGACCAGAGACACCCGAGGCATTGCCATGACTCCTTCCATGCCAGTAAACTGTAATAGACTATAATATTATGATATTGATTATTATTAATGATTAATATTATGATATAATATTGAGAAGTTTACTGTATGTCAGATCATAATACGTTCTATTAAAACATAACAAACTACACTGTGTATTACATTATATTAAATCATATAATAATCTGTATAAATACAATAAGAGCTGATATTGTAACATAGCAAAGGGAAAAATATATATGTTAATGTGCAGTACTTACTATTTATGTACACTATAATATTGTCCATTATAAAGAACTATACTGTACAGAACAATATTATAATGTAACAAGACATATAATAATCTGTATAAGTACAATAAGAGCTGATATTGTAACATAGCAAAGGGAAAAATATATATGTTAATGTGCAGTACTTACTATTTATGTACACTATAATGGATCATATTATAAAGAACTATACTGTACAGAACAATATTATTATGTAACAAGACATATAATAATCTGTATAAATACAATAAGAGCTGATATTGTAACATAGCAAAGGGAAAATATATATGTTAATGTGCAGTACTTACTATTTATGTACACTATAATGGATCATATTATAAAGAACTATACTGTACAGAACAATATTATATTGTAACAAGACATATAATAATCTGTATAAATACAATAAGAGCTGATATTGTAACATAGCAAAGGGAAATATATATATGTTAATGTGCAGTACTTACTATTTATGTACACTATAATATTATCCATTATAAAGAACTATACTGTACAGAACAATATTATAATGTAACAAGACATATAATCTGTATAAATACAATAAGAGCTGATATTGTAACATAGCAAAGGGAAAAATATATATGTTAATGTGCAGTACTTACTATTTATGTACACTATAATATTATCCATTATAAAGAACTATACTGTACAGAACAATATTATTATGTAACAAGACATATAATAATCTGTATAAATACAATAAGAGCTGATATTGTAACATAGCAAAGGGAAAATATATATGTTAATGTGCAGTACTTACTATTTATGTACACTATAATATTGTCCATTATAAAGAGCTATACTGTACAGAACAATATTATAATATAACAAGACATATAATAATCTGTATAAGTACAATAAGAGCTGATATTGTAACATAGCAAATGGAAAAATATATATGTTAATGTGCAGTACTTACTATTTATGTACACTATAATATTGTCCATTATAAAGAACTATACTGTACAGAACAATATTATAATGTAACAAGACATATAATAATCTGTATAAATACAATAAGAGCTGATATTGTAACATAGCAAAGGGAAAAATATATATGTTAATGTGCAGTACTTACTATTTATGTACACTATAATGGATCATATTATAAAGAACTATACTGTACAGAACAATATTATATTGTAACACGACATCATAATCTGTATAAATAGAATAAGAGCTGATATTGTAACATAGCAAAGGGAAAAATATATATGTTAATGTACAATACTATTTATGTACACTATATATGGATCATATTATAAAGAACTGTACTGTACAGAACAATATTTATTTTATTATAATAAAGCATATAATACTCTGTATAAATACAATAAATGCTAATATTGTACCATACCAAGAAAAAAAACCCAGTATTTTAGTGTGCAATGTAGATATACTATAATGGATCATATTATAAAGAACTATACTGTACAGAGTGATATTATATTATAATAAAGCATTAAGTACTATGTATAAATACTATAACAGCTGATATTGTAACATAGCAAAGAAAATAAAAACAATATTTTAGTGTGCAATACTATGTATATATAATATTATGGATCATATTATGGATCATATTATAAAGAAGTATACTGTACAGAACATTATTATACTATAATAAAGCATATAATACTCTGTATAAATACAATAACTGCTGATATTGTAACATACCAAGAAAAAAAATCCCAATATTTTAGTGTGCAATACTATGTAGATATACTATAATGTATCATATTATAAAGAAGTATACTGTACAGAGTGATATTATAATAAAGCATATAATATTCTGTATAAATACTATATCAGCTGATATTGTAACATAGCAAAGAACATAAAAACAATATTTTAGTGTGCAATACTATTTAGATATAATATAATGGATCATATTATAAAGAACTATACTAACATGACATATAATATGATAATATGATATTGTAACATAGCAAAGAAAATAAAAACAATATTTTAGTGTGCAATACTATGTAGATATACTATAATGGATCATATTATAAAGAACTATACTGTACAGAACAATATTATATTATAATAAAGCATATAAAGTATAAATACTATAACAACTGATAGTGTAACAAATTAAAGTAAAAAAACAATATTTTGTTGTGCAATACTATTTGATATACTACAATGGATCATATTATGAAGAACTATACTGTACAGAACATTATTATATTATAATAAAGCATATAATTATGCTATGAATTTTATAGTATTTATAAAAATATTATTACAAATTTATTCTAGTATATTATTTAATACTGGTATATAGAGTAAAATTCTGTATAATATATAACAGTATACTAATATTATACATACAACAGTATTGCACATTGTAGTTTGTTATATATTATTATAGTCTTTATAGATAGTACTGTATGCTTTATTATAATATAATAATGTCTGTACAGTATCGTTTTTTATAATACGACCCATTATAGAATATCGATATAATATTGCACAACAAAATATTGTTTTTTTTTTATTGCTATGTTACAATATCAGCTGTTATTGTACTTATACACAGTACTACATGCTTAATTATAATAACTTTCTGTATAGTTCTTTGTAATATGATCCATTATATTATATCTACATAGTATTGCACATTAAAATATTGTTTTTATTTTCTTTGCTATGTTACCATCTCAGCTGTTATAATATTTATACAGAGTATTTTATGCGTTTGTTATAATATAATATCGTTCTGTACAATATAGTTCTTGCTTTAATATAATGTCATGTCAGTATAGTTCTTTATAATATGATCCATTATATTATATCTGAATAGTATTGCACACTAAAATATTGTTTTTGTTGTGCAATACTATATCGATATTCTATAATGGGTCATATTATAAAGAACGATACTGTACAGACATTATATTATAATAAAGCACACAGTACTATCTATAAGGACTATAATAATATATAACAAACTACAATGTGCAATACTGTTGTATGTATAATATTAGTATACTGTTATATATTATACAGAATTTTACTCTATATACCAGTATTAACTAATATACTAGAATACATTTGTAATAATATTTTTATAAATACTATACTATTCATAGCATAATATAACAAATGTTACTGTATATAACAATAACATAGTGTGTATTAATACTATAACAGATAATATAATATAGAGAATCATACTGTATATAATGTATAATAAACTATAATGTACAATACAATTGTATTTATAATATTAGTATACTGTAATAGATTATAGAGGATTTTACTCTATATACCGATATTAAATAATAATAATACTAGAATATATTTGTAATAATAATATTTTTATAAATACTATAATAGTTCATAGTATAATATTACAAACATTGCTGTATATACCAAATAACATAGTGTGTATTAATACTATAACAGATAATATTATAGAGAATTGTTCTGTATTTAATATATAACAAACTATAATGTGCAATACTATTGTATGTATAATATTAATATACTGTTATAGATTAAAAATGTTATAACAGTAATAATATAGAGCATCGTACAGCATTTAATGATTTTTTATAATAAATCAGAATACATAGTAACATCACATATTAGGCTGAATAAGGACCCCAGTCAGTTCAGCCTGTATATAAGAAGATCTTCTAGTGGTCTAGTAGCCATAGCTGGTAATATATATATATATATATATATATTATAATAGTATATTTCAAAACATAGCAAATGGTTATTATGTGGTGCATTGTCATTGAAAGGCCTTTTCATGTCGTTTTTGTAAACATCAATATGGATTATATTATAGAGAATTAAACAGAATCTAATAATATTATAATAAAGCATATCATGTGTATAAGTGCTGTAATGGAATATATATATATATAGTGTAATGTTTATATAATTAATATATATATATATATATATATATATATATATATATATATATATATATATTTATATTATTATAATCATGCTTAATTATTAATTATTATTGTTATATACAGTATAATTTCTATTTATTACAGTATAAACAATTATAGTATTTAAACACCTTGTTTCACACCCTAATATGTGTTCAGTATAATTCGCTGTATCACAGTGTATAAATACTAAATCAGATTATATTATGATACAGCAAATTATACCGTGTATAACAATCTTATACTAAAGCATATAACACTGCACATAAACACTATTATAGGCAGTGGTGGACTGGCCATAGGGCACACCGGCGAATGTCTGATGGGCCTCACCTCCCCTGCACTGGCCGCCTGCCACAAGGCCAGAAGTCGGGCAACTACGTGGGAAGCCCGGCCGCCCTATCCCTGCCGCACTGCTTGTTATGGGGTGATTTGGGGTATTTTTCGCTGTTTATTATGGGGGGGTGGTATTATATAGGGCCGGATACACTGCAGAAGGGCCGGTGTGACCAAAGATGTCCCGGCCCGTTTTCTAACTCCAGCCCGCCTCTGATAATAGATTATATTATAATATAGTAGATGAAACTCTGTATAACATATATTACATTAAAGCATATCCTGCTGTGGGAAGTACAATAATAGATTATATTATAATACTAACATATTTTATGCAACTAATATAAGACTGTCTATAATAATATTATAATATACATTCATAATAATATAATTATAATATAAATATAACACTTGTTATCACTGTACACAGGCTCCTCCCTCCATGCACAGCGAGCGGGATGTCTTTATAAATGTTGGCCTATCTGGATGCAGGGAGAGGTGTTCTCCGTATTTCCCACAACCACCTGGGGGATAACAGGAGCATGGACATCATAGAGCGGATCCTGGACCTCACCATGGAGATCATCTGCCTGCTGGCTGGACAGGTGAGGGGGATTCTGGGAGGTCACATGACATCGCTCTCATCTTTGTTAATAAAACACGTCCCTGACGGGAGAGTTGAGGGGGATTCTGGGAGGTCACATGACAGCTCTCACCTTTATTAATAACACACTCCCCTGACCGGAGAGGTGAGGGGGATTCTGGGAGGTCACATGACAGCTCTCACCTTTATTAATAACACACTCCCCTGACTGGAGAGGTGAGGGGGATTCTGGGAGGTCACATGACAGCTCTCACCTTTATTAATAACACACTCCCCTGACTGGAGAGGTGAGGGGGATTCTGGGAGGTCACATGACAGCTCTCACCTTTATTAATAACACACTCCCCTGACCGGAGAGGTGAGGGGGATTCTGGGAGGTCACATGACAGCTCTCACCTTTATTAATAACACACTCCCCTGACCGGAGAGGTGAGGGGGATTCTGGGAGGTCACATGACATCACTCTCACCTCTATTAATAACACACGTCCCTGACCGGTGAGGTGAGGGGGATTCTGGGAGGTCACATGACATGGCTCTTGGCTGTATTAATAAAACACATCCCTGGCCGGAGAGGTGAGGGGGATTCTGGGAGGTCACATGACATGGCTCTTGGCTGTATTAATAAAACACGCCCCTAACCGGAGAGGTGAGGGGGATTCTGGGAGGTCACATGTTTGTTCTATTTGTTTTTTAACACAGACCTATCCTCCTCTGAAGTCAGGCCACTACGTGACCATCATGGTGTCTCCGTCTCCCTCTCTGATATCCGAGAAGAGCCACAAGGAGAAGATTCTTGAAGTCATCCACAGGATGACTGAGCTGCTGACAGGAGAGGTGAGCCGGGCATTCTGGGAAATAATCCAGTAACCGCGAGGAGGGGGGCGTGTCTGGAGGGTGATGATGTCATGGTTTGTGTGTCAGGTTCCTATAAGGTGTCAGGACGTGGCGGTCTATCTCTCCATGGAGGAGCGGGACTATCTAGATGAACACAAGGAGCTCTACAAGGAGGCCATGATGGAGGACCAGCCAATGGGTAAGCGGAAACTAGCCCCGCCTAGATCCCAGATTCCTAGGCGCATAATGTAAAATCCTTCTTACCAGACTCTTGATGTAGTAAGCGTTTTCAAATAAATGCAGAGATTGTAGGGGGGTTGGAACTAATCCCTCCTCATAAGCCCCTTCTTAGCTGTGTGCGTCAGCCGAGCAGCAGGCACCTGTTACCCGAGTCCTAGGCCTTCGGCTTCGGAGGTTTTCGGCCGCTTTCGGGGGTCAAGTGGTTCGCGGCAGGCTCCGCCCAACGCGTTTCGTCATAAGACTTATTCATAGGCGTACGGAGGCGCTGCTGCTTTTTGTCAGAGAAGGTTAACTCCTTCAATTCCGCTGGAAATGCGGTTTATCATTTAGCGCTCCCAAATTAATAAGGAACTATTGAGGAGGGGTTAATTCCTATTACTCCACCTCCAAGCAGGAAATATCAACAATAATAAAGACATAAAAAACATAAAAAAATATAGAACATTTCATTATTGCACATCACAGAATTATTGCACAAATAGAAAAGAACGATCAATTCATAATGTATTATCAACAACGATTATTGTTAATTCTAATACTACCCTTAATCAGTATACCATGATTAATAAATGAGAAAACTCATATGGTATCATATTAACACAATAAATATCATAATTAGTCTATTCAAATAAAGTATTGAGTTCCCAATGTAATCTAATAAATCAAATTATTAGTAATTAAATGTAATAATGTCTAAAATTCTTAACATAATTAATTATTTATTTATAAAAAATGCACATATTCCAAGTATACAGCACGTCCTGCTCCAGAAGATTCCTTACACATGGGTAATACATCCACAAGATGGCGCTGGACTGCAGAAAAAAGCTTGTGGCTCCTCCCGGCCCCATGTAAACCAGGGACCTCCCACAAATTCCCCAGTTCTTATCTGCAGTCTGGGCTGCGAAGAATAGAAGATGACTCTCTCTCTTCTCGCAGGTGAGCGGGGCTATTAGCCTGCGGCCCTGTAGGACTATTCCCACCCTTTCCGAACCCACTGCCTCCCGGCTTAGGCTGCACTGGTTCGGGTGAAGGTAGGAAGCATCGGGGTCTGGTGCTAAGGAGCGCTGCTCCAACCGCAGTCCCTGCTTAAAGGGTAGGCGGTATAGGCCCGTGGTGAGCCTTGTGGGATGCCCCTCCCCCTATCTGGGGTCCCCTTTACTTTTGTCCCCTGGGATGGGCCCCTTCTCTTAGGTGCTCCCCCGCCTCGCTCTCCCTGGGGACATCTCCGGGGGGGGGGTGTATGTGTGTATAGTGTGCGGAGGTATCCAGGCAAGGTGTAGAATTGATTTCTCCTCTATCCATTTAATTTGCTTTGCATGGTTGTGCTTATTGCCACCGCCGCGCGCTTGTACTGACGGCGGCATCATCGTCTCAGGCGCTGTCGCGGCGTCATTGGCCTGCTCAATCACGTGGGCGCGTGTTCGCGCTCTTCGGGGGGGCGGGCCTTGCAGATGACGTTTTCCGCATCACTTCTCCGCGGCCCGCCCCTCGAGGTATATGACTGGCGCATTTTACCTGCCGTGCTGCGTTGCTGCTTCTACCTAACGCGGTCCGTAAGTGCCCCTGTGGGGCAGCTCTGTTTTATATATTTTTTATTGACTTGGATTGTTTGCTTATGGGGATGTCTGTTTATGTCTTTCAGGCGGGTCAAACTTTTTGTGGTTTCTCCCGGTCCTCTCCCCTTGATTTAGCGCTAATCCTATATTGGAGGGCTATTGTACTTGTATATCTCCCACTTCCCTAGCGGGCTCTTGGGGCATCCCGGGTAGCTATATTTAGTGTAATTCCTATATTGGCCTGCGGTGCCACACTAATCACCATATGGAGGCTTCTCAGGATAATGTGCTTGGGGTTCCTTCAGGACAAGCCCGGCTGTGTATTGTGCGTGGGGTATCCCCTGTAATTGATGATGTCAGGGTGTGTGTACCCTGCGCCCAGCCGGTGTTTGCGCTGCAGTCTGGGTTACCTGTGGCTGGGCCTAGTGCTGCGCCCCCGCTGGCTTCGCCTACCCCCCCCCCCACGCTTACATCTGACTCCTAGTGAGGTGCATACCAGTGGGAAGTCTCAACCTGATTTAGCTACACGGGTGGCCAGCATTGAAAAGCATATTGCTGAGTCTGCCCCGCGTAAGGCTTCTGCTAAGAAGCGGCATTTATCACCTGGTGTTTCCCTCTTTCCAATGGATGCTGAGGAAATTTTTGACATTACCAGTTATACTCCCGTGGAGGAAGGGGAATTGTTTTCTGATTCAGAATCATCTGAGGAGCAGCCTAAGGTTTATGGTGATACCGGGTCTGGGGCTGACCCATGGTCCTCAGATGACACTGACAGGCTTTTGGCTCATATTTTTGAAGTGCTCTGTATTTCCCCTCCTGCCGTGGCTCCGCAGCAGCAGGGTGAGCTTTTTCATACGGCTAGTCCACGCTTGGAGTTTCCTGAACAAACTCACTTTAATGATCTGGTGCTCAAAGAATGGGAACGGCCTAGCAAGCTTCCCGGGGTGCCAAAGAGTTGGGATAAGAGGTATCCCTTTCCTGCTGAGGTGGTTAAGTGTTGGTCATGTCCTCCCGAAGTGGATGCACCTGTTCTGGGGCTGTCCAATACTTCTGTCATGCATTCCCCTGACACTACTACTCTGAAGGATGGTGAGGACCGGCGCATGGACCAGCTGGCTTGCCATGCTTTTGCCTGTGTGGGTACTGCGCTGCGCCCGGTTTGTGCCTCTGCCATTACAGCTGTTGCTATTAAAGGCCTGCTCAAGAGTCTCTTAGATGGGGCCTCTGATGACGCGGGAGGAGAAGTGTACAGTTCTCTCCTGCTTTGCTATGAATTTGTTGCATATGTTCTGTCTGCTATGGATGATACCATTAGAATATGTGGGAGGACATCTGCTCTGCTGGAGGCTATACGCTGCTCTATCTGGCTGCATCAGTGGGTAGCTGATAACGCTGCTAAGAAGGCTCACACTGGCTTTCCCTTTAAGGGGCTGCGTCTCTTTGGTGAACGCTTGGACTTGTTTGCTAAGGGCGGCAGGTTACTTCAACGTCGGAGGCAGTCTTGGTCCTTTCGGGGTACAGGTACCTTTCTCCCTTCCTTCCGTGGTTCCAGAATTGGGCGAGGAGCCTCCTTTGCTGGGGCCCGCGGAGATTATTGGGGTGGGGCAGAGGACGTGGCCGCCCCGGCCCCTCCTGGGGTCCCAAGCCTAAGTCCTCCCCCAAGCCCCCTCAGGCATGAAGGGGCGCCCTCACCCATCCGGGTGGGGGGACGGCTTTGGCTCTTTGCTCACGTCTGGAGGCTTCATGTTTCAGACCGGTGGATTCAGGAGGTAGTGTCCTCCGGTTACAAGATAGAGTTTGCAGCCTGGCCTCCCCCAAGATGTATCAAATCCCGGATGGTTCAAAACCCCCTGTCAGCTCAGGGTCTGTGCCTTGCTGTCCAAAATCTTTTGGAGTTGGGGGTCATCTGCCCGGTGCCTTTCAGGGAAAGGGGCAGAGTCTTCTATTCCAATCTTTTCGCTGTCTCCAAAAAGGACGGGTCCCTCAGACCCATCCTGGATTTAAAGCGCCTCAACAAGTTTGTCAGATTCAGGCATTTTCGCATGGAAATCCTGCGCTCTGCAGTCAATTCACTGCACCCGGGCGACTTCATGACATCTGTAGACATCAAGGACGCTTACCTTCATGTACCAATTTTTCCAGGTCATCAAAATTTCTCAGGTTCGCTCTGGGAGATCTGCACTATCAGTTTGTAGCCTTGCCTTTCGGTCTCACCTCGGCTCCCAGAGTTTTCACCAAGGTACTGGCGGGAGTGATGGCTCTACTGAGATCTCAGGGCATTCGCATCCTTCCTTACTTGGACGACATTCTCATAACTTCTCAGTCCTTCCAGCAGGCAGAGCTGGATACCTAGTTGGTGGTGTCCACACTGGAGTCTTTCGTATGGGTGATCAACCACCCCAAGTCTTCCCTGTCTCCGTCCTTGGTGAGGTCCTTTCTGGGCATGACTCTGGATACGTCTCAGGTCAAGATCCTTCTCCCTCAGCAGAAGGTGGAGTGTCTTCAAGCTCGGGCCCAGCTACTTCTGCCTTGCCCTCATGCCTCCATTCGGCAGGGGATGCAGCTGGTGGGCCTGATGGTGTCTTGCTTCCTTGCGGTTCCATACGCTCAGCTTCATATGAGACCTCTTGTCAGTATGGGATCGGGACACTGTGTCCCTGGATCAGGTGTTTGTTCTGTCCCCTCTGGCCAGGCGGTCTCTCTCATGGTGGCTAGACTCAAGGAACCTGTTGGTGGGCAGATCCTTTCTGACCCCTTGCTGGGAGACAGTCACCACGGATGCCAGTCTGACCGGTTGGGGGGGCTTCTGGAAGTCCCTGCAATTCCAGGGTCAGTGGGGTCCTCAGGAGGCCCACACTCCTATCAACATTCTGGAACTGAGGGCGATAAGGTTGGTTCTCACTCAGTTGACTCCACACCTTCGGGGTCGGGCTGTCCAGGTCCGCTCAGACAACCAGACAGAGGTTGGCTACATCAATCATCAGGGAGGGACCCGGAGCAAGAGGGCCCTCAAGAAAGTGTCCCTGATTCTGTCCTGGGCGGAGGAGAATGTCCCCTGTCTCTCAGCTGTGTACATCCCCGGGGGTGGAGAATCTGGAGGCAGATTCCCTCAGCAGGGGGATGTCTCGTCTGGGGGAGTGGTCCCTCAGCAGCAGGGTGTATCACTCCCTGTGCCACCGTTGGGGTTGGCCGGATGTAGATCTGTTTGCGTCCCGTCACAAGCTTCCAGTCTTTGTCTCTCTGTCCCAGGACCCTCTGGCCTTGGCCATGGATGTCTTGGAAGAGCTTTCAGCTCCTTTATGTGTTTCCTCCGTTCCCTCTGCTGGGCAAGATCTCCCAGGAGGGGGTGCCAGCCATTCTGGCGAACCAAGAGTGTGGTTCGCAGACATCGTGCAGTTGGCAGTGGATCAGTATTCCCTGCCCAAGGTTCCAGATCTGCTCACTCAAGGACAGCTACGCCATCCCAATTTACAAACGCTGGCTTTAACGGCCTGGCTGCTGAAACCTCCATCTTGATGGAAAAGGGGCTACCTGCCTCTGTTGTTAGTACCATGATTCAGGCTAGGAAGAAGTCCTCGTCCTCGGTATGGCATGCTTACATTGACTGGTGTGAGTCTAGGTCGCTTCCCTGTCGGGTGTTTTCTATTCCCAGGATCCTGGAATTCCTGCAACATGGTTTGGATTTGGGTCTTCAACTTAGTACCCTCAAAAGTCATGTCTCAGCCTTGGCTATTTTCTTCCAAAGATCTTTTGCCAATCATCGTCTGGTTAAGACCTCTTTTCAGGGGGTTACTCATTGCGTCCTCCTCGTAAGCCTATGTTACCAGTATGGGATTTGAACTTGGTATTGTCGGCCTTGCAGGGGTCTCCCTTTGAGCCCTTGCGTGCGGCCCCCTTGTCTATTTTGACGCTTAAGGTAGTCTTTTTGGTGGCTATCACTGTTAGGCGTGTTTCTGAGTTGGCGGCGCTTTCTATCAAACCTCCTTACTTTGAGAGACACCAGGACAAGGTTGTGTTTTGTTTTAAGCCAGGTTTTCTGCCTAAGGTTGTGTCTGCTTTTCATCTCAATCAGGACATTGTCTTGCCTTCTTTGTGCCCTAATCCTAGTAACTCTAAGGAGCAGGTTTTGCATTCTCTGGATGTGGTTAGAACCCTGAAGTTCTATTTGGTGGCTACTGAGCCTTTCAGGAAGACTGATGCTCTTTTTGTTCTCCCTTCTGGGCCTAAGAAGGGTTTAGCTCCAGCTAAGTCCACCATCAGCAAGTGGATCCATCAGGCTGTGATTCAGGCCTATTCTGCTAAGGGGAAGAATCCTCCCTTCCGCCTTACTGCTCATTCTACTTGTGCTATTGGTGCCTCTTGGGCTTTTCAGCACCAGGCTTCTGTTGAACAAGTTTGCAAGGCCGGTACTTGGTCTTCTGTTCATACTTTTTCTAAGTTTTACAAGGCTGATGTCAGGGCCTCAGCTGATGCTGCTTTTGGCCGCAAAGTTCTACAGGCGACAGTGGTTTAAACTGCCCGCTGTTGCTTTTTGGGATCCCACCCTACCTTACGGACACTGCTATTGGATGTCCCATGTGTAAGGAATCTTCTGGAGCAGGACGTGCTGTATACTTGGAATAATACAATTCTGTGATTACTCACCTGTAGAATTGGTATTATAAGTATACAGCACGTCCTGCTCTATCCCACCCTTGTTATCATTATTCTTAGTTACCTCTTTATGGTGATTGTTCATTTGAAATATGGTTATAGTTCTCCTGGCTTCTTGTTAACTGCTTGTCAATACTGGGGAATTTGTGAGAGGTCCCTGGTTTATATGGGGCCGGGAGGAGCCCGTTTTCTGCAGTCCAGCGCCATCTTGTGGATGTATTACCCATGTGTAAGGAATCTTCTGGAGCAGGACGTGCTGTATACTTATAATACCAATTCTACAGGTGAGTAATCACAGAATTGTATTTTTATTAATTACTCCCTCACAAATGTAAAACATTTAACTATAAATAATTCATTTTAGCATATTACCCTATAAAGCAATTAATATCAAATTCTACATTCATACCCTCAGGTTGCATAGTACCTAATTTATAAATCCACATTGATTCCAACTTTGATAATTCTTTAATGACATCGCCACCCTTAAGATTTAAATGCATTTGGTCTATTATATAGAATCTTAAAAAGGAAGGGTTACTATTGTGAAATAACTTGAAATGCAGGGAAACACTATGGAGTTCAAAGCTCCTTTTTATGTTATATAAGTGTTCCCTTAGGCGTACTGTAAACTCTCTTCCGGTATGTCCTATATATTGTAGTCCACAAGGACATTCCAACACATAGATAACACAAGTTTCTTTGTGACTGTTTTATGGAATTCTAAGAGCCATCGTGACAAGCTCTAAATTTTCTCCTAGCGCTGTGGACAATCTCAAATTTAAAGTGGACCAACACCCAGGATTTTGACTATCCTGGGTTTTGGTCCACTTCGGCCGCTGTGTGAAACCCCCCAGAAACCCCAAAAAACTCACCTCTCAACGCTCCCACGTGAACGCCGCAGCCAATCCCCGCCAACGTCCAGGCGGGGGACAGGAACGTCCAAGCCGCTTCCGCCGCCGCCGCCTCCCGCGCGTCACTCTTGGCGCGCGTGCGCCGGCGCGGGCGCGCGCACGTCTGGAGGGGCGCGCGGGAGGCGGCGGAAGCGGCGGCGGATCAGGTAAGATGTTTTTGGGGTTTCAGGGGGGTTTCACCCCGCGGGACATCCCGATCTCGGATGTCCCGCGGGGTGGGAGGTGATCGGCCCTGGAATCTTATAGATTTCCGGGCCGATCACCCCTGGGTGTTGGTCCACTTTAACTATAAACAGTATATACAAAAAATGATTAATGATAAGCGCGGCTTCATCAAATATTTCCTAATTATAATTATTTACTTTGTTTTGGTTGGCATCTTAAAGTGGACCAACACCTCACTTACCGCGGGACATCCGAGATCGGGATGTCCCGCGGGGTGAAACCCCCCAGAAAACCCCCAAACTCCTTACCTGATCCGCCGCCTCTTCCGCCGCCGCCGCCTCCCGCGCGCCCCTCTAGACTTGCGCCTGCCGTCTGTGAATGGCGGCGGCGGCGGACGCGTTGTCCTGGACGCCGCTGACACCCGCTTGGACGTCGGCGGGGATTGGACGGCGCGGTCACGTGGGAGCGGGGAGAGGTGAGTTTTTGGGGGTTTCAGAGAGCGGGACACCCCCGATTGGGGTGCCCCGCCGAAGTGGACCAAAACCCAGGATAGTCAAAATCCTGGGTGTTGGTCCACTTTAAACATGTTATTTTTATTCTAATGTATTGCTATAACTAGGTCAGGCAACAGGTCACTTTACTTATTGCGTAACTGGAAATATTCGTTGCCTTTTGATTCACAATAGGCACTGGGTAGTTTTTACGCCGGCACAAATACTGCATTCATTGGCTATTTCATTCCATTCAAAGTATTATTTGCAAGATAGATATTGTTGTCGGCCTGTTTCTCTGCAACACCGGATGTATTAGGGGAGTTTCTGCAGTGTTTTTAAATTAATTGTGTTATATTGTTTCTTTTTTGTATAATAAATTTAATGTGTATATTATAATTTTGCACACACAAAGGGGTTCCCACGCTCCCCAATTCATACCCGGAACAGAAAAGGGGCACAACTACTATATAAAAAGTATCAAAGTATTTATTGTGAGGCCAAATACACACAAAAGACGATTGTAAAAAAAACAGTACACATAAGACACACCGGGGGGGCGCCAGGTTAATACTGTGATATTCATAACCAATACTGTGTAAATGACAACACTAAATTGTAAACTATCCACTCCTAATGAAGTGCAAAAGCAAATCCTATCTACTATAAAGTGCTAGTGCATGAGTGTATTTATGAGGACTGCTGGGGCAGATTAAACGTCAATCAATTCATATACAATATGGAAAAGACAAACCAGCTGGAGGCCCGCCCAGAAAGATAACCGTCGACACGTGTCGTGACGCTCCCACGTCACTTCATCAGGGCGCAATGAATTGGGGAGTGTGGGAACCCCTTTTGTGTGTCTGATTACGTTCTTTTCTTTTTGTTTTATATTATAATTTAGCATTTATTTTTTGGTGCTCCTTGTTTAGGGGTGGAGGTGGATTAATTGTCCACGGTCCCTCTTGTAAAGTGTTGCACAGTTCATGTGTCAGGTGGTGCCACCCCCTTGTCTTGTGGTGTCCAGTCACTGTGTTTGGTTTCTTTCAGATGAACCCAGTGGGCGGAGTCCCCCCGAGAGATCTCCCAGCCCCATCTGCCAAGACTCCGCCCAGGAGGAGCAGTGCTGTAAGGTAGGTTACAGGTCACGTGTCATTATGGGGGCGGGACTTAAGCATGTTACATAAGGTCTCGTTTCTCATTTAGGAGGAGGAACCATCATATAAAGTGGAAGAAGCGGAGGAGGACACTGAGGCCTGCGTCCCAGGAAGTCCGCCGTATAAAGAGGAGGAAATGCTTACAGAGATTGGTACAGGTGAGTAATGGATGATCAACATGGCCTTTGTTCTACAGCAGTCTCCTCTCATTTCCTCTGTGTCTCTCCTCTCATTTCCTCTGTGTCTCTCCTCTCATCTTCTCTGTGTCTCTCCTCTCATCTCCTCTGTGTCTCTCCTCTCATTCCTCTGTGTCTCTCCTCTCATCTCCTCTGTGTCTCTCCTCTCACCCCTCTGTGTCTCCCCAATTATTCCTCTGTGTCTCTCCTCTCATCTCCTCTGTGTCTCTCCTCTCATCTCCTCTGTGTCTCTCCTCTCATCTCCTCTGTGTCTCTCCTCTCATCTTCTCTGTGTCTCTCCTCTCATCTCCTCTGTGTCTCTCCTCTCATCTCCTCTGTGTCTCTCCTCTCATCTCCTCTGTGTCTCTCCTCTCATTTCCCCTGTGTCTCTCCTCTCATGTCCTCTGTGTCTCTCCTCTCATCTCCTCTGTGTCTCTCCTCTCATCCCTCTGTGTCTCTCCTCTCATTTCCTCTGTGTCTCTCCTCTCATCTCCTCTGTGTTTCTCCTCTCATTTCCCCTGTGTCTCTCCTCTCATTTCCTCTGTGTCTCTCCTCTCATCTCCTCTGTGTCTCTCCTCTCATTTCCCCTGTGTCTCTCCTCTCATTTCCTCTGTGTCTCTCCTCTCATTTCCTCTGTGTTTCTCCTCTCATTTTCCCTGTGTCTCTCCTCTCATTTCCTCTGTGTCTCTCCTCTCATCTCCTCTGTGTCTCTCCTCTCATTTCCCCTGTGTCTCTCCTCTCATCTCCTCTGTGTCTCTCCTCTCATTCCCTCTGTGTCTCTCCTCTCATCTCCTCTGTGTCTCTCCTCTCATTCCCTCTGTGTCTCTCCTCTCATCTCCTCTGTGTCTCTCCTCTCATTTCCCCTGTGTCTCTCCTCTCATCTCCTCTGTGTCTCTCCTCTCATTCCCTCTGTGTCTCTCCTCTCATCTCCTCTGTGTCTCTCCTCTCATTTCCTCTGTGTCTCTCCTCTCATCTCCTCTGTGTCTCTCCTCTCATTTCCCCTGTGTCTCTCCTCTCATCTCCTCTGTGTCTCTCCTCTCATTCCCTCTGTGTCTCTCCTCTCATCTCCTCTGTGTCTCTCCTCTCATTCCCTCTGTGTCTCTCCTCTCATTTCCTCTGTGTCTCTCCTCTCATCTCCTCTGTGTCTCTCCTCTCATTTCCCCTGTGTATCTCCTCTCATCTCCTCTGTGTCTCTCCTCTCATTCCCTCTGTGTCTCTCCTCTCATCTCCTCTGTGTCTCTCCTCTCATGTCCTCTGTGTCTCTCCTCTCATCTCCTCTGTGTCTCTCCTCTCATCCCTCTGTGTCTCTCCTCTCATTTCCTCTGTGTCTCTCCTCTCATCTCCTCTGTGTTTCTCCTCTCATTTCCCCTGTGTCTCTCCTCTCATTTCCTCTGTGTCTCTCCTCTCATCTCCTCTGTGTCTCTCCTCTCATTTCCCCTGTGTCTCTCCTCTCATTTCCTCTGTGTCTCTCCTCTCATTTCCTCTGTGTCTCTCATCTCCTCTCCTCTGTGTCTCTCCTCTCATTTCCTCTGTGTCTCTCCTCTCATTTCCCCTGTGTCTCTCCTCTCATTTCCCCTGTGTCTCTCCTCTCATTTCCTCTGTGTCTCTCCTCTCATCTCCTCTGTGTCTCTCCTCTCATCTCCTCTGTGTCTCTCCTCTCATCTCCTCTGTGTCTCTCCTCTCATTCCTCTCTATCGCTCCTCCCATTTCCTCTGTGTCTCTCCTCCCATTTCCTCTGTGTCTCTCCTCTCATTTCCTCTGTGTCTCTCCTCTCATCTCCTCTGTGTCTCTCCTTTCATCTCCTCTGTGTCTCTCCTCTCATCTCCTCTGTGTCTCTCCTCTCATCCCCTCTGTGTCTCTCCTCTCATCTCCTCTGTGTCTCTCCTCTCATCTCCTCTGTGTCTCTCCTCTCATCTCCTCTGTGTTTCTCCTCTCATTCCTCTCTGTCTCTCTTCCCATCCCCTCTGTGTCTCTCCTCTCATCTCCTCTGTGTCTCTCCTCTCATCTCCTCTGTGTCTCTCCTCTCATCCCCTCTGTGTCTCTCCTCCCATTTCCCCTGTGTCTCTCCTCCCATTTCCTCTCTGTCTCTCCTCTCATTTCCTCTGTGTCTCTCCTCCCATTTCCCCTGTGTATCTCCTCTCATCTCCTCTGTGTCTCTCCTCTCATCTCCTCTGTGTCTCTCCTCTCATCTCCTCTGTGTCTCTCCTCTCATCTCCTCTGTGTCTCTCCTCTCATCCCCTCTGTGTCTCTCCTCCCATTTCCTCTGTGTCTCTCCTCTCATTTCCTCTCTGTCTCTCCTCCCATTTCCTCTGTGTCTCTCCTCCCATTTCCCCTGTGTCTCTCCTCTCATCTCCTCTGTGTCTCTTCTCTCATCTCCTCTGTGTCTCTCCTCTCATCTCCTCTGTGTCTCTCCTCTCATCTCCTCTGTGTCTCTCCTCTCATCCCCTCTGTGTCTCTCCTCCCATTTCCTCTGTGTCTCTCCTCTCATTTCCTCTCTGTCTCTCCTCCCATTTCCTCTGTGTCTCTCCTCCCATTTCCCCTGTGTCTCTCCTCTCATCTCCTCTGTGTCTCTCCTCTCATCTCCTCTGTGTCTCTCCTCTCATCTCCTCTGTGTCTCTCCTCCCATTTCCCCTGTGTCTCTCCTCTCATCTCCTCTGTGTCTCTCCTCCCATTTCCCCTGTGTCTCTCCTCTCATCTCCTCTGTGTCTCTCCTCTCATCTCCTCTGTGTCTTTCCTCTCATTTCCTCTGTGTCTCTCCTCGTTTCCTGTGTCTCAGAAGGAGGGAGTCAGAAGGATGTGGATGAAAGGGATGCACAATAGGACTGTGCTGTGGTAGGTCAGAGGGAGGAGCAGAAGAAAAGACAGAGCGGCTGTGGCACGGACCTCAGAGAGGCAGCAATTCAGAAGGAGGTGCAGAAACGGTGCAGGTTAGAGGGAGGCACAGAAGAGTGAAGGCTCAAAGACCCAGAAACATTGTGGTGCAGTGCTTCTGGGTAAATATGGACCTTCAAGAAGCCTATTTGCACACACCCATCTTTCAGGATCATCGCAGGTTTCTAAGGTTTGCAGTCCACCTAGACTCGGAAGTCCTTCACAGGGCTTTGCCGTTTGGAATCTCCTCGCCTCCCAGGATATTCACAAAGATAGTGGAGGAAGCCATGAGTGTCCTGAGGAGCCAGTGGATTTCATTTTTTCCTTATCTAGAGGAACTCCTGGTAGTAGGGACCACAGAGGCCTCTCTTATTCAGAATCTTTCCGTGACTCTGGAGCTACTTCACCAGTTGGGTTGGATAGTAAACCTGGAGAAATCCTGGAGAAATTCCTCTCCAGGAAATGCAGGCTCCTCAGTTTCTGCATAGATGGTGTAGAACAGAAAATATTTTTCACTACCAGACAAACAACAAAGGTTGGTTGCCCATTTTGGCTGGCTAAACGGTTAGGTTGGATAGTAAACCTAGAGAAATTCAATATAGTCCCCTCCAGGAAAAGGTTGGTAGCCCAGTTTGACTGGCTAATCCAGCAGCAATCCGCTTCACTGCGGGAGATCATGAGGATACTGGTCCTCGTGGCTTCAGCAATAAAAGCCGTGACACGTGAGTAGGTGTTAGATCAGGAGGTATTTTGTCAAATAGCCCAGAGGTGGAGAGTACCCCAGATAGATCTTTTTGCGCTCAGAATACAAAGTGCAAAACTTTTTTCTCTCTTTGTCGGGTGGGAGGGGATCTAGAGGTGGACATCCTGGCACAGCCCTGGAGCTTTCTAGCCACCCCCTCCCAGCTGTTACCTCAGGTGAGATAGATAGATAGGTCGAAAGATCAAGGAAGAAAAAACAACAATGATCCTAATCGCTCTTCACAGAGATACTTCACAATGGCATCTCTTAGAAAACCGAAAAAACAAAAAGCTTTGCCACCACAGATGTTAAACTTACCGGTCTGTAGTTCCCAGGTTCCCCTTTAGACCCATTTTTAAATATTGGCACCACATTTGCAATCCTTTGGAACAGTCCCCAACATTATGGAATATTGAAATATTAAAAATAGTGGCTTGTCTATTACTGTATTTAGTTCCCTTAACACAGAGATGAACGCCATCTGGTCCTGGGGATTTTTCTATTTTAATCTGTTTAGGGCAGTGCCGCACTTCTTCCTTGGTTAGACCAGTGACATTTAATGTGGAGTTATTGCTCCGCATTTCACATTGCATATCATGTTCCTCTGTGAATACGGAAGCATTAATCCTAATCGCTCCCGCCTGACCAAAGAGAAGTTGGTTCGCAGCTCTAAAGAACATGTCCAGGGACACTCTGTAGCATTTTCCACAGAGACCAAACCTCTTGGCTCAGGACCCAATTTATTAGCCAAATATACAGAATCTAAATTTAACCCCGGTGTAATAAAAGCTCCTTTTGATCCACTTGCTGAGTTGTCAGACAGAATGTTAACCCAAAAGATGAGTTTTCTGCTTGTCACCTCGGCACGCCGGGTTAGTGATTAACAGGCCTTCTCCATTGGAGAGCCCTTTTGTATAGTTCTAAAGGGTAAGGCCATTCTCAAGCCTGATCTATTTTACCTACCCAGGATCGCCTCTACCTTCCACAGGTCACAAGTAGTTCTCCAATCCTTTCAAGGCAACCGGGAGGATATGGAGAACACACAGTTTCTAGATGTCAGAAGATCCCTTATGCCTATGCTGCCAAGGGAAAGGAACCTCCCTTTCGGGTTACAGCTCATTCCATTCGAGCTATTGGCGCTTCCTGGGCGTTTCAGCACCAGGCTTCGGTGGAACAGGTATGCAAAGCCACTACTTGGACTTCGGTTCATACATTTACCAAGTTTTATAAGGTAGATGTTGAAGCCTTGGCAGATGCCGCTTTTGGTAGAAAGGTTTTACATACAGTAATGAGTTAAGTTGTTTTGGCTTATGCTGCTTCTCTTTTACGCTTTGGGATCCCTCCCAAATGTAGGGCACTGCTTTTGGAGGTCCTGTTCGTTATTGGAGCTGACAGCCTGGAATGGATTGGAAGAGAAAATACAGTTCTGTGACACTCGCCTGTAGAATTGTTTTCTCTTCCAGGCAGTCAGACCCCCCCTTCTACTGGGTTACGGTTTTCTATTCCTTAGATGCCTAGTCCTTGTGTTTCTAAAAAAAAATAAGCGGAGAAGGTGTGGATTATCATTTTTTCCCCTATAGATCATAGCTGCTTTAGCCTCCCGGTAGGTGGTTCTACTGCTTTTCAGTTACTGACCTGTGTTGGGGCAGCTGGAAGTATATAGGGGCGGGAAGAGCCACACCTTTCTATCTTGCGGTCTACGCCCTCCAGGCAGGAATTAACCTGTTCGTTACTGGAGCTGATGGCCTGGAATGGATGTAGAATAGAAAAACAATTCTACAGGTGAGTGTCACAGAATTGTATTTTTGTACTTAGAACGCACACATACCTGGAGGAAGAAGGACCGTTTGTTTGTTTCCTTTAGTGCCAAGCGCAGAGGCTTAGCTGCCTCCAAAGCTTCAATAGCCAGATGGATTAGGCAGGCCATCTCCTTAGCTTACACATGTATGAACACTCCAGCTCATTATTTTAGAGCTCACTCAACCAGGACAGTATCCACCTCCTGGGCAGAAAGACCTGGGGCTTCCTTGGAGGAAATCTGTAAGTCAGCCACTTGTTCTTCCCCTCATAACTTTCTTAGGCATTATCAGCTTGATCTTTTGTTTGACTCTCAACAGTCCTTTGGTAGAAGAGTTCTTCATTCTATGTACCACCCTTATCCTAGATTGTTTACCCTCTCATGTGGCCGTTCTGAAGGACAAAGGCAGAAAATCCCTGTTAGTCTTAGCAGTAACGGTATTTCTACAAGTCCTTCAGGACGGCCCTAGTTACCCTCCCTATATAATCCTTCAGTTTCTCTTGGTTACTTGTTAATATACTGAGGACTGGGGGTTTTAAACTTGTGCCAGCTTTTGTTTCCCCTCCAGAGGAGCCTTCTCTCAATTTGCCGCCCTGAAGGACTCATAGAAATACCGTTACTGGTAAGATTAATGGGACTTCTTTATGCACTGCTCCCCAGAACTGTACACAGTACTCCATGTGGGGTCTGACCAGTGACTAGTACAGGGGTAAAATGATGCTCTGGTCATGGGCACCTATGCCCCTCTTGATGCACCCCATAATCCAGTTTGCCTTGGCAGCTTCTGTCTGGCATTGATCACTACAGTTTATTTACTAAACCCCCAAGTTCTTTTTCCATTGTTGTTTTACCCAGCATTTCCCTATTTAGTGTGTACCGTATATACTCGAGTATAGGCCGACCCGAATATAAGCCGAGGCACCTAATTTTACCCCAAAAACCTGGAAAAAGTTATTGACCCGAGTATAAGCCGAGGCACACACAGCACACACACAACATACACACAGCACACACAACACACACACAAACACAACACAGCACACAATACAGCACACATACACACACAAGGCGCACACATACACACACAAGGCACACACAGCACACAACACAGCACACATACAATGCACACAACACACACACTCACCAGTTCAGCTCCTGCAGAATCTTCAGCGAGGCTCCTTCCAGCGACGGTGCGGGAGAGAGTGAGGACGGCGCGGGACGACGGCATGGGTCCATCTAGACGCAGGGCAGAAGAGCCGCCTCAGAGGCTTCAGAACTCGGCGGGGAGATCAGTACACCCAGCGCGAGGTGGGTGTACCAAGATGGCGGCTGGCGCGCTCCGCGCCGCCACGTCACGTCACTGAGGCCCGGGCCGCCATCTTGGTACACCCACCTCGCGCTGGGTGTACTGATCTCCCCGCCGAGTTCTGAAGCCTCGGCGGCTCGTCTGCCGCCTCGGAGGCTCTTCTGCCCTCGCTCAGGTAAGTCACTGACTCGAGTATAAGCCGAGGCTGCTTTTTTCAGCCCAAAAAGTGGGCTGAAAAACTCGGCTTATACTCGAGTATATACGGTAATTATGACACCAATTTCTCCTGCTCATGTGTATAACCTTACTTTTATCTGTGTTACACTTCATTTGCCGTTTTACTGCCCATGCTTCCAATTTATATAAATCTGTTTGTAGCTGCCTTCTGTCCTCTTTTGTGTTAATTTACACAGCTACGTATCAAAGATTAAGACTTTACTGTTTAACCTGTTCCCTATGTCATTAATATATATATATTGAGCATAGAGAATTGGTCCCAGAACTGACCCCTGCGGTATTCGGTGAGGATGACCTAATCAATATGTACGTTAATAACCACCTATCAATAAACCAATTACTATGTATAGGGGGGAGGGACCTAACTGTTCAGTTAGTGCCCCTAATGGGGACTCCAGGCTGGGAAGGGCTTTATTGTTGTCTAATTGTTTGTGAGTCCGCCTCCCTACTATAAAAGTAAGAGGTTTTGGGGGGAAAGGGGGAAATTTTTCCTCTCCCTGTGGGGGGGAAGGGGAAAACCCTTTTGTGGGGGAGTTTGGACTCTTTTTGGAAGGTGTCCTCTACCTTCCTCTAAATTGTAGTAAAAACACAATGATTTGACTCTCAAACTGGACCTTGTATCTGTAACACAGACTGAGTACTAAATCCAAACCATTATCCATTTTTCTTAAAGGAACAAACAGCAAACAGTTTAAAGGTATATAACCACTTATTTATTTTTATACTATCTGTTTAATACTACTCAGAAAACAACTTTTCCTCACCTAAAACACATATTTAATGCATATTATTAGGCATACATCGAGCCCATCAACCACCAGCATGTAATTCCAGACCCCTGCCAGTAATAGGCACCAGGTATAGTAACTATATATAGTTACGATAAATTTATCTGTTTATTATTTTTAAATCAAACCGACACTGATGTTTATATTCAACCATGTCTTAGATTCATTGGCACATTACACTGAAGAAGCGACAAATCGCGAAACGCGTCTGTAATCAGCCATGTTCATCTATTTACTTGCTACAAATTGAACGTTTTGTCACAAACATTATTAACTGTGTTAACTGTATACGCACCAGTTACCTGGTATATGATTGAAAGTTCTATTTTGACTTGCTACAAACTGTTTATTTTACTGTTACCAACAAATATCTTAAATATAAAGCCTAAAAATAAGGGATTACCCTATTTATTCAAATCATTGTGTTTTTACTACAATTTAGAGGAAGGTAGAGGACACCTTCCAAAAAGAGTCCAAACTCCCCCACAAAAGGGTTTCCCCCCCCCCCCCCCCCCCCCACAGGGAGAGGAAAAATTTCCCCCTTTCCCCCCAAAACCAATTACTATGTACACACATTTTTCCCCAGTCCAAGCATTCTCATCTTGTATACCAGTCGTTTATGTGTCACAGTATCAAATGCTTTAGATAAGTCAAGATATATGATCCAATGACTCACCCTAATACAGTCTTGAACTTACCTCCTCAGAAAATCTGATGGAGTTTGTCTGGCAGGAGCGATTCCTCCTAAATCCATACGGAGTAATAAGCTCACCTTCACAGAGATACTTCACAATGACATCTCTTAGAAAGGTCTGTAGTTTCCAGGTTCCCCTTTAGACCCCTTTTTAAAAATTGGCACCAAATTTGCAATGCGCCAATCCTCTGGAACAGTTACCAACATTCTTGAAATAGTAAAAATAGCGGCATGTCTATTACTGTATATAATTCCCTTAACACACTAAGGCGGATGCCATCGGACCCTGGGATTTGTCTAATTTAGCCTGATTAAGGCGGTTCCTCACTTCTTCCTTGGTCAGACCAGTGACATTTAATGTGGAGTTTGGGTTATTGCTCCGCATTTCACATGGCATATAAAGTTCCTCTGTGAATATGGAAGCAAAGAAGAGGTTTAGTACATTGGCCTTTTCTGCATCCCCTGTTATAGGTGCCCCCACCTTGCTTTGCAAATGGTCCAAATGGGAGGTAATTCAAAAAGAGACACTGAAGTACTGGTTCGTCAGAGGGAGCTGCAGATTTGTGCTGGTCCGAGGGAAGCTTATCTCTTCTCTCTTTATCTTCCCCCTCATTATCTTCCTTTCACCGATTTCTTCTTGTTCCTTGTCGTTGTCTTCCTGTCTATCCGCCTTTCTTCATGTCGGTTGTTTCTCCCCTGTTATGACATTGTATTGATCCTCTCCTCTATTTTTTTGGCCGTTATCCTTGTTGCTAAATTCTTTTCATGTAGACTTTGCTCCTATTGGCTTATGTTTTCTTCCTTTTACACGTTACACAAATTCCTGCCTCCAAATCTCTGACTTCTCTTCTTTACTCCAACAGATGGGAGAATCACCAAGGTGCCTCTCACTCTATCGCCTTCGTATGATGTTTCTGACTGTAAACCACTGGATCTCCTCAAACCTAATGAGTCCCCTCCTGCAATTACTGATGCTTTAGATCCAGATCCAGAGATCCCCAGCATGGATGGAATGCAAGACTTTTGTCATTTAAACGACTCTACTACTGAAATAAAATCAGATGTCGTACTCTCGGATATCCATCCGGGACTTTACAATGTTAGAAGATCATCGGATATCTTGAAGAACTTGGTTCCCAGTCCACCGTGTGGTATCAGTTCTGTGCGCAAAGGTCATAAAATGTATCAGTGTACCGACTGTGGGAAATGCTTCAAGCAGAGCGGCAATCTTATTGTGCATCGTAGAGTCCACACCGGAGAGAAGCCCTTCAAGTGCAATCAGTGCGGCAAAGCATTCGCACACCGGTCAAACCTTGTACAGCATCAGATCGTTCACAAAAGGCACGCACCGTACTTCACTTATAGAAATGGCTCGTCTCCAGCAATGGAAGTTGGTAGGCATGAGGGAACCTGTAATATGTTTTCGTCCTATCAATGTTTTCCTCCCCCCCCCCCCCCCCACCCATGCTTCTCTCTTCTGACATTTATTGATCTGTATTTCTTACTTTTCAGTTGGACACAACATTTTGTCTCCGGATACTGACGTGGAGCCTAATAACAGCACCAGTGGCGACGCTGAACCCATTACCACCAACAGCCATCCAGGATTTCCGAATATGGATATGTCAGCAGATCTCTATAATCCTGAAGAACCTTCTCTCACTAAACAAGAACAGACAATTAGCCCAAATTCTATCCCAGCATTTTATGGTGCAGACGGGTCACCAGATCTCTACAGTTCTGCAGGAACGTTCTTTGAAAAATCACATACTGTAGACCTAACCTCAGAAGAGTCTTCATCTAGTAACTTCCATGCCAAACCAGCCAGCTCAAATAAACTACCTGCAGTTCACATTGCGGATAGATCACTAATTGCCTCGGGTCTTGAAGAAGCTCCTATCCATAAACCACATACTGTAAAACCGAACACCCATCAAGGGCTGCATGGCGTAGATGAATCATCAGATCTTTCTACAGCTAAAGGACCTTTTCTTAATAAATCACATACTGTAAACCCAAACACCCATTCGGGGCTGCACAGTGTAGATAGGTCAACTGATCTATCTAAATTTGAGGGATGTGTTCTCAAAAATTCAAATACTCTCAACCCCAACACCTATGCAAGGCTGCATGGTGTGGATAGATCAACAGATTCAACACATCTTTCTAAGCGTGAAGGACCTATTCTCAAAAGATTTCACAACGGTAACCTAAAACCCCATCCAACTTTGCACAGCGTGGATCAGTTGTCAAATTTTTCTAAACGTGAAGGACCTTTCCTCAATAAACCCCATATTGGTAGTCCAAAAGCCCACCCAGCATTGCACAGTGTGAATAGATTTTCAAATATTTCTAGGCATGAAGGACCTTTCGTCAATAATTCACATACCTGTAGCCCAAAAACCCACCCAGCATTGCAGAGTGTGGATCATTTTGCAAATACTTCTAAATTTGAAGGACCTTTTCTCAATAAGTTACATACTGGTAGCCCAAAAGCATGCCCAACATTGCACAGTGCAGATCAATTGTCAAATATTTCCAAACATGAAGGACCTTTTCTTAGTAAATTACATACTGGTAGCCCGAAAACCCACCCAGCATTGCATGATGCTGATCAACTGTCAAATGTTTCTAAACTTGAGGGACCTTTTCTCAATAAGGTACATACCGGTAGCCCAAAAGCTCACCCAGCATTACACATAGCTGATCAACTGTCAAATGTTTCTAAACTTGAGGGACCTTTTCTCAATAAGGTACATACTGGTAGCCCGAAAGCCCACCCAGCATTGCACAGTGCGGATCAATTGTCAAATCTTTCTAAATTTGAAGGACCTTTTCTCAGTAAGACACATACTGGTAGTCCAAAAGCCCACCCAGGATTCCACAACGCTGATCAATTGTCTAATGTTTCTAAACTTGAAGGACCTTTTCTTAATAAACTACATACTGGAAGCCCAAAAGCCCACCCAGGATTTCACAGCGCTGATCAATTGTCAAATACTTCTAAACATGAAGGACATTTTCTCAATAGCGTACAAACAGTCAACTCAAATCCTCATAGAGGATTTTACAGTGTGGATACAGATCCTTGTAGCTCAAAAGAATCCACCATTCACAAATCACAAAGTGATGATACACAAATCCATCTGGTCCCCAAAGACAAGAAACCAGATTTCTCTAATCGGACATTATCTTCCCCCTGGAAAACACAACTGGGTGCCACAGATAATAACAGAGGATTTCACAACGCAGACTCATCAGCGGATTCCTCACACTCAACGGAATTTCCTTCTAGGAAAACACACACTACGATAAATCTGGCACACAGAGGTCCTAAAACCTACCAGTGTCCCGACTGCGGAAAATGCTTCAAGCAGAGTGGTAATCTTATCGTGCATCGGAGAATACACACGGGCGAAAAGCCTTTCCAGTGTCTTTATTGTAGCAAAGCGTTTGCACACCGATCAAACCTAGTCCAGCATCAGACTGTCCACCGAGGGCAGACATTACCCACTTCATCCATGAATAGTCTGGAAGTTGGAAGGCATCAAAGAACGAGTGATGTCTCTCATATCTGATCCTTTACTCTGTATGGCTCATCTTGTCTTTGCATTCTTCTCTTTTCCTTTTCTCCTTTTTCATTGCTCTGCAGTTTCTAATCTCCTTTTTCATGACTTCTATTCGTTTTGTTTTCTTTCTTTTCTTTTTCTTGTTGGCAGCTATAGTAAGTAATCTATGCCTCTCCCCCTGCAGATGGGTGCAACATCAAAAACCCCTCAGAGTTGTATCCTTCTTTATCAATAGAATGTGGCACAGATGGTCATGCTGCAGTAGATTCTCCAGAGAAATAAAAATATTTCCTCAAATTTTCATCCAGGACTTCACAACAAGGATAGATCTCTGGGTCTCTTAAATCTCAGGAAATATCCTCCCAACAATGCATTTGCTGGTAACTCACATGTGAATTCAAAGGTTGACAGTGCTGATAGATCACAAAATTTCCACTAACACTAACAGAATCCTTCCCAAATAAATCAGTTACTGAAAGAGCTCATTACGAGTAGATAACCAGACCTCTAACTCACAGACCGTAGGAATTCCCTGTGTATTTCAATCCCAGAACCTCCCTAATTATTAGACATCCTTTGACAATACATCACCGGTGCAGGACCGTTTATTTCTGCTGGATCCTGGGGGAAAATATTCAGATAAGTTACAAACTGTTGGAACGCTCAGCGGTGATAGATACCGAGGTGTTGCTGAGGATAAACTACTTGCTGGTTACATTGAGGGCAGATCCCCAGATCTTCCTGATCTTAAGAAGTCCTCTTCTGCTGAACCACGTAAAGATAACTCGATAATTTCTAATTATAGTCTCAACAGATCACCAGAACTTATCAACATTACCAATACTTCTGACCAAACACATACTGAGAAGATAAATATTGCTTCTTACAAACTCAATAAATCACCAGATCTCACTGACGGTACAAAATCAACTTTTGCTGAACCACATGAAAATAACTCGAGAATTTCTCATTATGGTCTCAACATAGCACTACAACATAAAGTAATTAAGAAGCATTCCTTATTACATACCCAATAAATCACCAGGTCTTGAGAAATCTGATGCAACACACACTGCTAGTGCAAATATTGCTCATTTTACCCCCAATAGATCATCAGGTTCTAAAAAGTCTTCTTCAGAAGAATTATGTACCAGTAATTTAAATATTTCTCATGACAACCGCAACAGTTCACCAGATCATTTGAATCTTGAGCAATACGATGAACCATCTAAAGCAATCTCAATTGATTAAATCTGCTCTGTTGCAATCACATCCTATCATCCCACTTATGCATCAAGGACTCGATGGACTGATAGAAAATTCTGCAAGCAAACAATTTGGTTAAATAAAGAAAGGCCGTAAAACATATCGGTGTATGTGGCAAGAGCTTCAAGCAGAGTGGAATCTCATCACACAAAAGTGAGAAGCCCTTTCAGCCGCCTCATTGTGGGAAAGCATTTGCACAGACAAAGTCCAGAATCTGACTGTTCATCGGGGGGCAGGCACTGCCCCGCGGAAGTGACAATGGATCCTCTAAAACATTAGATACAGTGAGGCCCCAAGAATGTCGCGATGTGTTTTACTGGTCGTACTGTGCGAAATGCTTCAAGCACATGTCCAACCTAATGGCTCAGGAGAGAGTCCACTCAGGCAACTTGTTTAATGTGCGATAAAGGGTTCAAGCAAAAGTTGGCGCTCATTACGCATCTCGCCAACGATCAGAAGCCCTTTCAGTGTTCTGAGTGTGGAAAAAGTTTTAGGCAGAATTTGCACCTACCTGAAGATTCTCACAGGGGACCCAACACTTTGAATTAGAGACAATTCGGCACTTCTTCGGCACTACCGGATGCAAACAGGGGAAAACCCTATGAGTGTTCTGAATGTGGTAAATGTTTAACCTACCTAGCCAACCTCATTCCTCACCAGCGCACTCACTCCGGAGAAAGGCCTTATTTGTGTATGAACTGCGGCAAAAGTTTCTCCTCAAAGTCCTACCTTGCCGATCATCGGTCTATCAAGAGGAGGAAAGAGAAGAAGTACTTTCTTGCCTGAAATGTGGCAAGTCCTTCAACCGCAAAACTGTCTTCGATGGAAAGGCCCTTTGTATGCGGGAAAAGGCTTTAAGAGGAAATCGTCTCTGGATCAACACCTGAAGGTCCATGCTGGAGTTGGAGCCTTCTCCTGTTCCTGATGTGGTCGAGGCTTTTCCCAGAGATCTCCTCTCAGATTACACAAGAGGATGTATCACTTCCAATGACCACATTAAAGCGGCTGTCTTCTCTATCCATTTTCTTGGTGATCAATACAGAAATGAGGAGATTCCACTTCAAGTTCTGCCACATGAGCCTTACTGACTTCTGACATTCCAAGCCAGCCTAAAACTGCTTCTTCTGGCCTCAGGTTTTTGTAATAAAAAGGTCAGATCTGGCACCGAGTGACCGCCAAGCGTGATGATCTGACTGGTTTCCCATCATGCACTGGCAATGAGTCACTTTAACTACAGCCACCAACTGCACTTTGTGTATTATGAGGGTTTTCTGCTTCCCTGTCCTCCAGATTTTATAGCAAAAATGTATTCTGTATTACGTGTAACCCTCTATTAAAACAACGGGACCCGTGAGTGGGCGTGGTGTAACTGTTCTGTCGATTCATCTGCAGATTATAGCAGAGGTCCTCCATAATAAAATCATGCATTGTTTGAGTAAAAAATAGATCGATGACCCCTCCACCCCCTAGTTTTCCTTAGTCCCCTATAACAAAAAGATATAGAGGGAACTAGTGCAACATTTACTAACCACTGTAACAGACTGGTGGCCCTCCTGTCCTTTCTATTCTCCAAAAGCCCCCATTCTGCCCCTCCTTGCCTCTGCCAACCCCCCCATAATCCAGTATCTGCTCCTCCTATGCTACCCTTCACGCTCAAGTATCTGCCCCTCCTGTGCCCCTTCTAGTCTCTGCCCCCCCCCCCCCCCCAAAACCCAATCTCTGCTCCTCCTATGCTACCCTTTTCTCTCAAGTATCTGCTCCTCCACTGTGCCCCCTTAGGTATCTGCCAGCCCCCATATTCCAGTATCTGCTCCTCCTATTCTACCCCAACCCCCACTATCCAGTATCTGCCCTTCCTATTCTCCCCTAACCTCCAATTATTTAGTATCTTCTCCTCTTATTCTCACCTTAACCCTCACAATCCACTATGTGCTCCTTCTATTCCCCCCCCCCCCCCCCCCCCCACCTACACTTTCCAATATCTGCTCTTACTCTTTGCTTGCCCTCCCCTAACAATCCAGTATTTGCTCTTCCTATTTCCTCCTAAGCCTCCACTACACAGTATCTGCCCCTTTTATTCTCCCTTAACTCCCCATTATCCA
Source organism: Gastrophryne carolinensis (assembly GCA_027917425.1). Taxonomy (NCBI): domain Eukaryota; kingdom Metazoa; phylum Chordata; class Amphibia; order Anura; family Microhylidae; genus Gastrophryne; species Gastrophryne carolinensis. Next base: position 619,741,530 of record CM051235.1, read on the forward strand.
CTATCTGCTCCTCTTCTCTGCCGCTCCTAGTCTCTGCTAGACCTTATTCTTTCTATTATTCCCTCACCCCCACTCTCTAGTATCTGCCCCTCCTACTGCCCCCTAACCCCCACTCTCCAGTAACTGCCCCTCCTACTCTCACCTAACCCCCCACTCTCCAGCTTCTTCTTCCTACTCTCACCTAACCTCCCCACTCTCCAGTATCTGCCCCTCCTACTCTCACCTAACCCCCCACTCTCCAGTATCTGCCCCTCCTACTCTCACCTAACCCCCCACTCTCCAGTATCTGCCCCTCCTACTCTCACCTAACCCCCCACTCTCCAGTATCTGCCCCTCCTACTCTCACCTAACCCCCCACTCTCCAGTATCTGCCCCTCCTACTCTCACCTAACCCCCCACTCTCCAGTATCTGCCCCTCCTACTCTCACCTAACCCCCCACTCTCCAGTATCTGCCCCTCCTACTCTCACTTAACCCCCCACTCTCCAGTATCTGCCCCTCCTACTCTCACCTAACCCCCCACTCTCCAGTATCTGCCCCTCCTACTCTCACCTAACCCCCCACTCTCCAGTATCTGCCCCTCCTACTCTCACCTAACCCCCCACTCTCCAGTTTCCTCTTCCCACTCTCCAGTACCTGCCCCTCCTATTATCCCCTAACCCCCACTCCAGTTTCTTCCTTCTCCTCTAACCCCCCCACTCTCTAGTATCTTTCTCCTAATCTCTCTTAACCCCCCACTATCCAGTATCATCCTCCTACTCTCCCCTAAAACCCCACTATCCAGTATTTGGCCCTCCTACTCTCCCCACTCTCCAGTACCTGCCCCTCCTATTATCCCCTAACCCCCACTCTCCAGTTTCTTCCTCCTACTCTTCCCTAACCCCCCACGCTCCAGTATATGCCCCCCTATTTTCCCCTAACCCCCAATTATCCACTATCTGCTCTTCCTATTCTCCCCTAACCCCACACTCTCCAATATCTGCTCCCACTAACAGCCCCTCTAGTCACTGCTAGCTCCTCACGATCCAGTGTCTGCCCCTTCTATTCTCCCCTAACCTCACACTCTCCCATGTCTGTTCCTACTCTCTGTCCCCCTAGTCTCTGCTAGCCCCCACAAGCCAGTATATTCTAAGTATGTCACACACCCCGCTTCAAGATATCCATAACATGTGGGTAATACTGACCTGAAGAGGGCGTTCTGCAGAGATGATAGCAAAAAGAAAGCCCCTCCCTGATCCATAAATACCTGGGACCTCCCACTCATTACCCAGTTTTCCATCTCTGCAGACGGCGAGCAAGTCAGAAGATGATGGCTCCTCCTTGCACAGGGGGATTTCAGGTAGCCGGGGTAACTCCCGGCCTGTTTTTTTTTTGATTATTTCCGCTCGGACCCCTTTTTCCCTGAATAGTCCTTAAGATACATGCCTCCTCAGTCTTGGCTGCTGGCCCAAGCGAGGGTATACTGGCACCTCTGGTGCTTAGGAGCAGAGCTCCCCCGTGAGACCCTAAATAAGAGGGTAGGCGGTTACACCGGGTTGGTGATCCCGGTTTGGGATGCCCCGTCCCTTGGTATTTGCCCCTGGGGGGTCCCTCTACAGTCCTCCTTTTGGTCACAGTGGGGGTTGGGGGTCTCTTTCCTAGGGCTAGTACTTAATCTGTTTAGTCATTTTATTCATTTTAATATACTATGCACTTTATTGTGTGGTGTTTGTGTGTGTGTGATTGGTACTGTCTCGGCGCCGGGGCGCCGGTCCTTTCACCTTGTGAGGGGAGCTTTCCCCTCACACACTTATGGGGCGGCCGGCCCCCCGTTGGCGGTGTCTCCCTGCAACGAGCAGGGCGGGTGCTCCGCTGGACGCTGCGGTCGCACCCGCCTGCTGTGTCACTTAGACGGCATGCGGCGGCGCCGGTCTCTGAGTAGGCTGCGAGGGAGGGAGCTTCTCCCCTCGCGTCTTCGTCGGAGGGGGGGCCGGGCTTTCGGCGCGTCGCCGCGGCTCCGCCCCCCTCTGCTTCTGGCGCCGATGCGGAGCTTGCGGCTCCGTACGGTTGGAGGAAGGGGGCGGTCTTGCTCTTCGCGCGGTCCGCGCTGACCACGCCCCTATTTCGGCCTGCGTCTCTCTTCACGTGCTGCGAGGTCTCCATTGCTCCTGCTCCATAAGGATCTGGGAGTGGCCCTGTGGGCCCTATTTATTCTAGCTTTACTTCCTTTATTGGTCCTATATTGGCATTTATTGGGTTCCTTTCTGTCTTTCATGCGGAGGTTTTAGCAGGAGGATCATCATTAGTATTTAGGGGGTTTCTCCCGGTCCTAGATCCCTGGGTTCACTTTTGTTTATAAATCCTCCCACTCGGGACATTAAAGGGGCATCCCGGGTTGCTTATTGGCGTAATTCCCTGGGTCATAGCGACTACTAAAAGTTCACCTTATGGAGGCATCCCCGGATACTGGGCTCGGGACCCCTGCGGGGCATCCCCGGAAGTGTATGTTGTGTGGGGTATCCATTACTGGGGACGATGTGCTTTTGTGTATACCTTGTGCACAGCAAACTATTACGCGGCAGTCCGAACCCCAGGCGTCTGGGTCAGCACCGCCGGTCGCTTCATCTCCTCCTCCCACCTTGACACGCACTCCATGTGACGTCGTCATGGGCAGGGAGCTGCAATCTGAGATGTGCGCCAGATTGGCCAATCTTGAGAAAATTATTTCCAGCTCGGTCGCCCGTAAGGCTCCAGCTAAGAGAAAGCATTTGTCGCCGGCTCCGCCGGTGGATGACCTTGATGACGTTAATAATCTGGATTGGTCTGATTATTCCCCGCTAGAGGAAGGGGAGGTGTATGAGGATTCAGATATTTCGGACGACGAGCAGTCTTTTGGCGCTGATGCCGAGCTTGGTGACTTGGGGAGATTCTCGGATACTCCTCACGCTCTGGCTCTGATGTTGGAGGTTCTGAATATTTCCCCTCCTGAGGAGGCGCCACAGCAGAAGGGTGAGTTGTTTGAGGAATCCAGGCCGCGCTTGGAGTTTCCTACGCAAAGACATTTTGACAAAATTATTGCTAAGGAATGGGACAGGCCGGCTCGGCTCCCTGGCATTCCTCAGGGGTGGGATAAGAAATCCTTCCCTTCGGCGCTGTGTTGGGAAACAGTCACCACGGATGCCAGTCTGTCAGGTTGGGGGGGGTGTTTGGAAGGACCTCCAGTTTCAGGGTCTGTGGGGCCCGCAGGAGGCTCACGAGCCCATCAATGTTCTGGAGTTGAGAGCCATCAGGTTGGTTCTGTTTCGCTTGACTCATCAGTTGCAGGGCTTGCCAGTTCAGGTCCGGTCGGACAACCGGACGGCGGTTGCTTACATCAATCACCAGGGGGGGACTCGCAGCAGGAGTGCCCTCAGGGAAGTGTCTTTGATTCTGGACTGGGCGGAGAGCCACATCCCGTGTATCTCAGCAGTCTACATTCCGGGAGTGGAGAACACGGAGGCGGACTCTCTGAGCAGGGCCTCCTCTCGTCAGGGGGAGTGGTCCCTCAGTCCTCAGGTGTTTCGCTCGATTTGCCTCAGGTGGGGGTTCCCGGCGGTGGACCTCTTTGCCTCCCGTCACAATCACAAGCTTCCGGTATTTGTGTCTCTCTCGCAGGATCCACTGGCCCTGGCGGTGGATGCCATGTCCCTGAACTGGAGGGATCTGGGGTTTCTTTACCTGTTCCCTCCGTTTCCAACGTTAGCCAGAGTGGTGCGCAAGCTGGCCTTGGAGGGCGCGTCGGCGATTCTGGTGGCGCCAAGGGGACCAAGGCAGGTTTGGTTCGCAGATCTGGTAAGGCTGGCAGAGGATCAGTTCGTTCTGCCTCTACTGCCGGACCTGCTCACCCAGGGTCGGCTACGCTATCCCAATTTACCTTCGCTGGCTTTGACGGCGTGGCTGCTGAAACCGCCATCTTGAAGGAGGAAGGTCTTTCTGACGCGGTGGTTCAGACTCTTATTAGTGCTAGGAAGCGCTCTTCCTCTACTATTTACTATAGGACCTGGAGGTTCTATATTGACTGGTGTGAAAGTAGGTCTTTCTCTTGTCGGGAGTTCTCCATTTCCAGGATCCTGGAGTTTCTTCAACATGGTCTGGATCTGGGGCTTCAACTTAGTACCTTGAAGGGGCAGGTTTCTGCCCTGGCGGTGTTCTTCCAAAGGTCCTTTGCACTTCATCCCTTGGTCAAGACTTTTTTCCAAGGAGTTACGCATGTACGGCCTCCTAGGAAGCCTTTTGTTCCAGTTTGGGATTTGAACCTGGTTCTTTCTGCTCTTCAGGGTCCTCCGTTTGAGCCCTTGAATGAGGTCCCTTTGTCTTCACTTACTCAAAAGGTGGCCTTTTTGGTGGCTATCACTTCTGTTAGGCGTGTTTCTGAGTTGGCAGCCTTGTCCATTAAAGCTCCGTACTTCGAAAGGCATCAGGACAAGGTGGTCTTTCGTTTTAAGCCGGATTTTCTTCCTAAGGTGGTCTCTGCCCTTCATCTGAATCAGGACATTGTTCTGCCTTCTCTATGTCCTAATCCCAGCAACGACAAGGAAAGGGCGTTGCATTCCTTAGATGTAGTTCACGTTGTGAAATATTATCTGGTGGTTACGTCTTCCTTTCGTAAGACTGATGCTTTTTTTGTGGTGCCCTGTGGGCCTAGGAAAGGTTTGGCTCCTGCCAAATCTTCCATTAGTAAATGGATTCGTCAGGCCATCATTGGGGCCTATTCTGCCAAGGGGAGGAGTCCCCCTTTTCGTGTTACTGCTCATTCTACTCGTGCGGTTGGAGCGTCCTGGGCTTTTCAGCACCAGGCCTCTGTTGAGCAAGTTTGTAAGGCCGCTACTTGGTCTTCTGTTCACACTTTTTCCAAGTTTTACAAGGTTGATGTTCGGGCCTCAGCAGATGCTGTTTTTGGCCGCAAAGTTCTGCAAGCTGTTGTGGTTTAAGTTGTACCTTGTTGCCTTGTTTTGGATCCCCGCCCTTTTATGGACACTGCTATTGGATGTCCCACATGTTATGGATATCTTGAAGTGGGGTGTGTGACATACTTAGAATAATACCATTTTGTGAAATACTCACCTGTAAAATGGGTATTATAAGTATGTCACACACCCCGCTTCACCCGCCCTTCTTGTATTCTGGATCCTTTATATTGTGAACTTTGCGTTGTTTTAACTTATATTTGCCTCTTCCTGGTCCCTTACCTTACTGCTTTTTTATACTGGGTAATGAGTGGGAGGTCCCAGGTATTTATGGATCAGGGAGGGGCTTTCTTTTTGCTATCATCTCTGCAGAACGCCCTCTTCAGGTCGGTATTACCCACATGTTATGGATATCTTGAAGCGGGGTGTGTGACATACTTATAATACCCATTTTACAGGTGAGTATTTCACAAAATGGTATTTTGCTCCACCTACAGGGGGGACAAATTTGAAGGGCTCTTTTACTTTGATGTGAAGGCATCACAATCCCGCATTGCAGTACATTGACTGACCGCTGAAGGAACCATTAATTGCCTAGTGTGGGCAATTGCCATCCCATTATCCACTCCCCTCCCTATTATGATATTCTGTGGATCAATCTACTGCCCTGACCCCCCTACAAATCACGATTTAAATAAGTGTTAATAAGATTTTAAAAAGTTATTTACAGTGGGGAAGCTCAAGGCCAGGGGCATGTGGGAAAATGAAGGCAATGGAGCATATGCAGCCTACTTGTAATTTTATTATAAAAAACATCAATAAACATATCACTGATTAATATAACAATAGCTGCGCACTGTAGGTTCTAGACTGGGGATGACGAAAGGAATCACACCAATGAGAATGTATAAAAGATTGTATTGTGCACAAACCTATGATACAGGACAGTTGTTTAATAAAAAAACACACCATTACAAACAGCGTGGCATGCCCCATCCCATAGGCAGTGTGGAATCCTCCCTGTCCCATTCCCCATATAGGCAGCGTGGCATCCCCCTCCCATTCCCCATATAGGCAGTGTGGCATTCCCCCCATTCCCATAGGTAGTGTGGCATTTCCCCTCCCCCTATTTTCTCTTCCATCCAGTCCAGGCTGTCCCAATATCTTCACGATTGGGTGTTCGCCCCTAGGGGCACTTGACAAATGGCAGCTGCCCCTCTATCATTCCCCAGTTGTTCATCTTGCAGTTGGCTGCATAAGATCGTTGGCACTCTCTCTCAGAATTTGGCAGCAGAGCGGGGCCACCTAGCATGTCAGCCGCTGCAGGACCCTATTCCCATGGATCTCTTCTGACCCATTCCTGCCTCCCAGCCTTTTGGCTGCTATGGGGATCCATGATGGTAGGGTGAGCGCCGGGGTCTGTGGCGTTCGGCAAAGCACATGCTCTGGGCTACAGACCTTATTTATAAAAGGTAGCCGGCCACAGGCTTATCAGGCTTATGGTGAGCCTGAGGGGGAACCACCAATATCTTTTTATATATGTGTCCCTCCCTGCCCACAGCTTTATTTTTGTGTGTGTGCTGCATGCTTGGTGCGACTTTCACATTGTGCTCCTCTCTGACAGGCAGTGAGGAGCGGTCTCTGACCTCCTACTCACCTCCCTGCGTCCCCCCGTCAGCGTTTTCCTCATGGAGAGGATCTTCTGCTGACGTGCCACGGGGGGCGGGGTCCGGAGTCGGCGCGTAGCTGACGGCGCACCGGTGCCGCCCCTCCGAGGATCCTTCCAGATGGCGCGTTGTGGCCAGGCGCGCTCCTGCTGCTGTGCTGGGGAGCCAGGCTCAGGCCTTCCTTGCTGTGGACGCTGGCGGTGATCCCTCCTGTCCCTCTTTTGATTATTATTGCACATGTGCCATATGTCTTTTATGTTAAGGCTGACATGGGGCTTCTCTTTCTCTTTTGTTTAGATCGTGGGCTAAGGTTGAGGGTTGTGGTTCCTCCCGGTCCCCCTTCTTAATTAGAGGGATTGCTTATTAGGCTTAGGCCGTTAGCGTCTAGTAGCCTTATTGAATTTTACTATTCTTAATCACCATAATGGAGGCATCAGGGGATAGTGAGCCGGGGGCCCATTTGGGCAGGACAGGCTCTGCCCCTTGTGCAGAAGGAATCCTCTGGGCAGATTCAGCACTATTTGTCCCACTTGCGCCAGAGGCATCATTTTGGACCATGAGCGGGCGGTCACTCCAGGACCCTAGCCCTGTATTACCATCGGCCTCTCCGGACCCTCCGCTGCTGCATTCAGCCCCTAGTGAAGGGGAAGCCAGCAAGGGGTCTCATACTGATTTTGCGCACAGGCTGGCCAGTCTCGAGAAACGGATCTCGTTGACAGCTCCTGATTCTGACTTGGGCAGAGGAGAATGTTCCCTGCATCTCGGCGGTCTACATTCCCGGGGTGGCAGACTCCCTGAGCAGGAGCGCCTCACACCTGGGGGAATGGTCCCTGAGCAGCGAGACCTTTCAGGCTCTGTGTCTCCGCTGGGGTCAGTCGGACGTTGGCCTGTTTGCATCCAGACACAATCACAAGCTTCCAAGGTTTGTCTCCCTCTCAAGAGATCCTCTGGCCATTGCAACAGATGCTCTGGCGATTCCCTGGACGGCGTTCAAATTTCTGTATGCATTCCCTCCATTTCCGCTCCTGGGCCAAGTGTTGCGCAAGTCCGCTCCTGGGCCAAGTGCTGCGCAACATAGCCCAGGAAGGGGTACCAACCATCCTGGTGGCTCCTCGCCGGCCGAGAAGGAGTTGGTTTGCGGACATAGTTCAGATTTCAGTGGATCGATACATCATACTCGACGACCCAGGGCTTCTCACACAGGGGTTGCTGTGGCCCCCCAATTTTCGGACAGTGGCTTTGACGGCCTGGCTATTGAAACCTCAATCCTGACAGAGAAGGGGTTGTCGGCCACTGTTGTGCAGACTATGATTCAGGCACGGAAGAAGTCTTCATCCATGATATACTACAGAGTTTGGCATGCCTATATCGCTTGGTGCGAGGCCAAGAGCCTTCCTTGCCGAAAATTTGCTATTTCTAGGATTTTGGAGTTTTTACCACACGGCTTAGACCTGGGTCTCCAGCTGAGCACCCCCAAGGGTCAGGTCTCGGCTTTAGCCATTTTTTTCCAGAGACCCATTGCCAATCATAGGTTGATCAAGACCTTTTTCCAGGGTGTCACCCATGTCCGGCCAATGCGTAAGTCAGTATTACCGGTGTGGGACTTGAATTTAGTACTGTCTGCTCTTCAGGGTCCTCCCTTCGAACCATTGTGCGATGCTGCATTGTCTATTTTGACTCTCAAAGTGGTCTTTCTGGTAGCGATCACCTCGTGTATCAGAGTTGGCCGTGCTTTGTATGAAGCCTCCCTACTTTGAGCTGCACAGGGATAAGGTGGTTTTTCGTTTTAAACCGGATTTTTTGTCTAAGGTCGTTTCTCCCTTTCACCTTAATGAGGAAGTTGTTTTGCCTTCCTTGTGTCCAGCACCGGCTAATTCCCAAGAACGGACCCTCCATGCTTTGGATGTGGTCAGAGCCATAAGGTTTTACCTGGCTGCTACTGAATTCTTCAGGAGATCGGATTTGCTCTTTGTCCTAACAGAGGGTTCTAGGAAGGGATTGCCACCAGCCAAGTCCACGCTCACTAAGTGGATCAGACAGGCGGTGGTACAAGCATATTCTGCCAGGGGGGAGGAACCCCCTTTTCGGATCACACCTCACTCTACCAGAGCTATTGGTGCCTCTTGGGCTTTTCAGCATCAGGCATCGGTGGAACAAGTTTGTCAGGCCGCAACTTGGTCCTAAGTTCACACTTTTACAAAGTTCTACAAGGTGGATATCAGAGCCTCAGCTGACGCTGTTTTTGCCCGAAAGGTGCTTCAGGCGGTAGTAAAATGAACTGCATGCTGTTCCGCACTGGGGATCCCGCCCATATGGACACTGCTTTTGGATGTCCTAATCGTGAAGATATTGGGATGGCCTGGACTGGATGGAAGAGAAAAATACAATTCTGTGAAACTCACCTGTAGAATTGTTTTTGTATCCATCCAGCCCAGGTCGTCCCACCCCGCCCTTGTGTTCATTATGTCCTGTTTGCCTGTTATGGTGATCAGCCATTTTTGTTCATAGGACACTAGTTTTTCTAGTCTTTGCTTAGAGAGAGTACAAGCCGAAGCTATGTGAAGTAACATGGTTTCTTGGCCTCCCAGCCTGTCTCCTCTTTTACTGCTTTTTAACCACTGGAGAATGATAGAGGGACACCTGCCTTTATAGGGGGCCGGGAGGAGCTGCAGCTTTTGATCTTGCAGTCGAGCACCCCCTAGGGGCGGAATACCCACATGTCATCACTGGGACGACCTGGACTGGATATACTCAAAAACAATTCTACAGGTGAGTTTCACAGAATTGTATTTTTTCACAGCAGAGTTTAGGCTTTAACATGAAATGTCTTGTTTGTAATTTTTACACCGTTTTTTTTTTTTTATATTTTTGAGTAAAAAAAACTAAAAAAAAAACATTAAAAAGTTTGTTTTTTTTTTAATTGTTTCATTTATTTTAAATAAAACATTTATTTTATTAAAGAAAACTATATTGCATGTGAAAGCCCCATTTCTCCCGATTACAATGGTACCACATATGTATCAGTAGCCTCCCCAATCTGAAAAGAGAACTTTATAACATTTACAAATAAAATACAACTACTATCCACACTAAAAAGGGTTAAATAAAAAAATAAAATTGGCATGGGATAAGCGGCGATGACGTGCTATGATGTCATCGCCATTTATTGGCTGCATAAATAAATAAAGCTGCGGGAGGGGAGCGTCATCGTCTCCATAAACACAATCCATCTGCCGCTCGCCTCTGCCTGACCCCCCCCCTCCCCCTCCACTCAGCACAGCGGCCATATTGGGACGAGCCGCTCCTAACTGACACTGCCAGGTAACTCTGCCGCTGTGTGTGTGGGGAGAACTACAAGTCCCAGCATGCCCTCTCTGCCTGATAACATTTCCTATACATTGCTTGGCTGCTACAGCTGATCTCTTATCCAGCTGTGGAGAACTACAAGTCCCAGCATACCCTCCCCCCACTAATCTCCCCTGTTTATCCAGCTGTGGAGAACTACAAGTCCCAGCATACCCTCCCCCCACTAATCTCCCCTGTTTATCCAGCTGTGGGGAACTACAAGTCCCAGCATACCCTCCCCCCACTAATCTCCCCTGTTCATCCAGCTGTGGGGAACTACAAGTCCCAGCATATCCTCCCTCACTAATCTCCCCTGTTCATCCAGCTGTGGGGAACTACAAGTCCCAGCATATCCTCCCTCACTAATCTCCCCTGTTCATCCAGCTGTGGAGAACTACAAGTCCCAGCATACCCTCCCCCCACTAATCTCCCCTGTTTATCCAGCTGTGGGGAACTACAAGTCCCAGCATATCCTCCCTCACTAATCTCCCCTGTTTATCCAGCTTGGAGAACTACAAGTCCCAGCATATCCTCCCCTCACTAATCTCCCCTGTTTATCCAGCTGTGGAGAACTACAAGTCCCAGCATATCCTCCCTCACTAATCTCCCCTGTTTATCCAGCTGTGGGGAACTACAACTCCCAGCATATCCTCCCTCACTAATCTCCCCTGTTTATCCAGCTGTGGGGAACTACAAGTCCCAGCATACCCTCTTCAGCTTCATTTTTATCCCTTTAGATATTGCTGATCCCCTTTGCTTCCATAAATAGTTTTTCCATACCTCCCAAGTGTCCCTGATTTGGAGGGACTGTCCCTCTTTTGAGTCCATGTCCCCCTGTCCCTCGTTGTTCTCATTTGTCCCTCTTTGAGGTGTAACATGCAGATCTGCAGCAATAAATAATTAATTTGCCTATTCAAAGTGTTTATATTGTTGTAACTGTTACAATATATCTCTTATCCATCCCCCAATGAGGGGGCGTGGCTTCTTCCATCCCTCAATGAGGGGGCGTGACCTTATCAATCCCTTAATAAGGGGGCATGGCTTTATCAATCCCTCAATGGGGGGGGGGGGCGTGACTTTATAAATCCCTTAATGAGGGGGCGTGGCTTTATCAAGCCCTCGAGGAGGGGGCGTGGCTTTATCAACCCCTAATTAGGGGGCGTGGCCTTATTTAACAAATGCCCATCTTTCGCACCCTGAATAGTTGGTAGGTGTGTCTTTCTCTATATAGGGTTGGATGTATGGTTCCTTATAACAATGATGTCATGTGCCAATATAATACACCAACACATATTCCTGCTACACGCTACTACTTTGCTACTTTAACCCTTTCAGTGCCAGCCGCCCTAGAGGTGCCCCCACCCCTTGTTTCCGGACCATTTTCAGCATCTTGCTCTATATATGTTTCATTGTGATTTTTGCAGGAATTTCAATGGACTTCCTGGAGATGGTATATTGTGTTTTTCAGTAGAGTTTGGGCTTTAAAGCAGAACAAAACCCAGGAATTTGACTTTCCCTGGTTTGGTTCCATGTATGAGACAACTAATATGGTCGGACCTAGGCAAGCCACAACCTACTAAATCGGTGGTTCTCAACCTTTCTAATGCCGTGACCCCGCAATACAATTCCTCTTGTTACGGTGACCCCGCAATACAGTTCCTCATGATACGGTGACCCCGCAATACAGTTCCTCATGTTGCAGTGACCCCGCAATACAGTTCCTCATGTTGCAGTGACCCCGCAATACAGTTCCTCATGTTGCGGTGACCCCGCAATACAGTTCATCATGTTGCGGTGACCCCGCAATACAGTTCCTCATGTTGCGGTGACCCCGCAATACAGTTCCTAATCTTACGGTGACCCCGCAATACCGTTCATCATGTTGCGGTGACCCCGCAATACAGTTCATCATGTTGTGGTGACCCCGCAATACAGTTCCTCATGTTGCAGTGACCCCGTAATACAGTTCCTCATGTTACGGTGACCCCGCAATACAGTTCCTCATGTTGCGGTGACCCTGCAATACAGTTCCTCATGTTGCGGTGACCCTGCAATACAGCTCCTCATGTTGCGGTGAGCCCGCAATACAGTTCCTCATGTTGCCGTGACCCCGCAATACAGTTCCTCATGTTACGGTGACCCTGCAATACAGTTCCTCATGTTGCGGTGAGCCCGCAATACAGTTCATCATGTTGCGGTGACCCCGCAATACAGTTCCTCATGGTGCGGTGACCCCGCAATACAGTTCCTCATGTTGCGGTGACCCCGCAATACAGTTCATCATGTTGCAGTGACCCCGCAATACAGTTCCTCATGTTGCGGTGACCCTGCAATAAAGTTCATCATGTTGCCGTGACCCCGCAATACAGTTCCTCATGTTGCAGTGACCCCTCAATACAGTTCCTCATGTTGCTGTGACCCCGTAATACAGTTCCTCATGTTGCGGTGACCCCGCAATACAGTTCCTCATGTTGCGGTGACCCCGCAATACAGTTCATCATGTTACGGTGACCCCGCAATACAGTTCCTCATGTTGCAGTGACCCCGCAATACAGTTCCTCATGTTGCAGTGACCCCGCAATACAGTTCCTCATGTTGCGGTGACCCCGCAATACAGTTCCTCATGTTGCGGTGACCCCGCAATACAGTTCATCATGTTGCGGTGACCCCGCAATACAGTTCCTCATGTTGCGGTGACCCTGCAATACAGTTCCTCATGTTGCGGTGACCCCGCAATACAGTTCCTCATGTTGCGGTGACCCCGCAATACAGTTCCTCATGTTGCGGTGACCCCGCAATACAGTTCATCATGTTGCGGTGACCCCGCAATACAGTTCCTCATGTTGCGGTGACCCCGCAATACAGTTCATCATGTTGCAGTGACCCCGCAATACAGTTCATCATGTTGCCGTGACCCCGCAATACAGTTCCTCATGTTGCAGTGACCCCGCAATACAGTTCATCATGTTGCAGTGACCCCGCAATACAGTTCATCATGTTGCCGTGACCCCGCAATACAGTTCCTCATGTTGCAGTGACCCCGCAATACAGTTCCTCGTTGCGGTGACCCCGCAATACAGTTCATCATGTTGCGGTGACTCCGCAATACAGTTCATCATGTTGCGGTGACTCCGCAATACAGTTCATCATGTTGCCGTGACCCCGCAATACAGTTCCTCATGTTGCAGTGACCTCGCAATACAGTTCCTCATGTTGCAGTGACCCCGCAATACAGTTCCTCATGTTGCGCTGACCCTGCAATACACTTCCTCATGTTGCAGTGACCACACAATACAGTTCCTCATGTTGCCGTGACCCCGCAATACAGTTCCTCATGTTGCCGTGACCCCGCAATACAGTTCCTCATGTTGCAGTGACCCCGCAATACAGTTCATCATGTTGCGGTGACCCCGCAATACAGTTCCTCATGTTGCAGTGACCCCGCAATACAGTTCCTCATGTTGCAGTGACCCCGCAATACAGTTCCTCATGTTGAGGTGACCCCGCAATACAGTTCCTCATGTTGCAGTGACCACGCAATACAGTTCCTCATGTTGCAGTGACCCCGTAATACAGTTCCTCATGTTGCGGTGACCCCGCAATACAGTTCCTCATGTTACGGTGACCCCGCAATACAGTTCATCATGTTGCTGTGACCCCGCAATACAGTTCCTCATGTTGCGGTGACCTCGCAATACAGTTCCTCATGTTGCAGTGACCCCACAATACAGTTCCTCATGTTGCAGTGACCACGCAATACAGTTCCTCATGGTGCAGTGACCCCGCAATACAGTTCCTCATGTTGCAGTGACCACGCAATACAGTTCCTCATGTTGCAGTGACCCCACAATACAGTTCCTCATGTTGCAGTGACCCCACAATACAGTTCCTCATGTTGCAGTGACCACGTAATACAGTTCCTCATGTTGCTGTGACCCCGCAATACAGTTCCTCATGTTGCAGTGACCACGCAATACAGTTCCTCATGTTGCAGTGACCCCGCAATACAGTTCCTCATGTTGCGGTGACCTCGCAATACAGTTCCTCATGTTGCAGTGACCACGCAATACAGTTCCTCATGTTGCTGTGACCCCGCAATACAGTTCCTCATGTTGCAGTGACCACGCAATACAGTTCCTCATGTTGCAGTGACCCCGCAATACAGTTCCTCATGTTGCAGTGACCCCGTAATACAGTTCCTCATGTTGCTGTGACCCCGCAATACAGTTCCTCATGTTGCAGTGACCCCGTAATACAGTTCCTCATGTTGCAGTGACCCCGTAATACAGTTCCTCATGTTGCAGTGACCCCGCAATACAGTTCCTCATGTTGCCGTGACCCCGCAATACAGTTCCTCATGTTGCAGTGACCCCGCAATACAGTTCCTCATGTTGCGGTGACCCCGCAATACAGTTCCTCATGTTGCCGTGACCCCGCAATACAGTTCCTCATGTTGCCGTGACCCCGCAATACAGTTCCTCATGTTGCCGTGACCCCGCAATACAGTTCCTCATGTTGCCGTGACCCCGCAATACAGTTCCTCATGTTGCGGTGACCCCGTAATACAGTTCCTCATGTTGCGGTGACCCTGCAATACAGTTCCTTATGTTGCCGTGACCCCGCAATACAGTTCCTAATGCTGCCGTGACCCCAAACCAAAAAATTATTTTGGTGACTAGTTCAAAACTGGAATTTTGCTCCAGTTATGATTGGGAATGTAAATACCTGATATGTATTATGTATTCTCATTGCTACAAATCAAACATAATTTAAACATAGTGATTTATCACAAAAACAATATTTAATTATATGTTGAGAAATATTTATTACTAATTCCAATAAATAACATTTCACCATGGCATAGCATGTGTCGGAAACTGTCATTTTTCCGCCTCTTATTGAAATTAATAGGAGGCTGCGGCGGATTATGTGGTAACTGGAGATTCTCGGGAGCTCTCTCCCACAAAATCCGCCGCACTCACAATGAAATCAATAGGAGGCGGATTCAATGCCGGAAATATGGGAAAATAGTGGGAGATATGGGAGATAATTATACATTGGGGAACAGTGTGAGCTACATCTTATAGTATAAGACACTGTGTAAATGTTTGGTGCTTTGTGTAAGTGTAAGCTGCTTTGTGTACTGTGTAATGATTACACACAAAGCACCTTACACTTACACAGTATTGTGCGTATGGTGTGTGTTACACCAGCAGGCTGTCTCGCAGGCTCTCTTGGCTTCTGTCCTCCGCTTCCCCCACCCCTTAGACCCCGGACGGATGATGCAATCTCATCTGCGCATGCAATCAGTTTGGAACACGCATCCATAACGGCGTGCATTCCAGCTGAATAGCACTGCTGCAGATGGTAGCGCGACTTCTCAGCGGCTAAAGCCATCGGAAATATGTATTTTCCGATGGCTTTAGGTGACCCCTGTGTTTTGGTCATCCGACCCCCCGCCGGGGTCCCGACCCACAGGTTGAGAACCACTGCTCTATATACTTACCCAGCAGAACCGACACGGGAAGCCGTGCGCGCAGGTGTTGCCTGCTGCATTCACTTACCTGGGAACATGTGTGCTGCCACTAGTATGCGGGTAATTTTTGCACCTTTATACTCAGCTCTTTGGCTATTATTGAATGTTTGCACAATGCACTTTAGGGGTCTTTTTTTGTGTCCTTAATTATTGTTAGTTATTAGGTTATTATTTGGCATGATAGAGCTACTTGGGAAATTGTATTTATTTGATTGAAATTGTATATTCATTGTACACACTTTGTGATTAATATTGTCATTTTTTGTATATTTATTAATGTATTCAGGCACCAGCTAGCATTAGAGTTTTGCACTTGTCGCTTTATTATTGTAATCCAGGACCTATTCATTATTTTTTGTGCCGGCACAAATAATATTACAGGCTGATTCATCACTAATGCCAGGTAGCGACAGATGAGCGTCTGTAGCGAGGATTTCAGAGCGCCCGCTAGTAGTCGCTGTGCTCGGCCGTGGGTCGCTAGTCCAGAGTCATGTGACCGATTCTGTTGAGCGACTGGGATAGCGCCATGTAGCGTCCGATTCATCATTATCCCAGGCTCAGCGTACAGCGCCGACGTTCAGCCTTGCAGAGCGCCACGTATTACCTCTCGCTACCTGTTGCTCTCCCATACATTTCTATGGACGTTCTTTTATTTCTCTTTAAACAGGGTTTTTATTAATATTTATTTTTTTAAATCTCAAATAATGTTGTGACCTCTCCTGGCCTAGAAAAAGCCATTTTTGAAAATATTTTTCATGTTTTATATATTTATGCAGAAATGGCATTACAGGTCCGGCATTAATGTGTCATGTTACAATGTTATAACAATGTAATTCCATGTGTTTTCGCTTTGTTACTGGTGGATACATGCTAAAAAAACAGCCTTTAAACACACAGCCTGCGGCGCTCTGGGCTACAGCAAAGCATTTTTGAGCACCGGTGGTGTGTGAGGCTGTTTTTTTGATGAATATGTTGTGAGTCGGTCGCACTGACCAGTAGCTAACATTTTCTCCCATACGCCGCTATACTGCTCATATAGCGACTCCCCACAACGTATTCATCAAAGCTGCACAGCGACTGAGGCGCTCTGAACTAGTGACCCACGGCCGAGCACAGTGACTACTAGCTCTGAAATGCTGCTACAGCTGCTCAACTGTCGCTACCTGGCGTTAGTGATGAACCAGCCCAGTCCGAAGCCTCAGCTGGAAGGTGTGAGTTCCATTGTCCATAGTGTGGATCCAGTGCTGAGCTATGAGACGATGGGAGGAAGGGGTCATGTGACTCATCAGTCATTGATGTAACCGAATAACTATCTTCGAGGTATTAAATCAGGGGAGTCATCACTGAGGGGCCACATCAGCATATAAACCGAGGGCCGGTTTATAACAAAAATCTACCACAATCAGGTGTTTGCCCAGGGCAGCCACTAAAAATGTTTCTGGCCAGGAAAGATGCTGAATTGTTTTGTCCAGGATAGATGCAGACGCTGAATTATTTTACCCAGGAAAGATGTAGATGCTAAATTATTTTACCCAGGAAAGATACAGAAACTGAATTATTTTACCCAGGACAGATGTAGATGCTAAATTATTTTACCCAGGAAAGATGCAGAAACTGAATTATTTTACCCAGGACAGATGTAGATGCTTAATTATTTTACCCAGGATAGAGGCAGACGCTGAATTATTTTACCCAGGACAGATGCAGACGCTGAATAATTTTACCCAGGAAAGATGCAGAAACTGAATTATTTTACCCAGGACAGATGTAGATGCTAAATTATTTTACCCAGGAAAGATGCAGAAACTGAATTATTTTACCCAGGACAGATGCAGATGCTTAATTATTTTACCCAGGACAGATGTAGATGCTTAATTATTTTACCCAGGATAGAGGCAGACGCTGAATTATTTTACCCAGGACAGATGCAGACGCTGAATTATTTTACCCAGGAAAGATGCAGACGCTGAATAATTTTACCCAGGAAAGATGCAGACTCTGAATTATTTTACCCAGGACAAATGTAGATGCAAAATTGTTTTACCCAGGAAAGAGGCAGGCGCTAAATGTTTTTGCCCATGAATGTTGCAGACCCTAAATTATTATACCCAGGATAGATGCAGAATAATTTTGCCCAATATAGATGTAGGAACTAAATGTTTTTGCCCAGGATAGATGCAGGCGCTAAATGTTTTTGCCCAGGAAACATGCAGATTCTGATTTTTTTTTTCCCTAGGATAGATGCAGACCCTAAATTATTTTGCCCAGGATAGATGCAGATGCAATTTTTTTTGCCCTGGAAAGATGCTGAATTATTTTGTCCAGGACCCCACGACCACACACTGGGGGCCTTGCGTTTGGCACATTTGTATTAAATGTTTCCTATTTTTTAACTGGATAGACACAGACACAAAGTTTTACCCAGGAAATATGCAGACCCTAACTGATTTTACCCAGGATAGAGGCAGACACTGAATTATTTTACCCAGGACAGATGCAGATGCTGAATTATTTTACCCACGAAAGATGCAGATGCTGAATTATTTTACCCCAGACAGAGGCAGACGCTAAATTATTTTACCCAGGACAGATGTAGATGCTAAATTATTTTACCCAGGACAGTTGCAGACGCTGAATTATTTTACCCAGGATAGATGCAGACACTAAATGTTTTTGCCCAGGAAAGATGCAGATGCTGGATTATTTTACCCTGGAAAGATGCAGACCCTAAATTATTTTACTCAGGATAGATGCAGACACATTTTTTTTTGCCCAGGAAAGATTTTGTCTGGGACAGCCCCACAATCATCCTACTTGACGATAGCTAGCAATAACCCTTGCAGTAGCTGTAGCACCCTTTGCTGTGCCACTTAATTGGGTGGGTTAGGTGGGAGATAGTTCTCTTCTACCCCTATCAGGAGGCCACATAAAAAGGTTTTGAGGGCCGCATCCTATTTTTTTACAGACTCTAAATTATTTTACCCAGGATAGATGCAGACGCTACTTTTTTCCCCCAGGATGGATGCAGATGCTAAATTATTTTACCCAAGATAGATGCAGACACTGAATTTTTTTTACCCAGAAAGATGCTAAATGATTTTACCCAAGATAGATGCAGACTCTAAATGTTTTTACCCAGGACAGATGCAGATGTTATATTTTTGCTCAGGAAAGAGGCAGACTCAAAATTATTTTACCCAGGAAAGATGCAGAATTTAAATTATTTTACCCAGGACAGATGCAGATGATATATTTTTGCCCAGGAAAGATGCAGAAGCTAAATTATTTTGATGCAGAATTATTTTGCCCAGGACAGATGCAGACCCTAAATTATTTTACCTAGGACAGATGCGGGTGCTATTTTTTTTGCCCAGGAAAGATGCAGACCCGAAATTATTTTACCCAGGATAGATGTAGATGTTAAATGTTTTTGCCCAGGAAAGATGCAGACTCTAAATTATTTTACCCAGGATAGATGCTGACATGGGCAGGCTGATTCATGACTAACACCAGGTAGCGACAGATGAGCGTCTGTAGCAGGCATTTTCAGCCTGGGATAATGATGAATCGGACGCTACATGGCGTTATCCCAGTCGCTCAACAGATTCAGCTTGATAAATGTGTAACTGCTGCCGTGTCTGGCGTTTACCTGTCGCTACCTGTCATTAACAAGGCGCTACCTGACGCTATCCCTTCATAAATAAGGAACTTAATGTTTTTGCCCAGAAAAGATTCAGATGCAGATTTTTTTTACCAAGGAAAGATGCAGATGCTAAATTATTTTACCCAGGACAGATGCCGAGTCTACAAATAATGCATGTTTGGTCTCTTTGCAGAGCTCAGTTGCACTTGTCCAAGAAAACAGGACCTTCAGCAATCTCCTCTGATTGTTACTACAAGACCTCTGGACTCGATCATGCCCGAAGCACTCAATCATTTCTTATACGAGCCTAGAGGTTCATCTGATGCAAAGGTTCAGGCGTTGCAAAGGGAAGAAGTCAAGCGGGAAGTCCACAGCTTCTTTAAAAATGGCGAAGAAGCGGACAAGGTCCTCCGCGTGTTACTGGATGACGGGCCTCTGTTCTCCTTGTGCGCAGACCCCATCGCATCCAGGATCATGTGCACCGCTCTGAAACCAGAACTAGAGAAGGGCTCGGACCTAGATCAGTATATCACTACCACCGCCATCTACCTCCTCTACCTGAAGGGATTAATAACGGGTCGAGGTGGAAATAAAACCGCGCTTATCTGCCTGAAGAAACTGTGTACCATGGCCAACAAAGGGGTCCTCGGAGAGAAGGTCCGGTTCCAGGAATACGATCTGGGGCGTTACGGCCTTTCCTATTCACAGGTGGAAGCCGCGTTTCCAAACAACAGCATCTTCTACGAAAGCTCAACCTTCTACGGCTTCATCCACCCGAGTGTGCAAGAGTTCCTGGCTGCTCTACATTATGGGCTGGATGACGGGTATGGGGAGGAGGACGGGGCCTCCTGGGGGAAAGAAGACTCTTCCCTCCCGGACATCTGTAAAGGGCAGTCGATAGGTAGGGGTGTGCCGACACTGGCGGTGCGATTTCTGTTTGGCCTATTAAACAAGAAGCAGGTGAAGGCGTTTTCCGAGAGCACCGGCTGTAACGTCTCACTTCCAGACCCTTCCAAGATGGCCAAGTGGCTGATGGATTTCTTTCCGCCGGGTTTCTGTGCCAAAGCCATTTTCTGTCTACACGAGACTCAGAACCGCGACTTCATAAAGGGAGCCATGTCATCGGTTTCCTCCATAGACCTGACGGCCGAGCCCTTAATGATCTTCTGTCCACCAACACCCATGTGGGGGGACAGATATTACTTCAAACAGCTGGCCTATTGCCTGGAGACTTGTGAACGTGTCCCATCCATGACTTTCTCTTTATTTGTTATGGATCCCGAGGACCTTGACCTGTTGATGCCGTATCTACAAAGGTGCCAGGCGCTTGAGTAAGTAGCGGTGGGACGATTTGCCATCAAAAGTGAGTGTCTGGGCATCGTGTAAACTAAATCTCTGGGGAATCCTTCTGATGGGGGACTTAGAAATGGCTGCACATCCTGTTGCAGAGTGTGAATGCTGGGTGCAGTGGAGTCACAATCCAGATAGACATTAGTGGTATAACAGGAACTGGCTTTACTGGAACACGAATGCAGAAAGAATGACACCTTACATGTTGGCTAAACACAGACAGGAAGAGAAGACGAGGCAGCAACTAGAAGCGCAGGAACTAACAACACAGCCAGGGCCGGCTCCAGGTCTATGAGGCCCCCTTGCGCGAATGAGGTGAGGACAATCCTAGTGCCAGCTGGCAATGCTGGCACTAGGGGAGTCCTCACTCACTGGAGCGGCAGCCATCTTTTTGTTCCCTGGCCGAGGACCATTTGAAATGAACGCCACCGCCACCGAAAGGACTTGGATCACGGGGCTGAGGTAAGTTGTTCAGCAGCTTTGGCTGCTGCAACCTTCAAGTTAGGCTGGTGGATAGGTTGCACACAGGGCTGGCATCAGCACCCGGCAAGCCTGGTCAGCTGCCGAGGGCCCCACCCCCCCTTTTACCAATGTGGTTAAAGAACTGCACACACTTCTATTCTCTGTCTCTCTGCTCCATCCATCCCTGTCTCTTCAGCACTGACCGTGGTTGTATGTCACCTCTGCCTTATTCATCCCTATCCCCTGAGCCCTGACCCATTCATCCCTATCCCCTGAGCCCTGACCCATTCATCCCTATCCCCTGAGCCCTGACCCATCCATCTCTATCCCCTGAGCCCTGACCCATCCATCTCTATCCCCTGAGCCCTGACCCATCCATCTCTATCCCCTGAGCCCTGACACATCCATCTCTATCCCCTGAGCCCTGACACATCCATCCCTATCCCCTGAACCCTGACCCATTCATCCCTATCCCCTGAGCCCTAACCCATTGGTTGTACGTCACCTCTGCCCCATCCATCCCTATCCCCTGAGCCCTGCCCCATCCATCCCTATTCCCTGAGCCCTGACCCATCCATCTCTATCCCCTGAGCCCTGACCCATCCATCCCTATCCCCTGAGCCCTGACCCATCCATCTCTATCCCCTGAGCCCTAACTCATCCATCTCTATCCCCTGAGCCCTGACCCATTCATCCCTATCCCCTGAACCCTGACCCATTCATCCCTATCCCCTGAACCCTGACCCATTCATCCCTATCCCCTGAGCCCTAACCCATTGGTTGTACGTCACCTCTGCCCCATCCATCCCTATCCCCTGAGCCCTGCCCCATCCATCCCTATCCCCTGAGCCCTGCCCCATCCATCCCTATCCCCTGAGCCCTGACCCATCTTTCTCTATACACTCAGCCCTGCTGCATCCATCCCTATCCCCTGAGCCCTGACCCATCCATCCCTATCACCTGAGCCCTGACCCATCCATCCCTATCCCGTGAGCCCTGACCCATCCATCCCTATCCCGTGAGCCCTGACCCATCCATCCCTATCCCCTGAGCCCTGACCCATCCATCCCTATCCCCTGAGCCCTGACCCATCCATCCCTATCCCCTGAGCCCTGACCCATCCATCCCTATCCCCTGAGTCCTGACCCATCCATCCCTATCCCCTGAGCCTTGACCCATCCATCCCTATCCCCTGAGTCCTGACCCATCCATCCCTATCCCCTGAGCCCTGACCCATCCATCCCTATCCCCTGAGCCCTGACCCATCCATCCCTATCCCCTGACCCCTGACCCATCCATCCCTATCCCCTGAACCCTGACCCATCCATCCCTATCCCCTGAGCCCTGACCCATCCATCCCTATCCCGTGAGCCCTGACCCATCCATCCCTATCCCCTGAGCCCTGACCCATCCATCCCTATCACCTGAGCCCTGACCCATCCATCCCTATCCCGTGAGCCCTGACCCATCCATCCCTATCCCGTGAGCCCTGACCCATCCATCCCTATCCCCTGAGCCCTGACCCATCCATCCCTATCCCCTGAGCCCTGACCCATCCATCCCTATCCCCTGAGCCCTGACCCATCCATCCCTATCCCCTGAGTCCTGACCCATCCATCCCTATCCCCTGAGCCTTGACCCATCCATCCCTATCCCCTGAGTCCTGACCCATCCATCCCTATCCCCTGAGCCCTGACCCATCCATCCCTATCCCCTGAGCCCTGACCCATCCATCCCTATCCCCTGAGTCCTGACCCATCCATCCCTATCCCCTGAGCCTTGACCCATCCATCCCTATCCCCTGAGCCTTGACCCATCCATCCCTATCCCCTGAGCCTTGACCCATCTTTCTCTATACACTCAGCCTTGCCCCATCCACCCTTATCCCCTGAGCCCTGCCCCATCTATCCCTATCCCCTGAGCCCTGACCCATCTTTCTCTATACACCCAGCCTTGCCCCATCCATTCCTATCCCCTGAGCTCTGACACATCCATCCCTATCCCCTGAGCCCTTCCCCATCCATCCCTGTCTCCTCAGCTTAACCCATCCATCCATGTGCCCCTAGTTCTGCCCCATCCATCCCTGCCCCCTCAGCCATCCCTCCATGCCCCTCCAGCTGAGCCCTATTCATCCCTGTCCCGTCCACTCTGCCCCACAACCATGTCCCCTCAATTCTTTCCCATCCAACCATCTACCCTCAGTTCTGCCCCATCCCCTCAGCTCTACGCCTCTCCATCCCTGTCCTCCCAGCTTTGCCCATCTACCTCTCTTGCTTCCAGCTCCTCCAGTCTATCCATCTTTCTTCCAGCTCTGCCCATCTACCCCCCCCCCCACACCAGCTCTACCCAGCCATTCCTGTCCTTTTCATGTTGCCTATCCATCCCTCTTCCTCCCACCTATCACAACATCCATCCATTCCTGCCCTCCCTGTTTTGTCCATCCCTCTTCCTCAATACTCTGCCCATTCATGTGAGGCCAAACTAAAAAACAGCTGCAATAGGGGGTTGGGGGGCAAGTAGCCCTTCTTAGTTTTGTCCATGAAATTTATAGACCCCTGACTCGCCACTCTCTGAGATCATGCCGCCCGAGGGCCCCCATAAACCTGAAGCCGGCCCTGGTTGCACAACAGCCCATCAGACAGCTTTTCCATGTTTGAGCCTAATGCCGATGCTTCTGGCTGAAGTCCATGTTTGGGTTTGAGAACCTGAACTGGTACAGGCCCTAACTTTGCGGTTCACTCAACACTATTCATGGAGCAAGCCCTACTTACCCAGATTTAATAAAACACAGTGCCAGAGAATGGTTGGAGAACAGGCCAAGGGCCAGTACTAGATTCACCCTCTGGGTTTGCTTTAAAGAGTCAGACAAAAGGCGAAAGGTCAGAAGAGAAAAGGTCTTCACTACAGCAGTCAACTGAGGTCACAGAGAGCTAATTCACCCACACTAAAACTGAGCCCCCTTATAGCCAATTACTAGCACACACACAGTCATCTCTGGACCCCTAAAATGGTTCAGTACAAATCGGAAGCCCTACGAACTACCACATGCAAGTCAGGACTCTCTCCACGACCTACCCACCCTGGGCAAGTGGAGCATGTTGGACCCAATTCTGAATTACAGCATAACTGATGCATGGGTTATTTAAAGAACACCAGACTGGGGTTATGAGGGAACAGAGGGTGTAAAAACATTGGTTTAGCTCCCCCTTTGCTGTCTCATCCATTGGTTCTTGTCATGAATAAAGGAGGTTTTATGCCTTGATCCAGACCGGATTTCGTTCATACTGCAAACAATCGTTTACCCCCACACACAGTCTTTGGAAAAAGCCTAATAGCCAGACACTACATACACACACAGATCTCAAACTAAGATCTCACCTTATGCAGTTAATATACCCAATCCCACGATAAGGTCCTAGGCCCAAATATACAGCAATAAAGTCACCCTCCGATTTACCGATTGTTAAGTGATCTCCCACCCCCAGACAGGCACTAGTAGCGATAGGCAAGCACACAGGGCACAAGATTCAGAACACATACAATGTATCTCCTTAAGTTTAGCGGCTTAGCACACAGAAGACCACTTTATAAATCTTTAGGATTTAATTCACCCATAAGGGGCAGTGCATGTAAAACAAAGATGTACAGTAAAAATAACAGACAAAATATGGCAAGATGCTTATAAAATAAAAGGGAGAAATAAATTTATCTCTTGTGAAGATAATGACCTGTTGTGAGGGGTACACGGAAAGTAGTGATAACAGCCTTCTTAATAGAAGCAATCCCCTGGCATGTCCCATCTCTCTCATTTTTAAACTGGTTATAGGGGTGGGCATCATGCTGTATGTAGCCAATTGGGTTACAGGGGTGTTCCATTGTAAAAGTTATGCTTTAATGTCTATTTTCTTTTGAAGAGAGGTGTGCAGCAAATGTCTCATTCACTGCTTTGTAGTATTGTAGTAAGTAGACAAGTCAATTATCACATAGGGAGGTGTCACCTGAAAGGAGGCCTATTTAGCACAGGGTTCCAAAGTGGCTTGTTCTTCTGCCCTGTCATATGCAAATGGCTCCCTGTTGGTAACGCCAGACAAATTTACTAGCATGCCTCTAATTGACAAGGTGTGTTTTGACAACCACAGTTTTGGTCATATTTTTATCTGGCCATATTTTTATATATCCTCACAGTTCTGCTTCCACTCATTGTGACTTGACAACCCTGATTCACGCTTGCCCCTTGCTAGCCGACTTTTCATCTCTGGAGGACAATGGAATCCTACTTGGAACATTGACCCTCTTTTTTGTCCCTAAATTCGGAATGGCCACTTATATAGTATGGGCCATATATGAGCGCTAGATATGCCCAAAGGTCCTAATGGGTTTGAGCCTGTGGGAGGGCAGGTAGGTGAGATTAATATTTTTTAGGTTGCTTGGAAAGGAACTTTTACTGCTTCTGTTCTCACCCTATCTTGCTTTTTTTTTAGTAATACATGTCTTTAGTCTCCTTTTCTGTAGCACAATTCTGCATCTTTTTGCATTTCTACAGGTTCTCTACATGTGAATTACCTTCAAGGAGCTATGACGATCTTTTTCGGGGGCCCACCAAAGTCAATTTTTCATTTTGTAGGATAGGCAGTGAAGCAGTAGTGAAGGACCTGTGTGAGGGTCTCAGACATCCAGGCTGCACTGTCCAGGAACTGAGGTGAGCGTGAATTTAAATATATAATTAACAAATAAATAAGGACTCTGGAATAACTTTTCTGTGGCAGAAAAGTTGTAGTAAAGAATTTTCTAGGGATACGATTAAGTGTTATGATTTCAAATGTCTGCCTTTACCCCAAAGGCCTGGGGATGAGAATTAACTTAACTTAAAATCTTCAGGATTTTAGATGACAGTTTTTTTACGAGACACATTTTCATAAATAAAATAAAATCTAAAAAAGAGTTTAAAAAACACACTGCTCCCCACAGAAGCCACAACCTACCTAATTACCTGGTAATTGAGGTTTAAACTGACTAAACCTGACTAAACTGCAAACATTATTTTGTAATAAACGTAGCACGCAGTGTTTAAAAAAAACACCCTCAATCACCTTCTGTGGGGAGCAGTGTTTTTTTATTCTTTTTAACTCTTATTTATTTATGAAAATGTGTCTCGTAAATTGGAAATTGTGATTAGCGTTTTGCCTTTTTAAATCGTTCAAAAACAGTTTTGAAAATGATTTCACGCTGCCTCATGCATACCCAAATTATTTCCTTATCTCCTACATAGATTTCATATAGGACGTCGGACCCTGGAATGTTGGAACTCTCCTGCAGCGACTGCAATGTGCAGAGACATACGTTCTGTTCTTATCGCAAACCGATCTCTCACCACACTGGATTTATCAGGTAAAGATTTACAGAGCTCTGGAGTGAAGATTCTGAATGAAGGACTTCGAGAGTCAGCTTGTACCTTGAAGGACTTAAGGTAAGAATGATATTGCACATAACTTAGGAGGTTATTCATCAAGGGATAGCGCCAAGGTGTTCCATTGTAGTGGCAGATAGCGTCTGGTGAACGCCGGGAGCTGTACGCAAAACCACATTTATGAAAGGGAATCTGGTGAGCGACTCTGACAGCACCATGTAGCGCCCGATTCATCATTACAGGTGTCTCAGCAAATAGCACCGGCGCTCTAGCTTCTAGAGCACCAGGTATTACCTGTCGCTCTCCCATACATTTCAATGGGCGTTCCTTTTCTTCTGTTTAAACAGGGTTTTTTGTTTTTCATTTTTTTTCCTCTCAAATAATTGTGTGACGTCTCCTGCCTAGAAAGAGTCATTTTTGAAAACTTTTTTTGGATTTTTTATATTTTTGCAGAATTGTCATTACAGGGCTGGCATTAAAGTGTTAATACAACAGTGTTACAACAATGTCATTCCATGTGTTTTTTAAATTAAAAAAAACGAGTGTTGGTCCAGTTAAAGTACTTGAAAGCATCAAACCCAACCAATTATTGGCACGTGGATCCCTCTGCCCCATAAAAATTCTTATCCCAGGCAAGGAGATACCCCATCCCCCAAAGAGGTTATCTGGTAAAATCAAAATGGAATTAGTCACTGAAAGCAGAAGATAGGTAAGCCCTCATGCTTATCTGCCTGCCCTACTCTAACCAAATTAGCTCTCATGCATTGCACGGACAATACCTATGTATCTCCCCAACCTCAGTAGTGTACAAGAACCTTGCAAATCTTCTGGTCTAGCAGAGGGCCCCTCGAGCCACACAACAGGGGTCCATGTGCAACATGTGGCTCCTGACTTACAGGCTGTGGACCCCTGGTATAGATATTACATATTTTATTGTCCCCTCATATTATACATGCAACCTATAAAATAATAAATGGGAGTCAGTTGTAATAATCCAATAATTCATCTATTATGTTCTATTATGTATTATGTTACAGGCTGAGGGATTGTTCATTGACACCCCTGTGCTGTGAGGACCTCAGCCTCATCACAAAACCTCTCGCCAAGCTGGATTTATCATATAACAACCTTCAAGACTCTGGAGTGAAACTTCTGTGTGAGGGACTCAGACACCCAGACTGCACCCTGCAGGAGCTGAGGTGAGATTGATATTATAGTTTATATAATAATCTGCAAGACTCTGGGGTGGAACTTCTGTATGAGGGACTCAGGCACCCAGACTGCACCCTGCAGGAGCTGAGGTGAGATTGATATTATAGTTTACATAATAATCTGCAGGACTCTGGAGTGAAACTTCTGTGTGAGAGACTCAGGCACCCGGACTGCACCCTGCAGGAGCTGAGGTGAGATTGAAATCATAGTTTATATAATAATCTGCAGGACTGAAAGTGAAATTTTATACAAAGATTATATGCCCAGGCTTTACTATGTACCGTACAGTTGTGGCTGAGGCTAGTCTATGCAGAGCTCAATTTACCCTGCAAGAGTCAAGGTAGGGTCCATAATACAAATTGCAAAATACTACATGGAAAGTAAGACATCAAAATAATGTCCTGCATGACAGCCAAGGCAGGAAATTATTCTCACCTTTTCCCCTGAACTTTCTGAAGTGGTGAAGCTACAGTGGAGTGCTATAATGATGGCTGCCTAGGCTGGAGGTGAGCTTCCTGGAGAGCCTGGAAAAGAGAGACTACTGTGGTGAACTCCAGAAGCTGCAACTTTTGGAGACCAGTGTTGATGGAAGTGGCTGTGGTGAAGACAAGTGGCTTCTTCACAGGTGGGGGCACTGAAGTGGCAGCAAGGTGGGAGGCAGTGAGGTCAGAAGTTCTGGAGAAAGAAAATTGAGGTTCTCAAAGTGGGACAATGGAGTCAGCAGAATGGGAGGATGCGCTCCACAGCATAGTGCCAACTTGACTAACTCTCCCTTCCCCCAGCATAGTCTCCAACGTCTACACCATGAATGGTCCTTCCCAGCATCAGTTTCCTATTCCAAGGCCTACTATTTTGTTCCCTATCATCATTACTCTGACTTGGTTCCCTTCCCCATGGGCATGATGATCCCCTTCACCCTCCTATGATGAAACACTTACATGAGTAAGTATACTCTATAGTTACCCGGTTCCCATCTAGGCTCCTTTTTGAATATCAGCACCACATTTTGCAATCTATACCCAGTCATTATAGAACCTTGAAATATTGCAAATAATGGTTTGGCTATGCTGCAGAATCTGATGTTGGATGATAATACATTCAGCACAGTGTTGTCTCTCTGCAGCCTCCGGAGGTGTCAGTTGTCTCCTTTGTGCTGCGCTTATCTGGCCTCTGCCCTTATCACCAATCGATTTCTCATCAAACTTGATCTGGAACATAACAAAATAAAGAGCTCCGGGGCAAAACGTCTGTGTAAAGGACTCCAAGACTGTTCGCTGCAGGAGCTGAGGTGAGGATTCAACTTCAAACTGGAAGTGTATTTGCAGGAGGGAAAAGTTGCAAGTGTGTGGGTGCATGTGCATCAGGGGGTGTTGTAGGTGCTTCTGTTGCGGTGCATTAGTGGGGGTGTGTTCGGGGTGCACATCTCTGGGTGTGTGCAGTGTGTGCTCGGTTGCGAGTGTGACTTGTTGATAGAGGTGAGTAATTCGGAAAGGGCAAGATTGGAACCCTCTCAGAAGAGTAGCCCTTGAGATAGACCTTATATATGTAATGTCATAGCTCAGCTCAGGCATAGCCAAGGGTTGGTGCATTGTATCGGCAATGTCCTAAACTGTTTTCCATCTTGTAATTGTGGTCAGATGTGCCTTGTCTTGTGATCAGGTGTGCCTTGTCTTGTGGTCAGATGTGCCTTGTCTTGTGGTCAGGTGTGCCTTGTCTTGTGGTCAGATGTGCCTTGTCTTGTGGTCAGATGTGCCTTGTCTTGTGGTCAGATGTGCCTTGTCTTGTGATCAGATGTGCCTTGTGTGCGATTTTTAATGATATAGACAGAAACTATTGTGATGTGGTCATGTGTAACGGCTCAAACCTAGACCAGGGCAAACCTAGCCTCTGATCTTGAATGTGCATTGTATGAGCCCACATATGAATCAGTCAGGAACACATCCCATAGAATAATCAATTTTGATTGCAAACTTTAGGCAGGCCATAATAGGGTTGCCCCTTTTGGAGGATATCAAACGATTTCCCCCACAAGCCCTTTCCCTATTTTTGAATAGCTCTGATTATGCTGATGCTCAATGCGTTATTTCAAATGGAGGTAAGTCTGTGTTTATCTCTGGTCTTCTTTAACAGCCTGGAGTGGTGTGGTCTCTCTCAGAGGTGCTGTAAAGCCATTTCCTCTGTTCTTATCACAAATCGATCTCTCACCAAACTCAATTTAAATCGTAATCGTCTGAAGGACTCTGGAGTGAAAATTCTATGTGAAGGACTAAAACATCCCGACTGTACCCTGCAGGAATTGAGGTGGGAACTGACAACATCTGTAATAAGGTCTGATGAACATATATTAACGTGTATATATTAACATGTATTGATGTGCTTTGCCAGATCTGAATGGAGATCATGTTAGAATGCAGTAATCTGCAGGACTAGATTTTCATACATATTCTGTTTTCTGTTCTGGTTGCACTGAACCAAAATTGTGTTGGAATTTAATTGTAATCTGATTCTCTACAGCAACATCAATGGTTCTTCTGGCATAAACCAGCTGCTTTTTCTGAGTGACATGAGAAATATGAATGAGACAGAGATACATGACTGTCTAAGGGTAAACTAGTCAGATGCTGGGACTGTCCCACTTTGAGGCATTTAGTCCCCCTAAAAACTCTGGGAAACCTAATGTCTCTTACTTCTTACATTATCTGGAAGACTATGTTGTCTAAAGCAGGATGCGGGATGTCTGGTCGGTTTACAACTGGTCAGACTCTTTGGCTAACCCGGCAGAAGTGAAATTCATGGATTGGCTGAGCATTGGCCCAATCACCACAATTTTTTATAGGTCATACATCCATGTGACAGGTGCGGGGCTCCACCTACTTGCACACACACGTGGCATAGAATACAGTGGATATTGTTCCACAGCATTCTCCAGAACATTTTCGATGTATTTTTGCATTTTATGGGTGGTGCAACCCGACTTCATCTTGACCTTAAAGCTGATGGAAGCCCTATATTTAGGTTCATCGGTCAATATGTGGGCCCCCATCCGCCCGAGCAGCTGTTGCTTCTTTGAAAACCGGACTTTTCCACTGAAGCCACTCCCCAGTAATTTTGAGAAGGTCTATTGGTTTTTTGAAAATTGCCTCTGTGACGAGGTGCAGCCGGCCATCGAGAGAGGCTGGACGCGGGAGTACAGCTGCACAGAAACCGGGGATGCAGCATTGGCGCCCCCGGGGAGGGGTTTCACACAGCGGGTAATCCGATGTAGGATGCCCCAAGGGTAGGCTAGCGACCGGGCCTGGATTCTTTTAGATTCCAGGGCTCGGCTGCGGGGTTTTGACCCGCATTAATATTGATGAGAAACCAAGACTCAGCTCAGGAGCACACATGGCTTCACCACTAAAACTAGTATTAAATACCACAACCAACCATGGCCAGGTGGATCACCACAACCCACCAAAATGCAGTTGGTAAACAACCTGCTGTAAATCCACCACCTCTTCTCCAGAAGCAACACCAAACGCACTCAGCCACCCCAAAATTCACAACTCAAGCTGTGACACAAAGAGGCAGCCCGCGGCTATATGCGTTTGGCTGCCACCCTTTGAGTGAATAGGCAGCGAGTGTGCACACAGAGCCAGGGGATGCTGCTTTGTGTCTTTCTATGCGGTGGGTGCACATAATGAAATATTAGGCTCAGGCCTTACACTCCACATACCAGGCCTGAAGCCAGAACAGTGGGTAGCTCAGACTGGCCCATCTGCAGTGAGATACTACAGGTAAGCATGGGAACTACAGCGGCGTTCCTCATCTGCTTCTTTCACTTACTTTCCTTTGAACGGATGAGTTGCTGGTCTTTGAGTGAGAGGTTACTATTCCCTATCACTATTTAATGGGACTCTAGAGCTGGCCCACTGCAATTCCCACACAACTGGCTGCACACAGTATATTTACAATTCAATAAAGTTTATTCAATACAAATATACATACAATGCATGAGAAACTGACATATTAGACAATATTAAAAACAAAAACAAAGCTTGGTGGGGAGGAAAGCCTGGGCTAATTAATGAACAATTATTGATCAATTAATAATGACAGAATAATGCATGGTATAAATACAAGTTGTACAGCCAGGCGTGAATGAAAGTGCTAGTGCTTATAATAAATAATAAATAGTAAAAAAGAGCCGAAAATGCAGCTTGTGCCAAAGCAATAGCAGAAAGTGATACTAAGAGAAGGAAGCCATATGCACTAACGGCTTTGTGCAATGTTTAAAGTGCAAAGTGCAGTGTGCAAAGATGCATACCAAAAATAAAGAAGATCATTTACGTGCCCATAGAGAGGACCGAGTGTAGGTGAACGCCAGCCAGTACAAATTGTATTATAAAACCAAAATGTTAATATAATCCACAAAGGCCCCCTTCCTCCCCACTTACCTCACCGACGCGTTGCGTGGTCCACTAACCACTTTGCCAGGGTGTGTGAGTGAGAGGTGTCACATACCTGTATGTTTCTTACTTAACGATGTCTGGTGACCTGTAAGTTCTGATGATCTGCTGTGTCTCCCTGTAGCCTCCATTGGTGTAGACTGACTCCCATGTGCTGTGATGACCTCCGTTCCATTTTTATCACTAACCGATATCTGGCCAAACTGGATCTATCATGGAATAATTTAGAGGATTCTGGAATGAAGCTTTTATACGATGGTCTAAGAGATCCAAGCTGCATCCTGCAAGGGCTGAGGTGGGAGTTCTCCTTTAGGAGTGATGATCTATGTGTGTCCGAAATTTACTTCTGTGGACATGAAGAATTGTAATTGCGGTAAAATGAGGCAGCAAGGTTTTTGTTTGGTAGGCTGCAGAATATGTGTGATGTGCAGATGGCTAAGATTGCTCATAAAGAGTAACAAAACCCAGGATTTACACTATGGCTTTTTTCATTCCTCTTGCCTGGGG
The DNA here is from genome assembly GCA_027917425.1 of Gastrophryne carolinensis. Classification (NCBI taxonomy): domain Eukaryota; kingdom Metazoa; phylum Chordata; class Amphibia; order Anura; family Microhylidae; genus Gastrophryne; species Gastrophryne carolinensis. Next base: position 619,774,031 of record CM051235.1, read on the forward strand.
CATCCTGATTTGGGATATGCCACTGTATATTGCCATAAACTCACCTTTACTTGAATCCCATGTAGCATGCTGGGACGCCAGCCAATCACTGGCTTGCGTTCCATTTAGCTTTTGCTACTCTGAGCGGCAAAATTGACTTAAAATCTGAAAAATTTACTTAAGCCAGTTGAAAAGTTCCCCCAACAATTGACACATGTGGATAATATAAACTATGATGTGATAAGATGATGGTTTTATGGAAGGTTTCATGTTTTTTAGGGGAGGGAGAGTAAGCGATAAATGTGGAAAAAAGGGCGAGCAAATGCTCTTGCATTTTATTCTCAGGGGCTCCTAAATTTTTAGGGTTTGGATATTGTTAAGGATGCCTCAAGTCTATGGGAGGGGGGTGAGTTGTTCTAGTCTCTGGAAAACATCTAGAGCAGGGGTACTCGACCACTTCTTGTAAAGGTCCATTTAAAGGCATCGGGTGAGAGGCGAAGGTCCGGGTAGAGGGATGTCACGGGGATGGATTGGGTCCACCACAGCAGCCGCCACCCAACTTCCATCAAGGACACAGACCTATTGACCAGTTCACCTATAATAGTTTATGAATAAGATGTAAGTGATTCTGCGAGTTTCATTGATAAGTATTCCTGCTCTTTTTATGCCTCTTCTCCTGTCTGTAGGTTGTACTTCTGTGATCTGAGTCGATCATTCTGCAATGGCGTCTGGCATGTGATGAGGAAAAGCAAGCAGCATGCCGCTCTCAGGGCAACGTGCTACAGGCTGAGGGTCTCGGGTGTGAAAACCCTGTGCGAAGGGCTCCGGCATCCAGCCTGCACCCTGCAAGAGCTAAAGTGAGAACTGTAGCTGCAATTACTGTACATAAGAACTTGCCGGACAGGTGCAGTGTGATGAGATCTGAGGGTAAACCTCGGTAGAGTAATCTGCAGGATTCTGGATTGTTCCAACTGCGTTACAAGCAGTGTCCTGCAGGAGAAACAAGGAAATGATATCATGATTGATACAGTAACCTTCCATACTCTGCAGTGAACCCTTATGTCATGAATCAAGGAGGTTTTATGCCTTGATCCAGACCGGATTTCGACCGTACTGCAAACAGTTTGCCCACACACACAGTCTTTGGGAAAAGCCGCCACCACTGGCCAGACACTACAATAGCCAGACACTACATACACACACAGATCTCAAGCTAAGATCTCACCTTATGCAGTTAATATACCCAATTACACCATAAGGTCCTAGGCCCGACTATACAGCTATAAAGTCACACTCCAATTTACCGATTGTAAAGTGATCTCACACCCCCAGACAGGCACTAGCGATAGGCAAGCACACAGGGCACAAGATTAAGCACACATACAATTTCTCTCCTGAAGTTTAGTGGGTTAGCACACAGAAGACCACTTTATAAATCTTTAGGATTTAATTCACCCATAAGGGGCAGTGCATGTAAAACAAAGATGTACAATAAAAATAACAGACATACAATATACGGCAAGATGCTTATAAAATAAATGGGAGAAATAAACAGAAATCCTTTACCTCTTGTGAAGATAATGTCCTGCTGTGAGGGGTACACGGAAAGTAATGATAACAGCCTACTTATTAGAAGCAAATACCCTGGCATGTCATGTCATCTGTGCCACCACTCATTTTTATGGGGCGGGCATCATGCTGGATGTAGCCAATTGGGTTACAGGGAAGTTCCATTGTAAAAGTTATGCTTTAATGTCCATTTTTTTTTAAGAGAGGTGTGCAGCAAATGTCTCATTCACTGCTTTATAGTATTGTAGTAAGTAGATGTCAATTATCACATAGGGAGGTGTCACCTGACAGGAGGCCTATTTAGCGCAGGATTGTAAAAATGGCTTGTTCTTCTGTCCTGTCATATGTAAATGGCTTCCTGTTGGTAACTCCAGACAAATGTACCAGCATACTTTTAATTGACAAGGTGTGTTTAACAACCATAGTTTTGGTCATATTTTTATCTGGCCATATATTTTATATATCCTCACACCTTACTTGATTTAACATTGAGGCCGCACTCTGCCTTAAGTGGTCCTCTACCCACATACTTACTGTCAGGGAACCGCGGTGGCAGACATTTGCTTAAAGTGGACCAACACATTTGCTTAAAGTGCCCTGCTGTGTGAAACCCCCCAGAAAGCCCCAAAAACTCACCTGTTCCCGCTCCCACGTGACCGCTGCAGCCAATCCCCGCGCGTCACTCTTACAGGGAGCGCGCCCGCACCGGCCATTCACAAACGCGCCCTGCTAGAGGGATGCGCGAGCAGCAGCTCGAGCATGCGCCGCTGGATCGAGGAGCAGGTAGGGATTTCGAGGCTTTCTGGGGGGTTTCACACAGCGGGGTTTCACCCGATCGGGGTGCCCAGCAGGCCCGATGCTGATCGGCCCGGGAATCTTATAGAAAAGAGAATCTTAAAGGGGGATGCTGGCATCAGCGAGTAATATTTGCTCCATTCCTCACACTTACCAACTCCTCATTCATTGTATGACTGTCAATCATGTAACTGCCGGTGACCAATCGGGATTGCCGAGCGGGCTTGCACATCTAACCTCAATGGTTGCCGGCAGTGACATGACTGGCTGCCATACAAATGAATGAGGAAGTGGTGAACTGACCTCCTCTTCGAAGCAATCCCACAACCGTTAAAGGGTTAAACCCCAGCTGGCCCATCATCCAGGGTTCCTCCAGTCATAAATTACATGTTTAGCTTGACCCACCATATGCAGTGTAATCTGCACTAAATCCTTATTCTTGAGAACCTGTCACATGGCTACAGTCATAGCCTAGAGCCATACCTCCCAACTTTAGAAAATAGTAAAGAGGGACATTTTTTGTCCTTAAACCACGCCCCCAGTCACACCCAAGCCACGCCCCCATCCATGCCCAAAAAAGGGAAATGCCACCTAATAAATACATAATAAATTAATTACATGAAAACACCCCCCCGCACACACACAGACAGGCAAGCCCCCACACACATGAATGCAGGCAAGCCCCCCTACACACACAGGCAAACGCGCTGCTTTTCCTTGGGGGGATACAGAGGCTGCCAGTGATTCACATTACGGACATGAATATGTAAAAGTAGATACGTTTTATGATTTTCTGTATGTTTTGCACCTACCTCAGATACTTTTTGCACTGAATGAGTATATTTCTAATATAAATGGGCATGTTTTAACAATTTTTGCATTAAATGTAATTATAATACTGTAATAAACTTTATAAATGAATTTCAATTAGTAAGTGCTAATATATGTCTCTGGGGAGGGATTTGGTTTGGGAGTTGGGGGCACCCCCATCTGTGTATTTATCTGGATGTATTAATTGCCGAGGGAAAATTCATAGAAACATAGAAGGTTGACGGCAGAAGGAGACCATACGGTCCATCTAGTCTTCCCTTTGTGTATGCAAGCATACAATGGCCACCTACGTCCGAAATCCCCCAAAATAATGTCAGGGTGCGTCTTTATTGTGTCTCTACAGTTTGGAGCGGTGTGGGCTGAATCCCCAGTGCTGCGAGGACCTCCGCTCTGTCCTGCTAACCAACAAATCGCTCACCAGACTGGACCTGGCGTACGATGATATCAGCGATTCTGGACTGAAGGTTCTGTGTGAGGCGCTCAGGGATCCGGGGTGCCCCTTAAAGGAGCTCAGGTAAGAAAGAAGCTATTAATGGTGTCATCGCCTACCACTGGGCTCTAATTAATCTTAAAGTGGACCAAACACATAGCCATTGGCCCTGGAAACTATAAGATTCCAGGGCTGCTAGATTCCCTCCCCTTGGGGCATCCAGAATCACCCAGAAACTCACCTTCTTCCTCAGTCCAACGGTGCATGTGCGAGCAGCGGAAACATCCCCGCGGTGATTGACGGGCAAAGTGACTTTGCAGTGGGCTGTACAGCGACTGGCGGACCCCAAAGTATAACTTCTCCTCGGGACTAAGACTGTACAGAGGGGTGGCGCATGGCTAGGGATGCCACCTTTCCCTACAGGAAATGCCGGTCTTGGGGGGGCGTGGTCTTCAATGCGGAGGTCGGAGTACACAGGTGAGGCAGAAGATGGAGGGAATGAGGAAGGGCACAGGGGGCGGGGCATGTCTGACATCATGAATGACATCACAGTGGCGGCAGACCAAGAAGAGAGGAGGTGAAGAGGTAGGGAGAGAGGAAGGGCACAGGGGGCGGGGCATGTCTGACGTCACGAATGACATCACAATACCGGTGGGCCGGGAAGAGAGGAGGAGAAGAGGTAGGGAGTGTAAGAGGAAGTGAGGAAGGGCACAGGGGGCGGGGCATGGCTGACATCACAAATGACATCACAATACTGGTGGGCCAGGCAGAGAGGAGGGGAAGAGGTAGGGAGTGTAAGAGGGATTGAGGAAGGGCACAGGGGGCGGGGCATGTCTGACGTCACGAATGACATCACAGTGGCGGCAGACTGAGAAGAGAGGAGGTGAAGAGGTAGGGAGTGAGGAAGGGCACAGGGGGCGGGGCATGGCTGATGTCACGAATGATATCACAATGGTGGTGGGCCTGGAAGAGAGGAGGGGAAGAGGTAGGGAGTGTGCGAGGGCCATGTCTCCGAATAAAGGGATGGATGAAGCCACGCCCCCTCATAATGGGATGGATGAAGCCACGCCCCCTCATTGAGGGATGGATAGGAGATACATTGTAACAGTTACAACAATAGAAACACTTTGAATAGGCAAATGAATCATTTATTGCTGCAGATCTGCATGTTACACTTCAAAGAGGGACAATATGTAAATAAAGCCACGCCCCCTCATTGAGAGATGAATGAAGCCACGTCCCCTCATTGAGGATTAGATGAAGCCACACGCTCTCATTGAGGGATGGATGAAGCCACGCCCCCTCATTGAGGATTAGATGAAGCCACGCCCCCTCATTGAGGATTAGATGAAGCCACACTCTCTCATTGAGGGATGGATGAAGCCACGCCCCCTCATTGAGGATTAGATGAAGCCACACCCTCTAATTGAGGATTAGATGAAGCCACGCCCTCTCATTGAGGGATGGATGAAGCCACGCCCCTCATTGAGGATTAGATGAAGCCACGCCCTCTCATTGAGGATTAGATGAAGCCACACTCTCTCATTGAGGGATAGATGAAGCCACACTCTCTCATTGAGGATTAGATGAAGCCACGCCCCCTCATTGAGGGATGGATAGGAGATACATTGTAACAGTTACAACAATAGAAACACTGAATAAGCAAATTAATCATTTATTGCTGCAGATCTGCATGTTACACCTCAAAGAGGGACAAATGAGAACAAAGAGGGACAGCGAGACATGGACTCAAATTCGGGACAGTCCTGCAAAAGTGCAGCATGTCATTGCCAATGAAATAAGCGCGTCAGTTAGTAAAGTCAGCATTACTCTATTGCTTTGATCGAGAGCAGATGCTTAAACTCCATTCGGTGTGACAAACGCGCGCTATAGAGAGTATCTAGAACGTTCAGCTGCGTTTTGTTTTAATTGCCGCTATAACAATATGTCGTTTCTCTCACCAGCGCCGTTTGCTGTCGCATCACATCATCGTGTTTGAAGGATCTTCACTCCGTTCTGACCACGAACCCAAATCTAAGGCGACTGAACACGGAAGTACGAAACGATAGGCAGACGCCGGACTCTGAGATTAAATCTTGGTGCGAGGCTCTCGAGGATCGGGGTTGCTATGCAAGACAAAAGTAAGATCTGCTCGCCATGGAGGGGGACGCGGTCACATGGTTCTCGCTCATGGTGAATGATTGATTTCTGGGGGGAAATTACCCCGGGGGGGGGGGTTTGGGTGGGTCTCGGGTCTTGGCTTGGTGCAGCTCTCAGGATTTCCTATATGGCGCCGGATTTAGGTACTGTACAACCAAAGATAGAAGGGTCCCACAACCCCCCAAGAACCTCACCCAAAAAGACCAAGTGGCACTACTATCTATACAAAAAATGTACTTAATTTTATTGATACATGGTAATGCACATACGCTTTAAAACCATGTTAAAATACACATAACACAACATGCCTTAAGAAGGGAAGGAGGGGAGGGGGGACCAAGATGACAAAACTTGCTGAAAGAGGGACTCTGGTTAAATCACATCACATAAACACAATCATACATCTTTTTAGGTCTGCTTTAATCCCAGCTGGAAACGTATAAAATTAATAATGTGCGTACGCAGTGAATGCTAAATAACCTAACTGCTATATATATATAAATATATCTGTATCCAAAAAGTGCCTAGTGCAAAATATACAAACTTAATATATATATAAAGAGGACCAGCCAGGTAGGGACCAGAAAGACATATACATATATATGAAAGGATCCAAAAAATCTCACGTGTCCAGTGTCAAGCCTCTCAGCAGCACCCCCCACCCACCACTGACGCGTTACGTGACGTCAGTGCATCACTTCTTCAGGGCAGAAAGGATTTAGGTACTAGGATGTTATTGTATGATGAAACCTCAATGGATAGAGGATTCCCAACCCAAACCTCTGACCACCAGAGTTCTAGCAGGCGCAGGGCCACTGTTAGCGGTGATGGCTGTCAGGCCGGAGAGTTCTCTAACATGAACTCTTCGCCAGGGAGCAGAAAGTTTAACCAGAGCAATGACACGACAAGGAAGTGCTGTAAATAGGGGGGTTTATTAAGTCAAAAGGAAACAACAAAAATTTCTTAATTTCAGATGAATAACCAAAGGGACAAAACAAAGCTAACTAAAGGAAAACTAACAAGGAAAGAACTGAAGCCCTAAGGTACTGGCGCACTCACCTGAAGGCTCCAGACAGATGATACAACTCAGGTACAGATTCAGACTCGGGTTCCAATAGCTACAAGGAAGTCACCAAGGCAAACAAACAAACAAAATCCTGCTGCACCAGGTGGAGGGCACATCCACTTAAATAGCCCCCACACCAGGTGCAGCAGATGATGGGGAGAGAGCATCCAGGGCTCTGCTGACACCTGCTGGTGGCTGATGGAACTGCAGATGGGGCGAGAGCATCCAGGGCTCTGCTGACACCAGCTGGTGGCTACCGGTGCTGCAGATGGGGTAATTGACCCCAGCCACCAGCCGGGCATCAACCAAAACCGGTGGCCATAAGACAGGCCCCTCATCCCCCCATGTTGGGCTCAGTCATGGGCAGGGGCACTGTTAATGGTACAGCCATAAGACAGGCCCCTCATCCCCCATATTGGGCTCAGTCATGGGTCAGGGCCACTGTTAGTGGTGGTGGCCATAAGACAGGCCCCTCATCCCCCATATTGGGCTCAGTCATGGGCAGGGGGCACGGTTAGTAGTGGTGGCCATAAGACAGGCCCCTCATCCCCCATATTGGGCTCAGTCATGGGCAGGGGGCACTGTTAGTGGTGCAGGCCATAAGACAGGCCCCTCATCCCCCATATTGGGCTCAGTCATGGGCAGGGGGCACTGTTAGTGGTGGTGGCCATAAGACAGGCCCCTCATCCCCCATATTGGGCTCAGTCATGGGCAGGGGGCAATGTTAGTGGTGGTGGCCATAAGACAGGCCCCTCATCCCCCCATGTTGGGCTCTGTCATGGGCAGGGGCACTGTTAATGGTACAGCCATAAGACAGGCCCCTCATCCCCCATATTGGGCTCAGTCATGGGTCAGGGCCACTGTTAGTGGTGGTGGCCATAAGACAGGCCCCTCATCCCCCATATTGGGCTCAGTCATGGGCAGGGGGCACTGTTAGTAGTGGTGGCCATAAGACAGGACCCTCATCCCCCATATTGGGCTCAGTCATGGGCAGGGGGCACTGTTAGTGGTGCAGCCATAAGACAGGCACCTCATCCCCCATATTGGGCTCAGTCATGGGCAGGGGGCACTGTTAGTGGTGGTGGCCATAAGACAGGCCCCTCATCCCCCATATTGGGCTCAGTCATGGGCAGGGGGCAATGTTAGTGGTGGTGGCCATAAGACAGGCCCCTCATCCCCCCATGTTGGGCTCAGTCATGGGCAGGGGGCACTGTTAGTAGTGCCGTCCATAAGACAGGCCCCTCATCCCCCATATTGGGCTCAGTCATGGGCAGGGGGCACTGTTAGTAGTGCCGTCCATAAGACAGGCCTCTCATCCTCCATATTGGGCTCAGTCATGGGCAGGGGGCACTGTTAGTGGTGCCGACCATAAGACAGGCCCCTCATCCCCCATATTGGGCTCAGTCATAGGCAGGGGGCACTGTTAGTGGTGGTGGCCATAAGACAGGCCCCTCATCCCCCATATTGGGCTCAGTCATGGGCAGGGGGCACTGTTAGTAGTGCCGTCCATAAGACAGGCCCCTCATCCCCCCATATTGGGCTCAGTCATGGGCAGGGGGCACTGTTAGTAGTGCCGTCCATAAGACAGGCCTCTCATCCTCCATATTGGGCTCAGTCATGGGCAGTGGGCACTGTTAGTGGTGGTGGCCATAAGACAGGCCCCTCATCCCCCCATATTGGGCTCAGTCATGGGCAGGGGGCACTGTTAGTAGTGCCGTCCATAAGACAGGCCCCTCATCCCCCCATATTGGGCTCAGTCATGGGCAGGGGGCACTGTTAGTAGTGCCGTCCATAAGACAGGCCTCTCATCCTCCATATTGGGCTCAGTCATGGGCAGGGGGCACTGTTAGTGGTGGTGGCCATAAGACAGGCCCCTCATCCCCCATATTGGGCTCAGTCATGGGCAGGGGGCACTGTTAGTGGTGGTGGCCATAAGACAGGCCCCTCATCCCCCATATTGGGCTCAGTCATGGGCAGGGGGCACTGTTAGTGGTGCCGGCCATAAGACAGGCCCCTCATCCCCCATATTGGGCTCAGTCATGGGCAGGGGGCACTGTTAGTGGTGGTGGCCATAAGACAGGCCCCTCATCCCCCATATTGGGCTCAGTCATGGGGAGGGGGCACTGTTAGTGGTGGTGGCCATAAGACAGGCCCCTCATCCCCCATATTGGACTCAGTCATGGGCAGGGGGCACTGTTAGTGGTGCCGGCCATGAGACAGGCCCCTCATCCCCCCATATTGGGCTCAGTCATGGGCAGGGGGCACTGTTAGTAGTGCCGTCCATAAGACAGGCCCCTCATCCCCCCATATTGGGCTCAGTCATGGGCAGGGGGCACTGTTAGTAGTGCCGTCCATAAGACAGGCCTCTCATCCTCCATATTGGGCTCAGTCATGGGCAGTGGGCACTGTTAGTGGTGGTGGCCATAAGACAGGCCCCTCATCCCCCCATATTGGGCTCAGTCATGGGCAGGGGGCACTGTTAGTAGTGCCGTCCATAAGACAGGCCTCTCATCCTCCATATTGGGCTCAGTCATGGGCAGGGGGCACTGTTAGTGGTGGTGGCCATAAGACAGGCCCCTCATCCCCCATATTGGGCTCAGTCATGGGCAGGGGGCACTGTTAGTGGTGGTGGCCATAAGACAGGCCCCTCATCCCCCATATTGGGCTCAGTCATGGGCAGGGGGCACTGTTAGTGGTGCCGGCCATAAGACAGGCCCCTCATCCCCCATATTGGGCTCAGTCATGGGCAGGGGGCACTGTTAGTGGTGGTGGCCATAAGACAGGCCCCTCATCCCCCATATTGGGCTCAGTCATGGGGAGGGGGCACTGTTAGTGGTGGTGGCCATAAGACAGGCCCCTCATCCCCCATATTGGACTCAGTCATGGGCAGGGGGCACTGTTAGTGGTGCCGGCCATGAGACAGGCCCCTCATCCCCCATATTGGGCTCAGTCATGGCTCAGGGCCACTGTTAGTGGTGGTGGCCATGAGACAGGCCCCTCATCCCCCATATTGGGCTCAGTCAGCTAAGTAGCTGTTCAGATGGTCGGCCACAGCCTTATCTCCATCAATATAATTATTTTCCCTATTTCTAAATTTTTGAGACTGCATTGTCCTTTTGCCCTTTAGCAGTCCTTATAATCAGTTTTGCTTCCCTCTGTTTCATTTTATTCGCCTCTCTGTCAGCTACACTTCCACTTACTTTATACTTCTTTTCTTTTACTATAGTGCTGACTTCCCTAGTAAACCATAGCGGTTTCTTCTTTCTTTTATTTTTATACACAAATATTTGGGTAAGGGAAATGGGACGAGGAAGATGGGTGGCACCAACAACAGTAAATATTAATGTGGTGCACACCCACAACGTATACAAAACCAGTTCAGGGGTTACCTCTAAATACCCCCGATAACTGGGTCCACAGAGACTGACAATTGCACTCACTTACATCAAAAATAGATATTTTATTGTAGACATATTAAAACCAATTAAAACCAGTATACATGCCATAAGCGTTTTTTGCCTCAAGGGGGAGCTGTCTCTCTCATAAATACATATACTAAACATACCATATATAAAAAAACAATCTTATATTTCTATGCAAATCAAAGAAGTGCTAATGCTTTATAAAGTGCATCCATTTCCAATATAACATGTGCAAAAATATTTTAGCCCAATACAGGAAACAAGTGAAGTAAAAGGGACTTTAAAAACATATATTACTAACCACTATTTTTGTGAATCCATCAAGTGCTGGCAGCACCCCCCCCCCCCCCCCCCGCAGCAAGCCTACGCGTTTCGAGACCGCCAGGTCTCTTTTTCAAGGCAAGGTAGAGCCAGCACTTGATGGATTCACAAAAATAGTATATATACTATTTTATACTATATATACTATTTATATATTGGTTTTTAATATACGGTATGTTTAGTATATGTATTTATAAGAGAGACAGCTCCCCCTTGAGGCAAGCTGGGATATTCCAGTCCACATCAGGCAATTTGGGATCTTCCAGTCCACATCGGGCATGTTGGGATATTCCAGTCCACATCGGGCATGTTGGGATATTCCAGTCCACATCAGGCATGTTGGGATATTCCAGTCCACATCAGGCATGTTGGGATATTCCAGTCCACATCAGGCAATTTGGGATCTTCCAGTCCACATCAGGCATGTTGGGATATTCCAGTCCACATCAGGCAATTTGGGATCTTCCAGTCCACATCAGGCATGTTGGGATATTCCAGTCCACATCAGGCATGTTGGGATATTCCAGTCCACATCAGGCATGTTGGGATATTCCAGTCCACATCAGGCATGTTGGGATCTTCCAGTCCACATCGGGCATGTTGGGATATTCCAGTCCACATCAGGCATGTTGGGATATTCCAGTCCACATCAGGCATGTTGGGATATTCCAGTCCACATCAGGCATGTTGGGATATTCCTGTCCACATCAGGCATGTTGGGATATTCCTGTCCACATCGGGCATGTTGGGATATTCCTGTCCACATCGGGCATGTTGGGATATTCCAGTCCACATCGGGCATGTTGGGATATTCCAGTCCACATCAGGCATGTTGGGATATTCCTGTCCACATCAGGCATGTTGGGATATTCCAGTCCACATCAGGCATGTTGGGATATTCCAGTCCACATCAGGCATGTTGGGATATTCCTGTCCACATCAGGCATGTTGGGATATTCCAGTCCACATCAGGCATGTTGGGATATTCCAGTCCACATCAGGCATGTTGGGAAATTCCAGTCCACATCAGGCATGTTGGGAAATTCCAGTCCACATCAGGCATGTTGGGATATTCCAGTCCACATCAGGCATGTTGGGATATTCCAGTCCACATCAGGCATGTTGGGATATTCCAGTCCACATCAGGCATGTTGGGATCTTCCAGTCCACATCGGGCATGTTGGGATATTCCAGTCCACATCAGGCATGTTGGGATATTCCAGTCCACATCAGGCATGTTGGGATATTCCAGTCCACATCAGGCATGTTGGGATCTTCCAGTCCACATCGGGCATGTTGGGATATTCCAGTCCACATCAGGCATGTTGGGATATTCCTGTCCACATCAGGCATGTTGGCATATTCCAGTCCACATCAGGCATGTTGGGATATTCCAGTCCACATCAGGCATGTTGGGATATTCCAGTCCACATCAGGCATGTTGGGATATTCCTGTCCACATCAGGCATGTTGGGATATTCCTGTCCACATCAGGCATGTTGGGATATTCCAGTCCACATCAGGCATGTTGGGATATTCCAGTCCACATCAGGCATGTTGGGATATTCCTGTCCACATCAGGCATGTTGGGATATTCCAGTCCACATCAGGCATGTTGGGATATTCCAGTCCACATCAGGCATGTTGGGATATTCCAGTCCACATCAGGCATGCTGGGATATTCCTGTCCACATCAGGCATGTTGGCATATTCCAGTCCACATCAGGCATGTTGGGATATTCCAGTCCACATCAGGCATGTTGGGATATTCCAGACCACATCAGGCATGTTGGGATATTCCAGACCACATCAGGCATGTTGGGATATTCCAGTCCACATCAGGCATGTTGGGATATTCCAGTCCACATCAGGCATGTTGGGATATTCCAGTCCACATCAGGCATGTTGGGATATTCCAGTCCACATCAGGAATGTTGGGATATTCCAGACCACATCAGGCATGTTGGGATATTCCAGACCACATCAGACATGTTGGGATATCCCAGTCCACATCAGGCATGTTGGGATATTCCAGTCCACATCAGGCATGTTGGGATATTCCAGTCCACATCAGGAATGTTGGGATATTCCAGTCCACATCGGGCATGTTGGGATATTCCAGTCCACATCAGGCATGTTGGGATATTCCAGTCCACATCAGGAATGTTGGGATATTCCAGTCCACATCAGGTATGTTGGGATATTCCAGTCCACATCAGGCATGTTGGGATATTCCAGTCCACATCAGGCATGTTGGGATATTCCAGTCCACATCGGGCATGTTGGGATATTCCAGTCCACATCAGGCATGTTGGGATCTTCCAGTCCACATCAGGCATGTTGGGATATTCCTGTCCACATCAGGCATGTTGGGATATTCCAGTCCACATCAGGCAATTTGGGATCTTCCAGTCCACATCAGGCATGTTGGGATATTCCAGTCCACATCAGGCATGTTGGGAAATTCCAGTCCACATCAGGCATGTTGGGAAATTCCAGTCCACATCAGGCATGTTGGGATATTCCAGTCCACATCAGGCATGTTGGGATATTCCAGTCCACATCAGGCATGTTGGGATCTTCCAGTCCACATCAGGCATGTTGGGATATTCCAGTCCACATCAGGCATGTTGGGATATTCCAGTCCACATCAGGCATGTTGGGATAATCCTGTCCACATCAGGCATGTTGGGATATTCCAGTCCACATCGGGCATGTTGGGATATTCCAGTCCACATCAGGCATGTTGGGATATTCCAGTCCACATCAGGCATGTTGGGATATTCCAGTCCACATCAGGCATGTTGGGATATTCCAGTCCACATCAGGCATGTTGGGATCTTCCAGTCCACATCAGGCATGTTGGGATATTCCAGTCCACATCAGGCATGTTGGGATATTCCAGTCCACATCAGGCATGTTGGGATATTCCAGTCCACATCAGGCATGTCGGGATATTCCAGTCCACATCAGGAATGTTGGGATATTCCAGTCCACATCAGGCATGTTGGGATATTCCAGTCCACATCAGGAATGTTGGGATATTCCAGTCCACATCAGGCATGCTGGGATATTCCAGTCCACATCAGGAATGTTGGGATATTCCAGTCCACATCAGGCATGTTGGGATATTCCAGTCCACATCAGGAATGTTGGGATATTCCAGTCCACATCAGGCATGTTGGGATATTCCAGTCCACATCAGGCATGTTGGGATATTCCAGTCCACATCAGGCATGTTGGGATATTCCAGTCCACATCAGGCATGTTGGGATATTCCAGTCCACATCAGGAATGTTGGGATATTCCAGTCCACATCGGGCATGTTGGCATATTCCAGTCCACATCAGGCATGTTGGGATATTCCAGTCCACATCAGGCATATTGGGATATTCCAGTCCACATCAGGCATATTGGGATATTCCAGTCCACATCAGGCATATTGGGATATTCCAGTCCACATCAGGCATGTTGGGATATTCCAGTCCACATCAGGCATGTTGGGATATTCCAGTCCACATCAGGAATGTTGGGATATTCCAGTCCACATCAGGCATGTTGGGATATTCCAGTCCACATCAGGAATGTTGGGATATTCCAGTCCACATCAGGCATGTTGGGATATTCCAGTCCACATCAGGCATGTTGGGATATTCCAGTCCACATCGGGCATGTTGGGATCTTCCAGTCCACATCAGGCATGTTGGGATATTCCAGTCCACATCAGGAATGTTGGGATATTCCAGTCCACATCAGGCATGTTGGGATATTCCAGTCCACATCGGGCATGTTGGGATATTCCAGTCCACATCGGGCATGTTGGGATATTCCAGTCCACATCAGGCATGTTGGGATATTCCAGTCCACATCAGGCATGTTGGGATATTCCAGTCCACATCAGGCATGTTGGGATATTCCAGTCCACATCGGGCATGTTGGGATATTCCAGTCCACATCAGGCATGTTGGGATATTCCAGTCCACATCAGGCATGTTGGGATATTCCAGTCCACATCAGGAATGTTGGGATATTCCAGTCCACATCGGGCATGTTGGCATATTCCAGTCCACATCAGGCATGTTGGGATATTCCAGTCCACATCAGGCATATTGGGATATTCCAGTCCACATCAGGCATATTGGGATATTCCAGTCCACATCAGGCATATTGGGATATTCCAGTCCACATCAGGCATGTTGGGATATTCCAGTCCACATCAGGCATGTTGGGATATTCCAGTCCACATCAGGAATGTTGGGATATTCCAGTCCACATCAGGCATGTTGGGATATTCCAGTCCACATCAGGAATGTTGGGATATTCCAGTCCACATCAGGCATGTTGGGATATTCCAGTCCACATCGGGCATGTTGGGATATTCCAGTCCACATCGGGCATGTTGGGATATTCCAGTCCACATCAGGCATGTTGGGATATTCCAGTCCACATCAGGCATGTTGGGATATTCCAGTCCACATCAGGCATGTTGGGATATTCCAGTCCACATCAGGCATGTTGGGATATTCCAGTCCACATCAGGAATGTTGGGATATTCCAGTCCACATCAGGCATGTTGGGATATTCCAGTCCACATCAGGCATGTTGGGATATTCCAGTCCACATCGGGCATGTTGGGATATTCCAGTCCACATCGGGCATGTTGGGATATTCCAGTCCACATCAGGCATGCTGGGATATTCCAGTCCACATCAGGCATGTTGGGATATTCCAGTCCACATCAGGCATGTTGGGATATTCCAGTCCACATCAGGCATGTTGGGATATTCCAGTCCACATCAGGCATGTTGGGATATTCCAGTCCACATCAGGCATGCTGGGATATTCCAGTCCACATCAGGCATGCTGGGATATTCCAGTCCACATCAGGCATGTTGGGATATTCCAGTCCACATCAGGCATGTTGGGATATTCCAGTCCACATCAGGCATGTTGGGATATTCCAGTCCACATCAGGCATGTTGGGATATTCCAGTCCACATCAGGCATGTTGGGATATTCCAGTCCACATCAGGCATGTTGGGATCTTCCAGTCCACATCAGGCATGTTGGGATATTCCAGTCCACATCAGGCATGTTGGGATCTTCCAGTCCACATCGGGCATGTTGGGATATTCCAGTCCACATCAGGCATGTTGGGATATTCCTGTCCACATCAGGCATGTTGGGATATTCCAGTCCACATCAGGCATGTTGGGATATTCCAGTCCACATCAGGCATGTTGGGATATTCCAGTCCACATCAGGCATGTTGGGATATTCCAGTCCACATCAGGCATGTTGGGATATTCCAGTCCACATCAGGCATGTTGGGATATTCCAGTCCACATCAGGCATGTTGGCATATTCCAGTCCACATCAGGCATGTTGGGATATTCCAGTCCACATCAGGCATGTTGGGATATTCCAGTCCACATCAGGCATGTTGGGATATTCCAGTCCACATCAGGCATGTTGGGATATTCCTATCCACATCAGGCATGTTGGGATATTCCAGTCCACATCAGGCATGTTGGGATATTCCAGTCCACATCAGGCATGTTGGGATATTCCAGTCCACATCAGGCATGTTGGGATATTCCAGTCCACATCAGGCATGTTGGCATATTCCAGTCCACATCAGGCATGTTGGGATATTCCAGTCCACATCAGGCATGTTGGGATATTCCAGTCCACATCAGGAATGTTGGGATATTCCAGTCCACATCAGGCATGTTGGGATATTCCAGTCCACATCAGGCATGTTGGGATATTCCAGTCCACATCGGGCATGTTGGGATATTCCAGTCCACATCGGGCATGTTGGGATATTCCAGTCCACATCGGGCATGTTGGGATATTCCAGTCCACATCAGGCATGTTGGGATATTCCAGTCCACATCAGGCATGTTGGGATATTCCAGTCCACATCGGGCATGTTGGGATATTCCAGTCCACATCAGGCATGTTGGGATATTCCAGTCCACATCGGGCATGTTGGGATATTCCAGTCCACATCAGGCATGTTGGGATATTCCAGTCCACATCAGGCATGTTGGGATATTCCAGTCCACATCAGGCATGTTGGGATATTCCAGTCCACATCGGGCATGTTGGGATATTCCAGTCCACATCAGGCATGTTGGGATATTCCAGTCCACATCGGGCATGTTGGGATATCCCAGTCCACATCAGGCATTTTGGGATATTCCAGTCCACATCAGGCATGTTGGGATATTCCAGTCCACATCAGGCATTTTGGGATATTCCAGTCCACATCAGGCATGTTGGGATATTCCAGTCCACATCAGGCATGTTGGGATATTCCAATAGCAAGCCTTGCACAATTGGGAGGCGGGGTCTTCAGGTGCATTGGGCCAAGGTATTAGGCCTCGGGCACCTCTTGGGTAAGGTAAGTAAGTAGTGCAGCATTGTACGGCATTGTGATGTGTATGTGACAACCTACCTCCCCGATGTAACAACTTACCTTTTATTGTTTCTCCATTTTTACCGCACATGAAGTTGTCGGCGCATCAGTGTCATCTACCCGACACCCAGCTAAAGGGGAACTGTGCCTCCTGCCAAAAAGGTAACGCGCTTCCTACTGCGTCATCTTCGGGATGCCCCCCCAGGTTGTCCAATAAATTCACCTTCTCCCAGATCCAAGCTATACCTTTAGCAGGGTGCACGCCCATACCAGGCATTTGTGAATGGCCGGCGTGGGCACACTCCCTGTTAGAGGGTAGCGGGGATGCGGTCACCGGCGTGCTCAGGTCCACTCGCAAGAGGAGTGGGCAGGAGTGGATCCGAGTGCTCTGATTGGACAGGAGGCCACGCATGCGCTGCAGGACCCAGGAGAGGTGAGTTAGTTCGGGCGACCTGGTGGGTTTCACAAAGTGGGGCATTCCCCATTGGGATGGCCAAGGACCAAAACCCATGATAGTAAAAATCCCATCAGGGTGGCCAAGGACCAAGACCCAGGATAGTCAAAATCCCATCAGGGTGGCCAAGGATCAAGACCCAGGATAGTCAAAATCCCATCAGGGTGGCCAAGGATCAAGACCCAGGATAGTCAAAATCCCATCAGGGTGGCCAAGGATCAAGACCCAGGATAGTCAAAATCCCATCAGGGTGGCCAAGGATCAAGACCCAGGATAGTCAAAATCCCATCAGGGTGGCCAAGGATCAAGACCCAGGATAGTCAAAATCCCATCAGGGTGGCCAAGGATCAAGACCCAGGATAGTCAAAATACCATCAGGGTGGCCAAGGATCAAGACCCAGGATAGTCAAAATCCCATCAGGGTGGCCAAGGACCAAAACCCAGGATAGTCAAAATCCCATCAGGGTGGCCAAGGACCAAAACCCAGGATAGTCAAAATCCCATCAGGGTGGCCAAGGAACAAAACCCATGATAGTCAAAATCCCATCAGGGTGGCCAAGGACCAAAACCCAGGATAGTCAAAATCCTATCAGGGTGGCCAAGGACCAAAACCCAGGATAGTCAAAATCCCATCAGGGTGGCCAAGGACCAAGACCCAGGATAGTCAAAATCCTATCAGGGTGGCCAAGGACCAAAACCCAGGATAGTCAAAATCCCATCAGGGTGGCCAAGGACCAAAACCCAGGATAGTCAAAATCCCATCAGGGTGGCCAAGGACCAAAACCCAGGATAGTCAAAATCCCATCAGGGTGGCCAAGGACCAAGACCCAGGATAGTCAAAATCCCATCAGGGTGGCCAAGGACCAAGACCCAGGATAGTCAAAATCCCATCAGGGTGGCCAAGGAACAAAACCCAGGATAGTCAAAATCCCATCAGGGTGGCCAAGGAACAAAACCCAGGATAGTCAAAATCCCATCAGGGTGGCCAAGGATCAAGACCCAGGATAGTCAAAATACCATCAGGGTGGCCAAGGATCAAGACCCAGGATAGTCAAAATCCCATCAGGGTGGCCAAGGACCAAAACCCAGGATAGTCAAAATCCCATCAGGGTGGCCAAGGACCAAAACCCAGGATAGTCAAAATCCCATCAGGGTGGCCAAGGATCAAGACCCAGGATAGTCAAAATCCCATCAAGGTGGCCAAGAACCAAGACCCAGGATAGTCAAAATCCTGGGTTTTGGTCCACTTTAAACACCCATTAAACCAGTCATTAAACTAATAGCTTCACTCCTCCTTGTTCTGTTCTGCAGATGCGACGGATCGGTGCGATTCATCTTCCGGAATCTTCTGAAGCTCCTTTGCAGAGGCACCAGCGCAGCAGCAGCATTTCACTCTGTATATTTCTTCAGAACCCTTTAAAGTGGACCAAAACCCACCCTGGAGTCTATGAGACTCCGGGGCAGGCATACTCGCTCCCCGCTGGGGGCATCCAGATCTGGGATGCCCCACTGTGTCAAACCCCCCAGGTCACCCGTAAACTCGCCTTCGTTCCTGGTGCGCGAGCAGTAGCCGCATCACCACTATCCCTTTAGCAGGGAGCGTGCCCGTGCCAGGCATTTGTAAATGGCACGCTCCGTGGTTAGAGGGTAGTGGGGGCTGCAGCCGCGAGCGCGCTCAGAGCAGCTTGCATTAAACAAGCACCTGGACAAAGGGGCTGGAGCGGATCCGAGCCTGCTGATTGGACAGGAGGGCTGCACGTGTGCTATAGGACAGGGGAAGGGTAAGTGAGATGGGTCAACTTTGGGGGGTGCACACAGCGGGGCATCCCTGATCGGGGTGCCTGGGGGGCAGGGCCAAAACCCAGGATAGTCAAAATCCTGGGTTTTGGTCCACTTTAAAGGAGAAATATACGTCAGATATGTTTTCTATTTAGAGATGTGATAATTATTTTTTATAATTTGCTACATTGTAACCTTCTCCCTTCTCACATTGTGTGCGGTATCGCGGCTCAATGACGGGAATAGTGACCCTCTTACTGTAGGTGGCCGGGGGAGATCATCGCTATCAGTAACTATTTGTAAGACAATCAGGCAAAATGCTTTGTGTTATGTGTCACTGTGAGTAAATAAAGTTGTATTACATTTATTAAAGTGGACCTAAACCTTGGCATTGAATGTCTGAAAGACTCTAGGGCTGGGTGAAAGCCCTCCTCAGAGGCATCCTGATTTGGAACACCCCTCTGTGAAAAAGCCAGTTGCTTACCTTGCTGCTCGATCCCATGGCATCCCTTTGTTCTGCACGTTCACTCCGTATTGAATGGCTCCTGGCAGTTGTGCTGACGAAGGGGGGCGCGCCCCGGGGCCTCCACCACTTGCCCTGCAAAGGGGGCCTCCACCAACCTTTGGGTTATGGTCTGGTCCAGGAGGCTTCTCATTCTTTGGTCAACAAAGCTATAGGAGGTGCCACCAATTCAATTCAATTTATTGTTCACCAAGTACATGGTGAGATGAACAAGTAATTCTTTTTGGCCCATACACAGTGCAAAAAACAGTTAACAGTTAACTACAGTTCCAGTAACATAGGAAGGGGAACATAGAGACAGAGATACACAGACACAGATAATCTTCCAAAGTGCAAATGATACAAAGAGCAAATGATAAAAAGTGCAAATGATAAAAAGAGCAAATGATACAAAGTGCAAATGATACAAAGTGCAAATGATACAAAGTGCAAATGATACAAAGAGCAAATGATAAAAAGTGCAAATGATACAAAGAGCAAATGATACAAAGTGCAAATGATACAAAGTGCAAATGATACAAAGAGCAAATGATAAAAAGTGCAAATGATACAAAGTGCAAATGATACAAAGTGCAAATGATACAAAGAGCAAATGATACAAAGAGCAAATGATACAAAGTGCAAATGATACAAAGAGCAAATGATACAAAGTGCAAATGATACAAAGTGCAAATGATACAAAGAGCAAATGATACAAAGAGCAAATGATACAAAGAGCAAATGATACAAAGTGCAAATGATACAAAGAGCAAATGATACAAAGAGCAAATGATACAAAGTGCAAATGATACAAAGAGCAAATGGAAGTATGGAACCTATGACGGCATTGAAGAAAAGCGCTAACAACCTTTTTGACAGTCTAGTCTTCTTCAGTTGCCTCAGGAAGAACAGTCTCTGTTGTGCTTGCCTCGGTAGAGCTGTGGTGTTCCTTTCCCAGCTGAGGTTGCTGGAGATGGTCACACCCAGATATTTCGTCTCCCTTTCTCTTTTAATTCCCATCCCCTTGATGGACAGGGGTGACATGGATGCTGGATTTTTCCTGAAGTCCACTACAATCTCTAGAGTTTTTGAAGGGTTTATAACCAGGTTTTGTCTAGTGCACCAACTGACAAGCTCCTCCACTGCTCCTCAGTAGGTATCCTCTTTGCCGTTCTTGACCAGACCTATGACGGTTGTGTCATCTGCAAACTTCACAATTCTCACAGAGTTGGCCAAGGAGGTGCAAGTGGAGAACAGAAGAAGTGACAGAACGTAGCCTTGTGGGGCACCGGTTCTCAGCAAGGTATGTGGTAGATCTGTGGTCAGAAACCCTTGGGTAGCTCTCCTCAATCCTTCCACAGTTCTAGACTGAAAAAGCGGTTGATGTATTATATACTATCAGGGACAAAGCTGGTGATAGCCGGGGCTTGGAGGTCCCCCATCGTGTAATATATCCTATCAGGTGCAAAGCTGGTGATAGCCAGGGCTTGGAGGTCCCCCACCTTGTATTATATCCTATCAGGAGCAAAGCTGGTGATAGCTGGGGCTTGGAGCTCCCCCACCTTGTATTATATCCTATCAGGGGCAAAGCTGGTGATAGCTGGGGCTTGGAGCTCCCCCACCTTGTATTATATCCTATCAGGGGCAAAGCTGGTGATAGCTGGGGCTTGGAGGTCCCCCACCTTGTATTATATCCTATCAGGGGCAAAGCTGGTGATAGCCGGGGCTTGGAGGTCCCCCACCTTGTATTATATCCTATCAGGGGCAAAGCTGGTGATAGCCGGGGCTTGGAGGTCTCCCACCTTGTATTATATCCTATCAGGGGCAAAGCTGGTGATAGCTGGGGCTTGGAGCTCCCCCACTTTGTATTATATCCTATCAGGGGCAAAGCTGATGATAGCTGGGGCTTGGAGGTCCCCCACCTTCTATTATATCCTATCAGGGGCAAAGCTAGTGATAGCTGGGGCTTGGAGCTCCCCCACCTTGTATTATATCCTATCAGGGGCAAAGCTGGTGAAAGCTGGGGCTTGGAGGTTCCCCACCTTGTATTATATCGTATCAGGGACAAAGCTGGTGAAAGCCGGGGCTTGGAAGTCCCCCACCTTGTATTATATCCTATCAGGGGCAAAGCTGGTGATAGCCGGGGCTTGGAGGTCCCCCATCTTGTATTATATCCTATCGGGGCAAAGCTGGTGATAGCTGGGGCTTGGAGGTCCCCCACCTTGTATTATATCCTATCAGGGGCAAAGCTGGTGATAGCTGGGGCTTGGAGGTCCCCCACCTTGTATTATCTCCTATCAGGGGCAAGGCTGGTGATAGCCGGGGCTTGGAGGTCCCTCACCTTGTATTATATCCTATCAGGGGCAAAGCTGGTGATAGCCTGGGCTTGGAGGTCCCCCACCTTGTATTATATCCTATCAGGGGCAAAGCTGGTGATAGCTGGGGATTGGAGGTCTCCCACCTTGTATTATATCCTATCAGGGGCAAAGCTGGTGATAGCTGGGGCTTGGAGGTCCCCCACCTTGTATTATATCCTATCAGGGGCAAAGCTGGTGATAGCTGGGGCTTGGAGGTCCCCCACCTTGTATTATATCCTATCAGGGGCAAAGCTGGTGATAGCTGGGGCTTGGAGGTCCCCCACCTTGTATTATATCCTATCAGGGCAAAGCTGGTGATAGCCGGGGCCTGGAGGTCCCCCACCTTGTATTATATCCTATCAGGGGCAAAGCTGGTGATAGCTGGGGATTGGAGGTCTCCCACCTTGTATTATATCCTATCAGGGGCAAAGCTGGTGATAGCTGGGGCTTGGAGGTCCCCCACCTTGTATTATATCCTATCAGGGGCAAAGCTGGTGAGAGCTGGGGCTTGGAGGTCTCCCACCTTGTATTATATCCTATCAGGGGCAAAGCTGGTGATAGCTGGGGATTGGAGGTCTCCCACCTTGTATTATATCCTATCAGGGGCAAAGCTGGTGATAGCTGGGGCTTGGAGGTCCCCCACCTTGTATTATATCCTATCAGGGGCAAAGCTGGTGAGAGCTGGGGCTTGGAGGTCTCCCACCTTGTATTATATCCTATCAGAGGCAAAGCTGGTGATAGCTGGGGCTTGGAGGTCCCCCACCTTGTATTATATCCTATCAGGGGCAAAGCTGGTGATAGCTGGGGCTTGGAGGTCTCCCACCTTGTATTATATCCTATCAGGGGCAAAGCTGGTGATAGCTGGGGCTTGGAAGTCTCCCACCTTGTATTTTATCCTATCAGGAGAAAAGCTGGTGATAGCTGGGGCTTGGAGGTCCCCCACCTTGTATTTTACCCTATCAGGGGCAAAGCTGGTGATAGCTGGGGCTTGGAGGTCTCCCACCTTGTATTATATCCTATCAGGGGCAAAGCTGGTGATAGCTGGGGCTTGGAGGTCCCCCACCTTGTATTATATCCTATCAGGGGCAAAGCTGGTGATAGCTGGGGCTTGGAGGTCCCCCACCTTTTTTTATATCCTATCAGGGGCAAAGCTGGGGATAGCTGGGGCTTGGAGGTCCCCCACCTTGTATTATATCCTATCAGGGGCAAAGCTGGTGATAGCTGGAGCTTGGAGGTCCCCCACCTTGTATTATATCCTATCAGGGGCAAAGCTGGTGATAGCTGGGTCTTGTGGTCTCCCACCTTGTATTATATCCTATAAGGGGCAAAGCTGGTGATAGCTGGGGCTTGGAAGTCCCCCACCTTGTATCATATCCTATCAGGGCAAAGCTGGTGATAGCCAGTTCTTGGAGGTCCCCCACCTTGTATTATATCCTATCAGGGGCAAAACTGGTGATAGCTGGGGCTTGGAGGCCCCCCACCTTGTATTATATCCTATCAGGGGCAAAGCTGGTGATAGCTGGGGCTTGGAGGTCTCCCACCTTGTATTATATCCTATCAGGGGCAAAGCTGGTGATAGCTGGGGCTTGGAGGTCTCCCACCTTGTATTATATCCTATCAGGGGCAAAGCTGGGGATAGTTGGGGCTTGGAGGTCTCCCACCTTGTATTATATCCTATCAGGGGCAAAGCTAGTGATAGCTGGGGCTTGGAGGTCCCCCACCTTGTATTATATCCTATCAGGTGAAAAGCTGGTGATAGCTGGGGCTTGGAGGTCCCCCACCTTGTATTATATCCTATCAGGGGCAAAGCCGGTGTTAGCTGGAGCTTGGAGGTCCCCCACCTTGTATTATATCCTATCAGGTGCAAAGCTGGTGATAGCTGGGGCTTGGAGGTCCCCCACCTTGTATTATATCCTATCAGGTGAAAAGCTGGTGATAGCTGGGGCTTGGAGGTCCCCCACCTTGTATTATATCCTATCAGGGGCAAAGCCGGTGTTAGCTGGAGCTTGGAGGTCCCCCACCTTGTATTATATCCTATCAGGTGCAAAGCTGGTGATAGCTGGGGCTTGGAGGTCCCCCACCTTGTATTATATCCTATCAGGGGCAAAGCCGGTGATAGCTGGAGCTTGGAGGTCCCCCATCTTGTATTATATCCTATCAGGGGCAAAGCTGGTGATAATTGAGGGATAGATGAAGCCACGCTCTCTCATTGAGGGATAGATGAGGCCACGCTCTCTCATTGAGGGATAGATGAAGCCACGCTCTCTCATTGAGGGATAGATGAGGCCACGCTCTCTCATTGAGGGATAGATGAAGCCACACTCTCTCATTGAGGGATAGATGAAGCCACGCTCTCTCATTGAGGGATGGATGAAGCCACGCTCTCTCATTGAGGGATAGATGAAGCCACGCTCTCTCATTGAGGGATAGGTGAAGCCACGCTCTCTCATTGAGGGATAGATGAAGCCACGCTCTCTCATTGAGGGATAGATGAAGCCACGCTCTCTCATTGAGGGATAGATGAAGCCACGCTCTCTCATTGAGGGATAGATGAAGCCACACTCTCTCATTGAGGGATAGATGAAGCCACACTCTCTCATTGAGGGATAGATGAGGCCACGCTCTCATTCAGGGATAGATGAAGCCACACTCTCTCATTGAGGGATAGATGAGGCCACGCTCTCATTCAGGGATAGATGAAGCCACACTCTCTCATTGAGGGATAGATGAGGCCATGCTCTCTCATTGAGGGATAGATGAGGACACGCTCTCTCATTCAGGGATAGATGAAGCCACACTCTCTCATTGAGGGATAGATGAGGCAACGCTCTCTCATTGAGGGATACATGAAGCCACGCTCTCTCATTGAGGGATAGATGAAGCCACACTCTCTCATTGAGGGATAGATGAAGCCACGCTCTCTCATTGAGGGATAGATGAAGCCACACTCTCTCATTGAGGGATAGATGAGGCCACACTCTCTCATTGAGGGATGGATGAAGCCACACTCTCTCATTGAGGGATAGATGAAGCCACGCTCTCTCATTGAGGGATAGATGAAGCCACACTCTCTCATTGAGGGATAGATGAAGCCACACTCTCTCATTGAGTAATAGATGAAGCCACGCTCTCTCATTGAGGGATAGATGAAGCCACGCTCTATCATTGAGGGATAGATGAAGACACGCTCTCTCATTGAGGGATAGATGAAGCCACACTCTCTCATTGAGGGATAGATGAAGCCACGCTCTCTCATTGAGGGATAGATGAAGCCACGCTCTCTCATTGAGGGATAGATGAAGCCACGCTCTCTCATTGAGGGATAGATGAAGCCACACTCTCTCATTGAGGGATAGATGAAGCCACGCCCCTTCATTGAGGGATAGATGAAGCCACACTCTCTCATTCAGGGATAGATGAAGCCACACTCTCTCATTGAGGGATAGATGAGGCCATGCTCTCTCATTGAGGGATAGATGAGGCCACGCTCTCTCATTCCGGGATAGATGAAGCCACACTCTCTCATTGAGGGATAGATGAGGCAACGCTCTCTCATTGAGGGATAGATAAAGCCACACTCTCTCATTGAGGGATAGATGAAGCCACGCTGTCTCATTGAGGGATAGATGAAGCCACGCTCTCTCATTGAGGGATAGATGAAGCCACGCTCTCTCATTGAGGGATAGATGGAGCCACATTCTCTCATTGAGGGATAGATGAAGCCACGCTCTCTCATTGAGGAATAGATGAAGCCATGCTCTCTCATTGAGGGATAGATGAAGCCACGCTGTCTCATTGAGGGATAGATGAAGCCACGCTCTCTCACTGAGGGATAGATGAAGCCACGCTCTCTCATTGAGGGATAGATGGAGCCACATTCTCTCATTGAGTGATAGATGAAGCCACGCTCTCTCATTGAGGAATAGATGAAGCCACGCTCTCTCATTGAGGAATAGATGAAGCCACGCTCTCTCATTGAGGGATGGATGAAGCCACGTTCTCTCATTGAGGGATAGATGAAGCCACACTCTCTCACTGAGGGATAGATGAAGCCACGCTCTCTCATTGAGGGATAGATGAAGCCACACTCTCTCATTGAGGGATAGATGAAGCCACGCTCTCTCATTAAGGGATAGATGAAGCCACACTCTCTCATTGAGGCATAGATGAAGCCACGCTCTCTCACTGAGGGATAGATGAAGCCACACTCTCTCATTGAGGGATAGATGAAGCCACACTCTCTCATTGAGGGATGGATGAAGCAACACTCTCTCATTGAGGGATAGATGAAGCCACGCTCTCTCATTGAGGGATAGATGAAGCCACGCTCTCTCATTGAGGGATTGATGAAGCCACACTCTCTCATTGAGGGATAGATGAAGCCACACTCTCTCATTGAGGGATAGATGAAGCCACACTCTCTCATTGAGGGATAGATGAAGCCACACTCTCTCATTGAGGGATAGATGAAGCCACACTCTCTCATTGAGGGATAGATGAAGCCACACTCTCTCATTGAGGGATAGATGAAGCCACACTCTCTCATTGAGGGATAGATGAAGCCACACTCTCTCATTGAGGGATAGATGAAGCCACACTCTCTCATTGAGGGATAGATGAAGCCACGCTCTCTCATTGAGGGATAGATGAAGCCACGCTCTCTCATTGAGGGATAGATGAAGCCACGCCCTCTCATTGAGGGATGGATGAAGCCACACTCTCTCATTGAGGGATAGATGAAGCCACACTCTCTCATTGAGGGATAGATGAGGCCACGCTCTCATTCAGGGATAGATGAAGCCACACTCTCTCATTGAGGGATAGATGAGGCCACGCTCTCATTCAGGGATAGATGAAGCCACACTCTCTCATTGAGGGATAGATGAGGCCACGCTCTCTCATTGAGGGATAGATGAGGCCACGCTCTCATTCAGGGATAGATGAAGCCACACTCTCTCATTGAGGGATAGATGAAGCCACACTCTCTCATTGAGGGATAGATGAAGCCACACTCTCTCATTGAGGGATAGATGAAGCCACACTCTCTCATTGAGGGATAGATGAAGCCACACTCTCTCATTGAGGGATAGATGAAGCCACACTCTCTCATTGAGGGATAGATGAAGCCACACTCTCTCATTGAGGGATAGATGAAGCCACACTCTCTCATTGAGGGATAGATGAAGCCACGCTCTCTCATTGAGGGATAGATGAAGCCACGCTCTCTCATTGAGGGATAGATGAAGCCACGCCCTCTCATTGAGGGATGGATGAAGCCACACTCTCTCATTGAGGGATAGATGAAGCCACACTCTCTCATTGAGGGATAGATGAGGCCACGCTCTCATTCAGGGATAGATGAAGCCACACTCTCTCATTGAGGGATAGATGAGGCCACGCTCTCATTCAGGGATAGATGAAGCCACACTCTCTCATTGAGGGATAGATGAGGCCACGCTCTCTCATTCAGGGATAGATGAAGCCACACTCTCTCATTGAGGGATAGATGAGGCAACGCTCTCTCATTGAGGGATAGATGAAGCCACGCTCTATCATTGAGGGATAGATGAAGCCACACTCTCTCATTGAGGGATAGATGAAGCCACACTCTCTCATTGAGGGATAGATGAAGCCACACTCTCTCATTGAGGGATAGATGAAGCAACGCTCTCTCATTGAGGGATAGATGAAGCCACACTCTCTCATTGAGGGATAGATGAGGCCACACTCTCTCATTGAGGGATGGATGAAGCCACACTCTCTCATTGAGGGATAGATGAAGCCACGCTCTCTCATTGAGGGATAGATGAAGCCACACTCTCTCATTGAGGGATAGATGAAGCCACACTCTCTCATTGAGTAATAGATGAAGCCACGCTCTCTCATTGAGGGATAGATGAAGCCACGCTCTCTCATTGAGGGATAGATGAAGACACACTCTCTCACTGAGGGATAGATGAAGCCACGCTCTCTCATTGAGGGATAGATGAAGCCACACTCTCTCACTGAGGGATAGATGAAGCCACGCTCTCTCATTGAGGGATAGATGAAGCCACGCTCTCTCATTGAGGGATAGATGAAGCCACACTCTCTCATTGAGGGATAGATGAAGCCACACTCTCTCATTGAGGGATAGATGAAGCCACGCCCCTTCATTGAGGGATAGATGAAGCCACACTTTCTCATTCAGGGATAGATGAAGCCACACTCTCTCATTGAGGGATAGATGAAGCCACGCTCTCTCATTCAGGGATAGATGAAGCCACACTCTCTCATTGAGGGATAGATGAAGCCACGCTCTCTCATTGAGGGATAGATAAAGCCACGCTCTCTCATTGAGGGATAGATGAAGCCACGCTATCTCATTGAGGGATAGATGAAGCCACGCTCTCTCATTGAGGGATAGATGAAGCCACGCTCTCTCATTGAAGGATAGATGAAGCCACGCTCTCTCATTGAGGGATTGATGAAGCCACACTCTCTCATTGAGGGATAGATGAAGCCACACTCTCTCATTGAGGGATAGATGAAGCCACGCTCTCTCATTGAGGGATGGATGAAGCCACGTTCTCTCATTGAGGAATAGATGAAGCCACACTCTCTCATTGAGGGATAGATGAAGCCACACTCTCTCACTGAGGGATAGATGAAGTCACACTCTCTCATTGAGGGATGGATGAAGCCACACTCTCTCATTGAGGGATAGATGAAGCCACGCTCTCTCATTGAGGGATAGATGAAGCCACACTCTCTCATTGAGGGATAGATGAAGCCACACTCTCTCATTGAGGGATAGATAAAGCCACTAACTCTCATTGAGGGATGGATGAGGCAACGCTCTCTCATTGAGGGATAGATGAAGCCACACTCTCTCATTGAGGGATGGATGAAGCCACGCTCTCTCATTGAGGGACATAGGAAGCCACGCCCCCTCATTGAGGGATAGATGAAGCCACACTCTCTCATTGAGGGATGGATAAAGTCACGCTCTCTCATTGAGGGACATATGAAGCCACGCCCCCTCATTGAGGGATAGATGAAGCCACGCTCTCTCATTGAGGGATAGATGAAGCCACGCCCCCTCATTGAGGGACATATGAAGCCACGCCCCCTCATTGAGGGATAGATGAAGCCACACTCTCTCTTTGAGGAATGGATGAAGCCACACTCTCTCTTTGAGGAATGGATGAAGCCACACTCTCTCATTGAGGGATAGATTAAGCCACGTCCTCTCATTGAGGGATAGATGAAGCCACGCTCTCTCATTGAGGGATAGATGAAGTCACACTCTCTCATTGAGGGATAGATGAAGCCACGCTCTCTCATTGAGGGATAGATGAAGCCACGTCCTCTCATTGAGGGATAGATGAAGCCACGCTCTATCATTGAGGGATAGATGAAGCCACGCTCTCTCATTGAGGGATAGATGAAGCCACGCTCTCTCATTGAGGGATAGATGAAGCCACGCTCTCTCATTGAGGGATAGATGAAGCCACGTCCTCTCATTGAGGGATAGATGAAGCCACGTTCTCTCATTGAGGGATAGATGAAGCCACGCTCTATCATTGAGGGATAGATGAAGCCACACTCTCTCATTGAGGGATAGATGAAGCCACGTTCTCTCATTGAGGGATAGATGAAGCCACGCTCTCTCATTGAGGGATAGATGAAGCCACGTCCTCTCATTGAGGGATAGATGAAGCCACGCTCTATCATTGAGGGATAGATGAAGCCACGCTCTCTCATTGAGGGATAGATGAAGCCACACTCTCTCATTGAGGGATAGATGAAGCCACGCTCTCTCATTGAGGGATAGATGAAGCCACACTCTATCATTGAGGGATAGACGAAGCCACACTCTCTCATTGAGGGATAGATGAAGCCACACTCTCTCATTGAGGGATAGATGAAGCCACGTCCTCTCATTGGGGGATAGATGAAGCCACACTCTCTCATTGAGGGACAGATGAAGCCACACTCTCTCATTGAGGAATAGATGAAGCCACGTCCTCTCATTGAGGGATAGATGAAGCCACACTCTCTCATTGAGGGATGGATGAAGCCACGCTCTCTCATTGAGGGACATATGAAGCCACGCCCCCTCATTGAGGGATAGATGAAGCCACGCTCTCTCATTGAGGGATAGATGAACCCACGCCCCCTCATTGAGGGATAGATGAAGCCACGCCCCCTCATTGAGGGATAGATGAAGCCACACTCTCTCATTGAGGAATGGATGAAGCCACACTCTCTCATTGAGGGATAGATGAAGCCACGCGCCCTCATTGAGGGATAGATGAAGCCACGCCCCCTCATTGAGGGATAGATGAAGCCACACTCTCTCATTGAGGGATGGATGAAGCCACACACTCTCATTGAGGGATAGATTAAGCCACGTCCTCTAATTGAGGGATAGATGAAGCCACACTCTCTCATTGAGGGATAGATGAAGCCACACTCTCTCATTGAGGGATAGATGAAGCCACGCCCCCTCATTGAGGAATGGATGAAGCCATGCTCTCTCATTGAGGGATAGATGAAGCCAAGCTCTCTCATTGAGGGATGGATGAAGCCACACTCTCTCATTGAGGGATAGATGAAGCCACACTCTCTCATTGAGAGATAGATGAAGCCACACTCTCTCATTGAGGGATAGATGAAGCCACACTCTCTCATTGAGGGATAGATGAAGCCACGCCCCCTCATTGAGGGATAGATGAAGCCACGCCCCCTCATTGAGGGATGGATGAAGCCACGCTCTCTCATTGAGGGATAGATGAAGCCACACTCTCTCATTGAGGGATAGATGAAGCCACGCTCTCTCATTGAGGGATGGATGAAGCCACGCTCTCTCATTGAGGGATAGATGAAGCCACACTCTCTCATTGAGGGATAGATGAAGCCACGCCCCCTCATTGAGGGATAGATGAAGCCACACTCTATCATTGAGGGATGGATGAAGCCACACTCTCTCATTGAGGGTTGGATGAAGCCACGCTCTCTCATTGAGGGATGGATGAAGCCAGGCTCTCTCATTGAGGGATGGATGAAGCCACGCTCTCTCATTGAGGGATGGATGAAGCCACACTCTCTCATTGAGGGATAGATGAAGCCACGCTCTCTCATTGAGGGATAGATGAAGCCACGCTCTCTCATTGAGGGATGGATGAAGCCACACTCTCTCATTGAGGGATAGATGAAGCCACACTCTATCATTGAGGGATGGATGAAGCCACACTCTCTCATTGAGGGATGGATGAAGCCACGCTCTCTCATTGAGGGATAGATGAAGCCACACGCTCTCTCATTGAGGGATAGATGAAGCCACACTCTCTCATTGAGGGATAGATGAAGCCACGCCCCCTCATTGAGGGATAGATGAAGCCACACTCTATCATTGAGGGATGGATGAAGCCACACTCTCTCATTGAGGGTTGGATGAAGCCACGCTCTCTCATTGAGGGATGGATGAAGCCAGGCTCTCTCATTGAGGGATAGATGAAGCCACACTCTCTCATTGAGGGATAGATGAAGCCACGCCCCCTCATTGAGGGATAGATGAAGCCACACTCTATCATTGAGGGATGGATGAAGCCACACTCTCTCATTGAGGGTTGGATGAAGCCACGCTCTCTCATTGAGGGATGGATGAAGCCAGGCTCTCTCATTGAGGGATGGATGAAGCCACGCTCTCTCATTGAGGGATAGATGAAGCCACACTCTCTCATTGAGGGATAGATGAAGCCACGCCCCCTCATTGAGGGATAGATGAAGCCACACTCTATCATTGAGGGATGGATGAAGCCACACTCTCTCATTGAGGGTTGGATGAAGCCACGCTCTCTCATTGAGGGATGGATGAAGCCAGGCTCTCTCATTGAGGGATGGATGAAGCCACGCTCTCTCATTGAGGGATGGATGAAGCCACACTCTCTCATTGAGGGATAGATGAAGCCACGCTCTCTCATTGAGGGATAGATGAAGCCACGCTCTCTCATTGAGGGATGGATGAAGCCACACTCTCTCATTGAGGGATAGATGAAGCCACACTCTATCATTGAGGGATGGATGAAGCCACACTCTCTCATTGAGGGATGGATGAAGCCACGCTCTCTCATTGAGGGATAGATGAAGCCACACGCTCTCTCATTGAGGGATAGATGAAGCCACACGCTCTCTCATTGAGGGATAGATGAAGGCACACTCTCTGATTGAGGGATAGATGAAGCCATGCTCTCTCATTGAGGGATAGATGAAGCCACACTCTCTCATTGAGGGATATATGAAGCCACACTCTCTCATTGAGGGATAGATGAAGCCACACTCTCTCATTGAGGGATAGATGAAGCCACACTCTCTCATTGAGGGATAGATGAAGCCACGCTCTCTCATTGAGGGATAGATGAAGCCACGCCCCCTCATTGAGGGATGGATGAAGCCACGCTCTCTCATTGAGGGATAGATGAAGCCACACTCTCTCATTGAGGGATAGATGAAGCCACACTCTCTCATTGAGGGATAGATGAAGCCACACACTCTCATGGAGGGATAGATGAAGCCACACTCTCTCATTGAGGGATAGATGAAGCCACGCTCTCTCATTGAGGGATAGATGAAGCCACGCCCCCTCATTGAGGGATGGACGAAGCCACGCTCTCTCATTGAGGGATAGATGAAGCCACACTCTCTCATTGAGGGATAGATGAAGCCACGCCCCCTCATTGAGGGATAGATGAAGCCACGCCCCCTCATTGAGGGATGGATGAAGCCACGCTCTCTCATTGAGGGATAGATGAAGCCACGCTCTCTCATTGAGGGATAGATGAAGCCACGCTCTCTCATTGAGGGATGGATGAAGCCACACTCTCTCATTGAGGGATAGATGAAGCCACGCTCTCTCATTGAGGGATGGATGAAGCCACACTCTCTCATTGAGGGATAGATGAAGCCACGCTCTCATTGAGGGATGGATGAAGCCACACTCTCTCATTGAGGGATAGATGAAGCCACACTCTCATTGAGGGATAGATGAAGCCACGCCCCCTCATTGAGGGATAGATGAAGCCACACCTCCTCATTGAGGGATAGATGAAGCCAGTCCTCCTCATTGAGGGATAGATGAAGCCACGCCCCCTCATTGAGGGATAGATGAAGCCACACTCTCTCATTGAGGGATAGATGAAGCCACGCTCTCTCATTGAGGGATAGATGAAGCCACGCTCTCTCATTGAGGGATAGATGAAGCCACGCTCTCTCATTGAGGGATGGATGAAGCCACGCTCTCTCATTGAGGGATAGATGAAGCCACGCCCCCTCATTGAGGGATGGATAGGAGATACATTGTAACAGTTACAACAATAGAAACACTTTGAAGAGGCAAATTAATAATTTATTGCTGCAGATCTGCAGGTTACACCTCAAAGAGGGACAAATGGGAACAACGAGGGTCAGGGGGACATGGCTCAAAAGAGGGACAGTCCCTCCAAATCAGGGACACCAGGGAAATTATGGGAGATATGCTACACTGGAGTGTGCAGCCACTTCCTTTCCCCCATCATGTTGGAGGCAGGGCCGGCGCTAGCACCCGGCGAGGTGGGTCATATACCGTGGGGCAGCACAGCCCATGAATCAATAATGAATTGAGGTTGTTAGAGCCATAGGCGGTGGGTGTGTCAGTAATAGGGGGCGGGGCTGTCTCTCCCTAGCCCCTCCCACATGCTGTCAGTGGCGGGAACTGAGCACTGCCGGCCCTGGAATCCCCGGATCGCTTCTCCTGGGAGAACCACACAACTTTCTGGGTAGGTTAGTAGAGGTGACCAGCGCCCCCGGCCTAGGAAATAATAGAATGGGCAGACTACAAAGCCCAACCAGCCAGCCAGGCAGGCGGGGGAGGGTGAGGTGAGATTCCGGGTGACTCCCTGGAGGGATATGTGGCATTAATCCCCCCGGAGCCGCCTCCCTGTGTGTCCGGATTGTGGCAGATTCACTGATTGATGTGTTTCCCCCAATTCTCCCTTATCTGCAACTCCCTGCACTGACATTAACAAAGGGGCGGGGCGTCCGTGTGGTAACCATGACAACCAGCCAAGTAACTGACTCAGGGGGAGTAACAGGCCTGACTGTGACTGTAACATTCCTCTCTGCCTGACTCCATGTTCTTTCTTTCTTTCTTTCTCTCTCTCTCCTTCTTTCTTTCTCTCTCTCTCTCTCCTTCTTTCTTTCTTTCTCTCTATTTCTTTCTCTCTTTTTCTCTCTTTCATTCTCTTTCTCTTTCTCTCTATCACTTTCTCTTTCTTTCTCTCTCTTTTTTCTTTCTCTCTCTCTCTCTCTCTCTCTCTTTCTTTCTCTCTCTTTCTTCCTCTCTCTCTCCTTCTTTCTCTCTCTTTTTCTCTCCCTTTCTTTCATTATTTCTCTCTCTCTCTTTATCTCTCTCTTTCTTACTTTCTCTCTCTCTCTCTCCCTTTCTTTCTTTCTTTTTTTCTCTCTCTTTCTCTCCTCCTTTTTTCTCTCTCTCTTTCCGTCTTTATCCCTTTCATACTTTGTTTCTTACTTTTCTCTTTCTCTCTCTTTCTTTCTCTTTCTTTTTTATTACCTTCATTACCTATCCCCCTTCTGTTTCCTCTCTCTCTTCGTTTTGTCTTTTTCTTTTTTTTATTACTCTTCCTCCTCACTTTCTCCTTTCTTTCTCTTTTCTCTCCCACTTTCTTTTTCTTTTTTTCCGTTCCCTGATCTCTGCCCCCTCTCCCTCTTTCTCCAATTTCTACTTCTTTCCTTTCCTTTCTCCCTCTCCTCACGTTGTCCCTCTATTTTCTCTTTCGACCCTGCATTCTCTTTTTTCTTTTTGTCTGTTTCTATTTTTCTTTCTCATCTCGCTCTCCCTTTGCTCCTTCTTATCCCCTCTCCTTGTTCTTCTCTCCTTTCTTCAGTGGTCACTTCCTTTTCCTTCCTGCCTTCCCTCCCCATTTTTCTCTTTCTCATCTCATCTATTTTTTTTTGTCTCTCATTTTATTTCTTTTTCTTTTTACTTATTATATTCTCTCCCTCTATTCCATTTTTTCCCTCTTACCTGTGAAAGGTTGGCACCGCTTTACCCCCCCAAAAGTTGTTTCTTTTCTCCTCTTCCCTTCATCCTCATTTTCTCCTTTCTTTCTCTTTTCTCTCTTCCGACCCTTCTTTCTTTCTCTTTTTTTTTCTCTCTCTCTTTCTTTCCTTACTCACTCCCTTCTTTTTCTTTTCCATTCTCCCTTTTTCACACTTTCTTTTCTCCTCTTCTTCTTTTGTTTCTTTTCTTCCCTTCCTCCTCACTTTCTCCTTTCTTTCTCTTTTCTCTATTTTGACCTTGCTTTCTCTCCCCTCTCTCTCTCTTTCTCTCTTTTTATTTCGCTTTATCTTTCTGTTCTCTCTATCTTTCTTTCTTTTTTCCTTTTTCTTTATCATCTCTTTTTTCCCTCATTCTATTTCTCTTGCTCTTTTTACTCATTCTTTTCTCTCCCATTTTCACTTTTTTCTTTTCTTTTTCCCTCTCTTTCTTTTTTTTTATTAGAGACCACGTCCCTGTACCTGTAAAACGTTGGCACTTTTTGGGGGGAAGGTGGCGCCGTTTTACCCCCAACAACTTTGGAGGCTGAAGTCAATGACTAATGCCAGTGGGGGGAGTGGTTTCTTTTCTCTTCTTCCCTTCATCTTCACTTTCTCCTTTCTTTCTCTTTCTTTCTCTTCTTTTTTCTCTTTCTCTCTTTTCTTTCTTTCTTTCTCCCTTTCTTTCTTTACCTTTTTTTATTTCTTAATCTTTTTTTTTCTCCATTTCTTTCTTTATCTTTCTTTATTTCTTTCTTTCTCTCTTTCGTTCTTTATTTATCATTCGGTCTTTCTTTATTTATCTTTTGTTCTTTCTTTCTTTATTTTTCTTTCTGGAATGAGGAAGGAGCCACTTTAACTCACAATGGCGACAGCATTAATCCTCAACTAAAACTGGTTTATCCAGGGCTGGGGGAGGGGCCTCCTCCATGTCACTGTCACATGACCCAGCTGCAGAAATAGGGGGCGGGGCTTAGTTATCCAACAGAGCGAGCAGCACAGAGGACACCCGACATGTCAGGTAACACTATCAGTGTGTGTCTGTGGAGAACTACAAGTCCCAGCATATCCTCCCCTCACTAATCTCCCGTTTATCCAGCTGTGGAGAACTACAAGTCCCAGCATATCCTCCCTCACTAATCTCCCGTTTATCCAGCTGTGGAGAACTACAAGTCCCAGCATATCCTCCCCCACTAATCTCCCCTGTTTATCCAGCTGTGGAGAACTAGAAGTCCCAGCATATCCTCCCTCACTAATCTCCCGTTTATCCAGCTGTGGAGAACTACAAGTCCCAGCATATCCTCCCCCACTAATCTCCCCTGTTTATCCTGCTGTGGGGAACTACAAGTCCCAGCATATCCTCCCTCACTAATCTCCCCTGTTTATCCAGCTGTGGGGAACTACAAGTCCCAGCATATCCTCCCTCACTAATCTCCCCTGTTTATCCAGCTGTGGGGAACTACAAGTCCCAGCATTCCCTCCCTCACTAATCTCCCCTGTTTATCCAGCTGTGGGAGAACTACAAGTCCCAGCATACCCTCCCTCACTAATCTCCCCTGTTTATCCAGCTGTGGAGAACTACAAGTCCCAGCATATCCTGCGTTAATTCCTATCAAGGGGTGTGGTCAGTGATGTCATAACAGGAGGCGGAGTTATATTCTACAGGTGTTGCTGGGAAATACCGCAGTGACCACCATAACCCTGCTCCATGTCTGTGTCTTTGTCTAGGTGCTGGAAGCTCCGCCCACCTCCAGTGCTGACATCATGGGTGCCACATGCTCCGCCTCCCCAGGTGAGTCTAACCTCTATC
This sequence comes from Gastrophryne carolinensis, assembly GCA_027917425.1. Taxonomy (NCBI): domain Eukaryota; kingdom Metazoa; phylum Chordata; class Amphibia; order Anura; family Microhylidae; genus Gastrophryne; species Gastrophryne carolinensis. The sequence continues at coordinate 619,811,007 of CM051235.1, forward strand.
GCCCTCACTGTGACCCCCAGGGGGGCGGGGCTCCGCTTATTGAAATGCCTAGAAACTAGGACTCGGCTCTTCATTGGTCATCTTTCCATTTGTTTCATTCCCTTTTTTCATTTATTTTTTATCATTCCCTCTATTCTTTCTTTTATTACTTTTATTTCTTACTCCTTCTATTATTTATTTTATTTTCTTCTATTCTTTATTCTTCTATTTCATCTACTATTTTATTCTTTATATTTATCACGTCTATTCATTGTTTTCCCATTCCTCTATTTTTTTTTCTTCCTGGTGTAGTTTTTTTCTGCTATTCTTTCTTTCTTTTCTTCCTCGTATCTTTCTTTCTTCTATTCTTTCTTTCTTTTCTTCCCTTTCTTCCTTTAATTTTTCTTTTTTCTATTCTTTCTTTCTTTTCTTCCCTTTCTTCCTTTTATTTTTCTTTCTTCTATTCTTTCTTTCTTTTCTTCCCTTTCTTCCTGGTGTAGTTTTTTTCTGCTATTCTTTCTTTCTTTTCTTCCCTTTCTTCCTTTTATCTTTCTTTCTTCTATTCTTTCTTTCTTTTCTTCCCTTTCTTCCTTTTATTTTTCTTTCTTCTATTCTTTCTTTCCTTTCTTCCTGGTGTAGTTTTTTTCTGCTATTCTTTCTTTCTTTTCTTCCTTTTATGTTTCTTTTTTCTATTCTTTCTTTCTTTTCTTCCCTTACTTCCTTTTATTTTTCTTTCTTCTATTCTTTCTTTCTTCCCTTTCTTCCTTTTATCTTTCTTTCTTCTATTCTTTCTTTCTTTTCTTCCCTTTCTTCCTTTTATTTTTCTTTCTTCTATTCTTTCTTTCCTTTCTTCCTGGTGTAGTTTTTTCTGCTATTCTTTCTTTCTTTTCTTCCTTTTATGTTTCTTTTTTCTATTCTTTCTTTCTTTCCTGTCCCTTTCTTCCTCGTATCTTTCTTTCTTCTTTTCTTTCTTTCTTTTCTTCCCTTACTTCCTCGTATCTTTGTTTCTTCTATTCTTTCTTTCTTTCTTTTCTTCCCTTTCTTCCTTTTATCTTTCTTTCTTTCTTCTATTCTTTCTTTCTTTTCTTCCCTTTCTTCCTTTTATCTTTCTTTCTTCTATTCTTTCTTTCTTTTTGTCCCTTTCTTCCTTTTATCTATCGTTCTTCTATTGTTTCTTTCTTTTCTTCCCTTTTATCTTTCTTCTATTCTTTCTTTTCTTCCTTTTATCTTTCTTTTTTCTTTTCTTTCTTTCTTTTCTTCCCTTTCTTCCAGGTGTAGTTTTTTCCTGCTATTCTTTCTTCCCTTTCTTTCTTTTATCTTTCTTTCTTTCTTCTATTCTTTCTTTCTGCTTTTCCCCCCTCTTTTATTCCTTCAGGGATTTCTTTCTGACTTTACTTTTTTCACTCTTTCTTTCCTTTTCTTTTCTTCCAGGATGGGAGACCTTAGCTTCTTAGGATGGACACACACCACAGGGGCCCACTGAGACCCTTAGAGTTTATGGGTTGCCCGCTATAATTTGGGTACGCTTTAGGTATACCTACCATTTTTATGGTGGCAAAAAGAGACATTTGTTCCATTAGGCCACGCCCCTCATTGAGGGATTGATGAAGCCACGCCCCCTCGTTGAGGATTGGATAGGAGATACAATGTAACAGTTACAACAATAGAAACAACTTTGAATAGGAGAATAAATCATTTATTGCTGCTGATCTGCATGTTACACCTCAAACAGGGATAGTATGTAAATGAAGCCACGCCCCCTCATTGAGAGCCGATGAAGCCACACCCCCTCGTTGATTGATGGATAGGAGATACAATGTAACAGTTACAACAATAAAAACACTTTGAATAGGGATATGAATCATTTATTGCTGCAGATCTGCATGTTACACCTCAAAGAGGGACAAATGGGAACAACGAGGGACAGGGGGACACGGACTCCAAAGCGCGCCTCATATAATGTTGGGCAACACGCGTTTCGTTATATATCTTTGTCAATGCCATCGTGTGAAAAAATGCAGTGAAATGCATACAGTTCATATTATAACAAGTGTAACACATACATTTCACATGTCACATTATAACAGATAATAACGTTACAAATCAACCATCATCGTGTATATAAAAAATAGTGTACACCACTGACACATGCATCAGATACTCAACGACCATCATTTGTGATAGAGACGGTTCCAATATGGAGGGTTCATTCATCTCTCTGTGCCCGCGCAATGCTGTAATGATATGTGTTTATAACCTTTGGGGCCACGTGTGCTGCTGCATTTAACACCCTCATTTAATCCCTGCCCCCTGTACCCACAAGCCAAGGAACCCCAGCCCCCAATGCTATAGCCCCACTGTACCCACAAGCCAAGGAACCCCAGCCCCCAATGCTATAGCCCCACTGTACCCACAAGCCAAGGAACCCCAGCCCCCAATGCTATAGCCCCACTGTACCCACAAGCCAGGGAACCCCAGCCCCCAATGCTATAGCCCCACTGTACCCACAAGCCAAGGAACCCCAGCCCCCAATGCTATATCCCCACTGTACCCACAAGCCAAGGAACCCCAACCCCCAATGCTATAGCCCCACTGTACCCACAAGCCAGGGAACCCCAGCCCCCAATGCTATAGCCCCACTGTACCTACAAGCCAAGGAACCCCAACCCCCAATGCTATAGCCCCACTGTACCCACAAGCCAAGGAACCCCAGCCCCCAATGCTATAGCCCCACTGTACCCACAAGCCGAGGAACCCCAGCCCCCAATGCTATAGCCCCCTGTACCCACAAGCCAAGGAACCCCAGCCCTCAAGGCTATAGCCCCACTGTACCCACAAACCAGAGAACCCAAGCCCCCAATGCTATAGCCCCACTGTACCCACAAGCCATAGAACCCCAGCCCTCAATGCTATAGCCCCACTGTACCCACAAGCCATAGAACCCCAACCTCCAATGCTATAGCCCCACTGTACCCACAAGCCAAGGAACCCCAGCCCCCAATGCTATAGCCCCACTGTACCCACAAGCCAAGGAACCCCAGCCCCCAATGCTATAGCCCCACTGTACCCACAAGCCATAGAACCCCAGCCCTCAATGCTATAGCCCCACTGTACCCACAAGCCATAGAACCCCAACCTCCAATGCTATAGCCCCACTGTACCCACAAGCCAAGGAACCCCAGCCCCCAATGCTATAGCCCCACTGTACCCACAAGCCAAGGAACCTCAGCCCCCAATGCTATAGCCCCACTGTACCCACAAGCCAAGGAACCCCAGCCCCCAATGCTATAGCCCCACTGTACCCACAAGCCAAGGAACCCCAGCCCCCAATGCTATAGCCCCCCTGTACCCACAAGCCAAGGAACCCCAGCCCCCAATGCTATAGCCCCCTGTACCCACAAGTCAAGGAACCCCTGCCCCCAATGCTATAGCCCCACTGTACCCACAAGCTATGGAACCTCAGCCCCCAATGCTATAGCCCCACTGTACCCACAAGCCAAGGAACCCCAGCCCCCAATGCTATAGCCCCACTGTACCCACAAGCCAAGGAACCCCAGCCCCCAATGTTATAGCCCCACTGTACCCACAAGCCAAGGAACCCCAGCCCCCAATGCTATAGCCCCACTGTACCCACAAGCCAAGGAACCCCAGCCCCCAATGCTATAGCCCCACTGCATCCACAAGCCAAGAAACCCCAGCCCCCAGTGCTATAGCCCCACTGTACCCACAAACCAGAGAACCCCAGCCCCCAATGCTATAGCCCCACTGTACCCACAAACCAGAGAACCCAAGCCCCCAATGCTATAGCCCCACTTGTACCCACAAGCCAAGGAACCCCAGCCCCCAATGCTATAGCCCCACTGTACCTACAAGCCATAGAACCCCAGCCCTCAATGCTATAGCCCCACTGTACCCACAAGCCATAGAACCCCAACCTCCAATGCTATAGCCCCACTGTACCCACAAGCCAAGGAACCCCAGGCCCCAATGCTATAGCCCCACTGTACCCACAAGCCAAGGAACCCCAGCCCCCAATGCTATAGCCCCACCCTACCCACAAGGCAAGGAACCCCAGCCCCCAATGCTATAGCCCTACAGTACCCACAAGCCAAGGAACCCCAGCCCCCAATGCTATAGCCCCACTGTACCCACAAGCCAAGGAACCCCAGCCCCCAATGCTATAGCCCCCTGTACCCACAAGCCAAGGAACCCCAGCCCCCAATGCTATAGCCCCACTGTACCCACAAGCCAAGGAACCCCAGCCCCCAATGCTATAGCCCCACTGTACCCACAAACCAGAGAACCCCAGCCCCCAATGCTATAGCCCCACTGTACCCACAAGCCAAGGAACCCCAGCCCCCAATGCTATAGCCCCACTGTACCCACAAGCCAAGGAACCCCAGCCCCCAATGCTATAGCCCCACTGTACCCACAAGCCAAGGAACCCCAGCCCCCAATGCTATAGCCCCACTGTACCCACAAGCCAAGGAACCCCAGCCCCCAATGCTATAGCCCCACTGCATCCACAAGCCAAGAAACCCCAGCCCCCAGTGCTATAGCCCCACTGTACCCACAAACCAGAGAACCCCAGCCCCCAATGCTATAGCCCCACTGTACCCACAAACCAGAGAACCCAAGCCCCCAATGCTATAGCCCCACTTGTACCCACAAGCCAAGGAACCCCAGCCCCCAATGCTATAGCCCCCTGTACCCACAAGCCAAGGAACCCCAGCCCCCAATGCTATAGCCCCCTGTACCCACAAGCCAAGGAACCCCAACCCCCAATGCTATAGCCCCCTGTACCCACAAGCCAAGGAACCCCAGCCCCCAATGCTATAGCCCCCTGTACCCACAAGCCAAGGAACCCCAGCCCCCAATGCTATAGCCCCCTGTACCCACAAGCCAAGGAACCCCAACCCCCAATGCTATAGCCCCCTGTACCCACAAGCCAAGGAACCCCAGCCCCCAATGCTATAGCCCCCTGTACCCACAAGCCAAGGAACCCCAGCCCCCAATGCTATAGCCCTACTGTATCCACAAGCCAAGGAACCCCAACCCCCAATGCTATAGCCCCACTGTACCCACAAGCCAAGGAACCCCAGCCCCCAATGCTATAGCCCCACTGTACCCACAAGCCAGGGAACCCCAGCCCCCAATGCTATAGCCCCACTGTACCCACAAGCCAGGGAACCCCAGCCCCCAATGCTATAGCCCCACTGTACCCACAAGCCAAGGAACCCCAGCCCCCAATGCTATAGCCCCCTGTACCCACAAGCCAAGGAACCCCAGCCCCCAATGCTATAGCCCCACTGTACCCACAAGCCAGGGAACCCCAGCCCCCAATGCTATAGCCCCACTGTACCCACAAGCCAAGGAACCCCAGCCCCCAATGCTATAGCCCCCTGTACCCACAAGCCAAGGAACCCCAACCCCCAATGCTATAGCCCCCTGTACCCACAAGCCAAGGAACCCCAGCCCCCAATGCTATAGCCCCACTGTACCCACAAGCCAAGGAACCCCAGCCCCCAATGCTATAGCCCCCTGTACCCACAAGCCAAGGAACCCCAGCCCCCAATGCTATAGCCCCCTGTACCCACAAGCCAAGGAACCCCAACCCCCAATGCTATAGCCCCCTGTACCCACAAGCCAAGGAACCCCAGCCCCCAATGCTATAGCCCCCTGTACCCACAAGCCAAGGAACCCCAGCCCCCAATGCTATAGCCCCACTGTACCCACAAGCCAAGGAACCCCAGCCCCCAATGCTATAACCCCACTGTACCCACAAGCCAAGGAACCCCAGCCCCCAATGCTATAGCCCCACTGTACCCACAAGCCAAGGAACCCCAGCCCCCAATGCTATAGCCCCACTGTACCCACAAGCCAGGGAACCCCAGCCCCCAATGCTATAGCCCCACTGTACCCACAAGCCAAGGAACCCCAGCCCCCAATGCTATAGCCCCACTGTACCCACAAGCCAGGGAACCCCAGCCCCCAATGCTATAGCCCCACTGTACCCACAAGCCAAGGAACCCCAGCCCCCAATGCTATAGCCCCATGTACCCACAAGCCAAGGAACCCCAGCCCCCAATGCTATAGCCCCACTGTACCCACAAGCCAAGGAACCCCAGCCCCCAATGCTATAGCCCCCTGTACCCACAAGCCAAGGAACCCCAACCCCCAATGCTATAGCCCCCTGTACCCACAAGCCAAGGAACCCCAGCCCCCAATGCTATAGCCCCACTGTACCCACAAGCCAAGGAACCCCAGCCCCCAATGCTATAGCCCCCTGTACCCACAAGCCAAGGAACCCCAGCCCCCAATGCTATAGCCCCCTGTACCCACAAGCCAAGGAACCCCAACCCCCAATGCTATAGCCCCCTGTACCCACAAGCCAAGGAACCCCAGCCCCCAATGCTATAGCCCCCTGTACCCACAAGCCAAGGAACCCCAGCCCCCAATGCTATAGCCCTACTGTATCCACAAGCCAAGGAACCCCAACCCCCAATGCTATAGCCCCACTGTACCCACAAGCCAAGGAACTCCTGCCCCTAATGCTATAGCCCCACTGTACCCACAAGCCAGGGAACCCCAGCCCCCAATGCTATAGCCCCACTGTACCCACAAACCAAGGAACCCCAGCCCCCAATGCTATAGCCCCCTGTACCCACAAGCCAAGGAACCCCAGCCCCCAAAGCTATAGCCCCACTGTACCCACAAGCCAAGGAACCCCAGCCCCCAATGCTATAGCCCCCTGTACCCACAAGCCAAGGAACCCCAACCCCCAATGCTATAGCCCCCTGTACCCACAAGCCAAGGAACCCCAGCCCCCAATGCTATAGCCCCACTGTACCCACAAGCCAGAGAACCCCAGCCCCCAATGCTATAGCCCCCTGTACCCACAAGCCAAGGAACCCCAGCCCCCAATGCTATAGCCCCACTGTACCCACAAGCCAAGGAACCCCAGCCCCCAATGCTATAGCCCCACTGTACCCACAAGCCAAGGAACCCCAGCCCCCAATGCTATAGCCCCCTGTACCCACAAGCCAAGGAACCCCAGCCCCCAATGCTATAGCCCCACTGTACCCGCAAGCCAAGGAACCCCAGCCCCCAATGCTATAGCCCCACTGTACCCACAAGCCAAGGAACCCCAGCCCCCAATGCTATAGCCCCACTGTACCCACAAGCCAAGGAACCCCAGCCCCCAATGCTATAGCCCCCTGTACCCACAAGCCAAGGAACCCCAGCCCCCAATGCTATAGCCCCCTGTACCCACAAGCCAAGGAACCCCAGCCCCCAATGTTATAGCCCCCTGTACCCACAAGCCAAGGAACCCCAGCCCCCAATGCTATAGCCCCACTGTACCCACAAGCCAAGGAACCCCAGCCCCCAATGCTATAGCCCCCTGTACCCACAAGCCAAGGAACCCCAGCCCTCAAGGCTATAGCCCCACTGTACCCACAAACCAGAGAACCCAAGCCCCCAATGCTATAGCCCCACTGTACCCACAAACCAGAGAACCCAAGCCCCCAATGCTATAGCCCCACTGTACCCACAAACCAGAGAACCCAAGCCCCCAATGCTATAGCCCCACTTGTACCCACAAGCCAAGGAACCCCAGCCCACAATGCTATAGCCCCCTGTACCCACAAGCCAAGGAACCCCAGCTCCCAATGCTATAGCCCCACTTGTACCCACAAGCCAAGGAACCCCAGCCCCCAATGCTATAGCCCCACTGTACCCACAAGCCAGAGAACCCCAGCCCCCAATGCTATAGCCCCACTGTACCCACAAGCCAAGGAACCCCAGCCCCCAATGCTATAGCCCCACTGTACCCACAAGCCAAGGAACCCCAGCCCCCAATGCTATAGCCCCACTGTACCCACAAGCCAAGGAACCCCAGCCCCCAATGCTATAGCCCCACTGTACCCACAAGCCAAGGAACCCCAACCCCCAATGCTATAGCCCCACTGTACCCACAAGCCAAGGAACCCCAGCCCCCAATGCTATAGCCCCACTGTACCCACAAACCAAGGAACCCCAGCCCCCAATGCTATAGACCCACTGTACCCACAAGCCAAGGAACCCCAGCCCCCAATGCTATAGCCCCACTGTACCCACAAGCCAAGGAACCCCAGCCCCCAATGCTATAGCCCCACTGTACCCACAAGCCAAGGAACCCCAACCCCCAATGCTATAGCTCCACTGTACCCACAAGCCAAGGAACCCCAGCCCCCAATGCTATAACCCCAGTGTACCCACAAGCCAAGGAACCACAGCCCCCAATGCTATAGCCCCACTGTACCCACAAGCCATAGAACCCCAGCCTCCAATGTTATAGCCCCACTGTACCCACAAGCCATAGAACCCCAGCCCTCAATGCTATAGCCCCACTGTACCCACAAGCCAAGGAACCCCAGCCCCCAATGCTATAGCCCCACTGTACCCACAAGCCAAGGAACCCCAGCCCCCAATGCTATAGCCCCACTGTACCCACAAGCCAAGGAACCCCAGCCCCCAATGCTATAGCCCCACTGTACCCACAAGCCAAGGAACCCCAGCCCCCAATGCTATAGCCCCACTGTACCCACAAGCCAAGGAACCCCAGCCCTCAATGCTATAGCCCCACTGTACCCACAAGCCAAGGAACCCCAGCCCTCAAGGCTATAGCCCCACTGTACCCACAAACCAGAGAACCCCAGCCCCCAATGCTATAGCCCCACTGTACCCACAAACCAGAGAACCCAAGCCCCCAATGCTATAGCCCCACTGTACCCACAAACCAGAGAACCCAAGCCCCCAATGCTATAGCCCCACTTGTACCCACAAGCCAAGGAACCCCAGCCCCCAATGCTATAGCCCCCTGTACCCACAAGCCAAGGAACCCCAGCTCCCAATGCTATAGCCCCACTTGTACCCACAAGCCAAGGAACCCCAGCCCCCAATGATATAGCCCCACTGTACCCACAAGCCAGAGAACCCCAGCCCCCAATGCTATAGCCCCACTGTACCCACAAGCCAAGGAACCCCAGCCCCCAATGCTATAGCCCCACTGTACCTACAAGCCAAGGAACCCCAACCCCCAATGCTATAGCCCCACTGTACCCACAAGCCAAGGAACCCCAGCCCCCAATGCTATAGCCCCACTGTACCCACAAGCCAAGCAACCCCAGCCCCCAATGCTATAGCCCCACTGTACCCACAAGCCAAGGAACTCAGCCCCCATTGCTATAGCCCCACTGTACCCACAAGCCAAGGAACCCCAGCCCCCAATGCTATAGCCCCACTGTACCCACAAGGCAAGGAACCCCAGCCCCCAATGCTATAGCCCCACTGTACCCACAAGCCAAGGAACCCCAACCCCCAATGCTATAGCTCCACTGTACCCACAAGCCAAGGAACGCCAGCCCCCAATGCTATAACCCCAGTATACCCACAAGCCAAGGAACCCCAGCCCCCAATGCTATAGCCCTACTGTACCCACAAGCCATAGAACCCCAGCCTCCAATGTTATAGCCCCACTGTACCCACAAGCCATAGAACCCCAGCCCTCAATGCTATAGCCCCACTGTACCCACAAGCCATAGAACCCCAGCCCTCAATGCTATAGCCCCACTGTACCCACAAGCCAAGGAACCCCAGCCCTCAATGCTATAGCCCCACTGTACCCACAAGCCAAGGAACCCCAGCCCTCAATGCTGTAGCCCCACTGTACCCACAAGCCAAGGAACCCCAGCCTCCAATGCTATAGCCCACTGTACCCACAAGCCAAGGAACCCCAGCCCCTAATGCTATAGCCCCACTGTACCCACAAGCCAAGGAACCCCAGCCCCCAATGCTATAGCTCCACTGTACCCACAAGCCAAGGAACCCCAGCCCCCAATGCTATAGCCCCAGCATCATGGTTGGGGGGGTGCTCAGTAGGGGTATCTTGGGCGGCCAGGGGCAGATAAAATCCAGGGCTGATTTTTGGTCCAAGTCCCACCACTGTGCTCCATTAATATATTCTTTTCTTTCTTCCCAGCAGAGTTCAGGAAGCAATACATGGAATGGGTGAAGGACAATTTCCATGCGCTTCCTCCACAGCGGAGTTCCCCCGAGTTGCTGCTGCTGCGGGAGCACGCCTACATACCTTACTATGCACCCGACGCGGTCATGTTTGACTTCATGTGTCGAGACTTTTTAGTGAAAAGATCTTCTGCGGACCATGAGCCCACCACTATCCAGGCTCTGCTTGGCCACCAGGACGTGACAAAGACCGTGGCCCTACAGGGGCCCGCCAGGATCGGAAAAACGATGATCACGCAGAAGATCATGCTGGACTGGGCCTCGGGAGATCTCTTCTTCCGGGACAGGTTTCATTTAATTTTCTATCTGAGATGCAAAGAAATCAAGAAAATCACTGGCGACCTAAATCTCGCAGAACTTCTCTCCGGGACCTGTGTACTGCTGCGTCCGGATTGGCTGGCACCTATTCTGAAGGACTCCAGAAGTCACGGAAAGCTTCTCTTTATTGTCGACGGTCTCGAGGAGCTGGCGGTGGAGCGGTGGACTCCAATGAACAAACACGAGCTTTGCAGGGATGTTTCTGTGGCCGCTGACAAAGAGTTGCTGGTCAAAAGCTTGATCGGGAAAGAGATTATGAGGAGATCTTCCGTGATCATCACCACCAGGCCGTGGGCCGTCGCCAGGCTTGACCTGTTTCATCATTCGATAGCGAGCGTAAGGGTCCAGGGATTGGCCGCGGAAGATCTAGAGGGATACGTCCGCAGGTTCTTCGGTAATAAGGAAGAAGCCAGCGAGGCTTTTCGCGTAATAAGGGACAATGACGTCCTGAGGAGCATGTGCGCTGCCCCCAAGTTGTGCTGGATGGTGTGCGCTGTATTGAGACCACAGATAAAGAAGGGCCAGGAGCTAAAATACGACACAGCCACCTCCGTCTATCTCCTCTACCTGGAGCATTTATTAACGGGTCACGGAGGGAAGCAGCAAGCACTTGCCTGTCTGAAGAAACTCTGCGCTCTAGCCAACGAGGAAGTGTTGGCCAAGAAGGTCTCGTCATCTGAAGAAGATCTAAAGAGACACGGGCTTTCTGTATCGGGAATCCAGTCCTCGTTTCCAGACAAGAGCGTCTTTCTCCAGGACCCGAATGACAGGAGCTGCTTTTGCTTCGTCCACCCGACTATGCAGCAGTTCCTGGCCGCTCTGCATTATGTTCTGGACAGAGGTCCCAGAGGTGAGGAAGGAGAAGATTCCACCCTACCGGAGATCTGTAAGGAGAGCTCAGTGTCGAGACTGTGCCATTATCACCCGCATTTATCACCGTCCATCCGATCCCTGTTCGGGCTCCAGAATGTAAAGCGGGTTGAGAAGTTCTCGAAGAGCACGGGATGCAGGATTTCCCTCTGGGCCAGATCGGCCCTGGGTCAATGGCTGGTGGGCGGGATCCGATTATTCCACCCCTATGAGATTTCCTGTCTGTACGAGACGCAGGATAAGGACTTTGTGAGGGAAACCTTGTCTGGCTTCTCGTACCTGAACCTGAGTATCTCGGAAATCGACGCGCCGTGCGTGGATGAAAAAAGGTTTTATAAGCAGTTGTGCTTCTGCCTGGAGAACTGCGACGACGTGCGGAATATCACGTTCGAGTATTTCATGCTGGATCCTGACGACCTTCGGACGCTGTCACCATTCCTACGCAGGTGTCGGTCGATCACGTGAGTAACTTTGTAAACTGTTTCCGGAGGATGGAACTTCAAAACAAGGTAAAATTGCAGGCGGTCATGTGACCACCGGCAGCCATTCAGGTTTGATGTGTAAGAATATAAGAGATGTAGGTAATAGCTCCCCCAATAATGCTTTATGAGCAGCGAGACGGGTGCTATCCAATCAAAGGCTGTCACCACTCCAGCCTCGCAACACGCTATAAAGCCAAAGCGACTGAAAGGACGCACAGCACACTGATATGATTAGTATTGCAAGTAAAAAGTTATATTAAGAAAATTACATACAGACATCATCATATGCCAATCAGTTTCCATAACATGAAAAGGATACTTAGGGGTTTATTCCTCAAAGGATAGCGGCAGGTAGCACCTCGTAGCGGCAGGCAGCGTCTGGTGAACGCCGGGCACTGTACGCAAAACCACATTTATCAAAGCGATTCCGGTGAGCGACTCTAACAGCGCCACATAGCGACCGATTCATTATCACAGATGGCTCAGTGTATACTGCCGGCGCTCTGCCCTCCAGAGACTCGTATTACATGTCGCTACCTGTCGCTCTCCCATACATTTCAATGGACGTCACTCTTCCTCTCTTTAAATTTTTTTTTTTTTTTTTATTAAATGTGATTTTTATCATTTATTTTTATTTTTATGCAGAATTGTCATTAAAGTGTTCAGGTGTCACAATGTAATAATAATGTCATTTCATGTGTTTTCGCTTTGTTACTAGTGGACATAAGTTATAAAACGGACACACAACGTCTGGCGCTACAGCGACCCAATTTTGAGCGCCGGCACTGTGTGCGGCTGTTTTTCTGATGAATATGGTTTGTGTCGCTCACTCTGACCAGTCGCTATCGTTCGCGCCCATATAGCGCTGTACTGGTGTTATAGCGACTCACACATCAAAGGCATCAATGCCGATCACAGCGACTACTAGCGGTCGTTCTGAGCACTTCACTACTGGCGCTCATTTGCCGGTACCTGGTGCTAGTAATGAATCAGCCTGATAGAAATGGGCAGGCTGATTCATCACTAACGCCAGGTAGCGACAGATGAGCGTCTGTTGCAAGCATTTCAGAGCACCCGCTAGTAGTCACTGTGCTTGGCCGTGGGTCGCTAATTCATAGCGACTCAGTCACTGTGCAGCAATGATGAATACATTGTGAGTCGCTATTTGATAAATATATTGTGAGTCGCTATTTGACCAGTACAGCGCTGTATGGGAGCGCATGTTAGCGACTGGTCAGTGCGACTGACTCACATATTCATTAAAAAAAACATCCTCACAAAACTCCGGTGCTGAAAAATGCTTCTCTGAAGCCCAGAGCGCCGGAGGCGGTGTGATTAAAGGTTGTTTTTCAGCATCTATCCACTAGTAACAAAGCGAAAACATATGGAATTACATTGTAATAACATTGTAATATGAACACTTTAATGCCAGACCTGTAATGTCATTTCTGTAGAAATATGTAAAACATGAAAAATATTTGAAAAAATTGCTTTTTCTAGAAGAGAAGAGGTCACAACACTATTTGAGATTTAAAAAAATAAAAATAAATAAAAACCCCCAGTATACAGTGGACCAACACCCAGGATTTTGACTATCCTGGGTATTGGTCCACTTCCGCGGGGCACCCTGCTGCGTGAAACCCCCCAGAAAGCCCCGAAAAATCACCTGACCCCGCTCCCACGTGACTCACTTGTCCAATTGCCGCTGACAGACAAGGAGAGGCGGCGACGGACAAGCTGAGCGTGGGCCGCCGACGCCTCTCGCACGTCCCTCTTACAGGGAGTGCTCCTGCGCCGGCCGTTTCTGAATGCCCTGCTAGAGGGACGCACGGGAGGCGGCGGCGGGGATCTGGGGCGGTTTCACACAGCAATCTTATAGATTCCCGGGCCGATCAGGAGAGGTTGTTGGTCCACTTTAAAGAGAAGAAAAGGATCGTCCATTGAAATATATGGGAGAGGTAATACTGCAAGGCTGAATGCTGGCGCTGTGCGCTGAGCCTGGGATAATGATGAATCGGGCGCTGCATGGCGTTATCCCAGTCGCTCAACAGATTCTGCTTGATAAATGTGTAATTGCTGTACTGAGGGATGCCCCCACTGGCTGTACTGAGGGATGCCCCCACTGGCTGTACTGAGGGATGCCCCACTGGCTGTAAGCTATAATGAGGGATGCCCCCACTGGCTGTACTGAGGGATGCCCCCACTGGCTGTACTGAGGGATGCCCCCACTGGCTGTACTGAGGGACGCCCCCACTGGCTGTACTGAGGGATGCCCCCACTGGCTGTAAGCTATAATGAGGGATGCCCCCACTGGCTGTACTGAGGGATGCCGCCACTGGCTGTACTGAGGGATGCCCCCACTGGCTGTACTGAGGGATGCCCCCACTGGCTGTACTGAGGGATGCCCCCACTGGCTGTACTGAGGGATGCCCCCACTGGCTGTACTGAGGGATGCCCCCACTGGCTGTACTGAGGGATGCCCCCACTGGCTGTACTGAGGGATGCCCCCACTGGCTGTACTGAGAGATGCCCCACTGGCTGTAAGCTATAATGAGGGATGCCCCCACTGGCTGTACTGAGGGATGCCCCCACTGGCTGTACTGAGGGATGCCCCACTGGCTGTAAGCTATAATGAGGGATGCCCCCACTGGCTGTACTGAGGGATGCCCCCACTGGCTGTACTGAGGGACGCCCCCACTGGCTGTACTGAGGGATGCCCCCACTGGCTGTACTGAGGGATGCCCTCACTGACTGTAAGCTGTGAGGTCCCCCTTACCCAGCATAACCAACCCAGGCACCAGCTATGAAGGCTTGTAGAACAGGGCGCAGAGGCCAGCTTTGGTGGCTACAAGCCAACATAGCCTGATGGCCCCGGGCCCCTTCCCCCCCCCGGCTTTTGGGGAGGCAGATAGTGGGGGGGACTCGGGGTTAATGGGGACTCACCCGCTAGCCGCAGATCCTTGTGAACTGGTATAGGGGTCGCATGGATCCCTTACCAGTTCACAAAGGGTTAATAGTAATAAAAACACCGCACACAAGAAAAAATGTCTTTACTCCCCTCCGATTGTCAGCTCCCGTGTCCCTCGCCGATCGGTGATTGCTAGAGGGGGGGGGGGGGCAGGGGATCAGAGGATCTGCCCCTCTTCTCCTCTGCCCAGCATCTGTCTGACTCGGGATGACGCCCACTGGGGTGACGTCACATGACCCGTCCCTGAAGGGGCGGGGCTGGCCGCGAAGATGGCGGCACCCATCGAGAAGGCATCTGACACCCCTTGTTACTAATCATATCAGTGTGCTGTGCGTCCTTTCAGTGGCTTCGGCTTTATGGTTTGATGTGCAAGCCCGATTGGTTACGGCAGTCACGTGATCGGCGGACTGGGGTCAAGAATCAGCCGAGGATTTTACCGGCCCTAAAATCTCTGCTGCTTCCTGGCCAGTCACCCAGTGTGCTCCAAGACTGAGGCCATGTCATTATGGGGGAGGACATGGACTGGGAATGCTCGGGTGAGGGGATAGAATGGGGGGGCTGTGATTGGATGGGAGTGTTATCAAGGTAGCAGCCCAAAGCAGTGCGGCCCACCGGGCATTTGCCCTGATCTCCCTATGGCCAGTCCAACCCCCTGTTGGCAGCTGCACAATGACCCAGTGCCAGAATGTTCCATTAATCTGGGTCCGGGGGGGGGGGGAGCCTCCCATAATGTGCCATCAATTGGGGGATGGGGAAGGGGTAACTCTGACCTTGCCATGACCTTCACTATAAACCATGTGACTCGGGGTCCCCCACCCACACCACAGTGTGTCTGTCACTCTTATGTCATGTGTCTCTCGTGTTTTTCCTCTACTGTGCTTCTCATTTTCTTGCCTGTCTCTTGTCTCTCTCTTGTGTTTCTCTCTTTCCTGTCTATCTCCTGTTACTTTCTTGTCTGTCTTCTCTCTCGTATGTTTCTCTTTCTTGACCGTCTTCTCTATCTCTCTTTTGTGTTTCTCTCTTTCCTGTCTATTGGCCTGATGTAGAGCCGATCTGACCTTATTTTGTTCCGTTTTTCCTAAGTCCCGTTTTGCTTCGTTTGTCTCGGGGTTCAAATGTGATTCAGAGCCGCCGTCGGGAGAGCTCCGTTACTGTTCCGTTTATGTGTCTTCATTCGGGAAGTGTTTTTTCCCCTCTCGGGTGCTTTCCGTGTGGTCGTGGGTTCCGTTGCCGTTCACACGGATGATCCGTTTTTGCCTCCTTTTTAATGCGTTTCCAAACGTAGCTTCTGGCCATTTGTTTCCGTTTTCATCCCAATTCCGACTGTTTTTCCATGTATACTTACATTTCCATGGATTTCCTGTGGACAATCTGGGTCCACGCAAGCGCACATCCCTAGTCCTCCCTCAAGCTTCCCTCATACATCAAACTGACACTTTTACCAACACCAAAACTTACCTTAAACTAATATCCTTCTTCTTCTTCCTCCTCCTCCCTGTGTTTAATGCTTACCTTAATGTCTTCTCCTCCTTCTTCTTCCTCCTCCTCCCTGTGTTTAATGCTTACCTTAATGTCTTCTCCTCCTTCTTCTTCCTCCTCCTCCCTGTGTTTAATGCTTACCTTAATGTCTTCTCCTCCTTCTTCTTCTTCCTCCTCCCTGTGTTTAATGCTTACCTTAAACTAATATCCTTCTTCTTCTTCCTCCTCCTCCCTGTGTTTAATGCTTACCTTAATGTCTTCTCCTCCTTCTTCTTCTTCCTCCTCCCTGTGTTTAATGCTTACCTTAATGTCTTCTCCTCCTTCTTCTTCCTCCTCCTCCCTGTGTTTAATGCTTACCTTAATGTCTTCTCCTCCTTCTTCTTCCTCCTCCTCCCTGTGTTTAATGCTTACCTTAATGTCTTCTCCTCCTTCATCTTCTTCCTCCTCCCTGTGTTTAATGCTTACCTTAATGTCTTCTCCTCCTTCTTCTTCTTCCTCCTCCCTGTGTTTAATGCTTACCTTAATGTCTTCTCCTCCTTCTTCTTCCTCCTCCCTGTGTTTAATGCTTACCTTAATGTCTTCTCCTCCTTCTTCTTCCTCCTCCCTGTGTTTAATGCTTACCTTAATGTCTTCTCCTCCTTCTTCTTCCTCCTCCTCCCTGTGTTTAATGCTTACCTTAATGTCTTCTCCTCCTTCTTCTTCTTCCTCCTCCCTGTGTTTAATGCTTACCTTAATGTCTTCTCCTCCTTCTTCTTCTTCCTCCTCCCTGTGTTTAATGCTTACCTTAATGTCTTCTCCTCCTTCTTCTTCTTCCTCCTCCCTGTGTTTAATGCTTACCTTAATGTCTTCTCCTCCTTCTTCTTCCTCCTCCTCCCTGTGTTTAATGCTTACCTTAATGTCTTCTCCTCCTTCTTCTTCTTCCTCCTCCCTGTGTTTAATGCTTACCTTAATGTCTTCTCCTCCTTCTTCTTCTTCTTCCTCCCTGTGTTTAATGCTTACCTTAATGTCTTCTCCTCCTTCTTCTTCTTCTTCCTCCCTGTGTTTAATGCTTACCTTAATGTCTTCTCCTCCTTCTTCTTCTTCTTCCTCCCTGTGTTTAATGCTTACCTTAATGTCTTCTCCTCCTTCTTCTTCTTCTTCCTCCCTGTGTTTAATGCTTACCTTAATGTCTTCTCCTCCTTCTTCTTCTTCCTCCTCCCTGTGTTTAATGCTTACCTTAATGTCTTCTCCTCCTTCTTCTTCTTCCTCCTCCCTGTGTTTAATGCTTACCTTAATGTCTTCTCCTCCTTCTTCTTCTTCCTCCTCCCTGTGTTTAATGCTTACCTTAATGTCTTCTCCTCCTTCTTCTTCTTCCTCCTCCCTGTGTTTAATGCTTACCTTAATGTCTTCTCCTCCTTCTTCTTCCTCCTCCTCCCTGTGTTTAATGCTTACCTTAATGTCTTCTCCTCCTTCTTCTTCTTCCTCCTCCCTGTGTTTAATGCTTACCTTAATGTCTTCTCCTCCTTCTTCTTCTTCTTCCTCCCTGTGTTTAATGCTTACCTTAATGTCTTCTCCTCCTTCTTCTTCTTCTTCCTCCCTGTGTTTAATGCTTACCTTAATGTCTTCTCCTCCTTCTTCTTCTTCCTCCTCCCTGTGTTTAATGCTTACCTTAATGTCTTCTTTTTCTTCTTCTTATTCTTCTTCCTATTCCTTGTCCCATATACTTACCTTTTGGGACATGTAACTGTATGGTTATGTTTTGAGAACGTACAGTGCCAGGAAAGAGAACACACCACACAATTTAGTTTTTTATTTTTTTAAAAAACTGTAAATTTTTAAAATGTAATAAAAAAATAAAATAGAGCTCAGCCACCCAGGAGGGTCTTCTTGTTCTTCATTTTGGCCCTTGTCTTTGATCTGTGAATGAAAAACATCATCAGTTTTCCCTTGTAAGTATTTCTTGCTTATCTAGGGGTTTTGGTTTGGGCCATTTTTAGGGTTAATGTGGGCCAAAGTTATTTTATTATTTATTATGTCTTGGACCATGTTTTTGTTGTTTTGGGCAGGAGTTTAAAATACATGTATGATATATTGAACAAACTTACAAGGCTTGCGGCCAACAGGGCGTCTGGGGCGCAGCTGCCTATACAAGTCCTGGAGAGAAACGCGGTTAAGGCGGGTGAGCTCGAATAGCTTCATGCAGGTCATGCATGCCATCGATGTCCAGACGTGTGCGGTGCAGCCGGGTTTCTGCCAGGCTCAAACGGACCAGGCCGCGTAGCTGACGCCTTTGATGCTCGCGCACAGCAGAATGCATTTCCAAGTCCCAAAGATCAAATACGGCTGCTAAGACTGCCCGTAAGTGAAGCGTCGACACTAGAGATGAGCGAACTTCTTGAAAGTTCGATTCGGGCGATTCGCCGAATTTGCCCAAAAAATTCGGGTTCGCCCGAATCGAACTTTTACGAATCGCTCATCAGAAAAAAAAAAAATGCCGGCATGGTGGGAGCGGGCAGGCCGGCTACGCTGTCAGCGGGCGGCGGAAGAGCGCAGCCGGCCTATCCGCTCCCACCATGCCGGCATTTGTTTAAAAAGCAAACACTTACCTGCATGCTCGGAGCGTGGAGGCCGGCGCCGCTCTCAGGCGCCCTCTGATGACGCGTCCTCTGATGACAGCTGAGAGCAGCGCCGGCCTCCACGCTCCCACCATGCCGGCATTTTTTTTTTTTTATTTCAGGGAAAATTCGATCGGCACGAACCAAAAAAAATTCGGGTTCGTGCCGAATCGAATTTTCCCTGAAATTCGGAGCGAATTCCGGTTCGTCCGAACCGGTTCGCTCATCTCTAGTCGACACCCTCGTTAAATGGGGCTGGGTTCAATCAAGGCTCTGAATCATTTAAAAAACGGACCAATCAACGGCCAGTTCAGCCTCTTGCGAGCCGACAATCGAAGAGGCGCCCGCAGAAACACCTGAGCGCATAAACGCACACAAAAAGCAACGTAGCACCCTTTCCTGACCCGATCACAGCCCAAAACCAACGGGAAAATGTACGGGATAGCTGAACGGGGAGGCTCTGCTTCAGGCCATATATCCTGTTTCTTTCTTGTCTGCCTTCTCTCTCTCTCTTATGTTTCTCTTTCTTGACTGTCTTTTCTATTTCTCTTTTGTGTTTCTCTCTTTCCTGTCTATCTCCTGTTACTTTCTTGTCTGTCTTCTCTCTCTCTTGTGTTTCTCTCTTTCCTGTCCATCTCCTGTTTTTATCTTGTCTGTCTTCTCTCTCTCTTGTTTCTCTTTCTTTACTGTCTCCTCTCTCCCTCTCTTTTGTGTTTCTCTATTTCCTGTCTATCTCCTGTTTCTTTCTTGTTTTCTCTCTCTCTCTTATGTTTCTTTTTCTTCACTGTCTTCTCTATTTCTCTTTTGTGTTTCTCTCTTTCCTGTCTATCTCCTGTGTCTTTCTTGTTTTCTCTCTCTCTTATGTTTCTCTTTGCCTGACTTTCTCTCCCTCTCTATGTTTCTCTATTTCTTGTCTATCTCCCGTTTCTTTCTTGTTTGTCTTTTCTCTCTCTAGTATGTTTCTCTCTTTTGACTGTCTCTTCTCTCTCTCATTTGTGTTTCTCTCTTTCCTGACTATCTCATATTTCTTTCCTGTCTTGCTCTTATGTTTCTCTTTCTTAACTGTTTCCTCCTGCTTGTGTTTCTCTCCCTTGTCCATCTCATGTCTCTCTTGTGTTTCTCTCTATCTTCGATCTCTTTTGTTTTTCTCTGTCTTCTGTGCCTCTCCCAGTCTCTTGTCCGTCTCATGTCTCTCTTACGTTTCTCTCTATCTTCAATCTCTTTTGTTTTTCTCTGTCTTCTGTGCCTCTCGCAGTCTCTTGTCTGTCTCATGTCTCTCTTATGTTTCTCTCTATCTTCGATCTCTTTTGTTTTTCTCTGTCTTCTGTGCCTCTCCCAGTCTCTTGTCCGTCTCATGTCTCTCTTACGTTTCTCTCTATCTTCGATCTCTTTTGTTTTTCTCTGTCTTCTGTGCCTCTCGCAGTCTCTTGTCTGTCTCATGTCTCTCTTATGTTTCTCTCTATCTTCAATCTCTTTTGTTTTTCTCTGTCTTCTGTGCCTCTCCCAGTCTCTTGTCCGTCTCATGTCTCTCTTACGTTTCTCTCTATCTTCGATCTCTTTTGTTTTTCTCTGTCTTCTGTGCCTCTCCCAGTCTCTTGTCTGTCTCACACCTTTGTCAGCTCTCTTCTGTTTCTCTCTTGTGTGTGTCTCTCTCTTTCTCTGGTCTATCCACCTCTTGTTCATCTCTCATTCTCTTGTGATTCCCCCCTGATTCTTCTGTGTCTCCCCTTTTCGTACTTGTCTTTCGTCTGTATCTCTTTTTCATTTCTCTCTCTTATCACTTCCTTTTCTATGCCTCTCTCTCTTTCTCTATCTCTCTTTTTCTTTCTTTTTCTCTCTCTGGTGTGTCGGAGCTTCGGGAGGATTGAGATGTTGGGGCTACGTTACTGTGACAATGGGGGGAATCCAGTATTGTGTGCTGATTGGACGGCACCTGGGGGCGGGGCCTATTTGGGGGCTTCCTAATAACAAGCTTTATATTTTGCATTTTCTTTTAGCTTCAGAAGCTGCCGTTTCCCTGAAAGGAAGGACTTACCTGGAGGGCGGAGTCACGGCTCCCCCAGAGGGGGCGGGGCCTCCCATCTGCTACATAATAAGGAAAGGGAAGGGAGTCACCTGCAAAAGATAAGGTAAGTGATGCGGGCTCAGGATCCCTGCTTCTCATTGGAGTTAGCTAAGCTCCACTCACCTCACTGCTCTCATCCATAGAACCCTCACTGTATATGGGACTCAAAGAGGGACAATATGTAAATTAAGCCACACCCCCTCATTGAGGGATGGATGAAGCCACACCCCCTCATTGAGGGATGTTTAAAGGCTCATAACATGCGGTAGATGCAGGTAGGATGATTTTTAATGTGAGCAATCTGTATGTACAGGGGGGGGAAACATATAAGATAGGCTCTTATTCAGGGTGAAGGTCCGGATTAATGTGAGCAATCTGTATTTACAGGGTGTGGGAAACATATAAGATAGGCTCTTATTCAGGGTGAAGGTCCGGATTAATGTGAGCAATCTGTATGTACAGGGTGTGGGAAACATATCAGATAGGCTCTTATTCAGGGTGAAGGTCCGGATTAATGTGAGCAATCTGTATGTACAGGGTGTGGGAAACATATAAGATAGGCTCTTATTCAGGGTGAAGGTCCGGATTAATGTGAGCAATCTGTATGTACAGGGTGTGGGAAACATATAAGATAGGCTCTTATTCAGGGTGAAGGTCCGGATTAATGTGGGCAATCTGTATGTACAGGGTGTGGGAAACATATAAGATAGGCTCTTATTCAGGGTGAGGGTCCGGATTAATGTGAGCAATCTGTATGTACAGGGTGTGGGAAACATATAAGATAGGTTTTTATTCAGGGTGAAGGTCCGGATTAATGTGAGCAATCTGTATGTACAGGGTGTGAGAAACATATAAGATAGGCTCTTATTCAGGGTGAGGGTCCGGATTAATGTGAGCAATCTGTATGTACAGGGTGTGGGAAACATATAAGATAGGCTCTTATTCAGGGTGAAGGTCCGGATTAATGTGGGCAATCTGCATGTACAGGGTGGGGGGAAACATATAAGATAGGCTTTTATTCAGAGTGAGGGTCCGGATTAATGTGGGCAATCTGTATGTACAGGGTGTGGGAAACATATAAGATAGGCTCTTATTCAGGGTGAAGGTCCGGATTAATGTGAGCAATCTGTATGTACAGGGTGTGGGAAACATATAAGATAGGCTCTTATTCAGGGTGAAGGTCCGGATTAATGTGGGCAATCTGCATGTACAGGGTGGGGGGAAACATATAAGATAGGCTCTTATTCAGGGTGAGGGTCCGGATTAATGTGAGCAATCTGTATGTACAGGGTGTGGGAAACATATAAGATAGGCTTTTATTCAGAGTGAGGGTCCGGATTAATGTGAGCAATCTGTATGTACAGGGTGTGGGAAACATATAAGATAGGCTCTTATTCAGGGTGTAGGTCCGGATTAATGTGAGCAATCTGTATGTACAGGGTGTGGGAAACATATAAGATAGGCTCTTATTCAGGGTGAGGGTCCGGATTAATGTGAGCAATCTGTATGTACAGGGTGTGGGAAACATATAAGATAGGCTCTTATTCAGGGTGAGGGTCCGGATTAATGTGAGCAATCTGTATGTACAGGGTGTGGGAAACATATAAGATAGGCTCTTATTCAGGGTGTAGGTCCGGATTAATGTGAGCAATCTGTATGTACAGGGTGTGGGAAACATATAAGATAGGCTCTTATTCAGGGTGAGGGTCCGGATTAATGTGAGCAATCTGTATGTACAGGGTGTGGGAAACATATAAGATAGGCTCTTATTCAGGGTGAGGGTCCGGATTAATGTGAGCAATCTGTATGTACAGGGTGTGGGAAACATATAAGATAGGCTCTTATTCAGAGTGAAGGTCCGGATTAATGTGAGCAATCTGTATGTACAGGGTGTGGGAAACATATAAGATAGGCTCCTTTTCAGGGTGAAGGTCCGGATTAAAGGAGAATTACATCTTCTACATGTTACTCTGCAGCTTCTCGGACTGTGTTTTATCATCCTGGTGCTATGACGATCTATTCCTCGCTCCCTTCTTACAAATCCAACCCATAAGTGATTTGTCCAACAGTGACCTAGAAAAACAAGAGCATGGGGATCATCCAGGCTGTGCCCTACAGGAGCTCAGGTAAGAACTATCAGACTGATTCATCTCTAACGCCAGGTAGCGACAGATGAGCGTCTGTAGCAGTATTTTCAGAGCGCCCGCTAGTAGTCGCTGTGCTCGTCCGTGGGTCGCTAGTTCAGAGCGCCTCAGTCGCTGTATGGGAGCGCATGTTAGCGACTGCTCATAGCAACCGACTTACAACATTAGCCTCACAAATCTCTGGCGCTGGAAAATGCTTCTCTGAAGCCCAGAGCGCAGGAGGCGGTGTGTTTAAAGTCTGTTTTTCAGCATGTATCCACTAGTAACAAAGCGAAAACATATGGAATTACATTGTAATAACATTGTAACATGAACATATTAATGCCTGACCTTTAATGGCAATTCTGCAGAAATATATAAAACATTAAACAATTTGGAAAAAATGGCTTTTTCAATGCCAGGAGAGGGCACAACATTATTTGAGATTTAAAAAAAAAACCCAGTTTAAAGAGAAGAAAAGGATCGTCCATAGAAATGTATGGGAGAGCGACAGGTAGCGAGAGGTCATACCTGGCGCCGTGCAAGGCTGAACGCCGGCGCTGTTTGCTGAGCCTGTGATAATGATGAATCGGACCCTACATAGAGCTATCCCAGTCGCTCAACAGATTCTGCTTGATAAATGTGTACTTGCTGCTGTGTCTGGCGTTCACCTGACGCTACCTCTCATTTACAAGGCGCTACCTGACGCTATCCCTTCATGAATAAGGGCCTATATTACAAATAAGAAATTTGCAGGAGTCTGGAGTAATCCTTTATGGATGGTCCTGCACCATGCCAGGACTCTGGAGTAATCCTTTATGGATGGTCCTGCACCATGCCAGGACTCTGGAGTAATCCTTTATGGATGGTCCTGCACCCTGCTGGAGCTGAGGGGAGAACTATACTTTGAGAAGAGTTGGGTGTAAAGGCTTTTGCTGAACCAATTTCTTAAGCAGCTGCAGCCAATCAGTCTTTCTCACAAATGTTAAGCTTTGATGCCATTCATGATTTACACTCCAGATGGCAGTGCATAATTCTCTAACAAGCTGTCACCGCCAGTAAGAAAATTGTTGTTGGGCATGGGGACTCCTCAAGGGCCTGATATCAGGGTAATTGCGGTACTTATTTTTTGGCCATTGTGATTTGGTCATTCCTTTATTAATGCATAGTCATTTTTACATCTTTCGTGATTTCTCTAGACTAGAATATATCATAGTAATAGGGACAAGTAGCGAATATAGAAGTGGTTTACTATAGGATTCAATCACTAATGAGGTATAATGTATAGATAGATAGATAATCCTGGACAAGGGTAAAGAACACAACCAAAGATTTAATTATTCATGATTTCTATGTGATATATTGTTGGTCTATCTCCAAATAGGCATATCTGTATTAACATGTATGTGGTATGAAATCTGCTGCGTTTTGCACAGTATTTTCTGCTTTTTTATTGCGGACTATACACCTGATCTCACTTCCGCCCTCAGTTCATCCTCCCATGATCTATCTTTTTGCCCATTTGATGAGGTCATTTTCGGTGGAGCGTGAAATGATCGGGACCGCCGCTCTGATCTATGGAAATGGTAGGCGTTTTCTCCCTTTCATGATATAATATGTGGAGCACGCGAGGTGAGGGTGACCAGTAGGAAATCTTTGCAGGTGTTTCTAATTACATTAATTATTAGCTGTGCGAACACAACGGTTTCCGTAATCATATTTAAATGTAGTTTTGGGAGTCAGTCGGTATGTCATGAGTAAGGACTGTGTCCGAAAAGCGTAGACATTGAGAATTACTCCATTATGCCTTTTACATCACTTGTATTGAACATGGATGGATTCTTTTAATATGTTTAATTAAACGTGGACAGAAAACTTTTTAAGACGGACATTCGCTGGTTTCACCTTATTATACGTCATTGCAGTACTTACTCAATTCCAAGGAAGTATTCTCCTGCAGGGCCTCAGGTAGATTCAGTTCCTCATGAAAGTAAAATAAAGACAAAATCCAGAGATGAGGCTTCTTTAATAGACATCTGGACATGAAATTGGAGGGCCCCCGACACATAGGGTCCCATTTCCACCTTGCTCTGTTTTTGGTCCTCACCAGGTCCACCCTCCTGGAGCTGCATGGTTTTCACTCCAGGGCCACAGGGAGCGTCTTCTCACACTTCTGTCCCTTACAGACAGGTAGTCCTCTGGTCTGACCACCAAGGTACCCACGTGAGCAGTCTCAGGTTCCACAACGTCAGTGTGACAGACTCTATTGTGACAGACTCTATGCCTTTGGATTTTAAAGGCACTGTTTTTGCATAGACCCATTACTTTCATTTTCTTGAGCATGTCCCAGACAGACTGCCATTGTGTTATTGATTGCATTACAGACGGCTATTGTGTTGCTAATTGCGTTACAGACTGCTATTGTGTTGCTGATTGCGTCACCGGCAGAGTTGAGGGATTGTGTGTCCTGCTCCCATTGGTCTGTGTGTTTGTCATGCAGTTCTCCATCAGGTCCACGGGGGAGGTCCCCTTGCATGGAGCCTTGTATATAAGGCACAGGGTGGCACTAATAAAGTTAAGTTCATCTTCACCCTCAATACTGAGTTCTGTCTCTTATTGGGGGGAAACGCTATATTACAATTCACTAGCCCTTGTAAGGGCTGTTCCTGTTCCCCTCACAGATGACTTTGGAATTCCTGCAGCACCTCTCACCATTGGGAAAAGGACGTCTCGGGCGGGGAAGCCCTCCGGCGATAAGGGTTATCGCTACAATTGGTGGCAAGCGGTTGGACAGTCCTTTCTACCCAGAGAGAGTGCTACCCTGATGGAGAGTCAGTATGACAAGTTGAAAAGGCTGACCCTGGAGGATCTACTCGAGAGCCGGGGAAGGTCAGCTAGCAACCGCCCACGTCAGGAACGGAGAGCCGAGCTGATCGAAATGGATCGTGCAGCAGTGAGGACCGAAACCAATATAGAGATCGATGAAGACGCTGCTCTCGTTCAAGCGGTTCGGAACAGATTGTCGGTCTATGGCCCGAAACCATCACAGGAACTGATCGACCGAGTCTTCGCCGCAGCGGAGGCAGAGGCCAGTAAGCGAAGGGAAGATCGGCGTCTTTCAACCCAGCAGCCTCTCAGCCTCAGTTACACTGGGGGGAGAAAGATTCCATTTGCAGCATTTAAGTCCTTCCAGGAAAGTGACGACGAGATTGACAGATTTTTGGCCGATTTTGAACGGCAGTGCGCTTTACACCGGGTACCCACGGAGGAATGGGTCACCATATTATCAGGGAAACTATCTGGGAAAGCTTCCAATGCTTTCCGGGCCATCCCTGATGCGGACTTACCACACTACCATCTGGTAAAGGAGGCTTTGTTAGCCCGGTACGCTGTCACCCCGGAAGCCTACAGGCGACAATTTCGGGAATCCCAGAAGAAGGGAGGGGATTCTTACACAGAGTGGGCATGTCGCCTCCATCGTACAGCATCACACTGGGTCACTGGATGCAAAGCCACGACCGCTGAGGATGTACTACAGTTGTTTTTACTAGAACATTTTCTCAATACCCTGCAACCAGAGCTAAGAGAGTGGGTACGTGACCGGAGGCCTCTAACGCTACCTGAGGCTGCTCGTCTAGCCGACGAGTACACCGATGCTGGCCGGACAGAACAGTCCGCTCCAAAACCACCACCTCCCATCAAATTTCAAGCACCTGTGGCTTCAGCGCCATCCCGTTACCCTGGGCCACATAGGCCAGCGCAGCAACCGAACCTCTCCACAGTTCAGTGCCATCGTTGCAAACAATGGGGACATTATCGCAGTGATTGCGCCCTAGAGCCTCCCCGAAACAAGTGGAGGCAAAAACAACCTTCCACCTCCCATACTCCTGTGGCACACTGTTTGGAAGCTGAGAGCAGTTCGGAAGAGTATCTGGGGGTACTGTATGAAGCTGATCCCGTACAAGCGGCCATCCAAGACAACCGACAGCACCATCGCCAGGAGGTACGAGTCAATGGGCGCACCGCGCAAGGATTACGCGACACCGGAGCCACACTTACCGTGCTCCAACCTCATTTGGTCAAGAACAAAGACCGCACCGGACACACCGTTGCAGTAAGGGTGGCGGGAGGAGCTGTGTTTCGACTCCCCACCGCCCGAGTACATCTTGACTGGGGCGCTGGATCCGGCAGGGTACATGTGGGACTTATGGACAACTTACCCGCAGAAGTACTATTGGGAAATGATCTAGGACCAGTGACTTCTGCCTACGCTACCTCTGTGCCAGCCAGCATCAACCCTGTTACAACCCGGGCTCCAGCCCGAGCTGCCGACTCCAGCCCACGGATCGGGGAGACCCAGGGGTTTCGTCTGCATCACGTCATGTCTGTTACAAGAAGTCAAGAAGAGGATCAGCCATCAGGTTACGTCCTTCCAGAAGGGAAATGTATGCCAAACACTATTTTTGTTGGGGGCATTGACCATCGGATTGATCAGCCTGAAATTAAGGATTTTTTTTTCAAAGTATGACGCTGTAAAGAATGTCAAAATTATTAGGGATGCCTCTGGCGTTTCTAAGGGTTATGGTTTTGTCTCCTTCTACGATGATGTAGAGGTGCAGAAGATTGTGGATTCTCCGATCAGCTTCCATGGAAAGAGATTGAAACTTGGACCAGCTATAAGAAAGCAAAGCACCTGTGCACACATCCAACCAAGGACTTTGGTGCTGAACTCACCAACGCCACAATATCCCAGTGTTTGGACCCCACCCATGACCGATTCCTATGTACAGCCCACGTCAATGTTTAGTCCGGTTACTCACTATGTGCAGACTTGTCCTTACACAGAACTCTGCCCATAACAAGAGTCCGGACAGCCCCACGTTAACCCGAACAGGGTCAATCCGGGTCTGCCGGGTGTTCCACAAAAAGGGGGCATTGTGACAGACTCTATTGTGACAGACTCTATGCCTTTGGATTTTAAAGGCACTGTTTTTGCATAGACCCATTACTTTCATTTTCTTGAGCATGTCCCAGACAGACTGCCATTGTGTTATTGATTGCATTACAGACTGCTATTGTTCTACTGATTGTGCTACAGACTGCTATTGTTCTACTGATTGTGTTCCCGGCAGAGTTGAGAGATTGTGTGCCCTGCTCCCATTGGTCTGTGTGTTTGTCATGCAGTCCTCCATCAGGTCCATGGGGGAGGTCCCCTTGCATGGAGACTTGCATTTAAGGTCCAGTGTGGCACTAATAAAGTAGTTCATCTTCACCCTCAATACTGAGTTCTGTCTCTTATTGGGGGAAACGCTATATTACAATTCACTAGCCCTTGTAAGGGCTGTTCCTGATTTCCTCACGGATGACTCTGGGATTCCTGCAGCACCTCTCACCATTGGGAAAAGGACGTTGTGACAGACTCTCTGCCCCTTTGGACTTTACACAGGTTCATTACTTTCCTTTTCTTAAGCATGTTACAGACTGCCAGTGTATTGATTGATTACGTTATTCATTGTTCTGACTGGCATTGTATTGATTGATTACGTTATTCATTGTTCTGACTGCCATTGTATTGATTGATTGCGTCACCGGCAGAGTTGAGGGATTGTGTGCCCTGCTGCTATTGGTCGGTGTGTGTGTCATGCAATGGAGACTTGTGTATATAAGGCCCATTGTGGCACTAATAAAGTTCAGTTCATCTTCACCCTCAATACTGAGTTCTGTCTCTTATTGGGGGAAACGCTATATTACAATTCACTAGCCCTTGTAAGGGCTGTTCCTGTTTCCTCACGGACGACTCTGGAATTCCAGCAGCACCTCTCACCATTGGGAGAAGGACGTCTCGGGCGGTGAAGCCCTCCGGCGATAAGGGTTATCGCTACAGACTTCTCTGGCGGGGAAGCCCTCCGGCGATAAGGGTTATCGCTACAGTCAGCAACCCAGGACATCAACTACCGGCAATACTGGCAACCATCTCCCACACAGCTCAGCGCAAATTCTCTCTCTCTCTCTTTGGCTCTCAGACTGCCTGAATCTATCTGTAATGTCAGGAGCCAATCAGCAGCAATGGGTGGATGCTTTCTTAATATATAACTAAGCTTTCCCCATACATCAAAGTGACCTCTAAAGCCTTGAATGGCCCTTGCTGCAGCCCCTATCATAAAGCCTAACTATGCGTACTCTAACATCTATTTAAAGTGCAAAAACGATAGACTGGGGAGTCCCACGTACCCCCAAAAGACTATCCCAAAATAAGTGGCACTACCACATATATATATATAAATGTATATGACATTTTATTGGTAACTAAATCCACAAAAAACATAAATACAATACTCCTTAAAAAACACATATACACAGGACAAAACCCTATAAGTGGAGGGGGGAAGGGGGAAACAAAAACCCACCCTACTACTGCTAGATGGTTGTTACTAATAATAAAGCAGATATTAAGATAACGATGCCTGAGTCTACCCTTAACCTAGTTGATCTAGATAGAGTGCTAAATAACAGATGCATACTCTATATACATAATCTAATTATAATACAAATGTGCGAACATGAAACTAAAGTGCTATAGTGCCAAAGTGCCATCAACAATAATAAGGACAAGCCAGGAGGGAAGAAAGCAACAGACATCCAATAAACAGCGTCGGCGGCGACGGAGGGGGAAATTCTGCTCACCATGATGCTGGACATGTGAGAAATTTAGCTGTTTATTGGATGTCTGTTATTTTATTCCCTCCTGTATTATAATTAGA
Source organism: Gastrophryne carolinensis (assembly GCA_027917425.1). NCBI lineage: Eukaryota > Metazoa > Chordata > Amphibia > Anura > Microhylidae > Gastrophryne > Gastrophryne carolinensis. The sequence goes on from CM051235.1 coordinate 619,840,711, forward strand.
TTATATATTGTGGTAAAGTACAAGGTGCCGTCATTGACGGTAGGTATGTGGCATCAAGGTACCTGGCCTTGGTGCAGTAAAGCTGTGTAGTTTTCTCCAGCATCAGCGGCTAATGTCAGTCTGCTGCTAAAATTTTAGTGTAGCCGAAAGGCTAACCCGGGACGGCTTTACTGGGATGGAGTAGAGCAGGATGGGACTCCATCCTCTACCCAGGTCCGGGTTTTGCAGGCCACATAAATAGCCTGGGGAGTCAGTTGTGCACTGGCTGTGTCTAGAGCTCACTTGTGGAGTGTGCCTGGCTGGAAGCTCTTATACAGGCTATTTCATGTGGACCCGAGGTGGATTCGGCTACAAGTGTGCAAGCTTGGACAAACACTAAAAAGGGCCGTTGCCTGTCTGATGCAATTCTGTGGCATGTTTCCTGAAAAGGTGATGTAACCCAAAAAGAATATTTTGTGTTATGGACTTTTTGTGTGAATAAACACGGACTTTAAGTTGAACTTTTCGCCTCTGAGCCTCTATACTGCTAACATCCTGCTGATCCTCACTATATATAGAGTATGCATCTGTTATTTAGCACTTTATCTAGATCAACCAGGTTAAGGGCAGACTCTGGCATTGTTATTTTAATACTTGCTTTATTATTGAAATAACCATCTAGTAGGTTTTTGTTTACCCCCTCCCCCCTTCCGCTTATAGGGTTTTGTCCTGTGTATATAAGTTTTTAGTACTGCATTCATGTTTTTTGTGGATTTAGTTAGCAATAAAATGTCATATACATTTATATATATGTGGTAGTGCCACTCATTTTGGGATAGTCTTTTGGGGGTACGTGGGACTCCCCAGTCTATTTTTTTTCCATTTAGTGTTGTACCTATCCCATAGTGTGCACAACTTTACAATCATTACTTTGCTGGTGCGGTCCCACACTTCTGTTTTCAAATCTATTTAAAGTGGACCAAAACCCAGCAGGATCGGCAGGCCGATCCACTCTCTCCCCGAGGGCATCCAAAAATGGGATGCCGCACTGTGTGAAACCCCCCCAGGAAGCCCGCAAACCATACCTGAATCCCAGTCCAATGGCGCATGCGCGGGCCGCATCTCGCGCTTCTCTCTAGCAGTCATCTTGTGCTTCTCTCTGTTAGAGGAAAGCGCGAGATGATGGCCACCAGCGTGTTTGGAGCCGCTGAGCTTTGACGCTGCTTTGACGCACATACCTCAGCGGCTCCGAGCGCACTGATTAGACGAGCAGCCACGCATGCACCATAGGAGCGGCGTGAGGTGAGTTGAATCGGGCGATCTGGGGGGTTTCACGCAGCGGGGCACCCCAATCGAGGTTCCCTGGGGAAGTGGACCAAAACCCAGGATAGTCAAAATCCTGGGTTTGGTCCACTTTAACAACTTTAACAGGGGTGATGGCTTGTCTACCACCCTGTTAAACCCACCCAGCCCCCCCCCCCCCTTGGCTGGTCCTCCCTTCCTGAGAAATATGGAATAGTAGGTGTTGGGTAGCAGCACATAGAAGGTCTTAGTCTTTCATCAACCCAACATTGAATGGTCAGTCAGTTATTCAGACTGAGCCATGTTGACTGTTTGAGATTGTCTGGTGGATTTGGCATTGGAGGATGTAGAGCAGGGGTGTTCAACCTTTTGAAGAGCATGGGCCATCTAAAAGATTTGGAAACTGCTTGTGCAACACAGAGACCTCTTGCACAGTGTAGTAGCATTTTACATTTGAGCATTGTGCCCATTTCCATAGCGGTAGACCCGCTGCTGCGCCTGCACGAGCCCTAGTGCGCTTATGAACAAGCCTGCAACTCGTACATTTTGCTACTACAAGTTTGAATGTTTGTTCCCAGAAGCCAATAGCCAATCAAACAATAACTTCAGCTGGGAATGCCCATAGGTACCTGCCCACTCAACGCTGTGAATGTATAAAACAGTCCATGTATGTACGTGCTGACAGCCTGGGTGGGGGCATCTGGTTCCGACTCATGCCCTAAGCCATGTCCTGCAATAGGTGAGATTCATGCCCAGGATAAGCTGATCAGCCAGGTGCCATAGTCTATACAGGAATTACAATGGGGCTCTATAGTAGTGGTAGCCGCAGGGGTAACATCTCAAATAGGTTGCAGGGGTCCATTACAACAATCCATGAATTTTCAAAAACCTTTTATATGTAAAACTGTTGAGTGGCTGGGGGTTAGATTAAATGTCCCTTTGTCACCTGGAGGTTAGACTTCCACAAAAACTGTGATCATTCTATATGTATCTGTTATGTTTTGCACATTTTGTCTCTGCAGCCTCCCTAATTGTGGTTTAGCTTCCATTTTGAAGGATGATGTTGTCGTTAAAATCCGATCCCTCACAAAACTGCATTTACAATATAACCCTCTTGAGAAATGTGCAATAAAACCTTTGTGTGAGGCTCTCAGAGATCCAGGCTGCACACTGCAAGAACTACGGTGAGAATGATACATTATATTGTAAAGTAATCTGCAGGACTATTAATGAAGGACTTGGGAGCGCACCCTGCCTAGATTAAGGAGCAATGTGATGTTATTTATTGATCAGTGATACTTTTCCATGAAGTACAATAAGTCCAAACTGCACCCTGAATATATAATTACCAATATAATACTGGTATTAAATATCAGGGTGGGCGTACCCAGGCAGGTGCCCGAGCCCCTGCAATTTGGGAGAGGCCACCACATTACCTTTACCCTGGGCAGCCCCTATGTAGGATGCAGGGCCATGCAGTAATCAGGACTGTCACTCAGGAGCAGATTGGCCAATGGGAGAGGCTTTGTTTCTTTCTGTCAGTCCTTTTATTATTTGCTTTCTTTTCTTTTATTATTTTCTTTCTATCTATTCTTTGTATCTTTTCTTTCTGCAGCCTGCTCCCCGGACTTCTCACATGGGCTCATCCATACAGAGGCCTACATCCCATTCCAGCAGGCAGCCTGATTATTGGTATCCTGTGTGTCCTGTCTTTTTTATAAACTTTAGCCCTCCCTGGGTTCCAGAGTGTATCCCTTGGATTCGCCTTTGGATCGCTCATCCCTTATGACTTCAGCCCGTCTGACAATTCCGCCATCTTTAATTCCTTATCCAGCTTGACTGTTGGCTTATGCCCCACAGTGACCCTTTGCCTATTAACCTAATCACATCTATGCTCGTGACCTCCTTACCTTGGGTTTACCAGAGTTCCACCATCCCATTCCCTGGTTTCATGGCCTGAACCTTTCCTGCAGCACAACCTGGTTTCTCCTGTGGGAAACTCTAGTGAAAACAAGTTTGGTGTTAGTCTCCAGATTTCCAGGTTGACTGTCCATTCAGATCTGTCATGTTTCATAGCTTGGGGTTTCACAGCCAGGGCCAGAATATGTGTGGTGGAGGGGCCTGGGCAGAAAGACCCGTGGGGGTCCCACAATACCTCCAATTCACACACAGACACATATCACATATAACACAAATAACACACACCACTGTTCTTACCCACCCTGTATATCATTGTCGCATACTGCCATTCTGCGGGCAGTTATTTCATAGGCATACATAGACTACGTCCTCAGATATGGGGAAGACCATCTTGCCATAGCCCATGGCAATCGACAGTTTAACTATGTGCCTTGAGTAAATGCTGCCACGGCAAGAATTTCTAAATCTATGTTACTAGTGGTGGAGGCCCCTCTGGCTATATCAAGCTATAATCCAACCCTTTTCCCTGCCCCCTTGCTTTCAATACTCATTCCACTCATCGGTCTGACTCTATAGGCCTGATTCAGAGCCTCCTCAAAACCATGTCGTATTTGGCTCGTTCTGTGTATTTCACACTTTTTTTCTGTATGCGTAGGTGCGTACGTATGAATCTGAGCCTCCATCGGAAGCCTTCCGTTTACTGTTCGTAGCTGCGTACGCCAATGAAAATGTCATTTTCTGGCTCTCGTTGCATCCTCCAGAGGACGAGGGTTACGTTTACCTTACTTGGAAAACGGTAAAAAACGGTAGTATACGACGTTTACTAACGTAGCTTCCAATGAAGATTTCCCGTTAGATTCGGCATGCATCTTTCTCTAAATATATGTCTAAACGGAATTCTCTTGGAAATCATTTGGAAAGCTGCTATGTCTGCAGGCATGTACGCATGCGCGCAGCTATTTATCTCATTCATGTCCCCCGTCTCACTATTCTCTCACTCACTTCTGCTCCAATGCTTACCTCAACTCACTTGCGGTTCCTGTTTTAATGTTCTCCCGCGATTCATGCTTACCTAAACTCCCATGGCACTCTTTGGTGTTTTCTATCCACATATTTTCATGCTAACCTTAATGTTCTGGATTCTGTAGATATTTTTCTTTTCCTTCTAGGTGTCTTCTGATTTATGTTCTTTAGTGGATGTGTGCAAGCATTAAATGTTTATTTGTTGTGAGAAATGAAAGACATCCGAAACCTGCTTAACTATCGAAAATTTTATTTTATATTTTAACTTTTTTTTATTTTTGTACAAATTTTAAAAACAAAGGTTTTTTTTTTATAAATAACAAATAACATTTTTTAACCAAAACGTGGCAGTCCCCAGGATTCTATTCCTCGCTGGTCCCCAGTGAAGCTGCCAGCTCCTCTATGTCGCCCACCAGCCTATGTACAGTTGCGGTCGATATGCCTGCCAAGAGAGGTAGCTGCCAGACCCCCAAGCATGCCGCGTAGCTGCAAACGTTCATATTCCTCCACGTACTCAGTACTCAGCAAACATCATCCCTGATCTCAACAGCTAATTTTCTCCTACAAAACGACCCCGTAAGTTGAACGAAAACAAACCCGTTTTATTGGCCGTGTAAGTGCATGTGAAAGAGGCTCTGAATCATGCGCAAGCCCAAACCAATAACGTAAGTTGCCCGACATAACGGGAATTTGACGATAAACATACGACCATCGAAAGTGCATATTCGCGTTAGCGTAAACGCATATAAGCATGAAAACAGTAACGAAAATTCCGAAAAAGCATGCAAAAACTTACAAAACAAAACGAAAGTGCATGTGAAAGTGGCTTTGAATCAGTCCTTACATGCTATTGAACCATCTTTCCACACTGTGCCTTCACCCATGACAATAGCATATGTGGGACCAACAGCCTAAGCTGGTGATTCAAAATGTACACGCCTTTATTTTTGTGTAAATATTTTACACAACTGTGTATAGTAAAATAGTATAGTCTTACGTAATTCATAGGCTCATGTGATTGTTTTTGCAGTCTCTCTAATTGCCATTTGTCCTCCTCGTCCTGTGAAGACCTCCGCTCTGTTCTTATCACAAGTCGATCTCTCACCATGTTGGATTTATCAACAAATAATCTTCAGGACTCTGGAGTGAGGGTTCTGTGTGAGGGATTGAGACATCCCGGCTGTGCCCTGCGGGATCTGAAGTGAGTGTAATACTGTAACATTTTCAGAGGCTGAGGTGAGAATTATATTATAATTATGTAATACTCATCGATGTACAGAACCCAGCTTAGATGATATTGCCAAATCTTTACCGCTGCTTCACCCATAGGCCCCTTTTTTGCGGGACACTAGACGCGGGTACGGAGAACTTATAGTGCAAATAATATCCTCTGAGTGCCGGGACTGCTAGTGGGTGACCTCTGATGAGTGGTAAACGAACACAGGTTGTCAAGTCGCAGCCAAATAACCATGCACAGGTGGGTCAGTCCGAACCGGCATCAAAAGACAGGGCAGGAGAGTGCTCTGGGTCAGGAGGTAGGCCAAAGGTCATTCACAGGAAGGCTCAGGAGCAGTACAAGAGGAGAAGGCAAAGAAGGGGATCGAAGAGTTCCAGGGTCACACATGTTAGAGTCGCAGTAGAGGATGAGGTTAGATTGCGGTCAAATGATGTTCCAAGGTCATTCAAGGTCAGGATAGCAAAATACAAATATAAGCACACGCCAGCAACAGCTAAATCAGGCAATGTGTAAATGGACTGGATGGACTTCATTGGGGCTGGGGGGTGGGGACTTTATTGGCCGGAAACTACTGGGCTCATATCCCCACAATAATGTTAGGGCCAAATTTTCTTCAAGGACTAAAATCCTAGGGTTCATTGACCTGTTTACATTTGTCCCCATCAACTGCATTGCTTGTTACTAGTAGTACAAAGACTCTGGGGAGCATAAAGCACGCTCCCTAGGAGGGATGCGAGGGAGGCCGACCGTGGCTGCAGGAGCCAAGTTGCCACCTTTCACTGATGTGCTGGCAGATCTCCGCCGTAGGAACGAGGGACAGGTAAGTATACAAATACTTGTATTTAATGTAGACCAAAACCCGGTATTTTCACTATCCCAGGTTTTGGTCCCCAGTTTGCATCTTAAATGCCAGGACAGGCCTGCCAGTGGCCGCACATTTCTCCAGAGGGGAACACTCAATGGATGACCTTAACGTGCTACATCAGGCAAAAGTTAGTGTTACACCATTGTGTCGGGCTACATTTGTCCTCGTTTTCAGTTTTTTTTAATTAAAAAGAGACGGCCGAGATAAGTCTGTAGAGCTTAGCCTATATTTAAATGTAATAAATGGCGGGACTTCAAGCCAGCAGGGCCGTCACACACTCGGGCCGTGCCATTGGTCCTTCTGGCGGTTAAGCTGGGCCCTGACACATACTGCTCACTGCATATGCACTGCCGCCATCTTGCGACTGTCAGTCCAGGACCTGCCCGTCTATCTCACGCCACGGGGTTGTTTCATACCTCCCAACTTTTCAAAGCCGTAAAGAGGAACACATTTAAGCCACACCCCGACCACACCCTCAGCCACACCCTTAAAGGGAAACAGCACCTAAGAGTTAAATAAATAATAATAATAAATAATACAGTGAGGGGCATCCCTCATTACAGCCAGTTAGGTGTAACACAACACACACACCACACACAACACAGCACACACACACAACACAACACGCAACACAGCACACACACGACACAGCACACACAACAAAGCACACAGACACAGACACCACACACACCCAGCACAGCACACACACACAACACAGCACAGCACAACAAAGCACACAGACACAGACACCACACACATACAGCACAGCACACACACGACATAGCACACACAGGCACAGCACACAGACACAGCACAGCACACACACAGCACAGCACACACACAGCACAGCACACACACACGACACAGCACACACACACGACACAGCACACACACACACACACACACACACACAATAAAGCACACAGACACAGACACCACACACAGCACAGCACACACACAGCACAGCACACAGACACAGACACCACACACACACAGCACACACACGACATAGCACACAACACGCAACACAGCACAAACACACACACACACCACATAACACGCACCACAGCACACACCACAGCACACACACACGACACAGCAAACACACACCACACAACACAGCGCGCACACACAACAAAGCACACACACACCACACAACACAGCGCGCACACACACACACCACAGCACACACACAACAAAGCACACAGACACACCACAGCACACACACACACCACAGCACACACACACACCACAGCACACACACAGAACACAGCACACATAACACACAGCACACAATACACAACACACACACTCACCAGTTCAGCTCCTGCACAATCTTCGGCGAGTCTCCTTCCTGGAGCCCCGCCCCCACCACTAAACCACCAATAATATTTTTTGAAAGATATTCATTCTATGCTCTGATGTTCCTGTATAGCTATGCATACAGGTCCTTCTCAAAAAATTAGCATATAGTGCTAAAGTTCATTATTTTCCATAATGAAATGATAAAAATTAAACTTTCATATATTTGAGATTCATTGCACACCAACTGAAATTTTTCAGGTCTTTTTTTGATTTAATACTGATGATTTTGCCATACAGCTCATGAAAACCCCAAAATCCTATCTCAAAAAATTAGCATATTTCATCCGACCAATAAAAGAAAAGTGTTTTTAATAAAAAAAAGTCAACCTTCAAATAATTATGTTCAGTTATGCACTCAATACTTGGTCGGGAATCCTTTTGCAGAAATGACTGCTTCAATGCGGCGTGGCATGGAGGCAATCAGCCTGTGGCACTGCTGAGGTGTTATGGAGGCCCATCATGCTTCGATAGCGGCCTTAAGCTCATCCAGAGTGTTGGGTCTTGTGTCTCTCAACTTTCTCTTCACAATATTCCACAGATTCTCTATGGGGTTCAGGTCAGGAGAGTTGGCAGGCCAATTGAGCACAGTAATACCATGGTCAGTAAACCATTTACCAGTGGTTTTGGCACTGTGAGCAGGTGCCAGGTCGTGATGAAAAATGAAATCTTCATCTCCATAAAGCTTTTCAGCCGATGGAAGCATGAAGTGCTCCAGAATCTCCTGATAGCTAGCTGCATTGACCCTGCCCTTTATAAAACACAGTCGACCAACACCAGCAGCTGACATGGCACCCCAGACCATCACTGACTGTGGGGACTTGACACTGGACTTCAGGCATTTTGGCATTTCCTTCTCCCCAGTCTTCCTCCAGACTCTGGCACCTTGATTTCCGAATGACATGCAAAATTTGCTTTCATCAGAAAAAAGTACTTGGGACCACTGAGCAACAGTCCAGTGCTGCTTCTCTGTAGCCCAGGTCAGGCGCTTCTGCCGCTGTTTCTGGTTCAAAAGTGGCTTAACCTGGGGAATGCGACACCTGTAGCCCATTTCCTGCACACGCCTGTGCACGGTGCCTCTGGATGTTTCTACTCCAGACTCAGTCCACTGCTTCCGCAGGTCCCCCAAGGTCTGGAATCGATCCTTCTCCACAATCTTCCTCAGGGTCCGGTCACCTCTTCTCGTTGTGCAGTGTTTCCTGACACATTTTTTCCTTCCCACAGACTTCCCATTGAGGTGCCTTGATACAGCACTCTGGGAACAGCCGATTTGTTCAGAAATTTCTTTCTGGGTCTTACCCTCTTGCTTGAGGGTGTCAATGATGGCCTTCTGGACAGCAGTCAGGTCGGCAGTCTTACCCATGATGGCGGTTTGGAGTAATGAACCAGGCTGGGCTTTTTTAAAAGCCTCAGGAATCTTTTGCAGGTGTTTAGAGTTAATTAGTTGATTCAGATGATTAGGTTAATAGCTCGTTTAGAGAACCTTTTCATGATATGCTAATTTTTTGAGATAGGATTTTGGGGTTTTCATGAGCTGTATGGCAAAATCATCAGTATTAAAACCAAAAAAGACCTGAAAAATTTCAGTTGGTGTGCAATGAATCTCAAATATATGAAAGTTTAATTTTTATCATTTCATTATGGAAAATAATGAACTTTAGCACTATATGCTAATTTTTTGAGACGGACCTGTATATAACTGCCTTTAGCATTGCTGTTCTCCTGATGCCATCTAGTGGCCAGGAAATAAAATGCACTAGGACCAATTCTGTTGTATCTCATTGCTTTGCAGCATTCTTTCTCTGTAGCTTTTCATCTATAGCCATAATTTGTAGCTTTAGTTCTTATCAGCTTTAGTTCTTATCCAATTGTATTGGGTCAGTGAGATATTTTATGTATAATCATCTGAGAACATAATTGTATGTACATATTTATCACAGCAAAAACATTTGGTTGGAGTGCTCTTTGCTCATACTAAATATAAATATTTTTATGGTATCTGGCAAGGGAGACTTCAGGACAAGTGTTAGCATCCCCCACAGTGGCCAACTAGGGCCAAAAAGCAGCCCTGGATTTTACCAGCCCCTGGCTGGCCCGAGACATCCCTGCTGAGCCCCCCCCCCCCCCAACCATGATGCTGGGGCTATAGCATTGGGGGCTGGGGTTCCTTGGCTTGTGGGACTGGGTACAGGGGGCTGGGGTTCCTTGGCTTGTGGGTACAGTGGTGCTAGGTATAGGGGGCTGGGGTTTCCTGACTTGTGGGTACAGTGGGACTGGGTACAGGGGGCTGGGGTTCCTTGGCTTGTGGGTACAGTGGTGCTGGGTATAGGGGGCTGGGGTTCCTTGGCTTGTGGGTACAGTGGGACTGGGTACAGGGGGCTGGGGTTCCCTGGCTTGTTGGTACAGTGGGGCTGGGGTTTCTTGGCTTGTGGGTACAGTGGTGCTGGGTATAGGGGGCTGGGGTTCCTTGGCTTGTGGGTACAGTGGGACTGGGTATAGGGGGCTGGGGTTCCCTGGCTTGTGGGTACAGTGGGACTGGGTACAGGGGGCTGGGGTTCCTTGGCTTGTGAGTACAGTGGTGCTGGGTATAGGGGGCTGGGGTTCCTTGGCTTGTGGGTACAGTGGGGCTGGGTACAGGGGGCTGGGGTTCCTTGGCTTGTGGGTACAGTGGGACTGGGTACAGGGGGCTGGGGTTCCTTGGCTTGTGGGTACAGTGTGGCTATAGCATTGGGGGCTGGGGTTCCTTGGCTTGTAGGTACAGTGGGGCTATAGCATTGGGGGCTGGGGTTCCTTGGCTTGTGGGTACAGTGGGGCTATAGCATTGGGGGCTGGGGTTCCTTGGCTTGTGGGTACAGTGGGGCTATAGCATTGGGGGCTGGAGTTCCTTGGTTTGTAGGTACAGTGGGGCTATAGCATTGGGGGCTGGGGTTCCTTGGTTTGTAGGTACAGTGGGGCTATAGCATTGGGGGTTGGGGTTCCTTGGCTTGTAGGTACAGTGGGGCTATAGCATTGGGAGCTGGGGTTTCTTGGCTTGTGGGTACAGTGGGGCTATTGCATTGGGGGCTGGGGTTCCTTGGCTTGTGGGTACAGTGGGGCTGGGTTTCCTTGGCTTGTGGGTACAGTGGGGCTATAGCATTGGGGGCTGGGGTTCCTTGGCTTGTAGGTACAGTGGGGCTGGATACAGGGGCTGGGGTTCCTTGGCTTGTGGGTACAGTGGGACTATAGCATTGGGGGTTGGGGTTCCTTGGCTTGTGGGTACAGGGGGCTGGGGTTCCTTGGCTTGTGAGTACAGTGGTGCTGGGTATAGGGGGCTGGGGTTCCTTGGCTTGTGGGTACAGTGGGGCTGGGTACAAGGGGGATGGAGTTCCTTGGCTTGTGGGTACAGTGGAGCTGGGTACAGGGGGATGGAGTTCTTTGGTTTGTGGGTACAGTGGAGCTGGGTACAGGGGGCTTGGGTTTCTTGGCTTGTGGGTACAGGGGGCTGGGGTTCCCTGGCTTGTGGGTACTGTGGGACTGGGTACAGGGGACTGGGGTTCCTTGGCTTGTGGGTACTGTGGGACTGGGTACAGGGGGCTGGGGTTCCTTGGCTTGTGGGTACAGTGGGGCTGGGGTTCCTTGGCTTGTGGGTACAGTGGGGCTATAGCATTGGGGGCTGGGGTTCCTTGGCTTGTGGGTAGAGTGGGGCTGGGTACGGGGGGATGGAGTTCCTTGGCTTGTGGGTACAGTGGAGCTGGGTACAGGGGGCTGGGGTTCCTTGGCTTGTGGGTACTGGGTATAGGGGGCTGGGGTTCCCTGGCTTGTGGGTACAGTGGGACTGGGTACAGGGGGCTGGGGTTCCTTGGCTTGTGGGTACAGTGGTGCTGGGTATAGGGGGCTGGGGTTCCTTGGCTTGTGGGTACAGTGGGGCTATAGCATTGGGGGCTGGGGTTCCTTGGCTTGTGGGTACAGTGGAGCTGGGTACAGGGGGCTGGGGTTCCTTGGCTTGTGGGTACAGTGGGACTGGGTATAGGGGGCTGGGGTTCCCTGGCTTGTGGGTACAGTGGGACTGGGTACAGGGGGCTGGGGTTCCTTGGCTTGTGGGTACAGTGGTGCTGGGTATAGGGGGCTGGGGTTCCTTGGCTTGTGGGTACAGTGGGACTGGGTATAGGGGGCTGGGGTTCCCTGGCTAGTGGGTACAGTGGGACTGGGTACAGGGGGATGGAGTTCCTTGGCTTGTGGGTACAGTGGAGCTGGGTACAGGGGGCTGGGGTTCCTTGGCTTGTGGGTACAGTGGGACTGGGTATAGGGGGCTGGGGTTCCCTGGCTTGTGGGTACATTGGGACTGGGTACAGTGGGCTGGGGTTCCTTGGCTTGTGGGTGCAGTGGGGCTATAGCATTGGGGGCTGGGGTTCCTTGGCTTGTGGGTACAGTGGGACTATAGCATTGGGGGCTGGGGTTCCTTGGCTTGTGGGTACAGTGGGACTATAGCATTGGGGGCTGGTGTTCCCTGGCTTATGGGTACAGTGGGGCTATAGCATTGTGGACTGGGGTTCCTTGGCTTGTGGGTACAGTGGGACTATAGCATTGGGGGCTGGGGTTCCCTGGCTTGTGGGTACAGTGGGGCTATAGCATTGTGGACTGGGGTTCCTTGGCTTGTGGGTACAGTGGGGCTATAGCATTGTGGACTGGGGTTCCTTGGCTTGTGGGTACAGTGGGGCTATAGCATTGGGAGCTGGGGTTCCTTGGCTTGTGGGTACAGTGGGGCTATAGCATTGGGGGCTGGGGTTCCTTGGCTTGTGGGTACAGTGGGGCTAAAGCATTGGGGGCTGGGGTTCCCTGGCTTGTGGGGCTGGGTACAGGGGGCTGGGGTTCCTTGGCTTGTTGGTACAGTGGGGCTATAGCATTGGGGCTTGGGGTTCCTTGGCTTGTGGGCACAGTGGGCTATAGCATTGGGGGCTGGGGTTCCTTGGCTTGTGGGTACAGTGGGGCTGGGGATCCTTGGTTTGTGGGTACAGTGGGGCTGGGTACAAGGGGGCTGAGAGGGAGACTAAGGGGGCAGGGATTGAATGTGGGTGTTAAAAGCAGCAGCACAACTGGCCCCAAAGCAGTGCCCCCCCAACCATGATGCTGGGGTTCCTTGGCTTGTAGGTACAATGGGGATGGGTACAAAGGGCTGGGGTTCCTTGGCTTGTGGGTACAGTGGGACTGGGTATAGGGGGCTGGGGTTCTTTGGCTTGTGGGTACAGTGGGGCTGGGTACAGGGAGCTGGGGTTCCTTGGCTTGTGGGTACAGTGGGGCTATAGCATTAAGGGCTGGGGTTCCTTGGCTTGTGGGTACAGTGGGGCTATAGCATTGGATTTTGGGGTTTCTTGGCTTGTGGGTACAGTGGGGCTATAGCATTGGGGGTTGGGGTTCCCTGGCTTGTGGGTACAGTGGGGCTGGGTACAGGGGGCTGGGGTTCCTTGGCTTGTGGGTACAGTGGGGCTATAGCATTGGGTGCTGGGGTTCCTTGGCTTGTGGGTACAGTGGGGCTGGGTACAGGGGCTGGGGTTCCTTGGCTTGTGGGTACAATGGGAATGGGTACAGAGGGCTGGGGTTCCTTGGCTTGTGGGTACAGTGGGACTGGGTACAGGGGGATGGAGTTCCTTGGCTTGTGGGTACAGTGGAGCTGGGTACAGGGGGATGGAGTTCCTTGGCTTGTGGGTACAGTGGAGCTGGGTACACGTGGGGTTCCTTGGCTTGTGGGTACAGTGGGACTGGGTATAGGGGGCTGGGGTTCCCTGGCTTGTGGGTACAGTGGGACTGGGTACAGGGGGCTGGGGTTCCTTGGCTTGTGGGTACAGTGGGGCTGGGTACAGGGGGCTGAGAGGGAGACTAAGGGGGCAGGGATTGAATGTGGGTGTTAAAAGCAGCAGCACAACTGGCCCCAAAGCAGTGCGGCCTGGAATTGTCTGGTGCATCACTGTTAGTATATTCTAGTGAAGACAAAGTTGGTTTCTCAACTCAACAGGTTTCCCGTTTTAGAGGTGAGTCGTCTGTTCTTCTCACAATAAGGGTACCCCTTACGTTAATGTAACAGTTGTATAAAAAACGTGTTTAGATGCCGTGGATCACATGTGTCTAACTAAAGGCCCGGAGACCGGATTTGGTCCTCCAAACCTTTTTATGTGTGTCATTAACAGGTTAACTAATTTGGCACCACCCTTGCCAACATGAATTAAAGTCCTTGTCCAGGCACTAAGGTCCTCCCATTGTGTAAAGCTACACATGGCTTTTTTCCCATTTTTTTCCTATTTAAAAATGAATTAGTTTGAGCCATTTTTAATAAAGTTACACTTCCTGTTCCTTGTTTCCTCATGTGACCGGAGTGGCAGGGCTGAGTGATGCTAGAATTGCATTGCATTGGAGTAAGCTGGGATTGAATGAGAGTGTGGAGAGCTCCATTCTAGCCTTCCATTTACAGAGGGGGTTCAACCTAATATGAATCTCATGGTAATCAGGATCAGGGGAAGGCGCTGGGGCAAAGGTAGAGGCAGTGGAAATTCCCCTTCCTTTCTGGTGACCAGAGCAAAGTGACAGCATAGGACTGAAACTGCTTCAGGTAAGCTGCCAGCCAAAAGATTTTAAAATTAGACAGATCAGTCTCTTTAAAGCCATCATGGATAAGGTTGTCAGTAGTGATGATGTCAGATTTATATGTCCTTTGGCTGAACAGGACATCAACAATGTGGCAGCTCAACCTTCCCTTGGAAAGGGAGGCCAACCTGTCTGCACTAATCTGTCTGCACTAACCTAGGGGCAGGGTATTAAAACAACATTGAGGCTCGTAGGCCCCAGGGGCAAGGAGTCCTGATCTCCTGGTAGACATGAATCCTAACCTACACTGTGCACACGTGCTATCCATGCCACTGTCATGGATTTCTCATCTGAGAAATCCCAATAGTAGTAATGACCAGAACTAGACCGAGAGACAGAGGCGGATATGCAGCAAACCGTCTCCAAAAACAACAATCAATGCGCTATATACATATATACACGAAGAAAAACCAGAAATCAAGAAACACACTCAGATTACTGTGAAGTCAGAAAACGTGCTAGGAGTCAAAAGTCCTACTATGGCTATGACTGAGGCTAAGGCAGAAGTCCGGGGTTCAGGTTCAAAGGCTCTGGGTACAGAGTTCAGGTTTCAGAAGAGTAATGCTGAGCCGCTAAGGCCATGTGCTTACCAGCTTTTATAGGCCAGGAAGTCAACCAGGTGCTGGCTGATCAACACACACCAGCAGGACAGAGCCATCTGCTGGTGGAACAGCATAATGCAAGGGACATCAGGCTCTGGAGGAACTCCAGACCTGATAGCCACAAGCCTGTCAGAACTGGGGATGCTACTTGACCCTGATGGAACGACATAGTGAGCAGCTGAGGGACTGTGCTGGAGTAGCCAGGATTGGCAGGAAGGTGAGTATCCCACTGTAAAGCATGGAGGGGGCAGCCTCATGCTATGGGGAGCCTCTACTGCAGACACTGGGAGGCGTTGGAGGGTAAAATGAATACTAGTGGAAATCCTAGAGAAATACTAGAGAGAAACATGAGTCCTGGAGGCAGGTTTGCTTTCCAGCCAGAACCGGTAAAGAAAAAGGCTTTAAAAGCAGTGGCATTGTGCTGGAGTCACAAGATTGGTGTTAGGCACTTACCTCGCCGCCGTTCCTGGTCCCGCGGCACGCTGTCGGGTGGCTCCCGGCAGGCTGCTGCCCGACTGTCCCCGGGTCCGCCGTCTCCTCAGCGCCGTCGTGGGGTCCAGGGGCTGGCGGCGCAGGACGCTGCTGGTGGCTGCGTTGCAGCGTGCTCCGCGCGGCTGCGCGGGCCTGCTGCTCTCCTCGATGGTGCGGCGCTTCCCCCTCCTGGCGGGGGCGCGCCCGACACTCAACGTGCTCGCGCGCGCGAGCACCTCTCCTTTATGCCTCCCGGCGGCGCTTTCCCCAGCGCGCCCGCCGGGGGGCAAGTTTAAAGTATCCAATCTGTGGCCGGATCCTGGGATTGGGCCCAGGGACTGGTCGGCCTGTCTGGCCTGGGCCGTCCGGCTCCTGGAACCAATCCCATGATCCTTGTTTGCACCTATCACCCTCATTCCCTCCATTTTCCCTTTTCCCCAATGGCCAGTATTTTCTATAAAGCCTTTCTGCTCCGGTATCCCAGTGCCCGTTATAGTCTCTGGGTTCTGGAAGCATGCTTATCCTGTTTCTCGTTACTATTTGGCTTTGGACTTTGACCTCTCTTGATTGCTGCCCGCCCTGACCTTTGCTCGCCTGACCTCGATTTTGCCTGACCCTTCTGATACCTCGCACCGTGACCTCCTGGATTTGACCTCGGCTAGTTTGACCACTCTCCGTCACCTCCCCTGGATACCTCGCACCGTGACCTCCTGGCTTTGACCTCGGCAAGTTTGATTACTCTCCGTTTCCTCCTTGGATACCACGCCCCGTGACCTCCCGGTTTGACCACGGCCTGTACTTGGACTTTCGCCAACCGGCATCCTCATTCGGGACTCCCTGCCGTTCATCAGTCTCCATCTTAAGCTGGTAACCTTTGCGCCCTATAAGTCCTGGGGGTAACCGAGTAGGAGAGGCATTACCCGTGTCTCCTACAAGCGGGGGCTTGTCTATAGGCAGAAGAGGCGGTGGAGATTGGGGGTTATCAGCTCAAGACAGACAGGTGTCCGGTACAGTCCTGACAGTATAACGGGCCAGAAGAATGGACCAAATCCTGGAACAGGTGCAAGCCTTAACGGCGGCAGTAGAGCACCTGGCTCACCGGGTTGCGGCCCAGGAGAACCGTCCTGCTCAGCGGACTCCGGCCGCAATTTCGGTGGAACCAAAAATTCCACTCCCAGAAAAATTTCACGGCGACAGGGCAAAATTTGCCAACTTCCGGGACTCTTGCAAATTGTACTTCCAGCTTCGTCCTGTCTCTTCAGGGTCACAAGAGCAGCGGGTCGGGTTAATTATCTCCCTTCTTCAAGGAGATCCTCAATCCTGGGCATTTAGTTTGTCGTCCCAGGATCCAGCTCGTCTCTCTGTGGACAGTTTCTTCTCCGCGATGGAGGTTCTTTATGATGATCCCGACAAAGGGGCCACAGCTGATGCTAAGTTGCGTACTCTTCGCCAGGGACGCCGTCCAGCCGAAGATTATTGCTCGGAATACCGTCGCTGGGCCGTAGACTCCCGCTGGAACAATCCTGCCCTCTGCGGTCAGTTCCGGCTTGGATTGGCTGATTCCGTCAAGGACACCCTGGTGAATTATCCGGAACCTCAGACCCTAGACGAGTTAATGCACCTCGCCATTCGCATCGACCGTCGGCTTCGGGAAAGACGTCAAGAAAAAGGGTCACATGCTGAGGCAGCTTCAAGATCTGAGGCCCCAGTAGCACAACCTTCGGAAGAGCCCATGCAACTGGGTGCCACAAGGCTCTCTGAAGTCGAGAGACGTCGACGCTTATCTGAGGGGCTATGTCTGTACTGTGGTGGAACCGGCCATATGGTCAGACTATGCCCAAAGAAGCCGTCGGGAAACTTCAGAGCCTAGGGGGTTTCGAGGGGGCCCTCCTAGGCTGTAAGGTATCACCTCAAGTATCGTCTCCAGTTCATATTCCAGTTCAGATAAAAATTGATTTTAAATTTCTGAATTTGAAGGCTCTCCTAGACTCCGGAGCAGCTGGGAACTTCCTTGACTCTGAGTTAGCTCAGAGTTTAGGAATTACGCTCCAGTCCTTGCCAGCTCCCATCCAGGTCTCTGCCATTGACGGCACACCTGTAGCCGGGGGTTTAGTTCAGTTCAGAACCCTTCCCGTACGTTTTAGGGTGGGAGCTAATCACTCTGAAGTAATTAGTTTCTTGGTCTTGAGTATGCCTAGCACCCCTCTAATTTTGGGTTTGCCATGGTTACGGGAGCACAATCCCCAAATTGATTGGGTCTCAGGGCAAATCATAAAGTGGGGGCCCCAATGTTTTCAGAATTGTTTGGAATTTCCGGTCAGGGTTGCGCAACTATCCCCAGCTGGAGTTCCCACTCCGTACTTAGAATTTGCCGACGTCTTTTCTGAAAGGGCGGCGGACAAACTTCCTCCCCACAGACCATGGGATTGCCCTATTGAACTCCTCCCCGGTACCATGCCTCCTAGGGGAAGAATATTTCATTTAACCCGAGCTGAAACCATCGCCATGCGGGAATATATTGCGGAAAACCTAGAGAAGGGGTTTATTCGACCATCATCTTCCCCGGCAGGAGCAGGGTTCTTTTTTGTAGAAAAGAAAGATGGGGGGCTCCGCCCCTGTATTGATTATCGGGGTTTAAATAACATCACTGTTAAAAATAAGTATCCCCTGCCACTTATTGAGGGGTTATTTACACAGGTGGTTGGGGCGCAGGTTTTTTCCAAACTCGACCTCCGGGGGGCCTATAACCTCATCAGAATCAGGCAGGGGGACGAGTGGAAAACGGCCTTCAATACCCTTGAGGGGCATTATGAGTATTTGGTAATGCCATTTGGCTTGTGCAATGCCCCCGCGGTCTTTCAAAGTTTCGTAAACGAAATTTTTAGGGACTATCTTGGCCGTTTTGTGGTCGTTTATTTAGACGACATTCTGATCTTTTCTTCATCCCTGGAAGAACATCGCAAACATGTGCGTATAGTCTTGCAGAAACTCCGGGAAAACTGTTTATTTGCCAAGTTAAAGAAGTGTCAGTTTGAGGTATCTGAGGTTCCATTTCTCGGCTATATTATTTCTAAGTCTGGTCTATCTATGGATCAGTCTAAAGTGAAGGCAGTCTTAGAATGGGAGCAGCCCAAGGATCTGAAGGGCCTGCAAAGGTTCCTGGGCTTCGCTAATTTTTATAGAAGGTTCATTAAGAACTTTTCTTCTCTAGTGACACCATTGACTAACCTTACCAAGAAAAGCGGGTATCCCTCAGTTTGGCCTGTTCAAGCTGTCCAGGCCTTTGAGAATCTGAAAAGAGTGTTTAGCTCCGCCCCGGTCTTAGTTCATCCGGATGAGCAATCACCCTTTTTTGTAGAGGTGGATGCTTCTGAAATTGCGGTGGGGGCGGTTTTGTCACAATATCGTGGGTCACCTGAACGCCTTCACCCATGTGCTTTCTTTTCCAAGAAGTTCTCGGGGGCCGAGAGAAATTATGATATCGGCAACAGAGAATTGTTGGCTATCAAGTTAGCCTTTCAGGAATGGAGACACTGGCTGGAGGGGGCTCAGTACCCAGTTACAGTCTTTACGGATCATAAAAATCTAGAATACATTCAGTCTGCAAAAAGACTAACTCCAAGACAGGCTCGCTGGTCCTTGTTCTTTTCCCGGTTTAACTTCTCTATAACCTATAAACCTGGGTCCAAAAATGTTAAAGCGGATGCCCTGTCTCGGAGTTTCTCTTTCCCTGATTTACCCGAAAGGTTGGATATTCCCATCTTACCCCACTCCCTGGTGGTAGCCGCCATCCAACCCCAACTTCCTGATCTAGCTCAGTTCCAGGCCGAAGCTCCACCCGAAAAACCTGAGTCTGTTCAGTTTGTGCCTTCTCTTTACCGCACTGCCTTTTTGTCCCATTTTCACGATAATAAAACAGCGGGTCATCCGGGGGTCAAGAAAACTATTGCCTTATTGACGCGCCAAGTTTGGTGGCCATCCATTAGAAGGGACGCTCAGAAATTTGTCTTAACCTGTAAAGTCTGTGCTCGGAGTAAGACTTTAAGACACTCTCCTGAAGGCCCACTTCTACCGTTGCCCATTCCTGCCTCCCCATGGACCCATCTGGCCATGGACTTTGTTACTGATCTTCCCCCTTCCCAGGGATATACAGTTATTTGGGTAGTAGTGGACCGCTTTAGCAAGATGGCTCATTTTATCCCTTTAAAAAAACTTCCCTCAGCTCAAATGTTAGCTCAACTCTTTGTCACTCACATTTTTAGAATCCATGGTATTCCGGTAGACATTGTTTCAGATAGGGGGGTCCAATTCGTCTCCCGTTTCTGGAGGGCTTTCTGTACTAAGCTGGGTTTCACCGTCTCTCTTTCCTCGGCTTTCCATCCTCAATCGAATGGACAAACCGAAAGAACTAACCAATTGGGCCCAGGGACTGGTCGGCCTGTCTGGCCTGGGCCGTCCGGCTCCTGGAACCAATCCCATGATCCTTGTTTGCACCTATCACCCTCATTCCCTCCATTTTCCCCAATGGCCAGTATTTTCTATAAAGCCTTTCTGCTCCGGTATCCCAGTGCCCGTTATAGTCTCTGGGTTCTGGAAGCGTGCTTATCCTGTTTCTCGTTACTATTTGGCTTTGGACTTTGACCTCTCTTGTTTGCTGCCCGCCCTGACCTTTGCTCGCCTGATCTCGATTTTGCCTGACCCTTCTGATACCTCGCACCGTGACCTCCTGGATTTGACCTCGGCTAGTTTGACCACTCTCCGTCACCTCCCCTGGATACCTCGCACCGTGACCTCCTGGCTTTGACCTCGGCAAGTTTGACCACTCTCCGTTTCCTCCTTGGATACCACGCCCCGTGACCTCCCGGTTTGACCACGGCCTGTACTTGGACTTTCGCCAACCGGCATCCTCATTCGGGACTCCCTGCCGTTCATCAGTCTCCATCTTAAGCTGGTAACCTTTGCGCCCTATAAGTCCTGGGGGTAACCGAGTAGGAGAGGCATTACCCGTGTCTCCTACAAGCGGGGGCTTGTCTATAGGCAGAAGAGGCGGTGGAGATTGGGGGTTATCAGCTCAAGACAGACAGGTGTCCGGTACAGTCCTGACAATTGGAGTGTGGATCTCGATCGTTTGTTTACATAGGGCTAATAATATTGCAAGGAGACCCTATCAATTTAGCAAACCGGTATGGGTTGGAGGAGAAAATAGAGAAATACCTCATGTTAGAGAGGTCATCTACATTTTAGTAAAAACCATGTTACATTTTTATCCATGGCCATGCAAAGTGAAGCGGTAATGTCTGTATTTCCTCTCTGCAGCCTCAGCAGTTGTAAGATCACTTCTTTGTCCTGCGACACCCTTGGTTCTGCTTTTATCAACCGATCGCTCATTAAACTGAACTTAGATTCTAATCAAATAGAGGACTCTGGAGTGAAACTACTGTGCCAAGGACTTGGAGATCTGGGCTGTACTCTGCGGCATCTTAGGTGAGAATTATGCCAAACTTCTATATGAACTCTTGAAGAAAATGTAGCTTTAAGGGGCTCAGAGCTGTAATTTGAAGAGCAGGGTTATACTATGAATTGTAAATTATGATACAGAATTTTCAAATATGTATGTAAAAAGGGGTCAAGTAAAGTCCAGCACCTTTTCCTGAGGGTGTTGCCTGTAGAGGAGCAATGGTTAATCAGGGATTGGAGGGCAGTTAGGGGGGTAGTACTATACTAATATTAGATATTTTATTCCATAAATAAGTCATTATATTTAGACCTTTGTATTTCTGTTTGGCCTCTAAAGTCTCCAGCTGTGTCGGCTCACTGAGATTGGCTGCGAAGCCCTCCGCTCCATTTTTTTCACAAACCGATCTCTTACTAACCTGGATTTAACACATGATCGTATTAAGGACTCTGGAATGAAACTTCTTTGTGAGGGACTCAAGCACCCCGACTGCACCCTGCAGGAACTGAGGTGAGGATTGTTCTAAATATTTTCGAAATTATTTATTTTGCATGTCACATAAATGGGGAATATATTACAACCAATAATCTGCAGGAATATAAAGTAAAACATTTAAGTAACATAGTAACATAGTATGTAAGGCTGAATAAAGACTTTAGTCCATCCAGTTCAGCCTGTTTAACTCCTTCCAGTGGTCTAGTAGCCATAGCTGGAAATGTTATTACATGCCAGGAAGGCATCAAGGCCACTTTTGAATGTTTTTACTGTATCCATCATCACTACCTCCTCTGGCAGCGAGTTCCATAGTGTCACTGCTCTTACAGAGAAGAATCCCCTCCTATGTCGATGGAGAAAGCACCTTTCCTCCAACCTTAGTGGATGCCCTCGGGTTATGGTTACACTCCGGGGTATAAATAGATTGTGGGACAGATCTTTGTATTGACCCCGAATATATTTATGCATAGTTATTAGATCACCCCCTAATCGTCTTTTTTCTAGACTAAATAAACCTAACTGTGACAATCTTTCCGGGTACTCTAGCCCCCGCACTCTATTTATTAACTTTGTTGCCCTTCTTTGAACGCGCTCCAGTTCTGATGTGTCCTTCTTAAACACAGGTGCCCAGAACTGTACACAGTGTTCCATATGGGGTCTGACCAATGACTTATACAGGGGTAAAATGATACTCTGGTCATGAGCACCTATGCCCTTCCTGATGCACCCCATGATCCTATTTGCTTTGGCAGCAGCTGCCTGGAATTGGTTACTATAGTTGAGCTTATTGTCAACTAAAACCCCTAGGTCCTTTTCCATTGTTGTTTTACCAAGTGTTTCTTTATTTAGTGTGTAATCATGACACAGATTTCTCCTTCCCATGTGCATAACCTTACATTTATCTGTGTTAAACTTCATTTGCCATTTAACTGCCCATGCTTCCAATGTATCTAAATCTGTTTGTAGCTGCCTGCTGTCCTCGTTTGTTTTAATTACTTTACTCAGCTTCGTATCATCTGTAAAGATTGAGACTTTACTGTTTTAATCCATACCCAATGTCATTTATATATATATTGAAGAGAATTGGTCCCAGAACTGGCCCTTGTGGTACTCCACTAGTAACAGTGACCCAATCTGAGTGTGTACCATTGATAACCACCCTCTGCTTCCGATCATTAAGCCAATTTCCCACCCATCTGCACACGTTTTCCCCCAGTCCAAGCATTCTCATCTTTTGTACCAGCCTTTTATGTGGCACAGTATCAAATGCTTTAGAAAAGTCAAGATATATGATAT
Source organism: Gastrophryne carolinensis (assembly GCA_027917425.1). NCBI lineage: Eukaryota > Metazoa > Chordata > Amphibia > Anura > Microhylidae > Gastrophryne > Gastrophryne carolinensis. The sequence continues at coordinate 619,863,333 of CM051235.1, forward strand.
CCAATTACTCCCCCTGATCCAATCTTGAACTTACCTCCTCATTAAAGCTGATTAGGTTTGTCTGGCAGGAGCGATTCCTCATAAATCCATGCTGATATGGAGTAATAAGGTAATTTTCCCCAAGGTGCTCCAGAATAGTATCCCTTAAGAAACCTTCAAACAGCTTGCCCACCACTGATGTTAAGCTTACCGGTCTGTAGTTCCCAGGTTCCCCCCTAGATCCCTTTTTGAATATTGGCACCACATTTGCCAAGCGCCAATCCCTCGGAACAGACCCTGTAGTTATAGAATCCTCAAATATTAGAAATTTTGGAAACCCACCTCAGTCGTACTTACAGAACATCTCTTTCTCACTTGGACAACTTTTGAACCTACCATCTAACTTTTGGATCTTCTCTACCTAGTATTAAGCACTATCATCTTCCGTAGTGCTGTACAAAAGAGATTACAGACAAGATAGACTATACAGTACAATACACTATTACAAACATAGCATTCACAATGTATATTCTGAATACAAGATACAATAGGAGGAAGCCCTGCCCTTACGAGCTTACATTCTAAAGGTATGCTTTTTTGTTTAACTTTTCAACTCTTTATCAGGTGCAAATGAAACTCATGTTTTATAGTCCCTAAAACCTAAATTTTGAGGTAAAGCTAAATCACTGCAAGGAAAAAGGGGTTTACTGTATGCTCATAATTTAGTCAATGACTCCACAGGTTTTTTTTTCTGTGATAATTATACTATATATGATCTAAACACATTAAAATCTGTGGGATTAGAAGAAGGCCTCATCTAAACACATTGAAATCTGTGGGACTAGAAGAAGGCCCCAGACACCCAGATTTTAGCATTGTTTTGCGCATGTCTTGTTTCTTCTACAGCCTCCCTGCTTGTGGCTTGACTCCCCTGTGCTGTGATGACATCAGCAATGTCCTCACCACAAACCGAACTCTCACTAAACTTGACTTATCAAGTAACTTTCTAGAGGACTCTGGAGTGACGCGTCTGTGTGAGGGTCTCAGAGATCCTGGCTGTAAACTTCAAGAACTCTGGTAAGGAACTGCTTTTAGAATAATAATGCAATCCACAGTAACAATATGTTTTTGAGATATTATTGTCACATTTTCTGCAGATATATTGATGGTTTTATTCTGTTGAAGTGCCCTGTGTCAGCCTGGCCATCTGTGATAAAGGTTGTGATGGTCAGCAGAGCTAGGTGGAGCCCCTGTTGTTCATTGGAGTCCCCCATCAAGGGGTGTGAGAAGTCAGACTGCGCAGCAAGCACAACCAGGATCGGTCTTTGGAAAGCTGAAAGCCAAGGACAGAGAGATGAGGGAGAGGAGAGTGATGCAGCAGGTGTAGTTAGGCAGTAGTACGGCAGCCTGAGGGTCAGGAATCACATGCAGTTGTTCAAAGTAAAAGTACAAGCCAAAGGTCAAAATGCGCACAGCACAGAAGCAAAGTCAAAGTCCAAGCCGGGGTCAATCCTAAAGTCAAGCCGAGGAATAATCTGAGACTATAGTCGAGGAGAAGCAGGGTGAAACACTGAAGAATAAACCAGAAGCAATGTATGCAGGAAACAGGAAGTCAGCTGATCAGACATCAAGGTGCTATTGCCAGGTCCATCCCAAAACTGCATGAGTGCTATGTCAATTCCCGTATGAGTTGAGATGAAAACACAGTCACTTTTTCTTGAACAGAGCTCTGAAGCCCCCGGACACACTTATATAATCACAGGAAAATATGGTGAGACCAGGGGCGTATTTACCATTAGCCATCTGTAGGCACGTGCCTAGGGGCACATGGGCGCTAGGGGGGTGCATTCTTAAATTCTAAAATGAATGTGAACAGGGCTGGTAAGTTGCAGGGCTGGTCATGTTTTACAGAGGCTTCTTACAGCCTGCAGTTTCATCTTTTCACCACTGGAGGCAGTAATGCGACCTAAGTCTTACAAGGAAGAGAGCCTGGCCACGAAGGACATTATCAGCTCGGCATCCACGTGATTTCTGGTCTCCCTGTCCTTCCATCTGCCTTCACTAAAGTAGGTGCTGCTTATTTTGTGTAGCAGGGGGATGTCTGCCAAGCTGGAGCTTGCAGTTCTTCAAGGCCTATAGCTGGTGAGCAGCTGGGCCATGTAGTTCCCCAGGGTTGGAGAGGAGTAGTAGCTGGGTCTTTGTTACCCTGGGGCAGCTGAGCCTTGTTGTTGCTCCAGAGTCAGGGAAGCCGGGGACCTTTAACTTTCGATCTTGACACTTTTCTCTCCCAATCACTGGCTCAACCACAGCAGCCAAATCTGCATGAACAGGCTTCTATCCATGGAAAGGACTGCAGGGTCAGAATAGGGGGGGTATTTCTAGGTAAGTATGGACATCAGGATAAATGCGTGGGGGGGGGCGTGAGCATGGCCCTGAGTGAGATACCACTTACTTTATCATTACATATGTGGTTTGTTGGCTTAACTAACTCATTTGTACCTGGGCCGATCATCCAAACTCCAGGGCACAAATGAAGCACTGGACTGCGATGAGGTTTGCATTGTGCTGCAGAAACGCAGTGTAGTTGATTTTCATCCTATTTATCATATTGTATGTGTCCGTTTTGTCTCCGCAGGCTCAGTTTCTGTAATCTGACTTCGTTGTCCTGTGAACACCTTAGTTCTGTTCTTGCCACAAACCGATCGCTCATCAAACTCGATTTATCTTATAACCATTTTAATGACTCCGGGTTACGATTCCTGTGTGAGGGGCTCGGAAATCCTGCCTGTACCCTACAGGAGCTGCGGTGAGAGAGTCGCGCTGTCCGTCACAACATAATCTGCTGCTCTAGTAAAAAAAAAGAAGCATTATTGTTTGAGGGGCCCCTTTTCATTAAGCTGCTTTGCATTATTATTCAATTAATGGGCAACGTAGCTCATAGAAGTTTATAGCAGCAGGGGCATACATATGTTTCTCAGGGCCCCATAGCAAAAGTTACAGTGGGGCCCCCAAAAAGTGAAGACATCTTTGTTATAAGATATATAAGGAAATAATTTTTAATATACATTAAAATATAATAAAAACTTTGCATGTCTGTTTACCAGTGCTGTATAGTAAGAGCGCAGGGGGCAACAAGGTGCTGACCTCTTTGTTCTGCCCTGTTGAGCCAGCACAACCTCGGGTGCTCTAGGTTGATGCATTATGGGGCAGAATGAATTGGGGCACCAGTCCCTGCTGCTGCCAACCTGGGCCCACTGATGGTGACTGGGCCCTGCCATCACCAATTTGACCAGGCCTGGGCAGGTCCAGTCTGGGGGCCCATCGAAGGATTATATGCTGTAAGAGGGGGCAGCTTGCACAAGGGCCCCCTGTCTGCCATGGGCCCGGTAGCAGCTGCCTTCCCAGTCTCTATGTTATGTACACCCTTGTATAACAGCATAGGCAAACCACATGCATTACACTGTATGTGTGTTGTGGTTTAGTCTCTGTTACACCACCACCTCTATGTCTATGTCCTCTGCTGCTGCCTCTGGGTGCCAATTGCCCTTTGGTCCACGTTGCGTCCTCTGGGTTCTCTGTGGTTACCAATCACCCTAGGGTCCCTGTCCCCATTGCATTCTTCACTGACACCTCCAGGTCCTCCACTGCTGTCAATCATCCCCCCTTCCTTGCAGCCTCCAGGTTCTCTGCTATAGAAAACTTCCATCTTGTTCTCACTGCCACCATCGGCTAATGGCTTTGTTCACACCTCCAAAATGTATTCCAGACTGACATTCAAGTATACTTTGTCTTAATTTAGTGATTGGTTCGGGTAAACTAATTTCTTTGTTGCTTGGCTCGAAGCAGAAAGCTATGCCAAATTTATTTGAAAGATTTGCAAACCTTTTACATATACGGGAGGAGGGATGACTGACTTCATGGACTAGATAAAGCTTCTTGCTTGTATGTTATTGCAATCAAATCAGTTACTGATATTACAGTGGCTGTTTCCTGTTTTTCTTATCAGTTTGGGTAAATGTGAAGCAACGCCTTTGTGCTGCAATGATCTCCAGATGGCTATTTCTACCAACCAAACTCTCACCCTACTGGAGGTTGATTTTGATGTCTATTCAGAGATGTTGGCCTCAGAACTGGATCATTGGTGTGAAGCCCTAAAACACCTCGGCTGCTCAGTGAATAGAGGGTAAGAGCTGCTGTTCATTGTGTTACACATACTCTGAGACACAATAGAGTATCACCGCATCACATCTACCTAAAATGTAAAAGACGTTTAGTCCAGAGTCCTTCAAATTATGATTCGATTACTGTTATGTCCTTTGGAAAGGCAGGGAGGATGAATGTCAGCTTTAACATAACAAAGTGCGTCACAACCAGAAATAAAGTGGTGCTACCCCCCAAACACTTTATCGCAGGCTAAAGAAAGAGGTTTGGCTGTAGTATAGCATAGATATCATAGTAGTATAGCATAGATCATCACTGGGAGGGAAAAGGGGAAGACAGCTGTAATAAAAGTAGAAGAGAGACAGATGGAGAAAGCAGAAGGAGAGAGATAGGGGGAATGTCCAATAGAGGGGTAAAGCAATGAGGGGAATATAGAACTGGGTACCTTGAAATGAGAGACAAACAGGAGGAAAATCAGGAGAAGTTTTTGAGAGGATAAAGTTTGTTCACTGGTCCTCCTTGTGTCGCTAATTCACTGGAAATGATTCCAGCAGAGACAGAGAATGGGATCAAATGTTTTTGAGAACTTTCTTGATTCCCAGTGGAGTGGAAGCAGTGGAGCAACTGTAATGAGGTCAGGTGAGGCAGCCGCCTTGGGTGCACCATCTAAACCAATGCTAGGATGGCGATCAGTGACCCAATTTTTTTTTTACCTCTTTCATTTATGGTTTGGTGGGAATCGAGGAACTGCTGCACCCCATCACCGTGATGTTGTTTTCTTAAAGAGGAACAACACATGGGAATTTCAATTTCCCATGTTCTGTTCCTCTCAGATGGGGAATCCCAAATTGGGATGCCTTGCTGTGTGTGCCCCCACAGTTCACCCATTAAACTCACCTTCCTGATGTTCCCACAATGCAGAAACTGAATGCTTAGAGTTAGGCAATCAGTGCCCTAAATTTCACTCGACTTCAGCCAAGCAGAGCCGAAGGGTTCCCGGAGACCTCCCCACATCTCTGTGCTGTCCCCTCCATCCCCCGCTCAGCTCCAACTATGGTGTGGCTTCAGTTACCATTCAGAAATGCCTGGCGGGTATATGCTCACAGCTAGAGGTAAGCAGGGATGTGGCCATGATGCGTGAGTGAAACTGGTGATCTGGGAGTTTCACACAGCTGGTCATCCTCAAATGGGATGCCGAACTGTGTGAAACCCATTCCACTTCATATATTCCATTATTGATGAATTGGTGTCCCAGATTCGGACGTCCAGTGGTGTACATAGCCCGGTCAGGGCCCCGTCAGAAGCACTCTGTGCCCCGCGAACACTCACAAGTCCAGGAGACGAGCAGCGAGCTCGCGGCCAGGGGAGCCAGGCAGCTCGCACAGGGCGGCGAGGGAAGCAAGGAAAACTGCACATCACTGATGGAAGCACCAGCATTCGCTCAGCAGTGAGAGAGCTGAGTCAGCTAGCAAAGGGGGGTGAGGAGGCACGGGGCGGCATGGGTGGATAGGTAAGTATACTGGTGCGAGTGTACACACTGCAGAGGGGGTGTACGTAGCTTGTGCAGGCCCCCTGTTCCATGAGCCCAGGTTATGTACTGCACTGCTCTCTATGGTATGTATGTAAGCCGTGTACGGGTGTGGGCTCCCCAGGATACAGCGAAGCCACGGGTGGGAAAAGCGACACTGACACCAGCGTTTGTATATCAAACTTTTACTACAATAGAGATCAACCCACTTCAAAAAGACAAATGTGATGAACAATAAAACTTGATTACACACCCTCAGTTTGGGCTGAGAACCCCTGTGCTACACAGCTAGATGACCCTGATTGGATATTACGGAAAGCAATGGTAATTTCACCTACTAGTGGGCGCACTAGAACGTCCCACCAATTAATTACCTATTAATACCCTATGGATGGAATGAATGTTTGTGTGGGTGCGCACTAAGTGGTCACCGGCGGTACAGCACAGCAGCTTACAATCCTATAACCTTACAATGCAGGAAAAACAACTCCCCTCCCCAGCACTAGCCCAGGATCCAAAAGAACAATGTTGCTCCTGAATGAGTGAGTAATCCACTGACCGAGGATATAACTGTGGCGCAGTTGTCAGCTCTCACAGGCAAAATGTTCCTTTAAGTTTCAAAATCCAGGCAACAAAACAGGGAAAAGAAAACACTTTCGGCCTATGTTAAACCCAACTAACTAATAGGCCTAGTCTCAGTCTGTACAGTTAAGCATGCATGCTGTGTGATTACTGACTCAAGTAGAAGAAGCCAAAGATGTCTCCAGGCTGGGCCCTGACAAGTCTCTCTCACAATCACGAAGGACAGCAGGCTGGCTCCTTCTACAGCTCTCCGTAGCTGAACTGGAAAAATCTTCTGCTCCTGCCAAGAATCGGGATTCAGTCCCTCTATACCACATCTGGTCTCCACTCAACACGCAAGATTCTCCTTCACACAGCCTTCTGCTGTCTTGCAAGATGGAGGTCGATCCACTTCCTCCTTCTTCTTCACAAAGACAAGCTGAGTCATTTCCTCCCTTTTGGTTGCAAGTAACAGCCACAGCTTAGCTGCGTGGGGGAAACAGCGGCCCCTTGTGGCAAAACAGCAACACAACAGTCTTCAGGTAATGGCATTTGCTTTACTCTCTTACATGTACGCCCTTGGTGACATCTGACTCAAAATCAACTGAGATCTTGTCACTATGTGGGAAACAGAGAGATGGAGGGAATGTGAAATAGCAGAAGGATAGGAATATAGTTGTCAGGAATGTGGGAAAGAAGAGAGAGGGAGAGATAGGGAATGAGAAGGAGGGAAAGCGGAGGAGAGATGAAGAGAACGGGAAATGCTTTACAGGGGAAACTGTGTAAGATATGGAGCAAACATAAGGAAAAGAGACAAACAGTGGAATCCAAAGAGACAGGGATGGAGACAAATGGGCAGAAAAAAGGAAACAAGGCGGCAGACTGGTCACAGGGAGAAATGATGGGCTACCATGGGGTTTGCTGGGATGGCCTATGACCTACCTCACCCAGAGCCTGCGTGTCAATTCTTTCTCTGGCCGGTGCAGCTTTCATTTCCCCCTCCCTTGCATTCCTAGCACATGATCTGCCCCTGCAATCCTATGGCCTCAGACGCTTGGCCCGCCCCTTCCACATTACCTGCCCCTACGATACTAATGCTGATTTGCCCCGGCAATGCTATGCACCAGCAGAGATCAATAAGAGCATCCTGCGCTTGAGGAGCAGGCCAGGGAGAACCCCCAGGGGATCGTTTCTTGTCCGCCGCTGCTGATAAACGTAACGCAGAACAGTCACATAGTTGTAATGAAAGCTGCTTCCTGGCCAAACATTTAAACTGTGTCCTTTTCTTTTCATATAATAGAAAAACATTACTTGGAGTTTCTTACAAAAGAAAGCGATCCGAGGACTGACCTCCAGGTCCAGGTATGAACTGCCGCCATAAAGGTAACCTAAACCATGCTGGCCTGACTGTGAACTGCAGGTGTGTCATTAAAGGAGAGCTCAACTCCAGGCCCATGTGTCTATCCAGTAACCTGTCATCCTGATCCTTCCCACACCTGAAATATGGTGACACCCCCCCCCCCCCGGGTTCTGAAGGTTCTACATAACATTTCTTTACCCATGCTAACAGACCAGTGATGAGACGGATGGAAGTGTTCTCATACGAACTGAAATTTTACTCACTGACGCATCCATTAGAAAAACTTGAATAACTTTTGTTAATCCTTACTAACAGGGGTGCACCTATAATGAGGCCAGGTGAGGTGGCTGCCACAGGTGGCCATCTAGAGAAAACGTGGCCAGTGATTGATGAATACTTTCATTCGTGGTTCGGTGGGAATCAGAGTGTAGCTGCTCCCCATTGCCATTGTGTTACTTAAACCAACGACCCCCCATCTTTGCTATACAGGGCTTTACATCACTGAGCCCCACGAATGCCCGTAGGAGTCACATGGCCGACTGGCAGCCAGATACAGAGTGGACCATGGTGGCCAATTACGGGGCTCAATTTCAGTGGCAGAGCTATTTAACAGATAAGATTTGTGTTTGTACAGGGCTTCACAGCGTGGGGTGGGCAACCATTGGGATGCCCCCTCTTCGGTGGTGTTTTAGTTTAATTGTGTGTTTATGAGTTTGCAGCTTTTATCAATAAAAGAATTTTGTTTATTATTATTTTTTTTATTCTACAATATAATTTGTGCGCTCTGTCCAGGCTGCCTCTGATGTCCTGGCTTCCTGATTTATTGATGTTTTTGACCTGTCACATCTGTTGTTTGTTACTTATATTTTGTGATGCTACTTCTTGCTTCTTAGAGATATTTAAAAGATAAGATTTGTGTTTTTATAGGGCTACTCTGAGACAAAATACAGTATCAGCGCACCACATTTACGTCAAAATGCAAAAGACGTTTAGTCCAGAGTCCTTCAGATTATGATCCCATTACTGTTAGAAATGCCCCTTGTCTTAATCTAGGAAAGGCATGGAGGATTTGTGTTTTTTACAGGGCTTCACAGGTGGGCAAAAATCGGGATGCCCCCCTCGGTGTTGTTTTGGTTTAATGCATTCAGTCATTGGGAGCTCAGCGGTGTGGTCTTGTCCCTCTAACCTCCGCAGCAAGCTGGTGCAGCTTCTTCCGATAATGGGAGTGACACCAAGGGTAGGGGGCCGGGATGGGCCACTGAGCCACCAATAATTCTCATTCTGAAATTGGGAAAAATGTTGCTCTTGTTCCCGGCCTGAGAAGTATTTATGGGTAAAAGAAGTCGGATGACGTCCTCCAAATAGAGATCAACTGAGGGTTTGTCAGGAAGCTCCTCCTTCTGGGGCAGAAACAAAAGAATCCAAGTAGAAGAAAGTGATACCAGCAGCCTCAAGGTGGGGGGACTAGAAGAGCAGGAATTCCCTAGGGGTGACTGTGCTATAAGTGCCTGGATTTGGCCTCCCACCAATCCATTCCTGGGAATAATCAGCTCACTGTTTTCTTTTCTGCAGAACGATTCCATCTCCAGCTTCTGCCGAGCAACGCTTCCAGAATATTCAGCACAGGAGCCGCACCTCACACTACTTTCTATATGGAACTTTGTATTGTAGCCAGTTACTCACACACTTACCTGTGACACTGACATGTTTTATATCACTTGATAAATAAAAATTATATTCAAAGCTCTTCCTGCAGAGACTCGGCTCTAATGAGACAGCTCAGCACTTCTGCACATTCTCTCTGAACCTCCCATTAGCTCCAATACTTCATACACCTAAACCAAGATCAATTCTGCTCTAACACTCCCTCTTCTGGCTGATGATCGTAATGTGAAATAACTGCAATAGTGCTCCCCCTCTAATGATCAGTGTGACAGAGGGTGTAATACCACACACTGACCACTAGAGGGAGCGTGCTCCTACATCACACTAAGCAGAAGGAGCTCAGGATTGCATTACACTCCCCCTAGTGGTGTCACACTCTCTATGTGGAATTAGATATAAGCTGCATATGATAAACTGGAATTAGTAAGAACTGATTATTACACATTAGTGATAACACAGTCCTATATTACTGAAATAACAAAGCGACCACTGAAATCCATTCACACACACAAACAACAGAATTAAGAAAAATAGCTGTATACAATGGTTACATCTATATGTAGGGGCTTGCACCTAAATGGGAACCTGCTAGTTAGTCCGTAGACACCCTTTTTTGGTGTCTGGCCATAGAAGTGTATTGTAGTTGTAATATCTGTATTTAGCCACAAGCAGCAGCCGTGAGCACAGGCCATAATAAAACAGGCCATAGACTGATGTGGAAAATCTTCTAGAAACACAGACAGAAGTAGTTAATGGCTGGAGCAGGTTAGAGACAGTGTAGCTTTAGAGAAGGCAGCTGTTGGTTGAGAAGTTTTGGAGGGAACTGAGCATCATACGATTGACTTGGTACATGGTAGGCTCTAGAAGCTCTAGACAAGGTACTAGTACTACTGGTAGTACTTGGGATCCATCCAGGTGTTACTAGTACCGCTGGTAGTAATCAGGATCCATCCAGGTGGTACTAGTATGCTGGTAGTACTCGGGATCCATCCAGGAGGTACTAGTACCGCTGGTAGTACTCAGTACTCGGGATCCATCCAGGTGGTACTAGTACCGCTGGTAGTACTCGGGAACCATCAAGGTAGTCCTAGTACCGCTGGTAGTACTTGGGATCCATCCAGGTGGTACTAGTACTGCTGGTAGTACTTGGGATCCATCCAGGTAGTACTAGTACCGCTGGTAGTACTCGGGATCCATCCAGGTGGTACTAGTACCACTGGTAGTACTTGGGCAAGCTGGTGCAGCTTCGTCTGATGATGGGAGTGACACCGAGGGTAGGGGGCCGGTATAGGTCACTGAGCCACTAATAATTCTCATTCTGAAATAGTACCGCTGGTAGTACTCTGGATCCATCCAGGTTGTATTAGTATTGCTGGTAGTACTCGGGATCCATCCAGGTGGTACTCGCACCGCTGGTAGTACTCAGGATCCATCCAGGTGGTACTAGTACCACTGGTTTTACTCAGGATCCATCCAGGTGGTACTATTACCGCTGGTAATACTCGGGATCCATTCAGGTGGTACTAGTACCACTGGTAGTACCCGGGATCCATCCAGGTGGTACTAGTACCGCTGGTGGTATTCGGGATCCATCCAGGTGGTACTAGTACCGCTGGTAGTACTCTCGATCCATCCAGGTGATACTTGTACCACTGGTGGTATTCGGGATCCATCCAGGTTGTACTAGTTTTGCAAGTAGTACTCGCGATCCATCCATGCTGTACTAGTACTGCTGGTAGTACTTGGGATCCATCCAGGTTGTATTAGTACCACTGGTAGTACTCGGGATCCATCAAAGTGATACCAGTTCCACTGGAAATAATTGGGATCCATCCAGGTGGTACTAGTGCCGCTGGTAGTACTGGGGATCTATCCAAGTGGTACCAGTTCCGCTGGTAGTACTTGGGATCCATCCAGGTGGAACTAGTACCACTGGTAGTACTCAGGATCCATCCAGGTGGTACTAGTATTGCAGGTAGTACTCGGGATCCATCCAGGTTGTATTAGTACCGCTGGTAGTACTCAGGATCCATCCAGGTGGTACTAGTATCGCTGGTAGTACTTGGGATCCATCCAGGTTGAACTAGTACTGCTGGTAGTACTCGGGATCCATCAAAGTGATACCAGTTCTGCTGGTAATAATTGAGATTCATCCAGGTGGTACTAGTACCGCTGGTAGTACTCGGGATCCATCCAAGTGGTAGCAGTTCTGCTGATAGTACTTGGGATCCATCCAGGTGGAACTAGTACCGCTTATAGTACTCAGGATCCATCCAGGTTGTACTAGTACCGCCGGTAGTACTCTGGATCCATCCAAGTTGTATTATTACTGCTGGTAGTAATCAGGATCCATCCAGTTGGTACTAGTATCGCTGGTAGTACTCGGGATCCATCCAGGTTGTACTAGTACTGCTGGTAGTACTCGGGATCTATCCAGGTCGTATTATTACTGCTGGTAGTACTCAGGATCCATCCAGTTGGTACTAGTACCGCTAGGAGTACTCGGGATCCATCCAGGTGGTACTAGTATCGCTGGGAGTACTTGGGATCCATCCAGGTGGTACTAGTATCGCTGGGAGTACTTGGGATCCATCCAGGTGGTACTAGTATCGCTGGGAGTACTTGGGATCCATCCAGGTGGATTGGTGACAGAAGGACTAGTTGTTGGGCCAGTATAGGACCTACACCCTTGCAGGGAAGTCTGTATTAGTGGTGGTGCAGGTGACATCATTGCAGAATGGGAAGTGGCCCTCCATGAAGTTAAGTTGGGGAACCCTGCTCTAGAGGTTATATAAGGGAGAGAGACCCTGTTGTGGAGCAGCACTGGAGGAGAGCAGCACCTGTCAGGATTACCTGGGTCCAGCAAGTTAGCAAAGGCCAACTGGGGGGATCCAGCGGAGAAGGTCCTGGTTGGCCACAGACCTAGATGTTGGGATGGTGCATTGTTACTCTGCCTTCTGTCATTTATTAGTTATTGATGACGTTACTATAAGGGGAACTCTGCTTTCATCTTTTTAGAGTTAGGCTTTGGGTCTGTTGCACAGTGAGTACCCGCATCCCCCGTGCTGGAGCCCCACCCACACAGACCCACTTGGAGACACCCTGGGCGCAGAAGAACCTGCTCCCTTCCGTCCTCACCAGGTACCAGGTGTGTAAAGGCAACATATAGAATATATAAAAGTGACTGGCTCTGCTGGAGGAGGGTGCGAGAAATCCCTAAGCAAGAATGAGTAACTACAGAACAAGAGGCTATTGAGGAGGAAGCTGGAGGATGGATATGAAAGGCAGGATCTGATGGTAATGGAATTAAATCAGACCAACACAACAAACAGGGCTCATATGAACTCCTCTCCGGGGCAATTTAGATTGCGGCAAATAAAAATTATTTTACCTCTTTCTAATGTCTACTGGGATAAATTCTAAAAAAAACAAGATGGCCGCTCATGGGCTTGCAGGCCACCTGCAAACAGCAAGTTGTTCTTGGCTTCCTGTTACTGTGAATTTCAATTATGTCAGTTGGAAGTGGAAGTTCCAAAATGGCCGCTACCTTTCTTTTCCAACTGTACCAGACTGTTGGTCCAGTTTAAGGACCAGGACGACGGGTGCAAGGCTGAGCTGAAGCAAGAGGACAGGTGGGGACTGAGGGGTGCGATGTGGATGTCTTGCTCCTTTCCAGGATCACTGAGGCTCAGCAGTGCCACCAATCATACATAGATAATACAGTTGAAAAAAGATCTATGTCTATCAAGTTCAACCAAGGGTGTTGGGGGCAGGGAAGTTATTTTTTATTTTATTTTTTACTGATAACCGCTAATAGTAACTGTTAATGTTATTTACCTCTAAATAAGCATCTTTGGCTCGATGCAGAGCCTCCCCGTTCAGTTCCCCCGTGCGTTTCCCCGTTGGTTTTGGGCTTTGATCGGGTCAGGAAAGGGTGCTACGTTGATTTTAGTGTGCGTTTATGCGCTCAGGTGTGCGCTCAGCCGTCTTTCCGATTGTCGGCTCGCAAGAGGCTGTTTGCCGGCAAAACGGACGCCTCGTTCATTGGCCCGTTTTTTTCAGTGATGCAGAGCCTTGATTGCCGATTGGAATCAGCCTAATAAAACGGGGCCGCCGAGCCTTCACTTACGGCCAGTCTGACCAGCCGTATTGGAGCTCCGTGCTTTTTGGGAATGCATTCCTCTGTGGGCCAACATCAAAGGCACCAGCTACGCCGTATGGTAGTTCTGAGTATGGCAGAAACCAGGCTGCAGCGCACGCCTTTGGACATCAATGGCATGAGTGACGTTGACCTATTCGAGCTCACCCGCCTTAACCGTGTTTCTCTCCATGCCTTGTATAGCGAGCTGCGGCCATGGTTAGCCCCCACCACAAGAAAGGGGCATGCAATTGCAGGTATGACCAAATTGGTTGGCTGCCTGCAATTTTTGGCGAACGGCTCGTTCCAGAGACTGGGTGCCTTCTCCCTGGGGATGTCCCAGTCTACGCTGAGCCGCAGCCTAACCAAGTTTTTGGATGGCATGGCTACCCTGGCACAGAATTACATTTTTTTCCCTCAAACAGGGGAAGCCTGGAATGCGGTTAAGTTGGGCTTTTATAACATAGCCGACATGCCCAACGTCCTTGGTGCAATCGATTGCACACATGTCTCGCTCATCCCCCCTGCGGACCAGGAATATCTGTTCAGGTATGTAGTTTGGGTCTGCTTTTTTTCTGGTTATCACACATTTGTTAAGGCTCACACTAATTACACTTGTGTTTTGCTTGGTGCAGGAACAGGAAGATGGGCCATTCCATCAATGTTCAGGCAGTGGTGGGGCCTGATCTTCAATTTTTCAGTCTGTTTGCTGGCTTTCCTGGGTCCACGCATGATGCGCACATTTTGAGGAACTCCAGCCTCTATCAACGGTTTCAATCTGGAGATATTTCTGGACGATGGTTACTGGGTATGTGTATTCAAGTTGTATTTCTTGGCCCCCAGGTTGGAATGTGGATTTGCCACTACCCCACTAATCTGTGAGACCTTTCCTGGAAACTTGAAAAGGTTTTTGGTTTAATTAATGGGTGAAAGTATTCTCCACTATTGGCTTATGTTCTGGCCCTCTTATCTCATTAGCATTACGCAGACATTTTTAATGAGTGTACAGGTTGCATGTGTTTGTAGGCTCATTAAAAATGTCAATGCCTCCCACCATACCTAGCTCACCTATTTGTCCCTGTGTACTAATGTTTCTATGCACACCTAAACCTTTTTTTAGGCATCCACCTTATGTTTGTCTTTTGTATTTTTGCAGGTGACTCAGGCTATCCCTTGTTACCATGGCTGCTCACACCCATCCTGCACCCATCTTCCCAGGCACAGGAGCGCTACAACACAGCCCATAGGAGGTCTCGCTCTGTGGTGGAACGTGCCTTTGGGTTGTGGAAGATGCGTTTCCGATGTCTGGATCACAGTGGGGGTTCTCTTCAGTATCAGCCTGGCAAGGTTATCCAAATAATTATTGCTTGTGGGGTCCTGCACAACCTTGCCATTAGAAGCAGGATTGCTCGATATACTGACCTGGGTGCAGAACCTTTCCCTATTTCTGACAAGCAGACCCCTCCTTACACTGGTACACAAAGTGGGCCAGCACACACAATTAGGGATGAGCGAATCGATCCGGACGAACCCGGATTCGATCCGAATTTCATGAAAAATTCGATTCGGATCGAATCCGAATTTCCCCGCGATTCGATCGCTCGAAGTTTTCCTTTAACATCCATTCATTTACATTTACAGGCATTCTAAGATGGCGGATGGGACAGACATCAACCCCGCGCCAGTGCAAGCTGGGACAGTCACATGCAGCCTATCAGCAGCCAGCAAGCCCGGTGACGTCACAGCGCTATTTAAGGCGGCCATCTTGCTTTTCCTTCCTCATTTCTCAATTGCATTCGTGAGAGACAGAACGCTGTGTAGCTGAGGGAGAGAGGCAGTTAGACAGGCAGGGACAGACAGGGACAGGCTGGAGACAGGCAGGAGACAGGCAGGAAACAGGCAGGAGACAGACAGAAAGTCAGGAAAAACAGGGAAAGTTAGGAAAAATCGGAAGCAGTCACAGGGAGATTTTTTTTTTTTTTCATCCAGCCTGAGTGTTTGTTACAGGCTGGCTGACAGGCTTTGTTAGCGTTTTCAGGCTGCTTATACTAACTAACTGTGCATATATACTGAACTGATCTTAAGTCTGCTGTGAGGCATCCCATTCTGTGACTACACCAGCCTCTATTTAAGACCATATAACCATTTGCACTTATTCTAATTGAAATTAGGCCTGATAAAGACACTTTTGCTGTGCATAGCACTACTGGACCCTGCCAGGTGCACTCCTGTTGTGGCATCCCATTCTGTGACTACAGCAGCCTCTATTTAAGACCATATAACCATTTCTACTTATTCTAATTGAAATTAGGCCTGATAAAGACACTTTTGCTGTGCATAGCACTACTTGTCCCTGCCAGGTGCACTCCTGTTTGGGGCATCCCATTCTGTGACTACAGCAGCCTCTATTTAAGACCATAACCATTTGCACCTATTATAATTGAAATTAGGCCTGATAAAGACACTTTTTCTGTGCATAGCACTACTTGTCCCTGCCAGGTGTACTGCTGGTTTTTGGGGCATCCCATTCTGTGACTACACCAGCCTCTGTTTAAGACCATATAACCATTTGCACTTATTCTAATTGAAATTAGGCCTGATAAAGACACTTTTGCTGTGCATATTCTTACTGCTGCCTGCCAGGTGCACTCCTGTTGGGGCATCCCATTCTGTGACTACAGCAGCCTCTATTTAAGACCATATAACCATTTGCACTTATTCTAATTGAAATTAGGCCTGATAAAGACACTTTTGCTGTGCATATTCTTACTGCTGCCTGCCAGGTGCACTCCTGTTGGGGCATCCCATTCTGTGACTACACCAGCCTCTGTTTAAGACCATATAACCATTTGCACTTATTCTAATTGAAATTAGGCCTGATAAAGACACTTTTGCTGTGCATATTCTTACTGCTGCCTGCCAGGTGCACTCCTGTTGGGGCATCCCATTCTGTGACTACACCAGCCTCTGTTTAAGACCATATAACCATTTGCACTTATTCTAATTGAAATTAGGCCTGATAAAGACACTTTTGCTGTGCATATTCTTACTGCTGCCTGCCAGGTGCACTCCTGTTGGGGCATCCCATTCTGTGACTACACCAGCCTCTGTTTAAGACCATATAACCATTTGCACTTATTCTAATTGAAATTAGGCCTGATAAAGACACTTTTGCTGTGCATAGCACTAGTTGTCCCTGCCAGGTGTACTGCTGGTTTTTGGGGCATCCCATTCTGTGACTACACCAGCCTCTATTTTAGACCATATAACCATTTGCACTTATTCTAATTGAAATTAGGCCTGATAAAGACACTTTTGCTGTACATAGCACTACTTGTCCCTGCCAGGTGTACTGCTGGTTTTTGGGGCATCCCATTCTGTGACTACACCAGCCTCTGTTTAAGACCATATAACCATTTGCACTTATTCTAATTGAAATTAGGCCTGATAAAGACACTTTTGCTGTGCATAGCACTACTTGTCCCTGCCAGGTGTACTGCTGGTTTTTGGGGCATCCCATTCTGTGACTACACCAGCCTCTGTTTAAGACCATATAACCATTTGCACTTATTCTAATTGAAATTAGGCCTGATAAAGACACTTTTGCTGTGCATAGCACTACTTGTCCCTGCCAGGTGTACTGCTGGTTTTTGGGGCATCCCATTCTGTGACTACACCAGCCTCTGTTTAAGACCATATAACCATTTGCACTTATTCTAATTGAAATTAGGCCTGATAAAGACACTTTTGCTGTGCATAGCACTACTTGTCCCTGCCAGGTGTACTGCTGGTTTTTGGGGCATCCCATTCTGTGACTACACCAGCCTCTATTTAAGACCATATAACCATTTGCACTAATTTTAATTGAAATTAGGCCTGATAAAGACACTTTTGCTGTGCATAGCACTACTTGTCCCTGCCAGGTGTACTGCTGGTTTTTGGGGCATCCCATTCTGTGACTACACCAGCCTCTGTTTAAGACCATATAACCATTTGCACTTATTCTAATTGAAATTAGGCCTGATAAAGACACTTTTGCTGTGCATAGCACTACTTGTCCCTGCCAGGTGTACTGCTGGTTTTTGGGGCATCCCATTCTGTGACTACAGCAGCCTCTGTTTAAGACCATATAACCATTTGCACTTATTCTAATTGAAATTAGGCCTGATAAAGACACTTTTGCTGTGCATAGCACTACTTGTCCCTGCCAGGTGTACTGCTGGTTTTTGGGGCATCCCATTCTGTGACTACACCAGCCTCTGTTTAAGACCATATAACCATTTGCACTTATTCTAATTGAAATTAGGCCTGATAAAGACACTTTTGCTGTGCATATTCTTACTGCTGCCTGCCAGGTGCACTCCTGTTGGGGCATCCCATTCTGTGACTACAGCAGCCTCTATTTAAGACCATATAACCATTTGCACTTATTCTAATTGAAATTAGGCCTGATAAAGACACTTTTGCTGTGCATATTCTTACTGCTGCCTGCCAGGTGCACTCCTGTTGGGGCATACCATTCTGTGACTACAGCAGCCTCTATTTAAGACCATATAACCATTTGCACTTATTCTAATTGAAATTAGGCCTGATAAAGACACTTTTGCTGTGCATAGCACTACTTGTCCCTGCCAGGTGTACTGCTGGTTTTTGGGGCATCCCATTCTGTGACTACACCAGCCTCTGTTTAAGACCATATAACCATTTGCACTTATTCTAATTGAAATTAGGCCTGATAAAGACACTTTTGCTGTGCATAGCACTACTTGTCCCTGCCAGGTGTACTGCTGGTTTTTGGGGCATCCCATTCTGTGACTACACCAGCCTCTGTTTAAGACCATATAACCATTTGCACTTATTCTAATTGAAATTAGGCCTGATAAAGACACTTTTGCTGTGCATAGCACTACTTGTCCCTGCCAGGTGTACTGCTGGTTTTTGGGGCATCCCATTCTGTGACTACACCAGCCTCTATTTAAGACCATATAACCATTTGCACTTATTTTAATTGAAATTAGGCCTGATAAAGACACTTTTGCTGTGCATAGCACTACTTGTCCCCATTCTGTGACTACAGCAGCCTCTATTTAAGACCATATAACCATTTGCACTTATTCTAATTGAAATTAGGCCTGATAAAGACACTTTTGCTGTGCATAGCACTACTGGTCCCAGGTGCACTCCTTTTTGGGGCATCCCATTCTGTGACTACAGCAGCCTCTATTTAAGACCATAACCATTTGCACCTACCGTGTTTCCCCGAAAGTAAGACACCCCCGATTGTAAGACGTATGGGGAGTTTCAGAGGGTTCGCCTAATATAAGCCGTACCCCGAAAGTAAGACATATGTCTTACTTTCGGGGAAATAACATTGTTGTCGAACGGGGCTGAGGGAAGTGATATAGCCCCCCCCCCTCGGCGTGTATCCCCCTGCGCCGACGGGACCTACCTGAGAGGAGGAGAGGCGGCGGTGGATCCGGGGCTGCGAGCGCAGGAGCTGAGGCACGGCCGCCATCTGCTGAGGCCGGGGCATCTGTACGCTGTTGCTGCTGCTTTGCCGGGCGGTCTCTCCCCTCCTGTGTCCCAGAGACTGCGGGTGACCTGCAGAAGACGAGCGGCGCCGGGTGCAGAGGCTCTCACTGCAGCACAGAGCGGGAGCAGCCGTGACCGGAGGTGAGCTGCGGGCGCTGCGAGGAGCCTGACGTGGTGATCATCTCTGCGCATACGATAGGCCAGTGAAGTCCACGGCGGCCGGCACCGCCGCTCACAGCCATAGGGCATACCGGGCAAAATCCCGGTAGGCCGGTCCCAGCGAAGGCCAGTGGAAAAGATGCTGGAGGGTTTGGGGTGGCCGGCCTGCCGCCGCCGCTCGCACACACACATACGCGCTTACCAGCACTTGCTGGGTGTTGCGCTCTGGACAGTGAGTGTCAATGGCCGGCGTCCATTGTTTTCATTGGACGCCGGCCACATGGGGCACGCCCACCGACCAACGCGCAACACCCAGGAAGTGCCGGTAAGTGCGCGTGTGTGTGTGTGAGAGAGAGCGGCGTCAGGGGGCCAGGCTGACCCTCTGCTGGTGCTGTGCTGTCAGTGGCCGGGGGGAGAAGCCGGATACACAGCGGAACTCGCAGGTGGGTGATGTGAGGGGGACGCAGGGGGTATGACGAGGGGGGCAGCTTGGGCCGGGGGCTCCCTCCATGCTGCCCTCGTGTCATCTGTAAACCACTGCAGCACCCTTACTTGTCTGACCCACACAGATGCTGCAGTACTACAAGTCCCAGCATGCCTTGTTTATCCTCTGTAAAGGCAAGGCATACTGGGAATTGTAGTTCTACAGCATCTGGGTGATCCCTACTTTACAGTCTGACTGTGGAATCTTTGTGGTGGCCATCTTGCACAGACAGGACAAGCAAAGGCTCCAACATTTAAAGCGGAACCCCAGCCAGAGCTGATTAGTTTGAATTAGGTCCACTTAGATGTGGGCAGGGTTACAACCCTTTATCTGTCTTTGACTCCTCTGGGGAGATCTAGGGGCTCATGTACTATCATGATCACCCTATGGGGTGAGCTTGTCATTTTTCCAATATAAGACATACCCCGAAAGTAAGACATAGTGGGGCTTTTGGGGATAAAAAGAAAGTAAGACGGTGTCTTACTTTCGGGGAAACACGGTATTATAATTGAAATTAGGCCTGATAAAGACACTTTTGCTGTACATAGCACTACTGGTCCCCGGTGCACTCTGCTGTGAGGCATCCCATTCTATGACTACAGCAGCCTCTATTTAAGACCATATAACCATTTGCACTTATTCTAATTGAAATTAGGCCTGATAAAGACACTTTTGCTGTGCATAGCACTACTGGTCCCTGCCAGGTGCACTCCTGTTGGGGCATCCCATTCTGTGACTACAGCAGCCTCTATTTAAGACCATAACCATTTGCACCTATTATAATTGAAATTAGGCCTGATAAAGACACTTTTGCTGTGCATAGCACTACTGGTCCCTGCCAGGTGCACTCCTGTTTGGGGCATCCCATTCTGTGACTACAGCAGCCTCTATTTAAGACCATATAACCATTTGCACTTATTCTAATTGAAATTAGGCCTGATAAAGACACTTTTGCTGTGCATAGCACTACTGGTCCCAGGTGCACTCCTGTTGGGGCATCCCATTCTGTAACATACCATTAGCCTCTGCATTTACTGTAAGCTGCACAGTTATTTAAAGAAATTTGGCCTGTATGAGCCTGCTTACACAATGCTGCTGTGTGCATATATACTGATCTCAAGTCAGCTTTGGGGCATCCCATTCTGTAACATCCCATTAGCCTCTGCATTTACTGTAAGCTGCACAGTTATTTAAAGAAATTTGGCCTGTATGAGCCTGCTAACACACTGCTGCTGTGTGCATATATACTGATCTCAAGTCAGCTTTGGGGCATCCCATTCTGTAACATACCATTAGCCTCTGCATTTACTGTAAGCTGCACAGTTATTTAAAGAAATTTGGCCTGTATGAGCCTGCTTAGACACTGTTGCTGTGTGCATATATACTGATCTCAAGTCAGCTTTGGGGCATCCCATTCTGTAACATCCCATTAGCCTCTGCATTTACTGTAAGCTGCACAGTTATTTAAAGAAATTTGGCCTGTATGAGCCTGCTTACACACTGCTGCTGTGTGCATATATACTGATCTCAAGTCAGCTTTGGGGCATCCCATTCTGTAACATCCCATTAGCCTCTGTATTTACTCTAAGCTGCACACTTATTTAAAGTAATTTGGCCTGTTGGAGCCTGCTTATCCACTGTTGCTGTGCATATATACTGATCTCAGGTCTGCTGTGGGGGCATCCCATTCTGTAACATAACATAACCTACCTCTCTTATTTACACTAAGCAGCTCTCTTATTTAAACTAAGCAGGCCTCTTATTTACACTAAGCAGCTCTCTTATTTAAACTAAGCAGGCCTCTTGGAGGCTGATTGTCCACTTTTGGGTGTGCATTTATATTCGGTTTCATATACAGTGGGGTATCCCAATTTGTAAGATAACCTACCCCAACCATGTAAACTAAATAGGCCTGTTGCAGCCTGAGTTTCTCTGCTTGCGTATGGCCTGCATTACAATCTGTCTCTTTCAATGACACTGCTGCCTGGGGTATCCCAATTTGTAAGATAACCTACCCCAACCATGTAAACTAAAGGTTACGTCCTTCCAGAAGGAAAACTTATGCCGAACACTATTTTTGTTAGGGGCATTGACCTTTGGATTGATCGGCATGAAATTAAGGTTTTTTTTTCAAAGTATGGCGCTATAAAGAAGGTCAAAATTATTTCTCATACTTGGATTATTGTTACTTTTTGTTCAGCTTGAAATATACCAGGCCACACGGGCATCCCAAGGCACATGCTATTTTAACCCTATCTGTTATACAACATAAGCGTTGATCAGCATCAGCTGCTTTATTAAGCTACTTCAGTTTGCACTTGTTTTTGACTGCTTTTAATAAACCAGGCCGCAGGGCACCCCAAAGCTGCACCTTGCACCCTATCTGGTATACAACATAAGCGTTGATCAGCATCAGCTTCATTAAGCTACTTCAGTTTGCAATTCCTTTTTGACTGCTTTCATTTAACCAGGCCGCAGGGCACCCCAAAGCTGCACCTTGCACCCTACCTGTTTATACTAAATAAGCATCTACAGCCTCAGCTTTATTAAGTTATTGCATTTTGAATTGGTTTTGGTCTGCTTTAAATACACCAGGCCGCAGGGCATCCCAAACCTGCATGTTGCACCCCATCTGTTATACTAAATAAGCGTTGATCAGCATCAGCTTTATTAAGCTATTGCATTTTGCATTGGTTTTTGTACTGCTGCCAAAACACTAGCCCATATGGGCATCCCAAACCAGCACATGTCACCCTATCTGTTATACTAAATAAGCTTCTACAGGCCCTTTTTTTATTTATTTATTTTTATTTATATAGAGCTGTAATAGCTTATATTGTGAGGTAAATTTGCCATTTTGCAGCATAATATAGAGCAGCCCCTGTGTAAATCTGAGGGGCAATAGCTTACATAGTAAGGTAAATTTGCCATTTTGCTTCGTTATATAGAGCAGGCCCTGTGTAAATCTGAGGGGCAATAGCTTATATTGTGAGGTAAATTTGCCATTTTGCAGCATAATATAGAGCAGCCCCTGTGTAAATCTGAGGGGCAATAGTTTATATTATGAGGTAAATTCATGGTTTTGCACCATTATATGGAGCAGCCCCTGTGTAAATCTGAGGGGCAATAACTTATATTGTGAGGTAAATTTGCCATTTTGCTTCATTATATAGAGCAGCCCAGTTGCCATCTAAATCAACTACAGTCCGGCCAGTACAGCTTTTCCAGGGCAAACTCTGCTAGTTGCGGACACAAGTCAAGTTTGGCTTCCCAGCAAATCCAGTGGATCCTGAAGGTGTGTTGGCATGGTCATGTCAAGGTATGACATGACCTGCTGTTTGAGGTCCAGCTCCAGGTCTTCCTGCTGCTCATGAGTAGACTCACTATGCGGGTGTAGAAAGCTACTCACTAGCGACTGAAGACTGAGGCTGCTGCTGATGGAGTTGCTGCTGCTCCTTTCACCCCCCCAGCAGCCATGGCAGTGGAAGGTGATCGCAGAGGTCCCCCCGAGTCAGACCTGTGGGAGTATGGGCCATGGCGCAGATAGACATCGCCCAACTGACTACGTGGGATGTCTCTGTAGTAGGTCAGTTTGTCCTCCCTCTCAGTGGGCGTAAAAAATGCCTCCATTTTGTGCCGGAAGCGAGGGTCCAATAAGTTGGAGAGCCAGAAGTCTTCCCGCTGACAAATGGAGACAATTCTGCGCTCACTAGTACGCAAGCATGTGAGCATGCATCGTGCCATTTGTGCAAGTGACTCGGAGGGACTACCTGTCTCCATCTCCACTGTAAACTGCCACGGTGTGTCTGGGTCCTCTGTCTCGCCTTCCTCACAACCCTCTAGCTCCTGTGGCTGCTCCTGCTCCTCCTCTCCTGTCAGATGACTAGATAAAATGGTCATTTTGTGAAACCTAAACTGTGGTTTGCTGTGCCCCACCCCCTCCTCCTCCTCCACTTCAGCCCCCACAGGCTTCATGTGGCTGTGAAATGTATGTGCCATGTCTCCAGTGCCCTGACCAGCCATGGTTTCCAACATGTGTTGTAGTACATGAAGCAGTGGAATCTCATCGTTCATCTCATAGTCCTGGCAACTGACTAATAACGTAGCTTCCTCAAAGGGCCTGAGCAAACGGTCGGTGTCACGTATGAGCTGCCAATGGTTTACATTGAATTTACACAGGGGTGTCCCCCTATCCGTTTGGATCATCCAGAAATCCGTGATGGCTTTTCTCTGTTCCTATAGTGCAGTGGTCCTCAACCCTGTCCTCAAGGCCCACCAACATGTCATGTTTTTTGGATCTCCAAATAGCCAGCTCTATTGCTCTGCAGCTGCACTAATTACTCCACCTGTGCATCTTTGTGGAGATCTGCCAAACCTGGCCTGTTGGTGGGCCTTGAGGACAGGGTTGGGGACCACTGCTATAGTGGATCCTGCATATGGAGGGTGGAATTCCAACGGGTGGAAACATCGCAAATCAGACTATGGTGGGGTACACCGTTGTGACGCTGAGGCTCAATAAGGTTGTGCTTGGTGGTGTAGGAGTGCCAGAAGTGCATGCTAACTTTCTTTCCTGTTGTTCGGATGTCTTTCAGATGGGGGCAAGACTTCAAAACTAGACTGAACACGTGTGCCATGTCAGGACGCATGACTCTGGCTTCCTTGTCGCAGCGCAAACAAGATGTTCTTCCAAGTGTAATGCAGCAGGCTGGACTTATGGTGACGCTGTCTGAGAGGAGAAATCCCTCAGACATCAAGATTAAAAATTCCAAGAATTTTTGAGGGCTAATTATTCAGAGGCAAATGATAGCTAGTTGTTTCTGATTTAATTACAAGGTGGAAACACACCCTCAAACAAAACTTCACTTTGGCAATACTATTGCATTTGTCTATTCATAATTTTATGTATATACACTAACTAACCTACTTTTTCTCCACAGGATGCTGCATGAAACACTGCCACATCGCTGAGTAGCTGATTTTTCCTACCAACAGTCCGCAATAATTCGCTGCTGCTGCTGCCGCCGCCGCCACCGCCGCAGACTCCAGGGACCCTCTTCCACTACCTCGGCTTGCAACACCTCCTCCCACGACACTCTCCTCATCACTAATTGCCGGCTAGTGGAAGAAGAGGCGAGTGTCTCCTCCACTTCTTGGCTGGGCAGTAGCTGCTGAATTTTATGATTATCAGATCTTCATCAATGGATAGTGGAGCTGAACCCAAAGCATAACAGACAGACAGTTGACTGGGGGTGTCAGATGCCACTTGTGATGCAGTGGACTGCTTTTGCAGCACTTCGAGACAAAGTTGCTTCATTGGCTGACACAATGACTGGTAAAGCTGTGGAACATATGGTTGAAAAGCAAGAATAACCATTTGTTTTTATATGAAAAAGACCCTGGTTTATACAGACTTTTTTTTTCCAGAGACTGCCCTGCGTGGAAATGAATGGCGCATGGATCAGCCAAGCTTTCCTCCCAACAATGCCTGATGTATTCCAGTAGATTGATGACGGGGCCAGACCAACACTAAAGAAAGATGGATCGTGCAAAACAGATTTAAGGCGCTGCTCTCCAGTTACAGACATTCCTCCGCATCGGACCACAAGTAAGTATTGATAAAAAATCCTTTACGTTACTCTTACTTTTTATTAATATTCTTCAGATAAGACAGATCAGACATGATTCCAGATTAAAAATTCCAAGAATTTTTGAGGGCTAATTAGTCAGAGGCAATGATACCTTCTTGTTTCTGATTTAATTAAAAGGTGGAAACACACCCTCAAACAAAACTTCACTTTGGCAATACTTTTGCATTTGTTTATTCATAATTTTATGTAGATATTACTAACTAAGCTACTTTTTCTCCACATAACTCTCCACAGGGTGTGATTCATCCAATTTTTGGGCTCCTGAAGCCAACCCCAGTGTCTCTTTAAAGTAATGTTTGGGCTCCTGCTGCTGCTGCCAACTCCAGGGTGTGATTCATCCAATTTTTTGGCTCCTGAAGCCAACCCCAGTGTCTCTTTAAAGTAATGTTTTGGCTGCTGCTGCTGCCAACTCCAGGGTGTGATTCATCCAATTTTTTGGCTCCTGAAGCCAACCCCAGTGTCTCTTTAAAGTAATGTTTGGGCTCCTGCTGCTGCTGCTCCTGCTGCTGCCAACTCCAGGGTGTGATTCATCCAATTTTTGGGCTCCTGAAGCCAACCCCAGGGTCTCTTTAAAGTAATATTTGGGCTACTGCTGCTGCTGCTGCCAACTCCTGCCAACTCCAGGGTGTGATTCATCCAATTTTTGGGCTCCTGAAGCCAACTCCAGTGTATATTTGGGCTCCTGCTGCTGCTGCTGCCAACTCCAGGGTGTGATTCATCCAATTTTTTGGCTCCTGAAGCCAACCCCAGTGTCTCTTTAAAGTAATGTTTGGGCTCCTGCTGCTGCTGCTGCCAACTCCAGGGTGTGATTCATCCAATTTTTGGGCTCCTGAAGCCAACCCCAGTGTCTCTTTAAAGTAATGTTTGGGCTCCTGCTGCTGCTGCTCCTGCTGCTGCCAACTCCAGGGTGTGATTCATCCAATTTTTGGGCTCCTGAAGCCAACCCCAGGGTCTCTTTAAAGTAATATTTGGGCTCCTGCTGCTGCTGCTGCCAACTTCTGCCAACTCCAGGGTGTGATTCATCCAATTTTTGGGCTCCTGAAGCCAACTCCAGTGTATATTTGGGCTCCTGCTGCTGCTGCTGCCAACTCCAGGGTGTGATTCATCCAATTTTTTGGCTCCTGAAGCCAACCCCAGTGTCTCTTTAAAGTAATGTTTGGGCTCCTGCTGCTGCTGCTGCTGCCAACTCCAGGGTGTGATTCATCCAATTTTTGGGCTCCTGATGCCAACCCCAGTGTCTCTTTAAAGTAATGTTTGGGCTCCTGCTGCTGCTGCTCCTGCTGCTGCCAACTCCAGGGTGTGATTCATCCAATTTTTGGGCTCCTGAAGCCAACCCCAGGGTCTCTTTAAAGTAATATTTGGGCTCCTGCTGCTGCTGCTGCCAACTCCTGCCAACTCCAGGGTGTGATTCATCCAATTTTTGGGCTCCTGAAGCCAACTCCAGTGTATATTTGGGCTCCTGCTGCTGCTGCTGCCAACTCCAGGGTGTGATTCATCCAATTTTTGGGCTCCTGAAGCCAACCCCAGGGTCTCTTTAAAGTAATATTTGGGCTCCTGCTGCTGCCAACTCCAGGGTGTGATTCATCCAATTTTTGGGCTCCTGAAGCCAACCCCAGGGTCTCTTTAAAGTAATATTTGGGCTCCTGCTGCTGCTGCTGCTGCCAACTCCAGGGTATGATTCATCCAATTTTTGGGCTCCTGAAGCCAACTCCAGTGTATATTTGGGCTCCTGCTGCTGCTGCTGCCAACTCCAGGGTGTGATTCATCCAATTTTTGGGCTCCTGCTGCTGCCAACTCCAGTGTCTCTTTCAGCCAATGTTTGGGCTCCTGCTGCTGCTTGCAACTCCAGGGTGTGATTCATCCAATTTTTGGGCTCCTGCTGCTGCCAACTCCAGTGTCTCTTTAAAGGAATGTTTGGGCTCCTGCCCCTCATAGTGATGCCACTTCAACTCTCTTGAATTCAATTGTGCCGCTCTGCGATTCTATTAGCGATGCCTCTGATCTGCATGTGATATTTATTCAAAGTATTATTTAACTAACCCAGCACGCATCCTGTGCGTGTTACAGCAAGGCAGAATGGTTTACAACCCTACTGAGGCTCTAGGAGGCTCAGAAATAGCCGTTTTTAATAGCGATTCGTCGCGAATAAATTCGGATCGAAGCGATTTGTGTCGGAAAATTCG
The DNA here is from genome assembly GCA_027917425.1 of Gastrophryne carolinensis. Lineage (NCBI taxonomy): Eukaryota > Metazoa > Chordata > Amphibia > Anura > Microhylidae > Gastrophryne > Gastrophryne carolinensis. The sequence continues at coordinate 619,890,731 of CM051235.1, forward strand.
GCGAATCAGTCAAATCGAATTTTTCAAAAGTTCGCTCATCTCTAGTCTCCACCCTTGTGCTGTATATTTGGGTGTGGTCCTGACCTCTGTACATGCACTCAGCTCTCACTGTTGTTGGTGTTGGAAGAAACATCATTCAGTCGCCTCACTCAGAGCTGAACTAAACTGCAGACGAAATTATTAGCTCTTCATTCTATAGAAGACACAGGTAAGCTGAGATTCTATTAACTTGTTTGTTGGTGAATTTTCTGTTTGGTCCTCAAGTAACTCAAATGAAGATGTTTCTTCTGGTCGGGTCCCCAGAGATAAAGAGATCATTAGAGATAATTTCTGGGGCAAAGATTCAAAATGGCGCCCCCACCTGTGCTGAGGGCCCCCTTTGTTGCCCCCCTGACCTGCTACACCAAGTACACATGCCCCCCATGCTCCCCCCTAGCTACGCCCCTGTCCCCGGGGGCCAGTGTCACATCCTTCCTGTGTCTATTCTGCAGAGCTTCTTCTGCAGCTCCTGCTGCCCTGACATCATGGCTGACTTTCCTGAAATAGCCTCCCACAGAAGCTTGTTACAGCATCAACTGCTGACAGCTTCAAAAAAGGATTAGATGCTTATTTAGAAGAAAATAACATTAACAGTTACTAGAGATGAGACATGTCCCCTCCTATCATGGGAAGGTCACATGCAGCCTATAGGCAGCCAGGAAGCCCGGTGACGCCACAGTGCTATATAAACGGCGGCCATCTTGCTTGTGTGCATTTCAGCCTCGCATTGCAGACAGAACGGAGGTTGCTGCAGACAGGGAGAGACTAACAGACAGGCAGGGAGAGTCAGGGAGACCCACACAGTACCACACAGTGCCAGGGAGAGCCAGGGAAAAATAGGGAAAGATGGGAAAAAATCGGGAACGATCCAGGCAGGGACAGCAGAGAAAGTGACAGGGAAACTTTTTTTTTATTTTCACTTCACTTCATTTGCCAGATCAGTTTTAAATTGTTTTTTTTGTGCTGTAAATATTCATGGCCACTGTGCATCCCATCTTGGCAGATGCATATTTAACCCTATCTGTTACACACAAGCATTTCTTATAACTCGATTAGTTTTAATTTTTTTGTATGCTGTAAAAACCCCAGCCCACATGGGCATACTATTTCAGCACATTTCACCCTATCTGTTATAGTAATTTATTAATATATTGCATTTTGAATTGGTTTTGTGCGTCCTGTAAAAACACCAGGCCGCATGGGCATCCCAAACCAGCACATTTCACCCTATCTGTTATACTAAATCAGCTTCTAAAGGCTCTGTTTTATTAATATATTGCATTTTGAATTGGTTTTGTGCGTCCTGTAAAAACACCAGGCCGCAGGGTATCCCAAACTGGCAAATTGTACCCTATCTGTTATACTAAATCAGCTTCTAAAGGCTCTGTTTTATTAATATATTGCATTTTGAATTGATTTTGTGTGTCCTTTAAAAACACCAGGCCGCAGGGTATCCCAAACCAGCACATTTCACCCTATCTGTTATACTAAAGCAGCTTCTACAGGCTCTGTTTTATTAATATATTGCATTTTGAATTGTTTTTTTGCATCCTGTAAAAACACCAGGCCGCAGGGTATCCCAAGCCAGCACATTTCACCCTATCTGTTATACTAAATCAGCTTCTACAGGCTCTGTGTAAGGATCTTACCTGCCTCCCGGCCCCTGTCCCGCGGCGCGTCACGGCCCCGTCCTGCTGCTGGTCCTCTGCGCCGCTCTGGGGCCGGCGTGGCGGCGGCGGGGTGCGGCGGCCTCGCTGCGGGCCGTGCGGCGGGGGCAGGCGGCCCCGTGGTGTCCTCTGCCGGCGCGGCTGTACTTCTCCCGGACGGGAGCGCGCCCGGCCATTCATGTGCTCTGTATATGCCCCCAGGCGGCGCTGCTCCCAGCGCATCCGCCGGGGGCGAGTGTTACATTAATTGCTCTGCTGTCCTGATGGGAGACGGGCCCAGGGACTGGATAGCCCGTCTGGCCTGGGCAGGTCCAGTTCCTGGGACCGCTCCCATTGGGTAGTTACAGTCGCACCAATCAGCACACTTCCCTCTCCTTACCCTTTTCCCCTTCCCATTGGCCAGTCTTCCCTTTATTACCATGCTGCCCCATTGTCCAGTGCCCGTTATAGCCTCTGGTTAATAGGGTGTGCATTCTAGTCTGCGTTTATTGTGTTCAACTCGGCTTCGTCTCTGACCATCCTTGTCTGCTGCCCATCCTGACCTTTTCGCCTGTCCTGACTCCGCTTGTGCCTGATCCCTCTGTTGCCGCGTTTTGGTGCTCACCTGGTTTGACCTCGGTTTGTTTTGACTATTCTTCGCTTGACCCCTTGGATAACGCACTCTGTGACCACCCGGCTTGACCTCGGCTTGTTTCTGGACCTCTCTGATTGACTCTCCGTTTGTAATCCCATTTACATCCCGGCATCCATATTCGGGATACCCCGCCGTTCACCCGTCTCCACCTTAAGCCGGTAATCTTTGCGCCAACTAAGTCCTGGGGGTAACCGAGTCTGGAGAGGCACAATCCGCGTCTCCTGCGAGCGGGGACTTGTCTAAAGGCAGAAGAGGCGGTGGAGATTGGGGATTATCTGGCTTAAGAGAGAAGGGTGTCCGGCGCCTAACACTCTGTTTTATTAATATATTGCATTTTGAAATTTTTTTTGTGTCTTGTAAAAACACCAGCCCGCAGGGTATCCCATATTGCCAATTTTCATAGTATCTGGTGCAGAGAAGCAGTATCTCACTTTATTTAGCTTCTGCTTTTTAAAGTAAACACATTTTTTTAAGTGCCTATTGCGCATTTCAAATACATAAAAATGTCAGGCAGACAAGTGCCAGGATGTTTAAAGAGGAGTGGCAGAGGCCAAGATTCAGCAGGCAGAGGTTGCAGCAGACTAGGGGCAAGTGGCATCAGGAGTCGTAGTGAGAGACCTGATCTGCCAGTATCTGCTAGCGGTCATGTCTCCACCAGTAACGCATCTGCCGTGGTAGATTGGTTAACGCGGTCATCCACATCATCACAAGTTACATCTGACACCCCCAGTCTAGGGTCGGTAGGTTCCTCTGACACAACCCTGAGTTGGCATGGCCTGAGAGCAGTCCCTGTCCTCCCATTACCTCTGTCCTACGCCATTCCCTCCCCCAGCGTTGTATCCTTTGCTTTGGGTTCAGCTCCACTCTTTAGTGAGGACGATCAGATAGAGGACAGTCAGTTGCTACTGCCCAGCCAAGAAATAGAGGTGGCTTCCTTCGCTAGGCAGACAAATAGTGATGTGGAGAGTGGCGTGGGTTTTGTTGCGAGCGTTCCAGCTCCTGCGCCAGACACTGTTGAGAAAACCGAGAACATCAGTGACGTGCAGCCACAACTCGGTGATGATGATGATGAAGCCGATCGCACTTGGGAGCCGGGTGCAGAAGGGGCTTCATCCTCATCATCAGGAGAAGAGGGGCGCAGGTTGCCCCGGAGTCAGCAGCTGAGGCAGCAAGGTGTTAGCAGCATGGTTGGCAGTTAGCATGGAGGCAGAATTAAAAAACCTGGAGCCAAACGAGGCCGGGGCCGAGGTAGAGCACCTGCTGCACGGCAGGCTACCTTATCGGGAGGTAGTGGAGCAGGGGTTCCTAGAGTTGGCGACAGTAGCAGTGAATCAGTGCTGGCTGTTGGTGGGAAAAGTAGCTACTCGGCAGTGTGGCAGTTTTTTCTCAAGCATCCGCAGGAGGGTAACATGGCACATGCAAGATATGTAGGCAGAAGGTGAAGCGTGGCCAGGGCCCAAATGTTGGCACCACGGCCCTGCGTCAACATATGATGCATCACCATAAAGCGGCCTGGGAGAACCGAGGCTCCGAAGAGGTGGTCCAGGCTGCTTCCTCACCAAGTGGCATGCCGCTCCCAATTTCTGCCAGCCAAGGCTCCAGCACCTCAGCCGAAGCCAGCTGTGCATCATACCCATCCTCTGTCGCTCCAGATGCTCCTGCTCCTCCACCTCCTCAGCAAAGCCATGTCCAAGAGACAGCAGTATGCGCCCACTCATCCTACAGCGCAGAAGCTGAATGTTGCTGGTGCTGCAGTCGCTCCCTTTTCAGGTGGTGAACTTTGCACCTTTTAGAGAACTGATGGCTTGTGCCGAGCCGAGGTGGAGAGTCCCAAGTCATCATTTCTTTGCCAAGAAGGCAGTACCAGCGCTGCACACTTTTGTTGAACAGAAGGTGGGCCAGTCCTTGAGCCTGTCGGTGTGTAGCAAAGTGCATGGCAGCGCCGATGTCTGGAGCTTTAACTATGGTCAGGGACAGTACATGTCGTTTACGGCCCACTGGGTGAATGTGGTCCCTTTGCAGCAGCAGCAACTTGGACAGGTCACGTCGATGCGGCCTCCGCGCTTCCTGGCCGTTGTGCCTGTGACACCATGTGACTCGGACTCCTTATCCTCCGATATCTCCGCACCCTCCACTGTAGACTCAAGTCTCAGTGCCCCTCCAGCCTACCATGTGTGCAGGGCACGGAGGTGTCACGCTGTGCTTCACATGGTTTGTCTTGGCGAACGGAGTCACACGGGAGGAACTGCTTAAATTTATTCATCAAGAAATCCAAACATGGCTTACTCCAAGAAAACTGAAAATGGGAACCATGGTTACCGACAATGGGAAGAACATTTTGTCTGCACTGCGACATGGAAGGCTGACCCATGCGCCCTGCATGGCTCACGTCTTCAATCTGGTTGTGATGCGGTTTCTGAAGTCTTCCCCCCCATCTGCAAGACATCCTAACAACTTCAAGGAAACTTTGCATGCACTTCAGCCACTCGTACACCGCCAAGCACACCCTTCTTGAGCTACAGTATCAGGACGGTAGCCCCCAACATAGTCTGATTTGCGATGTTTCCACCCGTTGGAATTCCACCCCTGTTGGACAGACTATACGAACAGAGAAAAGCCATCACGGATTTCTTGATGATCCAAGCGGATAGGGGGACTCCCCTGTGTAACTTTAATGTCAACCAGTGGCAGCTCATACGTGACACCTGCCGTTTGCTCAGGCCCTTTGAGGAAGCCACTTTATTTGTGAGTCGCCAGGATTACGGGATGAACGACGTGATTCCACTGCTTCATGTACTACAGCACATGTTGGAAACCATGGCTGGTCAGGGCACTGGAGACATGGTGTCTACATCTTATGGCCACATGAACTCCGTTGGAGCTGAACTGGAGGAGGAGGAGGAAGAGGAGGAGGAGTGGCACAGTGCACAGTTTAGGCTTGGTGAAATGGCTGGTTTATCTAGTCAGCAGACAGGAGAGGAGGAGCAGGAGCAGCCAGAGGAGCTAGAGGGTTGTGAGGAAGGCGAGACAGAGGACCCAGACACACCATGGCAGTATGCAGTGGAGATGGAGACAGGTAGTCCCTCCGAGTCACTTGGGCAAATGGCTGGAATCATGCTCACATGCTTGCGTAGTGACCCCAGAATTGTTTCCATTTGTCAGCAGGATGACTTCTGGCTGTCCACCTTATTGGACCCTCGCTTCCGGCACAAAATGGGGGCATTTTTTAAACCCGCCGAGAGGGAGGACAAACTGACCTACTACAAAGACATTCTACATAGTCAGTTGGCCGATGCCTATCTGTGACATGGTCCATACTCTCGCAGGTCTGACTCGGGGGGACCTTTGCGCTCACCTTCCACTGCCATGAGCTAATGAGTAGCTTTCTACACCCGCATAGTGAGTTTACTCATGAGCAGCAAGAAGACCTGGAGCAGAACCTGAACCAGCAGGTCATGTCATACCTTGACACGACCATGCCAACACACCTTGAGGATCCGCTGGACTTCTGGGCAGCCAAACTTGACTTGTGGCCGCAGCTAGCTGAGTTTTCCCTGGAAAAGCTGTCCTGCCCAGAAAGTAGCGTGCCATCTGAGTGGGTATTTAGTGCGGCGGGGGCCATAGTTACGGCGAGGAGAACTCGTCTGTCAAAGAGACTCACCTTTGTGAAAATGAATCAGGGATGGATCAGCCAGGATTTCCACCCACCAATGGCTGATGCATTCAACTAGGTTCAGCATGGTGCCACATTTTACACTTTCCAAACGGTGTAAAACATATTTATGTCTGCTGCTGCAGCTACTGCTGCCAACTGGAGTGTGTCTTTAGGCCAATTTTTGGGTTCCTGCTGCCAACTCCATTGTCTCTTTCAAGCTATGTTTGGGCTGCTGCTGCTTGCAACTCCAGGGTGTCATTCAGCCAATTTTTGGGCTCCTGCTGCCAACTCCAGTGTCTCTTTCAAGCTATGTTTGGGCTGCTGCTGCTGCTGCTGCTTGGAACTCCAGTGTGTCATTCAGTCAATTTTTGGGCTCCTGCTGCCAACTCCAGTGTCTCTTTCAAGCTATGTTTGGGCTCCTGCTGCTGCTGCTTGCAACTCCAGGGTGTAATTCAGCCATTTGTTGGTCTCCTGCTGCCAACTCCAGTGTGTCTTTCAAGCTAGGTTTGGGCTGCTGCTGCTTGCAACTCCAGGGTGTCATTCAGCCAATTTTTGGGCTCCAGCTGCCAACCCTAGTGTCTCTTTCAAGCTATGTTTGGCCTCCTGCTGCTGCCAACTGCAGTGTGTCTTTAGGCCAATTTTTGGGTTCCTGCTGCCAACTCTAGTGTGTCTTTCAAGCTATGTTTGGGCTGCTGCTGATGCTGCTGCTTGCGACTCCAGGGTGTCATTCAGCCAATTTTTGGGCTCCTGCTGCCAACTCCAGTGTGTCTTTCAAGCTGTGCTTGAGCTGCTGCTGCTGCCTGCAACTCCAGGGTGTCATTCAGCCAATTTTTGGGCTCCTGCTGCCAACTCCAGTGTCTCTTTCAAGCTATGTTTGGGCTGCTGCTGCTGCTGCTTGCGACTCCAGGGTGTCATTCTGCCAATTTTTGGGCTCCTGCTGCCAACTCCAGTGTCTCTTTCAAGATAGGTTTGGGCTGCTGCTGCTTGCAACTCCAGGGTGTTATTCAGCCAATTTTTGGGCTCCTGCTGCCAAATCCAGTGTCTCTATCAAGCTATGCTTGGGCTGCTGTTGCTGCAGCTTGCAACTCCAGGGTGTCATTCAGCCAATTGATGGGCTCCTGCTGCCAACTCCAGTGTCTCTTTCAAGCTATGTTTGGGCTCTTGCTGCTGCTGCTTGCAACTCTAGGGTGTCATTCAGCCAATTTTTGGGCTCCTGCTGCCAACTCCAGTGTTTCTTTCAAGCTACGTTTGGTCTGCTGCTGCTGCTTGCAACTCCAGGGTGTCATTCAGCCAATTTTTGGGCTCCTGCTGCCAACTCCATTGTGTCTTTCAAGCTATGTTTGGCCTCCTGCTGCTGCCAACTGCAGTGTGTCTTTAGGACAATTTCTGGGTTCCTGCTGCCAACTCCAGTGTGTCTTTCAAGCTATGTTTGGGCTGCTGCTGCTGCTTGCAACTCCAGGGTGTCATTCAGCCAATTTTTGGGCTCCTGCTGCCAACTCCAGTATCTCTTTCAAGCTATGTTTGGGCTGCTGCTGCTGCTGCTTGCAACTCCAGGGTGTCATTCAGCCAATTTTTGGGCTCCTGCTGCCAACTCCAGTGTGTCTTTCAAGCTACGTTTGGTCTGCTGCTGCAGCTTGCAACTCCAGGGTGTCATTCAGCCAATTGATGGGCTCCTGCTGCCAACTCCAGTGTCTCTTTCAAGCTATGTTTGGGCTCTTGCTGCTGCTGCTTGCAACTCTAGGGTGTCATTCAGCCAATTTTTGGGCTCCTGCTGCCAACTCCAGTGTGTCTTTCAAGCTACGTTTGGTCTGCTGCTGCTGCTTGCAACTTCAGGGTGTCATTCAGCCAATTTTTGGGCTCCTGCTGCCAACTCCATTGTGTCTTTCAAGCTATGTTTGGCCTCCTGCTGCTGCCAACTGCAGTGTGTCTTTAGGACAATTTCTGGATTCCTGCTGCCAACTCCAGTGTGTCTTTCAAGCTATGTTTGGGCTGCTGCTGCTGCTTGCAACTCCAGGGTGTCATTCAGCCAATTTTTGGGCTCCTGCTGCCAACTCCAGTATCTCTTTCAAGCTATGTTTGGGCTGCTGCTGCTGCTGCTTGCAACTCCAGGGTGTCATTCAGCCAATTTTTGGGCTCCTGCTGCCAACTCCAGTGTGTCTTTCAAGCTACGTTTGGTCTCCTGCTGCTGCTTGCAACTCCAGGGTGTCATTCAGCCAATTTTTGGGCTCCTGCTGCCAACTCCAGTGTGTCTTTCAAGCTATGTTTGGCATCCTGCTGCTGCCAACTGCAGTGTGTCTTTAGGACAATTTCTGGGCTCCTGCTGCCAACTCCAGTGTCTCTTTCAAGATAGGTTTGGGCTGCTGCTGCTTGCAACTCCAGGGTGTTATTCAGCCAATTTTTGGGCTCCTGCTGCCAAATCCAGTGTCTCTATCAAGCTATGCTTGGGCTGCTGTTGCTGCAGCTTGCAACTCCAGGGTGTCATTCAGCCAATTGATGGGCTCCTGCTGCCAACTCCAGGGTCTCTTTCAAGCTACGTTTGGTCTGCTGCTGCTGCTTGCAACTCCAGGGTGTCATTCAGCCAATTTTTAGGCTCCTGCTGCCAACTCCAGTGTGTCTTTCAAGCTATGTTTGGCCTCCTGCTGCTGCCAACTGCAGTGTGTCTTTAGGACAATTTCTGGGTTCCTGCTGCCAACTCCAGTGTGTCTTTCAAGCTATGTTTGGGCTGCTGCTGCTGCTTGCAACTCCAGGGTGTCATTCAGCCAATTTTTGGGCTCCTGCTGCCAACTCCAGTATCTCTTTCAAGCTATGTTTGGGCTGCTGCTGCTGCTGCTTGCAACTCCAGTGTGTCATTCAGCCAATGTTTGGGCTCCTGCTGCCAACTCCAGTGTCTCTTTCAAGCTATGTTTGGGCTGCTGCTGCTGTTGCTAGCAGCTCCAGGATGTCATTCAGCCAATTTTTGGGCTCCTGCTGCCAACTCCAGTATCTCTTTCAAGCTATGTTTGGGCTCCTGCTGCTTCTGCTTGCAACTCCAGGGTGTCATTCAGCCATTTTTTGGGCTCCTGCTGCCAACTCCAGTGTTTCTTTCAAGCTAGGTTTGGGCTGCTGCTGCTGCTGCTGCTTGCAACTCCAGGGTGTGATTCATCCAGTTTTTGGGCTCCTGCTGCCAACTCCAGTGTCTGTTTCAAGCTATGTTTGGGCTGCTCCTGCTGCTGCTTGCAACTCCAGGGTGTCATTCAGCCAATTTTTGGCTTCCTGCTGCCAACTCCGGTGTCTCTTTCAAGCTATGTTTGGGCTGCTGCTGCTGCTTGCAACTCTAGGGTGTCATTCAGACAATTTTTGGGCTCCTGCTGCCAACTCCAGTGTCTCTTTCAAGCTATGTTTCGCCTCCTGCTGCTGCTGCCAACTGCAGTGTGTCCTTAGGCCAATTTTTGGGTTCCTGCTGCCAACGCCAGTGTCTCTTTCAAGGTATGTTTGGGCTGCTGCTGCTTGCAACTCCAGGGTGTCATTCAGCCAATTTTTGGGCTCCTGCTTCCAACTCCAGTGTCTCTTTCAACCTATGTTTGGGCTGCTGCTGCTTGCAACTCCAGTGTGTCATTCAGCCAATTTTTGGGCTCCTGCTGCCAACTCCAGTGTCTCTTTCAAGCTATGTTTGGGCTGCTGCTGCTGCTTTCAACTCCAGTGTGTCATTCAGCCAATTCTTGGGCTCCTGCTGCCAACTCCAGTGTCTCTTTCAAGCTATGTTTTGGCTGCTGCTGCTTGCAACTCCAGGGTGTCATTCAGCCAATTTTTGGGCTCCTGCTTCCAACTCCAGTGTCTCTTTCAAGCTATGTTTGGGCTGCTGCTGCTTGCAACTCCAGTGTGTCATTTAGCCAATTTTTGGGCTCCTGCTGCCAACTCCAGTGTCTCTTTCAAGCTATGTTTGGGCTGCTGCTGCTTGCAACTCCAGTGTGTCATTCAGCCAATTTTTGGGCTCCTGCTGCCAACTCCAGTGTCTCTTTCAAGCTATGTTTGGGCTGTTGCTGCTGTTGCTGCTTGCAACTCCAGGGTGTCATTCAGCCAATTTTTGGGCTCCTGCTTCCAACTCCAGTATTTCTTTCAAGCTATGTTTGGGCTCCTGCTGCTTCTGCTTGCAACTTCAGGGTGTCATTCAGCCATTTTTTGGGCTCCTGCTGCCAACTCCAGTGTGTCTTTCAAGCTAGGTTTGGGCTGCTGCTGCTTGCAACTCCAGTGTGTCATTCAGACAATTTTTGGGCTCCTGCTGCCAACCCCAGTGTCTCTTTCAAGCTATGCTTGGGCTGCTCCTGCTGCTGCTTGCAACTCCAGGGTGTCATTCAGACAATTTTTGGGCTCCTGCTGCCAACACCAGTGTGTCTTTCAAGCTATGTTTGGCCTCCTGCTGCTGCCAACTGCAGTGTGTCTTTAGGACAATTTTTGGGTTCCTGCTGCCAACTCCAGTGTGTCTTTCAAGCTATGTTTGGACTGCTGCTGCTGCTTGCAACCCCAGGGTGTCATTCAGCCAATTTTTGGGCTCCTGCTGCCAACTCCAGTGTCTCTTTCAAGCTATGTTTGGGCTGCTGCTGCTGCTGCTTGCAACTCCAGGGTGTCATTCAGCCAATTTTTGGGCTCCTGCTGCCAACTCCAGTGTGTCTTTCAAACTAGGTTTTGGCTGATGCTGCTGCTTGCAACTCCAGGGTGTCATTCAGACAATTTTGGGCTCCTGCTGCCAACTCCAGTGTCTCTTTCAAGCTATGTTTGGCCCCCTGCTGCTGCTGCTTGCATATCCAGGGTGTCATTCAGACAATTTTTGGGCTCCTGACAGTATTATTTCACTAACCCAACACGCATCCTATGCATGTTACAGCAAGGTAGAATGGTTTACAACCCTATTGAGGCTCTAGGAAGCTCAGAAATAGCCATTTTTTATAGCGATTCATCGCGATTCGGACCGAAACAAATTTTGACGGATAATTCGTCGAATCAGCCGAATCAAATCAAATTTTTCAAAATCGGTTATCAGTAAAAAAAATAAATAAATAGCTTCCCCTATAAAATAAAAAATAACTTCCCCAACCCCAACACCCTTGGTTGAACTTGATGGACATATGTCTTTTTTCAACCGTATTAACTATGTGACTTCAACGTATACGAGAGCGTCGTGAAATAGGTCACAAGAGCTGTACTCACAGCAGTCCTACGCAGCTATGGAACTATTACAACGTGCACTACTCAATGGAGGCTCTGAATCATGCGAACGCTCCGATACTGAACGAAAGCCATGTGTAATGTTCACACTGAGAGACAAAAATGAGAAAGAATAAAGACTCTGAATCAAGCTTATTATCTACATATAAATTACCAGATGCTTTTCTGCTCAAATAGAACAAGCAATATTGTGCTGGAATTTTGCCAACTAATTTGCCAAACCAAACCCAATAGGCAAAGTGAGGGATGATTATCACTATAACCTAAATCTGAACAGTAACCCTAATAATGAAGTTTTACAATTATTTTGAATAATTGTACTATATTGAAGTAAAACTTTCTGTACAGAGCTGCATCCCCTCTGTGAACGTTCATTTTGTGGGGTGGAGCCACACACAAAGCAGGGGACGCTAGTCCAAGATGGTTCTGCCAAACAAGATATTCTCCCTGGAATGGCACTTGTTTCCGGGTGAGGTAAGCTGTTTTTTTTATTTTGTAAACCCCCATTCTGTGTTAGAAGCAGGAGAGGGAGGCAGTGCGTGGGGGTAAGTAGGATTGTTTCACACTGCTGCAGTGGTGAATAGAGTTCATTGTTATGCCATTAGGGCTATTCCAGGGCTCGGCCTTTCTCCTAGCAGTAGGGATGAACGAATCCAAATTTCCCTGCAATTCGATCGATCGAAGTTTTTCTTTAAACTCCATTTATTTCAATTACAGGCATTCTAAAATGGTGGATGAACATGTCCAGACATACCCCCTGGGGCAAGGTATCATGGGTAAGTCACATGCAGCCTATCAGCAGCCAGGAAGCCCTGTGACGTCACCGTGCTATATAAAGCGGCGGCCATCTTCCTTGTGCGCATTTCAGCCTTGCATTGCGGCCAGAGCACAGCTAGTTAGAGACAGTCAGGGACAGAGAGTTAGAGATAGGTAGGGAGAGACTGACAGAGAGGCAGACAGAGAGGTAGATAGAGCCAGGGAAAGATAGTGAAAGATAGGGAAAAACCGGAATGATCCAGGCAGGGACAGCATTGAAGTGACAGGGAAATTTTTTTTTTATTTTCATTAGCCAGATCATTTTTCAATTCAATTTCAGTTCTTTGTGCTGTAAACCTGCCTTGCCACTGTGCATCCCATCTATGCAGTGGCATATTTAACCCTATCTGTTACACACAAGCATTTATCATAATATATAACTGGATTAGTTTAAATATTTTTTGGTCTGCCTTTAACAAAAAAACACCAGGCCGCAGGGCATCCCAAACCTGCATTAGCCAGCCTATCTGTTATACTAAATATGCTTGTTGATCCTTCCTCAGCTGAATCTGAGTATTGCATTTTGAATTGGTTTTTGGTCTGCCTTTAACAAAAAAAAACACCAGCCCACCTGGGTATCCCAAACCTGCATTAGCCAGCCTATCTGTTATACAAAATACGCTTGGTGATCCTTCCTCAGCTGAATCTGAGCATTGCATTTTGAATTGGTTTTTGGTCTGCCTTTAACAAAAAAAACACCAGGCCGCAGGGCATCCCAAACCTGCATTAGACAGCCTATCTGTTATAGTAAATACGCTTGTTGATCCTTCCTCAGCTGAATCTTAGCATTGCATTTTGAATTGTTTTTTGGTCTGCCTTTAACAAAAAAACACCAGGCCGCAGGGCATCCCAAACCTGCATTAGACAGCCTATCTGTTATAGTAAATACGCTTGTTGATCCTTCCTCAGCTGAATCTTAGCATTGCATTTTGAATTGGTTTTTGGTCTGCCTTTAACAAAAAAAACACCAGGCCGCAGGGCATCCCAAACCTGCATTAGCCAGCTTATCTGTTATACAAAATACGCTTGTTGATCCTTCCTCAGCTGAATCTGAGCATTGCATTTTGAATTGGTTTTTGGTATGCCTTTAACAAAAAAAACACCAGCCCACCTGAGTATCCCAAACCTGCATGAGGCAGCCTATCTGTTATACTAAATACGCTTGTTGATCCTTCCTCAGCTGAATCTGAGCATTGCATTTTGAATTGGTTTTTGGTCTGCCTTTAACAAAAAAAACACCAGACCGCAGGGCATCCCAAAGCTGCATTAGACAGCCTATCTGTTATAGTAAATACGCTTGTTGATCCTTCCTCAGCTGAATCTGAGCATTGCATTTTGAATTGGTTTTTGGTCTGCCTTTACCAAAAAAAACACCAGGCCGCAGGGCATCCCAAACCTGCATTAGGCAGCCTGTTATACAAAATACACTTGTTGATCTTTCCTCAGCTGAATCTGAGCATTGCATTTTGAATTGGTTTTTGGTCTGCCTTTAACAAAAAAACACCAGGCCGCAGGGCATCCCAAACCTGCATTAGCCAGCTTATCTGTTATACTAAATACGCTTGTTGATCCTTCCTCAGCTGAATCTGAGCATTGCATTTTGAATTGGTTTTTGGTATGCCTTTAACAAAAAAAACACCAGCCCACCTGAGTATCCCAAACCTGCATTAGGCAGCCTATCTGTTATACTAAATACGCTTGTTGATCCTTCCTCAGCTGAATCTGAGCATTGCATTTTGAATTGGTTTTTGGTCTGCCTTTAACAAAAAAAACACCAGGCCGCAGGGCATCCCAAACCTGCATTAGGCAGCCTGTTATACAAAATACACTTGTTGATCCTTCCTCAGCTGAATCTGAGCATTGCATTTTGAATTGGTTTTTGGTCTACCTTTAACAAAAAAAACACCAGGCCGCAGGGCATCCCAAACCTGCATTAGCCAGCTTATCTGTTATACTAAATACGCTTGTTGATCCTTCCTCAGCTGAATCTAAGCATTGCATTTTAAATTGGTTTTTGGTCTGCCTTTAACAAAAAAAACACCAGGCCGCAGGGCATCCCAAACCTGCATTAGCCAGCCTATCTGTTATACTAAATACGCTTGTTGATCCTTCCTCAGCTGAATCTGAGCATTGCATTTTGAATTGGTTTTTGGTCTGCCTTCAACAAAAAAAACACCAGGCCGCAGGGCATCCCAAACCTGCATTAGCCAGCCTATCTGTTATACTAAATACGCTTGTTCATCCTTCCTCAGCTGAGTCAGAGCATTGCATTTTGAATTGGTTTTGGGTCTGCCTTTAACAAAAAAAACACCAGGCCGCAGGGCATCCCAAACCTGCATTAGCCAGCCTATCTGTTATACTAAATACGCTTGTTGATCCTTCCTCAGCTGAATCTAAGCATTGCATTTTGAATTGGTTTTTGGTCTGCTTTTAACAAAAAAAACACCAGGCCGTAGGGCATCCCAAACCTGCATTAGGAAGCCTATCTGTTATTCTAAATACGCTTGTTGATCCTTCCTCAGCTGAATCTAAGCATTGCATTTTGAATTGGTTTTTGGTCTGCCTTTAACAAAAAAAACACCAGGCCGCAGGGCATCCCAAACCTGCATTAGCCAGCCTATCTGTTATACTAAATACGCTTGTTCATCCTTCCTCAGCTGAGTCAGAGCATTGCATTTTGAATTGGTTTTTGGTCTGCCTTTAACAAAAAAAACACCAGGCCGCAGGGCATCCCAAACCTGCATTAGGCAGCCTATCTGTTATACTAAATTTGCTTGTTGACCCTTCCTCAGCTGAATCTGAGCATTGCATTTTGAATTGGTTTTTGGTCTGCCTTTAACAAAAAAAAACACCAGGCCGCAGGGCATCCCAAACCTGCATTAGCCAGCCTATCTGTTATACTAAATTTGCTTGTTCATCCTTCCTCAGCTGAGTCAGAGCATTGCACTTTGAATTGGTTTTGGGTCTGCCTTTAACAAAAAAAACACCAGGCCGCAGGGCATCCCAAACCTGCATTAGCCAGCCTATCTGTTATACTAAATACGCTTGTTCATCCTTCCTCAGCTGAATCTAAGCATTGCATTTTGAATTGGTTTTTGGTCTGCTTTTAACAAAAAAACACCAGGCCGCAGGGCATCCCAAACCTTCATTAGGAAGCCTATCTGTTATACTAAATACACTTGTTGATCCTTCCTCAGCTGAATCTAAGCATTGCATTTTGAATTGGTTTTTGGTCTGCCTTTAACAAAAAAAACACCAGGCCGCAGGGCATCCCAAACCTGCATTAGCCAGCCTATCTGTTATACAAAATACGCTTGTTCATCCTTCCTCAGCTGAGTCAGAGCATTGCATTTTGAATTGGTTTTGGGTCTGCCTTTAACAAAAAAAACACCAGGCCGCAGGGCATCCCAAACCTGCATTAGCCAGCCTATCTGTTATACTAAATATGCTTGTTGATCCTTCCTCAGCTGAATCTAAGCATTGCATTTTGAATTGGTTTTTGGTCTGCTTTTAACAAAAAAAACACCAGGCCGCAGGGCATCCCAAACCTGCATTAGGAAGCCTATCTGTTATTCTAAATACGCTTGTTGATCCTTCCTCAGCTGAATCTAAGCATTGCATTTTGAATTGGTTTTTGGTCTGCCTTTAACAAAAAAAACACCAGGCCGCAGGGCATCCCAAACCTGCATTAGCCAGCCTATCTGTTATACTAAATACGCTTGTTCATCCTTCCTCAGCTGAGTCAGAGCATTGCATTTTGAATTGGTTTTTGGTCTGCCTTTAACAAAAAAAACACCAGGCCGCAGGGCATCCCAAACCTGCATTAGGCAGCCTATCTGTTATACTAAATTTGCTTGTTGACCCTTCCTCAGCTGAATCTGAGCATTGCATTTTGAATTGGTTTTGGGTCTGCCTTTAACAAAAAAAACACCAGGCCGCAGGGCATCCCAAACCTGCATTAGCCAGCCTATCTGTTATACTAAATACGCTTGTTCATCCTTCCTCAGCTGAATCTAAGCATTGCATTTTGAATTGGTTTTTGGTCTGCTTTTAACAAAAAAACACCAGGCCGCAGGGCATCCCAAACCTGCATTAGGAAGCCTATCTGTTATACTAAATACACTTGTTGATTCTTCCTCAGCTGAATCTAAGCATTGCATTTTGAATTGGTTTTTGGTCTGCCTTTAACAAAAAAAACACCAGGCCGCAGGGCATCCCAAACCTGCATTAGCCAGCCTATCTGTTATAGTAAATACGCTTGTTGATCCTTCCTCAGCTGAATCTGAGCATTGCATTTTGAATCGGTTTTTGGTCTGCCTTTAACAAAAAAAACACCAGGCCGCAGGGCATCTCAAACCTGCATTAGGTAGCCTATCTGTTATAGTAAATACGCTTGTTGATCCTTCCTCAGCTGAATCAGAGCATTGCATTTTGAATTTGTTTTTGGTCTGCCTTTAACAAAAAAAAACACCAGGCCGCAGGGCATCCCAAACCAGCATTAGGCAACCTATCTGTTATACTAAATACGCTTGTTGATCCTTCCTCAGCTTAATCAAAGTATTGCATTTTGAATTGGTTTTTGTCCTGCAGTCAAAACACCAGCCCACATGGGCATCCCAAACCAGCACGTCACCCTATCTTTTATGCTAAATAAGCTTGTTCAGCCTCAGTTTTATTAAGCTATTGCATTTTGAATTGGTTTTTGTCCTGCTGTCAAAACACTAGCCCACATGGGCATCCCAAACCAGCACATGCCACCCTATCTGTTATACTAAATAAGCTTCCACAGGCCCTTTTTTTCATTTATTTATTTTTTTTATATAGAGCTGTAATAGATTATATAGTGAGGTACATTCGCCATTTTGCACCTTTATATAGAGAAGCCCACTGTGTAAATCTGAGGAGCAATAGTTTATACAGTATTGTGAGGTAAATTTGCTGCTTTGCACTATTATATATATCAACCTAAATTCCTGCGTAAATCTGAGGAGCAATAGTTTATATTGTGAGGTAAAGTTGCCATTTTATAGAGCAGGCCCTGTCTGAAAATCTCATTTTGCAATCTTATGTTATATTGTGAGCTAAATTCGCCATGTTGCACCATTTTTTAGAGTGGCCCTCCTGTGTAAATCAGAGCAGCAATAGTTTATATTGGACAATACATTTGCCCTGTTTTGCACCATTATATGGAGCAGCCCCTGAGTAAACCTGGGGGGCAATATAAGCTATTGCCCCTCAGATTTACACAGGACCTGCTCTATAGAATGCTACAAAACCAAGAGCGGATTTAACTCACACAATATTACATATTTCTCAGGTTTATATAGGGACTGCTCTATGTAATGGTGCAAAACCATGAGAATTTACCTCATAATATAAACTATTGTGAGGTAAATTTGCCATTTTGCAGCATTATATAGAGCAGGCCCTGTGTAAATTCGAGGGGCAATAGCTTATATTGTGAGGTAAATTTGCCATTTTGCAGCATTATATAGAGCAGGCCCTGTGTAAATTCGAGGGGCAATAGCTTATATTGTGAGGTAAATTTGCCATTTTGCAGCATTATATAGAGCAGCCCCTGTGTAAATCTGAGGGGCAATAGATTATACTGTGAGGTAAATTTGCCATTTTGCAGCATAATATAGAGCAGGCCCTGTGTAAATATGAGGGGCATTAGCTTATATAGTGAGGCAAATTTGCCATTTTGCAGCATAATATAGAGCAGCCCCTGTTTAAATCTGAGGGGCATTAGCTTATATAGTGGGGTAAATTTGCCATTTTGCAGCTTTATATAGAGCAGGCCCTGTGTAAATCTGAGGGGCAATAGCTTATATTGTGAGGTAAATTTGCCATTTTGCAGCATAATATAGAGCAGCCCCTGTTTAAATCTGAGGGGCATTAGCTTATATAGTGGGGTAAATTTGCCATTTTGCAGCTTTATATAGAGCAGGCCCTGTGTAAATCTGAGGGGCAATAGCTTATATTGTGAGGTAAATTTGCCATTTTGCAGCATAATATAGAGCAGCCCCTGTGTAAATCTGAGGGGCAATAACTTATACTGTGAGGTAAATTTGTCATTTTGCAGCATAATATAGAGCAGCCCAGTTGCCATCTAAATCAACTACTGGCCGGGCAGGACAGCTTTTCCAGGGCAAACTCAGCTAGCTGCGGCCACAAATCAAGTTTGGGTGCCCAGAAGTCCAGCGGATCCTCAAGGTGTGTTGGCATGGTCATGTCAAGGTATGACATGACCTGCTGGTTCAGGTTCTGCTCCAGGTCTTCCTGCTGCTCATGAGTAGACTCACTATGCGCGTGTAGAAAGCTACTCATTAGCGACTGAACACTGAGGCTGCTGCTGATGGAGCTGCTGCTGCTGCCACCCCCCCCCGGCAGCCATGGCAGTGGAAGGTGAGCGCAGAGATCCCCCCGAGTCAGACCTGCGAGAGTATGGACCATGGCGCAGATAGACATCGCCCAACTGACTACGTAGGATGTCTCTGTAGTAGGTCAGTTTGTCCTCCCTCTCAGTGGGTAAAAAATGCCCCCATTTTGTGCCGGAAGCAAGGGTCCAATAAGGTGGAGAGCCAGAAGTCATCCCACTGACAAATGGAGACAATTCTGCGGTCACTACGCAAGCACGTGACCATGCATCGTGCCATTTGTGAAAGGGACTCGGAGGGACTACCTGTCTCCATCTCCACTGCAAACTGCCACGGTGTGTCTGGGTCCTCTGTCTCACCTTCCTCACAAACCTCTAGCTTCTCTGGCTGCTCCTGCTCCTCCTATCCTGTCAGATGACTAGATAAAATGGTAATTTTGTCAAACCTAAACTGCGCTTCGCTGTGCCCCACCCCCTCCTCCTCCTCCACTTCAGCCCCCACAGGCTTCATGTGGCTGTGAAATGTATGCGCCATGTCTCCAGTGCCCTGACCAGCCATGGTTTCAAACATGTGTTGTAGTACACGAAGCAGTGGAATCTCATCGTTCATCTCATAGTCCTGGCGACTGACTAATTAAGTTGCTTCCTCAAAGGGCCTGAGCAAACGGCAGGTGTCACGTATGAGCTGCCACTGGTTTACATTGAAGTTACACAGAGGAGTCCCCCTATCCGTTTGGATCATCAAGAAATCCGTGATGGCTTTTCTCTGTTCCTATAGTCGATCCTGTATATGGAGGGTGGTATTCCAATGGGTGGAAACATCGCAAATCAGACTATGTTGGGGGATACCGTTCTGCCGCTGAAACTCAAGAAGGGTTTGCTTGGCGGAGTAGGAGTGGCTGAAGTGCATGCAAAGTTTCCTTCCCGTTGTTAGGATGTCTTGCAGATGGGGGGAAGACTTCAGAAAAAGCTTGACAACTAGATTGAACACATGTGCCATGGCAGGACGCATGGCTCAGGCTTCCTTGTCGCAGCGCAGACAAGATGTTCTTCCCAGTGTCAGTCACCATGGGTCCCATTTGCAGTTTTCGTGGAGTAAGCCATAATTTGATTTATTGAGTTCTCATTTTTAGCAGTTCCTCCCATGTATGGCTCTGTGGCTCAAGGCAAACCATGTGAAGAACAGCGTGAAACCGCCGTGTCCTGCACACATGGTAGGCTGGAAGGGCACTGGGAAAAAAAAAAATAAAAAAAAAAAATTTAGAAAAAACAAAATACAAAAAAAATAAAAAATGAAAAAAAAATGTGTAAAAAAATTCACAAAATATTAAAAAAACAATGGAAAAAAATATTAAAAAAAAAATATCCAAAAATAATTTTTTTTTTTTTATGTTACTGTTATTATGTTAGATGTTATTGTTGCTATGTTATAATAAGTTATTATTATAAATTTGTTCAAATAAGATAAATGTTAACTATTAATATGTAATTGACAATTAGCCACTTTTTTCTGTGACACCATTGCTAAGTGCAAGTGCACTGTCACAGGCACAAAGGCCTAGGAGCGTGGAGGCCACAGCGGAGGGACCTGTTCAAGTTGCTGTTGTGGTTGTGCAGGAACCACAATCACCCAGTGGTCCTTAAAGGATATGTATTGTCCCTGACCGTAGTTACAGCTCCAGACGTAGGCACTGCTGTGAACTTTGGTACACACTGACAGGCTAAAGGACTGGTCCACCTTCTGTTCAACAAAATTGTACAGGGCTGGTACTGCCTTCTTCGCAAAGAAATGACAGCATGGGACTCTCCACCTCGGCTCGGCACAAGCCATCAGTTCTCTGAAAGGTCCACCAACTCAAAAGGGAGGGACTGCAGCACCAGCAACTTATACAGGAGCACATTTAGCTTCTGCACGTTGGATGAGTGGGCACATACTGTTGTCTCTTGGACATGGCTTGGCCAATGGATTGCTGGCAGAATGACTGACTCGGATTAAGAGGAGGAGGAGCATCTGGAGCGACAGAGGATGGGTATGACACACAGGAGGTGGTGGAGCCTTGGCTGGCTGGAACAGAGAGCGGCGTGCCGTAATGCAGAAGGCTGGACCACCACTTTGGAGCCAACTCTCCCAGGCCGCTTTATGGTGACGCTGCAAATGTTGACGCAGGGCTGTGGGTCCAACATTGGGACCCTGGCCACACTTCACCTTCTGCCTACACATCTTTCATATATCCATGTTAACCTACTGCGGATGCTTGATGAATAACTGCCACATGGCCTTGTCACTGATTTTTCCTACCAACAGTCCGCTCTAATTCACTGCTGCCACCGCTGCCAGCTCCAGGGACCCTCTTCCACTACCTCCTGGGAAGATAGCCTGCCACGCAAGTGGTCTACCCCGAGCACATTTGCCTCCATACTTTCCCCTTCTGCCACCATGCTGGCTGCTAAATATGTCACTCTCCATCACTCCAAGCCTTTAAAAGTGCCCTCAAAACTCACTGATGTCCTCCTCAGGTTCCTCAACAGTGTCTGCTTAAGAAGCCAAAACGCTTGCAACACCACCTCCCACGCCACTCTCCTCATCACTACTTGCCCGCCTAGTGGAAGAAGCGGCGAGTGTCTCCTCCACTTCTTGGCTGGGCAGTAGCTGCTGATTTTTCTGATTATCAGATCGTCCTCACTGAATAGTGGAGCTGAACCCTAAGCATAAGACATAACCGACAGTTGACTGGGGGTGTCAGATCTCACTTGGGATGCAGTGGATGATCGTGTTAACCAATAGATGATGGCAGATGTGTTGCTGGTCAAGACACGACCGCTAGCTGATCCCGGGAGATCAGTCCTCTCACTGAGACTCCTGCTGCCACTCACCCCTAGTCTGCTGCAACCTCTGCTTGATGAATTTAGGCCTCTGCAACTTCTCTGTGCCCATCCTGCCACTTCTCTGCCTGACATACTTAGTGCGTATATGAGGGGAGGACAAAAACGCTACACAACACTTAAAACAGGATTTGTCGATAAGAGCAGCAGGTGCGTAACTATCTAAGGTCTTTCACTAAGTAGTAACTAGGCCCTGAAGACTTTAACACGAACAAAGTGATGAAACTCTTAGATGTGCGTAAGTGATGCTCTGATGAGAGCAATTCAATGTGCTCCAGTATGCTTCAAAAATGTTTTTTTTTTCAGAGACTGGCCAGCGTGGAAATGAATCGGGCATGGATCAGCCAAGATTTCCACCCACCAATGCCTGATGCATTAGAGTAGATTGATCATGGGGCCAGACCAACACCAAAGAAATATGGATCGTGCAAAACAGATTTAAGGCACTGCTCTCCAGTTACAGACATTCCTCCGCATCAGACCACAAGTAATTATTTAGAAAATGCTTTACGTTACTCTTACTTTTATTAATATTCTTCGGATAAGATATCTGTGCCGAAAATCTGTATACGTTCTCTTAATGCTGCTGCCAACTCCAGAGTGTGTCTTTCTGGCAATTTTGGTCTCCTGCTGCTGCTGCTGCTTGCAACTCCAGTGTGTCTTTAGGCCAATTTGTGGGCTCCTGCTGCCAACTCCAGTGTATCTTTCAAGCAATGTTTGGGCTCCTGCTGCTCCTGCTGGCAACTCCAGTGTGTCTTTCAAGCAATTTTGGGCTCCTGCTGCTGCTGCTTGCAACTCCAGGGTGTCATTCAGACAATTTTTGGCCTCCTTCTGCTGCTGCCAACTCCAGTGTCTCTTTCAAGCAATGTTTGGGCTCCTGCTGCCAACTCCAGTATGTCTTTCAAGCAATGTTTGGGCTCCTGCTGCCAACTCCAGTGTCTCTTTCAAACAATATTTGGGCTCCTGCTGCTCCTGCTGCCAACTCCAATGTGTCTTTCAAGCAATGTTTGGGCTCCTGCTGCCTGCTGCCAACTCTGTGTTTCAAGCATTGTTTGGGCTCCTGCTGCCAACTCCAGTGTGTCTTTCAAGCAATGTTTGGGCTCCTGCTGCCAACTCCAGTGTGTCTTTCAAGCAATGTTTGGGCTCCTGCTGCCAACTCCAGTGTGTCTTTCAAGCAATGTTTGGGCTCCTGCTGCTCCTGCTGCCAACTCCAGTGTCTCTTTCAAGCAATGTTTGGGCCCCTGCTGCCAACTCCAGTGTCTCTTTCAAGCAATGTTTGGGCTCCTGCTGCTGCTCCTGCTGCCAACTCCAGTGTGTATTTCAAGCAATGTTTGGGCTCCTGCTGCTCCTGCTGCCAACTCCAGTGTGTCTTTCAAGCAATGTTTGGGCTCCTGCTGCCAACTCCAGTGTGTGTTTCAAGCATTGTTTAGGCTCCTGCTGCTCCTGCTGCCAACTCCAGTGTGTCTTTCAAGCAATGTTTGGGCTCCTGCTGTTCCTGCTGCCAACTCCAGTGTCTCTTTCAAACAATGTTTGGGCTCCTGCTGCTGCCAACTCCAGTGTGTCTTTCAAGCAATTTTGGCCTCCTGCTGCTCCTGCTGCCAACTCTAGTGCCTCTTTGAAGCAATGTTTGGGCTCTTGCTGCTGCTGCTTGCAACTCCAGGGTGTCGTTCAGCCAATTTTTGGCCTCCTGCTGCTGCTGCTGCCAACTCCAGTGTCTCTTTCAAGCAATATTTGGGCTCCTGCTGCTGCTCCTGCTGCCAACTCCAGTGTGTCTTGCAAGCAATGTTTGGGCTCCTGCTGCTCCTGCTGCCAACTCCAGTGTCTCTTTCAAGCAATGTTTGGGCTCCTGCTGCTGCTCCTACTGCCAATTCCAGTGTGTCTTTCAAGCAATGTTTGGGCTCCTGCTGCTCCTGCTGCCAACTCCAGTGTCTCTTTCAAGCAATGTTTGGGCTCCTGCTGCATCTGCTGCCAACTCCAGTGTCTCTTTCAAGCAATGTTTGGGCTCCTGCTGCCTGTTGACGCAGGGCTGTGGGTCCAACATTGGGACCCTGGCCACACTTCACCTTCTGCCTACACATCTTTCATATATCCATGTTAACCTACTGCGGATGCTTGATGAATAACTGCCACATGGCCTTGTCGCTGATTTTTCCTACCAACAGTCCGCACTAATTCACTGCTGCTGCCGCCGCCGCCAACTCCAGGGACCCTCTTCCACTACCTCCCGGGAAGATAGCCTGCCACGCAAGTGGTCTACCCCAAGCACATTTGACTCCATACTTTCCCCTTCTGCCACCATGCTGGCTGCTAAATATGTCACTCTCCATCACTCCAAGCCTCCACTTCTTGGCTGGGCAGTAGCTGCTGATTTTTCTAATTATCAGATCGTCCTCACTGAATAGTGGAGCTGAACCCTAAACATAAGACCTAACCGACAGTTGACTGGGGGTGTCAGATCTCACTTGTGATGCAGTGGATGATCGTGTTAACCAATAGATGATGGCAGATGGGTTGCTGGTCAAGACACGACCGCTAGCTGATCCCGGGAGATCAGTCCTCTCACTGAGACTCCTGCTGCCACTCACCCCTAGTCTGCTGCAACCTCTGCTTGATGAATTTAGGCCTCTGCAACTTCTCTGTGCCCATCCTGCCACTTCTCTGCCTGACATACTTAGTGCGTATATGAGGGGAGGACAAAACGCTACACAACACTTAAAACAGGATTTGTCGATAAGAGCAGCAGGTGCGTAACTATCTATGGTCTTTCACTAAGTAGTAACTAGGCCCTGAAGACTTTAACACGAACAAAGTGATGAAACTCTTAGATGTGCGTAAGTGATGCTCTGATGAGAGCAATTCAATGTGCTCCAGTATGCTTCAAAAATGTTTTTTTTTCAGAGACTGGCCTGCGTGGAAATGAATCGGGCATGGATCAGCCAAGATTTCCACCCACCAATGCCTGATGCATTAGAGTAGATTGATCACGGGGCCAGACCAACACTAAAGAAATATGGATCGTGCAAAACAGATTTAAGGCACTGCTCTCCAGTTACAGACATTCCTCTGCATCAGACCACAAGTAATTATTTAGAAAATGCTTTACGTTACTCTTACTTTTATTAATATTCTTCGGATAAGATATCTGTGCTAAAAATCTGTATATGTTCTCTTAACCCTTTAAGTGCCAGCCTACCTAGATTTTTTGTCACACTCTGTTGCCAGACTACTTTTCACGTTTTTGCGCTACACGTGTTCAATCTTGATTTTGGAAAGGATTTCCAGGGATTTTACAGTAAAATTATATACTGTTTTTTTCAGTCTGGGCTTCAACATGAAATGTCTTGTTTGGCCTTTTTTTAGTGTATTCTTAATACTTTTGGGTGAAATGTGTGCAAAAAAATTAAAAAAATCGATTTTTTACAATTTGTAGTGTTTTTTTTGTAATAACAAATGTAAGTTTGTTAATAAAATATTATTGCTTGTGAAAGCCCTATTTCTCCCAGTTACAACGCTACCACATATGTATTGGTAGACACCCTTTCCTGCCCAGGAAACTCCCCCAAACTAAAACAGCAGTTTAGGAGATTTCAGATAGGATACAACTATGCAATATGATTGCATAGTTGTAAGGGGTTAATTTAAAAAAAAATGACATAGGGTCCCCCCTCCCAGCGGGGGACCTCATTTTTTGGGGGGAATTTTAAGGGTTAAAAACCTTTAAAATCCCCCCAAAAAAATGACATAGCCCCCATTACCCAGCATTACCGACCCGGACCAGCTATGGGGGCTTGTAGAACAGGGCGCAGGGGCCAGCGTTGGTGGCCCCTGGCCCTGCAGGCTACTAGCCCACATAGCCACGTGGCCCGGGCCCTTCTGCCCCCCCTGGCCGTTGGGGAGGTAGGTAATGGGGGCTGGGGGTTTTGGCAAGTCACCCGCTTGCCGCAGCTGACTTGCCATACCCAGAGCCTTGTGAACTGGTATAAGGGGTCTCATGGACCCCTTACCAGTTCACAAAGGGTTAAGTAAAAAAAAAGACACAGACACAAAATTCTTTATTATTCTTTTTTCACTTATACTTACCTCTGATCCCGTGTCCTGCGCCGCTGCAGATGACAACTGTCGGTAGTGATCGGAGCAGGGAGGGTGGGAGGCAGGGAGATCAGAGCCTCCCTGCCTGCCACCCTCCCTGCTCCGATCGCTACCGACAACTGACAGAACGGAGCCCGGGTGCTGGTAACCCGAGGACTGGGATGACGTCATCAAGTGGGCGGGGCTATGGGGCGGGGCTAGGGGTGGGGCCAGCGCCGGCCGAAGAGGATGGTGAGGGCCTGTTTCTGGGCCCTCACCCGAAGCGTAGAAAGCCCAGGGGGGGATCGGAGCCCCCCTGGTGAAGAGAAGACCCGGGGAGAGCCATCGCGAGGTGAGTAAATGACATTTACTTTTTTTTTTTCAGATGTCGGCGCCGGCGCGGGGGGGGGGCTATTCCGAGCCCCCTCCTGAAAATCTACTACTTGATTCTTTTACAGAATCGCTGGCACTTTCAAATGAGGGGTCAGGTAAGTCTGTATCTTTTTTAACTTTTTTTTTTATGGGGCTCTAAAGTCAGCTACGTGACTCTCACGTAGCTGGCACTTAACGGTTGGAGAGGCAGCTACGTGAGAGTCACGTAGCTGGCACTAGAAGGGTTAATGCTGCTGCCAACTCCAGGGTGTGTCTTTCTGGCAATTTTGGGCTCCTGCTGCTGCTGCTTGCAACTCCAGTGTGTCTTTAGGCCAATTTGTGGGCTCCTGCTGCCAACTCCAGTGTGTCTTTCAAGCAATGTTTTGGCTCCTGCTGCTTCTGCTGCCAACTCCAGTGTGTCTTTCAAGCAACTTTGGGCTCCTGCTGCTGCTGCTTGCAAACTCCAGGGTGTCATTCAGACAATTTTTGGCCTCCTTCTGCTGCTGCCAACTCCAGTATGTCTTTCAAGCAATGTTTGGGGCTCCTGCTGCCAACTCCAGTGTCTCTTTCAAGCAATGTTTGGGCTCCTGCTGCCAACTCCAATGTGTCTTTCAAGCAAAGTTTGGGCTCCTGCTGCTCCTGCTGCCAACTCCAGTGTGTGTTTCAAGCATTGTTTGGGCTCCTGCTGCCAACTCCAGTGTGTCTTTCAAGGAATGTTTGGGCTCCTGCTGCTGCTACTGCTGCCAACTCCAGTGTGTCTTTCAAGCAATGTTTGGGCTCCTGCTGCCAACTCCAGTGTGTCTTTCAAGCAATGTTTGGGCTCCTGCTGCTGCTACTGCTGCCAACTCCAGTGTGTCTTTCAAGCAATGTTTGGGCTCCTGCTGCCAACTCCAGTGTCTCTTTCAAGCAATGTTTGGGCTCCTGCTGCTCCTGCTGCCAACTCCAGTGTGTGTTTCAAGCATTGTTTGGGCTCCTGCAGCCAACTCCAGTGTGTCTTTCAAGCAATGTTTGGGCTCCTGCTGCTGCTCCTGCTGCCAACTCAAGTGTGTCTTTCAAGCAACGTTTGGGCTCCTGCTGCTCCTGCTGCCAACTCCAGTGTCTCTTTCAAGCAATATTTGGGCTCCTGCTACTCCTGCTGCCAACTCCAGTGTCTCTTTCAAGCAATGTTTGGGCTCCTGCTGCTGCTCCTGCTGCCAACTCCAGTGTGTCTTTCAAGCAATGTTTGG
This sequence comes from Gastrophryne carolinensis, assembly GCA_027917425.1. NCBI lineage: Eukaryota > Metazoa > Chordata > Amphibia > Anura > Microhylidae > Gastrophryne > Gastrophryne carolinensis. The sequence continues at coordinate 619,917,672 of CM051235.1, forward strand.
GCTCCTGCTGCTCCTGCTGCTAACTCCAGTGTGTCTTTCAAGCAATGTTTGGGCTCCTGCTGCCAATTCCAGTGTGTGTTTCAAACATTGTTTGGGCTCCTGCTGCTCCTGCTGCCAACTCCAGTGTCTCTTTCAAGCAATGTTTGGGATCCTGCTGCTGCTCCTGCTGCCAACTCCAGTGTCTCTTTCAAACAATGTTTGGGCTCCTGCTGCTCCTGCTGCCAACTCCAGTGTCTCTTTCAAGCAATATTTGGGCTCCTGCTACTCCTGCTGCCAACTCCAGTGTCTCTTTCAAGCAATGTTTGGGATCCTGCTGCTGCTCCTGCTGCCAACTCCAGTGTGTCTTTCAAGCAATGTTTGGGCTCCCTGCTGCTGCTACTGCTGCCAACTCCAGTGTGTCTTTCAAGCAATGTTTGGGCTCCTGCTGCCAACTCCAGTGTGTCTTTCAAGCAATGCTTGGGCTCCTGCTGCCAATTCCATTGTGTGTTTCAAGCATTGTTTGGGCTCCTGCTGCTCCTGCTGCCAACTCCAGTGTGTCTTTCAAGCAATGTTTGGACTCCTGCCGCTGCTCCTACTGCCAACTCCAGTGTCTCTTTCAAGCAATGTTTGGGATCCTGCTGCTGCTCCTGCTGCCAACTCCAGTGTCTCTTTCAAACAATGTTTGGGCTCCTGCTACTGCCAATTCCAGTGTGTCTTTCAAGCAATGTTTGGGCTCCTGCTGCTGCTACTGCTGCCAACTCCAGTGTGTCTTTCAAGCAATGTTTGGGCTCCTGCTGCCAACTCCAGTGTCTCTTTCAAGCAATGTTTGGGCTCCTGCTGCTCCGGCTGCCAACTCAAGTGTGTCTTTCAAGCAATGTTTGGGCTCCTGCTGCTCCTGCTGCCAACTCCAGTGTCTCTTTCAAGCAATATTTGGGCTCCTGCTACTCCTGCTGCCAACTCCAGTGTCTCTTTCAAGCAATGTTTGGGCTCCTGCTGCTGCTCCTGCTGCCAACTCCAGTGTGTCTTTCAAGCAATGTTTGGGCTCCTGCTGCTCCTGCTGCTAACTCCAGTGTGTCTTTCAAGCAATGTTTGGGCTCCTGCTGCCAATTCCAGTGTGTGTTTCAAGCATTGTTCGGGCTCCTGCTGCTCCTGCTGCCAACTCCAGTGTGTCTTTCAAGCAATGTTTGGACTCCTGCCGCTGCTCCTACTGCCAACTCCAGTGTCTCTTTCAAGCAATGTTTGGGATCCTGCTGCCAACTCCAGTGTCTCTTTCAAACAATGTTTGGGCTCCTGCTACTGCCAATTCCAGTGTGTCTTTCAAGCAATGTTTGGGCTCCCTGCTGCTCCTGCTGCCAACTCCAGTGTCTCTTTGAAGCAATGTTTGGGCTCCTGCTGCTGCTGCTTGCAACTCCAGGGTGTCATTCAGCCAATTTTTGGCCTCCTGCTGCTGCTGCCAACTCCAGTGTCTCTTTTAAGCAATATTTGGGCTCCTGCTGCTCCTGCTGCCAACTCCAGTGTGTCTTGCAAGCAATGTTTGGGCTCCTGCTGCTCCTGCTGCCAACTCCAGTGTCTCTTTCAAGCAATGTTTGGGCTCCTGCTGCTGCTCCTGCTGCCAACTCCAGTGTGTCTTTCAAGCAATGTTTGGGCTTCTGCTGCTTCTGCTGCCAACTCCAGTGTCTCTTTCAAGCAATGTTTGGGCTCCTGCTGCCAACTCCAGTGTGTCTTTCAAGCAATGTTTGGGCTCCTGCTGCTCCTGCTGCCAACTCCAGTGTCTCTTTCAAGCAATGTTTGGGCTCCTGCTACTGCCAATTCCAGTGTGTCTTTCAAGCAATGTTTGGGCTCCTGCTACTGCTGCCAACTCCAGTGTGTCTTTCAAGCAATGTTTGGGCTCCTGCTGCCAACTCCAGTGTCTCTTTCAAGCAATGTTTGGGCTCCTGCTGCTCCTGCTGCCAACTCCAGTGTGTGTTTCAAGCATTGTTTGGGCTCCTGCAGCCAACTCCAGTGTGTCTTTCAAGCAATGTTTGGGCTCCTGCTGCTGCTCCTGCTGCCAACTCAAGTGTGTCTTTCAAGCAATGTTTGGGCTCCTGCTGCTCCTGCTGCCAACTTCAGTGTCTCTTTCAAGCAATATTTGGGCTCCTGCTACTCCTGCTGCCAACTCCAGTGTCTCTTTCAAGCAATGTTTGGGCTCCTGCTGCTGCTCCTGCTGCCAACTCCAGTGTGTCTTTCAAGCAATGTTTGGGCTCCTGCTGCTCCTGCTGCTAACTCCAGTGTGTCTTTCAAGCAATGTTTGGGCTCCTGCTGCCAATTCCAGTGTGTGTTTCAAGCATTGTTTGGGCTCCTGCTGCTCCTGCTGCCAACTCCAGTGTGTCTTTCAAGCAATGTTTGGACTCCTGCCGCTGCTCCTACTGCCAACTCCAGTGTCTCTTTCAAGCAATGTTTGGGATCCTGCTGCCAACTCCAGTGTCTCTTTCAAACAATGTTTGGGCTCCTGCTACTGCCAATTCCAGTGTGTCTTTCAAGCAATGTTTGGGCTCCCTGCTGCTCCTGCTGCCAACTCCAGTGTCTCTTTGAAGCAATGTTTGGGCTCCTGCTGCTGCTGCTTGCAACTCCAGGGTGTCATTCAGCCAATTTTTGGCCTCCTGCTGCTGCTGCCAACTCCAGTGTCTCTTTTAAGCAATATTTGGGCTCCTGCTGCCAACTCCAGTGTGTCTTGCAAGCAATGTTTGGGCTCCTGCTGCCAACTCCAGTGTCTCTTTCAAGCAATGTTTGGGCTCCTGCTGCTGCTCCTGCTGCCAACTCCAGTGTGTCTTTCAAGCAATGTTTAGGCTTCTGCTGCTTCTGCTGCCAACTCCAGTTTCTCTTTCAAGCAATGTTTGGGCTCCTGCTGCATCTGCTGCCAACTCCATTGTCTCTTTCAAGCAATGTTTGGGCTCCTGCTGCCAACTCCAGTGTGTCTTTCAAGCAATGTTTGGACTCCTGCTGCTCCTGCTGCCAACTCCAGTGTCTCTTTCAAGCAATGTTTGGACTCCTGCTGCTCCTGCTGCCAACTCCAGTGTCTCTTTCAAGCAATGTTTGGGCTCTTGCTGCTCCTGCTGCCAACTCCAGTGTCTCTTTCAAGCAATGTTTGGGCTCCTGCTGCTCCTGCTGCCAACTCCAGTGTCTCTTTCAAGCAATGTTTGGGCTCCTGCTGCCCCTGCTGCCAACTCCAGTGTGTCTTTCAAGCCATGTTTGGGCTCCTGCTGCTCCTGCTGCCAACTCCAGTGTCTCTTTCAAGCAATTTTGGGCTCCTGCTGCTTGCAACTCCAGGGTGTCATTCAGCCAATTTTTGGCCTCCTGCTGCTGCCAACTCCAGTGTCTCTTTGAGCCAATGTTTGGGCTCCTGCTGCTGCCAACTCCAGTGTGTCTTTCAAGCAGTGTTTGGGCTCCTGCTGCTCCTGCTGCCAACTCCAGTGTGTCTTTCAAGCAATGTTTGGGATCCTGCTGCTCCTTCTTCCAACTCCAGTGTGTCCTTCAAGCAATGTTTGGGCTCCTGCTGCTCCTGCTGCCAACTCCAGTGTGTCTTTCAAGCAATGTTTGGGCTCCTGCTGCTCCTGCTGCCAACTCCAGTGTCTCTTTCAAGCAATGTTTGGACTCCTGCCGCTGCTGCTGCTGCTTGCAACTCCAGTGTGTGTCTCTCAGTCATTTTTTGGGCTCCTGCTGCTGCCAACTCCAGTGTCTCTTTCAGCCAATGTTTGGGCTCCTGCTGCTGCCAACTCCAGTGTGTCTTTAGGACAATTTTTGGGCTCCTGCTGCCAACTCCAGTGTCTCTTTCAGCCAATGTTTGGGCTCCTGCTGCTGCTGGCAACTCCAGTGTCTCTTTCGGACTATTTTTGGGCTCCTGCTGCCAACTCCAGTGTGTGTCTTCAGGCCAATTTTTGGGCTCCTGCTGCCAACTCCAGGATGTCTTTCAGCCAGTATTTGGGCTCCTGCTTCTGCCAGCTCCAGGGTGTGTTTTTCAGGCAATATAGGGGCCCCTCATAGTGATGCCACCTCAACTATCTGCAATTGTGCTGCTTTGCGATTCTATTAGCGATGCCTCTGATCTGCATGTCATAATTATTTACAGTATTATTTCACTAACCCAGCACGCATCCTATGCGTGTTACAGCTAGGCAGAATGGTTTACAACCCTATTGAGGCTCTAGGAAGCTCAGAAAAATCCGTTTTTAATAGCGATTCGTCGCGAATAAATTCGGGTCGAAACAAATTTTGTCGGAAAATTCTGCGAATCAGCCGAATCGAATTTTTCAAAAGTTCGCTCATCTCTACCTAGCAGCACCGTGAAGCAGACCTGTGGCCATGGTGTAGGGGGCTGGTGGTGCACTATATAGGAAATGACATATGTCACCCTTTTAAATGTTTCACCTGTAAGAGAGAGCTAGAGATCAAACTCCAGGTTTTCTAACAGGTCAGTAAATCTTTATGTGTTAACAACACCTTCAATTAACAGAATTTCAGCAATATATGGGATGGGCTGTCAGTGGCCGCTTTCTAGTTTGTGATCAGAGAAGCAAATGTTTGCTAGAAGTTATGACCGGTGGGTGAGTGTTTTCCTCTATTCAGCCCAGAACTGCCATGTACCCCTGTACTCACCTGATCATAACTTCTGCCCGTCACAGGTCTCCACACTTGTGCTGTATATTCGGGTGTGGTCCTGACCTCTATATATGCACTCAGCTCTAACTGTTGTTGGTGTTGGAACCCTCTGGCTAGTTAATGGTTAATGAAAATACAATATACTTTAACCTTTATGGGAGCATCAATAAATATAAGTGGAATGATGTCGTATTAGTCTCTAAACGACAAGAAACTCAGAAAAGGCGGAAGAAACATCATTCAGTCGCCTTACTCAGAGCTGAACTAAACTGCATGCAAAATCATTAGCTCTTCATTCTATAGAAGACACAGGTAAGCTGAGATTCTATTAGCTTGTTTGTTGGTGAATTTTCTGTTTGGTCCTCAAGTAACTCAAATGAGGATGTTTCTTCTGGTTGGGTCCCCAGAGATAAGAGAGAGAGATCATTTCTGGGGCTGGATATGAAAAGCTGGAAGAAAGAAATCTCTTGTGAGACTCCCATGAGCAGAGGAGTAGCACCCGGGCAAAGATTCCTTTGGTGCCCCACTGGACCTGCTACACCCAGTACACATGCCCCCAAGCTCCCCCCAAGCTACGCCCCTGTCCCCGGGGGCCAGTGTCACATCCTTCCTGTGTCTCCTCTGCAGAGCTTCTGCTGCAGCTCCTGCTGCCCTGACATCATGGCTGACTTTCCTGATCTGCATTGCTTGACATTTTCAAGAAAAGCCCAGTTGTCTTGAATTATTCCTACAGGTATTTCAAAACAGGTCACTGGTCAAAGTGTCACTACACCCAATGATATAAATAACCTCCTCCTCCATTGCACAGCATGTTCTCTTTTACTAATACTCACATGTCCTTCTTCATCCAGTCTGGATGATTATGTAATTACATTGCCCACAGGGCAGCCATGGGGCAGAAAAGCCAAGGCTCAAGTATGGGGCGGAGTGGTTTGAACTGGTTTTCCCTGGGGCCCAATTAAATCTATGTGTCCAGGTTTCACACATAGATTAAAGAGGGGACCTATCTCTACAGCTTATATTGTGTCTGGCCTGAAAAAAAATATCATCTGCCCCTATTTCCCGGCAGATACCTAAGAGCGACTCCCACTGAGTCCTCTACCTGGGATTACCTTATTTGTCTGTAGACCAGAGTTACCTTCACACTGTAGACGTCTGGAGCCCACACCAAGCGCAAGAAAGACACATAACAGCTATTCTCGGTGTGAACTGTTTATTACATGTTGATTTTCAGTATATAAAGCATGATAAGGCCTAGGCGGAGAAAAGCTCCTAATAAGGTTCTAAAGTGGACATTTGCTTTTTAATTGGAGTAATTGTATCAATAATCTGCTGTCCGAGGTGTGTGTTAGGCGTGACTATACATCAGCCCACCGTACGTCATGGGACTTCCCAGAGACCAACTTACCCATGGACATTTCTCAGAAAAAGTTTGTTATGTTCTATTCTGCAGTCAGCACATTCCGTTCACACAGATAATGGTTGAGGCTCCGTTATTCTCACAGTTGAACCTTAAAGTAATTCTCTAAGTGTAAGCCTTGCAGTAGCCATTTTGTTACTCTATACCTATGCATCCTTTCAGCCCCTTCTTCGAGTCAATGACTTCTAAGTCGCTGACTCGCCCATCGCCTTCTCATATTCTTCTTGGTTGTGAGCTAGATAAGCAGCATAAATACCTTGGGCCTTGCTAGCACGCATGGCAACTACACACATTATAATCTTAAAAGCTACTACTGCAATTATGATGAGCATAATGATAATAATAAATTGAGTTAAAAATCCCTTCCAGCTGGAGAAGAAATCTTTAAACCAATTTCCCCAGTCCTTCTCCGAGCCAGCATTTGTTTTCATCTCTACTGATAGAGTTTCCAGGCGTTCTATTGCCTTAGTCACCTTCCCATTAGGTCCGGTGTTATCTGGGGCAACACTTTTCACCTACCATTTTACATACCCCTCCCCTTTCAGCCAACATCATGTCAAGTGCCATTCTATTCTGGAAAACCATGTGGGTAGTGGGGCCAAGTTGTTCTGCCATTCCCTTGAATGCCTGCACAGTATCATTAACAAACCATTGCTGGTTGTAGTACAGGTAATTAACCCAATCAGCATTTTTGTTGATAGTGACAATGGGGGCAAAGAATGACTCAAAACCTCAAGAAAAGTCTTCACAGGGTCTCTTGCCTTGAACTCATTAGGTATCCCACGGGACTCCTATCCAGATACACATGGGGGTCGACATTTCCCCCTGGGCCTCTCTTACATCTCCCCTCGGTCAGCAAGGGGAAATGTATCTGCTCGGTCACCTTATTGGAGGGGGTAATAAGGAAAGGCATTATAATTTTTACCAAGGTAAATAGGCCTCTCCATGATTGTCAAAGTTTATGTCTTATTTTCCCATCTCCACATAGCCAGAACACATCTCCCACACTATGTGACTGATTAAACAAATAAAATAAGAGTCAGGGATGGTGGAACTACCATTATTGGCACAAAAACCTGGACTGAAAATGCCTACATTCTCAGTGCCACTAGGCAGGGAATAACAGGTGTAGTTCCCGGGGTAAACTTCTATTCCAGGTTCTGGGGACACAGTCTGGGTTAGTATAGGATAGTTTCTTTTCCAGATTTCACATTCCCCCTCTTAAGTCCTATTGCTGTATATGCTAAGGAAACACCCCTCCTCCTCCAGGGGCAGGGTCAAAGGTACAGGGCCCAGATGAGGACGGGAAGCTGCACAAACATAGTGTTCTGGCTCTGTGCCGTATAATGAGCCCATTTAACCCATAAATTGGTGTTACTGTCAAACCCTGTCTCAGAGGCAAAAGTATCCTCAGGGGAAGGGTTGGTCATGACCTGGACCTCTTGCAGTGACAATTTTCTTATCCAAGGGGTCATTTGGGGGAAGTGTTGGGGCTCGGGGCTTACCCCAACACTGGACATGTCCCGGGAGTAAAACCTTCTATAGTGATGGTAAAAGTTGAGCAGGGATCTCTCCCTTTGGCCTAAAAGCGGCAGATGTGTGGGGTGGTGACCCTATCCTTATTTATCCCTATCATACACATAAACATTTAAAACAGCAAATATAAAAGCAGAAGCATTAAAAGTATTGACTAGTATTTATATTGACTAATTCAATTCAAAAGAACGCTTTCCCTCATGATCTTTACCACGACCAATTACAGGGATTAGGTCAGCCATATAGCACCATCCTTTCAGCTCTAGTGGGAACCAAGGGTAACACACTTTCCCCACAACAAATGTAGATGTTATTACACAAGCTTATGCCTTGTGTTATGCTCCTATTTCTAAACTTCCTTTATATTCTCCTCCATCAAAACATTATAAGAAATTCAGTTAGGCACGTACAGATTAATCAAAATAAAATTCCAGCCAGTTGCGTTGTACTGGGCATTGCTCTCAGCTGGCTTAGTAATATTAAACTAAGAATGGGATTTTCACTTCCCTGTTAGATTTCCTAAACTTAAAACCAGCAGTCTGGGTTGTGGGTCTTATATCTGAAACCCAATCATTTCTCATTTGGTTTTTATAAATTAAAGGTCTGAGTGAGATTTAAAGGCATAGCTATCAACTTTGGATTCATTGTTCGGACACTTTTGGACATGCAGGGGCTCTAAGCGGCCAATTCTTATTTTGCTCTGTGCCACATCACTATATGTCAACCTTGTCCCTCTTTTACCTAATTTCTCTAATTTTACTTTTCCCACATACACCTTGAGTGGGGCCCAACACCTGTGGGTCATAAATGCATAAAGTAAGCACATATATTATCACAAAAAGAATAAAAGCAAGTATTAAAAGTCTAGCCATTTCAGCCCCATAGTCCAGCAAATAAGGCCTGGTCAAGGGCTTTGTCTGTTCTTCCTTCTTCGGGGACCCTAGATCCCCCGCATTAGTCATCATCTTCATGCTTGTCCTGTGCTCTAGGTAGCGGTGTCTGCTTCTTGCTTGGGCATTTCTTCACTCGGCACCCACGACTGGCAATCCTCCACTAGGACTGGTTCTGGTCACTGCGATCACCGTGGCAGCCTTGCTTCCTTCTGCGATTCAGCTACTGGATCACAGCCGTCACCTACTTCAAAAGGATGGATGGACATCTGTGAAGAAAAAGAGAGATACGAGAAAGAGTGGTGCAAGCCATATTTTTTACAACATTTTCCAAAGTTTTAATCAGCTTCCTCTCATATACTTCCTATATCAGGTCTAGGTCCCCTCTTTCTAACATAAAGGGGCACCCTAGCCCAGGGAGTGGGGAATGGTCTTCCCATTAAAACCTTGAATGATGACTACCCAGTAACCTTAGGAGGGGCCATTTTAATTTCTACCAATCCTACTCCTGGAAGTATCCTTTTACATTTAGCATAAGTTCCCTCCTGTAGCTTAATTTATCCTCTCTGGTCCTATTTATTTATTTATATTTTTTTCCCAACTATTCCAGGGCTCTGAGTGTGGTAAGGGATGTGAAACTTCCACTCTATCCTAAGGGTTTTCTACTAAATCCTGACATACCTTCACAGTGAAGGACAGCCTATTTGGATTTACCCACTAAGGGGCATCCCCATTTAGGAATATTCTCTTGTGTGAGAATTCTTACCACAGTCCTGGCATCTTCCCTCGTCATCACAAAAAGTTCAACTCACCTTGGGAACATATCCACTATCACAAAAAGGTACTCCTGTCTTTTCCCTAAACTAAGCATGTGAGTAAAGTCAATCCTCAGATGTGTGAACAGGGTTGTTGAAATGTCAGGTGCTCATTTCTTGCTTTCTGTGGGTTAAAAAAGAGGTGCAGCACTAGCAGCTGCACAGTTTCCCTAGTTTTCCCTTCTTTGCATAAAGTCCATGGACATTTGTGCACTCCTGCCTTTCTCCAATCCTCCCTGTCCTTTTTACTAGCATATGTTTGTAAGTCAGTCAAAGTCTGGTCAGGGAGTGGTATGTCTGGTGTTAGCTTGTGCATTTGCATGTTTGCTGTTTGCGTGTATGTTCATAAGAAGGAAAAACAAATTGTGAGCAGTAAAGTTGTATCATGTCACGAAAAGTAAAGGTTTCTACCATTTCTACTACTACTACACACAAGGCCAGGGCTATGAGACACACAGGCATTGCCCTGTACCTGCCCAGGGACCACCTTTGAGAATAAAAAACAACAGGGCACCTCCATGCTCTTATACTGGGCCCATGCACATGGTTGTACAAATCCTGGCAACTAAATGACATCTTGCCATAATCGGGAAAACCTAACCCTGGGGCTATCACCATATCATTTCTCAAATACATAAAACATTGCACATTACACATTTCATTTAACCATTTCAGGGTGTCAGGTTTATCAACATACATTTCAGCTCTCGATATGCTGTCATAACATGAACAATCTAGAATCCATTGGTGGCAGCAACCAATCATACCAAAGAAGGTTAGCATGTCCTTCCTGGTAAGTGGGCAGGGCAGACCCACGACAGCAGCTATTCTCTTATGGCTTATTTTTCTTTGTGATTGGGAAAGTACAAAACCCAGGTATTCAAGCTTTTCCTGACACCATTACAACTTTTTAGACACTTTATAATCACTTACAAAAAGACAATTCAAATGATCCCTCTTGTCCCACAGGGTGGCCTCCCGATCAAAACTGCAGAGGAGAAAACTGTCTGCAGTAGGACGAAACCATGGCTGGGTGTCCAGGCTTTAAGAGGAGGACCATTGCACCATTACACAAAAAAACTATTTACCAATACACATAAGCCTAGGGCAAATGTGACCTAAAAGCAAAGATGGGCTGTGTCTCCTCGTCCACTGGGACGCTGAAAAAACTATTTCTTAAATCAATGTTGCTATTCCAGCCCGTGTCACGAGGTGAGAAGAGATGGCAGACAGGCACTAAAAGGGGCAGTTGGCATTTTTAAACAATTTATGTCCCTGAGATCTTAGACAAGTCTCATGGTTTCATTGTGGCTTTGTAAAATATTCTGGTAATAAAATCCCACATCCAGGGCTTATCTGGTTTAAGTCTGCATACAACCTTTCTTAAGTTTTATTGTGAAACTATGTATGATTCCCTGTTTAGCCTGAAGGGGGTCAGAAATTTGTAAGGGCGGTGTATTTATCTCCATTGCTTGTGCTGCTGAAATCTGCTACTCTCAGCGCGTATTATCTCTGTCTCTCCCCACACACACACAGACACACACACACATTCTGTTCTTGCCAGCTTGCGTGCTTTTAACCCATACACTGTCACACAGCATGGGATGTCTCTAAAATAATTTCATATTAGCCCAAACTTATGTGGATCCTAACAAAGCATCTTATGATTCTCCCACATTGTATCCTGACCTTTTTCAGCACTTAGGCTTCTATATAAACTTTCTTCAACTAATTTTACTCCTAGTATTTGCAGCGGGACCCCAATAGAAAACCCAGCTGTCATCTTTAACTAGTTCATTTTTCTGTTTGTGTTCCTTTTTATCTAGCGGAGAAACATCAGCAGACAGCTTCTGTCTATCGCTGCTCATTTGTTTCCTGACTCTTCTATCTCTTCCTGAGTAAAGGAGGGATAGAGGCTGTTTTTCTTAGGTGGCACGTAAGGTGAGGGGCAGATACTTTTAGCCCTAAACTCTTGTTTACATTTTATTTTAAATGTGTTCCTAGTTTGTGTTCTAGGGCATGAAACCCAGGGGACTCTTTTTTGGGGGGTTTTAAACCAATAGGAAGCATGTTTTAACCCATTTCCACCTTCCTTCTTTATATAATCTTTATCCCAGTTTGGGTCTCCTTGATAATACGGGAACCTTTCCAGTCCACCCCGCCAAATTATCAACAAAAGGCAGCGTGTAGTATGCTCCTCCAGTTAACCTCTCTACATAGTGGATACAGTCCTCTCCTACATGGGGCAATCTAGATTCATTCTGCCCCATGACTACAGCTTATCACTCTACACAAACAGTTGCCTGGGTCTTGCTCACCTTCAAGACCGCCCAACAACACAAAACAAATAATCTTATTACTCTATTTTTCAGAAAGAAAAAGGTTTCAGTGGTCAGGTAAACTCACAGTTAACAGACAAATCTACTCCCAAATCACAAATAACCAAAATGTATATAGCGCGCTTCAAATAACCAAGCGGCGGTTCCCTAGAGGCACAAGGGCACAAGTCCTTTAACCTTCCCTCGGGGTTAAGCGTATAAATCACTTACCCCCTTCAAGGAGACTTGCCCCGCATAACTCCACCACTGAAAAAATATCATCTGCCCCTATTTCCCGGCAGATACCTAAGAGCGACTCCCACTGAGTCCTCTACCTGGGATTACCTTATTTGTCTGTAGACCAGAGTTACCTTCACACTTCAGACGTCCGGAGCCCACACCATGCGCAAGAAAGACACATAACAGCTATTCTCGGTGTGAACTGTTTATTACATGTTGATTTTCAGTATATAAAGCATGATAATGCCTAGGCGGGGAAAAGCTCCTAATAAGGTTCTAAAGTGGACATTTGCTTTTTAATTGGAGTAATTGTATCAATAATCTGCTGTCCGAGGTGTGTGTTAGGCGTGACTATACATCAGCCCACCGTACGTCATGGGACTTCCCAGAGACCAACTTACCCATGGACATTTCTCAGAAAAAGTTTGTTATGTTCTATTCTGCAGTCAGCACATTCCGTTCACACAGATAATGGCTGAGGCTCCGTTATTCTCACAGTTGAACCTTAAAGTAATTCTCTAAGTGTAAGCCTTGCAGTAGCCATTTTGTTACTCTATACCTATGCATCCTTTCAGATTTAGATTAAAGAGGGGACCTATCTCTACAGCTTATATTGTGTCTGGCCCCCTCATAGCCTATAATGTGATAGATGGGCCCCTAGAGTTTTTGTTGTCCTACACAGTATGGTCTGATTTTTAAGTTAGCCTGGTTGCTGTGGAGTCTCAGAGGTTTGGTTTAAACTAGGTGGCAAACCATCACACATTGTATGGGGCCCAGACATTGTTGCTGAATAAGGCCCAAAATTTTCAGATGGTCGCCCTGGTTGCCTGCATTGTCTGATGGCTTACGAAGATTGCTCAATGAGAAGGCTTCATTTATATGATGTATGATATTGTTATATTGCACATAAAGTACTTTTCTTCTGGTCGGGTCTCCAGGGATAAAGAGATCATTAGAGATGTTTCCTAGCTGGATATGAAAAGGAGAAAAGACTCTGCCTTTTATTTAAAAAAAATTTTGTTAGATATGTTTAAAAAAAATACATGGTGTCTGCCCCAAAAGGCAACCTGCCTGAACACCAGACATAAGAACTTGTAACCAAGGGCACAGAGGCCATGTTTATTGACCCCTGCCAGCTCTTATGCCCTTTGGTATGTATTCAGGACTCCACGGCACCCATACTGATAGGCACCGGGCTCTTCCGCACCCCAGATGGCCCAAATGGGGGTGTGCTGTAGCAGCATGTTACCCGCCAATGCTGGAAGGTGACATATAGGCTTCACAACCTGTTGGACTGGTATGGGGGTCCACGAAGCATCTATGTTACTGAAAGGATACGTAGGTACAAAGTAACAAAATGGCTACTGCCTGGCTTATGCTTAAGGGGATTGCTTTAAAACTCCAAGGGTGAGAATAACGGAGTGACCGTTATCTCTGGGAATGGAATGTGCAGACAGAAGAACATAACAATCTGTTTCTGTGAGAAATGGCCATGGGTAGGTGAATGTCTGGAAAAACCCATGACACACAATGACATACAATGGGGTGATGTACAGCCACCCCCAGCACACACCCCTGACAGCAAGATGTTGATACAGCTACTCCAATTAAAAGGCAAATGTCCACTTTAGAACCTTTTCCCCGCCTAGGCCTTATCATGCTTTATATACTGAAAATCATGACGTAATAAACAGTTCACACCGAGAATAGCTGTTATGTGTCTTTCTTGCGCTTGGTGTGGGCTCCGGAGCTCTGAAGTGTGAAGGTAACTCTGGTCTACAGACAAATAAGGTAATCCCAGGTAGAGGACTCAGTGGGAGTCGCTCTTAGGTGTCTGCCGGTAATAGGAGCAGATATTTTTTCAGTGGTGGAGTTTATGCGGGGCAAGTCTCCTTGAAGGGGGTAAGTGATTTATACGCTTAACCCCGAGGGAAGGTTAAAGGACTTGTGCCCTTGTGCCTCTCGCAGTCTTGGCGAGTTGTGCCCTTGTGCCTCTCGCAGTCTTGGCGAGGTGTTGCGGGGTTCGTAGGGAACCGCCGATTGGTTATTTGAAGCGCGCTATATAAATTGTGATTATTTGTGATTTGGGAACATTTTTGTCTGTTTACTGTGAGTTTACCTGACCACTGAAACCTTTTTCTCTCTCTCTCTGACAATAGAGTGTTAAGATTATTTGTTTGTGTGGATTGATAAGTGTGAAGGTGAGCACGCTTTAAACCACGGATATTGTCATTTGCTAATTTGTCATTTGTTAACTGATAATGGGTCAGTCTGAGTCTAAAGTGCCCCATGTGGGAGAGGATTGTATTCACTATGTAGAGAGGTTAACTGGAGGAGCATACTACATGCTGCCTTTTGTTGATAATTTGGGGTGGACTGGAAAGGTTCCCGTATTATCAAGGAGACCCAAACTGGGATAAAGATTATATAAAGAAGGGAGGTGGAAATGGGTTAAAACATGCTTCCTATTGGTTTAAAACTAGTTATAAACTAGTTATAGAGGACATCCAATCCTGGGTTTCATGCCCTGGAACACAAACTAGAAACAAATTTAAAATTAAATGTAAACAAGAGTTTAGGGCTAAAAGTAACTGTCCCTCACCTTGCGTGCCACCTAAGAAAAACAGCCTCTATCCCTCCTCTACTCAGGAAGAGATGAAAGTCTTAATAATCACAGAAGTTAGGAAACAAATGAGCAGCGATAGACAGAAGCTGTCTGCTGATGTTTCTCCGCTAGATAAAGAGGAACACAGAGAAAAATGAACTAGTTAAAGATGACAGCTGGGTTTTCTATTGGGGTCCCGCTGCAAATACTAGGAGTAAAATTAGTTGAAGAAAGTTAATATAGAAGCCCAACTGCTGAGAAAAGGTCAGGATACAATGTGGGAGAACCATAAGATGCTTTGTTAGGATCCACATAAGATTGGACTAATATGAAATTATTTTAGGGACATCCCATGCTGTGTGACAGTGTATGGGTTAAAAGCACGCAGGCTGGCAGGAACGGAATGTGTGTGTGTGTGGGGGGAGAGACGGAGATAAATACACCGCCCTTACTAATTTCTGACCAACTTCAGGCTAAACAGGGAATCATACATATTTTCACAATAAAACTTAACAAGAAAGGTTGTATGTAGACTTAAACTAGATAAGCCCCTGGATGTGGGATTTTTTATTGCCAGGAGATTTTTTAAAAAAGGCCACATTGAAACCATGAGATTTGTCTAAGATCTCAGGGACATAAATTGTTTAAAAATGCCAACTGCCCTTTTTAATGCCTGTCTGCCATCTCTTCTCACTTCGTGACATGGGCTGGAATAGCAACATTGATTTAAGAAATTGTTTTTTTTCAGCGTCCCAGTGGACGAGGAGACACAGGCCATCTTTGCTTTTATGTCACATTTGCCCTAGGCTTATGTGTATTGGTAAATCGTTTTTTTTTTTTTTTTGTGTAATGGTGCAATTGTCCTCCTCTTAAAGTCTGGACACCCAGCCATGGTTCCGTCCTACTGCAGACAGTTTTCTCCTCTGCAGTTTTGATTGGGAGGCCACCCTGTGGGATAAGAGGAATCATTTGAATTGTCTTTTTGTAAGTGATTATAAAGTGTCTAAAGAGAAGTTGTAATGGTGTCAGGAAAAAGTTGGAGTACCTGGGTTTTGTGCTTTCCCAGGGACAAAGAGAAATAAGCTATAAGAGAATAGCTGCTGTCGTGGGTCTGCCCTGCCCACTTACCAGGAAGGACATGCTAAACTTCCTTGGTATGATTGGTTGCTGCCACCAGTGGATTATAGATTGTTCATGTTATGACAGCATATTGAGATCTGAAATGTATGTTGATAAACCTGACACCCTGTAATGGTTAAAGGAAATGTGTAATGTGCAATGTTTTGTGTATTTGAGATATGATAGCCCCAGGGTTAGGCTTTCCCGATTATGGCAAGATGTCATTTTGTTGCCAGGATTTGTACAGCCATGTGCAGGGGCCCAGCATAAGAACATGGAGGTGCCCTGTTGTTGTTTTTTTCTCAAAGGTGGTCCCTGGGCAGGTACAGGGCAATGCCTGTGTGTCTCATAGCCCTGGCCTTGTGTGTAGTGTTAGTAGAAATGGCAGAAACCTTTACTTTTTGTGACATGATACAACTTTACTTTACTACTCACAATTTTTTTTCCTTCTTAAGAACATACACGCAAACAGCAAACATGCAAATGCCCATGCTAACACCAGACATACCCCTCCCTGACCAGACTTTGACTGACTTACGAACATATGCTAGTAAAAAGACAGGGAGGATTGAGGAAAGGCAGGAGTGCACAAATGTCCATGGATTTTTTGTGATAAGAGGGAAAAAACTAGGGAAACCGTGCAGCTGCTAGTAGTGCACCTTTTTTTTTTAACCCACAGAAAGCAAGAAATGAGCACCTGACATTCCAACAACCTTGTTCACAAATCTGCGGATTTGCTTTTTCTCACATGCTTAGTTTAGGGAAAAGACAGGAGTACCTTTTTTGTGATAGTGGATATGTTCCCAAGGTGAGTTGAACTTTTTGTGACGACGAGGAAAGATGCCAGGACTGTGGTAAGAATTCTCACACAAGAGAATATTCCTAAATGGGGATGCCCCTTAGTGGGTAAATGGGTAAATCCAAATAGGCTGTCCCTCACTGTGAAGGTATGTCAGGATTTAGTAGAAAACCCTAAGGATAAAGTGGAAGTTTCACATACCTTACCACCCTCAGAGCCCTGGAATAGTTGGGAAAAATAAATAAATAAATAGGACCAGAGAGGATAAATTATAAATTAAGCCACAGGAGGGAACTTATGCTAAATGTAAAAGGGTACTTCCAGGAGTAGGATTGGTAGGAATTAGAATGACCCCTTCTAAGGTCACTGGGTATTCATCATTTAAGGTTTTAATGGGAAGACCATTCCCCACCCCCTGGGCTAGGGTGCCCCTTTATGTTAGAAAGAGGGGACCTAGACCTGATATAGGAAGAATATGTGAGGAAGCTGATTAAAACTTTGGAAAATGTTGAAAGAAATATGGCTTGCACCTCTCTGTCTCGCATCTCTCTTTTTCTTCACAGAAGTCCCTCATCCATCCATCCATCCTTCTGAAGTAGGTGACGGTTGTGATCCAGTAGCTGAATCGCAGAAAGAAGCAAGGCTGCCACGGTGATCGCAGTGACTAGAACCAGTCCTAGTGAAGGATTGCCAGTCGTGGGTGCCGACTATGATGACTAATGCGGGGGATCTAGGGTCCCCGAAGAAGGAAGAACAGACAAAGTCCTTGACCAGGCCTTATTTGCTGGACTCTGGGGCTGAAATGGCTAAACTTTTGATACTTGCTTTTATTCTTTTTGTGATAATATATGTGCTTACTTTATGCATTTATGACCCACATGTGTTAGGCCCCACTCAAGGTGTATGTGGGAAAAGTAAAATTAGAGAAATTAGGTAAAAGAGGGACAAGTGAAGGTGACCTCCTAAGATGCTACTTCTAAAGTTCATAGATGCCTATGCCTGAAAGTCCAGTGTTGGATCTGTAGTAAATTACACCCTGAAATATTACAGGTCATTTGATATCTATCAAAAGAAATTTGGGAAAGATTACCGCGCTAAAATTTGTTATAGTGTTTGCAGACAAGTATTGTTATGTTCTACAAAGGAGAACTGCTCAACGTGCTATGACCCAAATATCCCAGTAGGTCCAAGGTTGACATATAGTGATGTGGCACAGAACAAAATAAGAATAGACCGCTAAGAGCCCCTGCATATCCAAAAGTGTCCAAACAATGAATCCAACGTTGATAGCTATGCCTTTAAATCTCACTCAGACCTTTAATTTATTAAAACCAAATGAGAAATGATTGGGTTTCAGATATAAGACCCACAACCCAGACTGCTGGTTTTAAGTTTGGGAAATCTAATAGGGAAGTGAAAATCCCATTCTTAGTTTAATATTTCTAAGCCAGCTGAGAGCAATGCCCAATACAACGCAACTGGCTGGAATTTCATTTTGATTAATCTGTACGTGCCTAACTGAATTTCTTATAATTTCTGCATTTCTTATAATGTTTTGATGGAGGAGAATATAAAGGAAGTTTAGAAATAGGAGCATAACATGAGGCATGAGCTTGTGTAATAACATTTACATTTGTTGTGGGGAAAGTACGTTACCCCTGGTTCCCACTAGAGATGAAAGGATGGTGCTATATGGCTGACCTAATCCCTGTAATTGGTCGTGGTAAAGATCATGAGGGAAAGCGTTCTTTTGAATTGAATTAGTCAATATCAATACTAGTCAATACTTTTAATAATTCTGCTTTTATATTTGCTGTTTAAAATGTTTATGTGTATGATAGGGATAAATAAGGATAGGGTCCCCACCCCACACATCTGCCACTTCCAGGCCATAGGGAGAGATCCCTGCTCAACTTTTACCCTCACTATAGAAAATCCTTCCCCCTCAGACAATGGGACCTATTGGTTTTTTGTTCCTGTAGTGGCTGCTCAGATTGGGGAAGAAGGTTTTACTCCAGGGATATGTCCAGTTTTAGGAGTAAGCCCCGAGCCCCAACACTTCCCCCAAATGACCCCTTGGATAAGAAAATTGTCACTGCAAGAGGTCCAGGTCATGATGACCAACCCTTCCCCTGAGGATACTTTTGCCTCTGAGACAGGGTTTGACAGTAACACCAATTTATGGGTTAAATTGGCTCATTATACGGCACAGAGCCAGAACACTATGTTTGTGCATCCGCCCGTCTTCATCTAGGCCCTGTACCTTTGACCCTGCCCCCGGAGGAGTAGGGGTGTTTCCTTAGCATATACAGCAATAGGACCTAAGAGGGAGAATGTGAAATCTGGAAAAGAAACTATCCTATACTAACCCAGACTGTTTCCCCGGGACCTGGAATAGAGGTTTACCCCGGTAACTACATCTGTTATTCCCGGCCTAGTGGCACTGTGAATGTAAGCATTTTCAGTCCAGGTTTTTGTGCCAATAATGGTAGTTCCACCATCCCTGACTTATTTGTTTAATCAGTCACATAGTGTGGGAGATGTGTTCTGGCTATGTGGAGATGGGAAAATAAGACATAAACTTCGACAATCATGGAGAGGCCAATGTACCTTGGTGAAAATTATAATGCCTTTCCTTATTAACCCCTCCAATAAGGTGACCGAGCAGATACATTTCCCCTTGCTGACCGAGAGGCCTAGGGGGAAACGTCCACCATGGCATTCCAGAATAGAATGGCCTTAGATGTGCTCTCCAAAATCTCCAGCCATATACCAAGACTAAGGCTTGCTTGAATCAGTTTGCTCAGGCTTAGAATAGAGGTGAAAGTTTCACTTTAAGACACTTACATATCCATGTAATCATTTAGCAGAAACTGGACATTTCATTATTATTATTATTATAACCTAGCTAGAGATGTGCCCTATCTAATGTCAGTCTGTACGCTTCAGGAGACAGCATCAAGGCCGCCTCTAATTCCTTCTCTTGTTTAGGAACTTACTGTATTGTTTATGTTTATGCCTACGTGCAAAATGTCCTGTTAATAGTTGCTCCCCGAAGGGAGGGGTAAGGAGCAATTCTGTATACTGCTCTATATATTCTTTGCTGTGTAAAAAAAAAGTTAAAGGAGTCTGTGAGCCAATAGGGCTGAGTCCCCTGCCCATGACCGTTGACACCCCCAGACACCTACCAGGGAATGGAACTCCAGTTCCTGGAAGGGAGAAGAGAAGCCCTAGGACTGGGGTCAAGACCCAGGTTCCATGAGAAGACGATGCCCCTATACTTTATTTCAATACCTCATCCCATGTAGTGACGTATATTTTTGATTTATGCGATATGGTCAATTGTACTAGTCAGTCACACTCTCGACTCTTAGGGGATTATCGTTCACAATACTACATGTGTGTAACTGATAATTATTGGGGTAAAGCGTGTTACTACTGGGGGGCAGTGGGATGGAACACTAATAAGGGAGGATTACCAGGGAACTGGGGCTATAGACCCCAAAGTGCTCTGGATAGAAAAGATAGCAGTGGGAAATCCCTTCTTTCACGTATGACGTTGCTTAGAAAGGGTTCGGAAAGCTGCCCATATCGACAGGATACCGCAGCGTTAAGATGTAATACTGTAATATTGAATATTGAGAACCCCTCAGCGGGAGATGCCGGGCTATACTGGATAGGCTCCCACACGGCAGGGGGCTGTGGCAGTACCACCGTGTGTACTCAGATTATTATTATCATTATGCTCATCATAATTACAGTAGTAGCTTTTAAGATTATAATGTGTGTAGTTGCCATGCGTGCTAGCAAGGCCCAAGAAGAATATGAGAAGGCAATGGGCGAGTCAGCGACTTAGAAGTCATTGACTCGAAGAAGGGGCTGAAAGGATACGTAGGTACAAAGTAACAAAATGGCTACTGCCTGGCTTATGCTTAACGGGATTGCTTTAAAACTCCAAGGGTGAGAATAACGGAGTGACCGTTATCTCTGGGAATGGAATGTGCAGACAGAAGAACATAACAATCTGTTTCTGTGAGAAATGGCCATGGGTAGGTGAATGTCTGGAAAAACCCATGACACACAATGACATACAATGGGGTGATGTACAGCCACCCCCAGCACACACCCCTGACAGCAAGATGTTGATACAGCTACTCCAATTAAAAGGCAAATGTCCACTTTAGAACCTTTTCCCCGCCTAGGCCTTATCATGCTTTATATACTGAAAATCATGACGTAATAAACAGTTCACACCGAGAATAGCTGTTATGTGTCTTTCTTGCGCTTGGTGTGGGCTCCGGAGCTCTGAAGTGTGAAGGTAACTCTGGTCTACAGACAAATAAGGTAATCCCAGGTAGAGGACTCAGTGGGAGTCGCTCTTAGGTGTCTGCCGGTAATAGGAGCAGATATTTTTTCAGTTACCTGCCAGCATCAGTGGGTGACATGCCACTACCCCTCATATTACCCGCACCCCCATTTGGGACAGCACGGTCCCCAGCCCCCACGTGCTAAAAATGTAAAATGTGTGAGGTCCCCCCTTTTGGTAGATAGCAGAGGGTGCTGTAAAGAGCACCGATGGTACAGGGGAGGCCTACTGCAGAACACTAGAAGACACAGCTGACTGGAGGATGACGCTGCACAGCACTGGATAGAAGAAAGAAGACAGGACCGATGGGTAGTTTAAATTTTCATTTCTCTAGTTTCTTTATTTTACATACTTTGGATGAACTGGTAT
The DNA here is from genome assembly GCA_027917425.1 of Gastrophryne carolinensis. NCBI lineage: Eukaryota > Metazoa > Chordata > Amphibia > Anura > Microhylidae > Gastrophryne > Gastrophryne carolinensis. The sequence goes on from CM051235.1 coordinate 619,938,763, forward strand.
GGGGGTTTAGGGGACCCCCATACCAGTTCAACGGACTAAGGTGCCTTCATGTAACCTGCCAGCATTTGGGACAATTGAGATGTGGATGAGTCTGGTGCCCATCTGCAAAAGGACTGGGTTCTTTCAGGGGCACCCACAGCACCCCTGGAAGAGCCCCAAACCCATACTGAAGGCCATAATGGCTTATAACCTACAGGGCCAGAGGACAGCCCTGGTTTACAAGCCCTTATGCCTGCTGCCTTAGCTGGTTGTCTTTTGATAGAGCACCCCACTTTTTTTGTTAAAAAATAATTGCATCCAAAAAAAAATGTCAGCTGTTATTTAATGGGGGTCCACGGGAAAAATACACACACACACACGTTTTAATGTTCTAATTTAAACTACTTATCAGTCCCTGTCTTCTTTATTCTGTCCGAGACCGGATCTAGTGGCATGTTTTTATTAATGAAATCTAGTAAAACTCACTGACAGTGATTGATTTATTCAACCTAGTCACGGTCACATTTTATGCCCTCCCTAAGGTCCACAAGTCTATTGTGGTCCCGCCGAGATGGCCGATCATGTCTGGGATGTCTCATTAAGAGGACGAGTACATCTACATTGACTACTTTTTACAACCTTTTGTCCGTGAACTCCCCTCTTATGTCAGCGATACTTCCCATTTACTGGAAGTGGTGGATAGGCTGACACTCCCGGAGGGGTCTCTCTTAGAGACCCTGGATGTGGAAGCCCTTTATTCCAGTATTCCATATCATCAAGGCCTCCAAGCAATTTCTGAATACTTGAATGAGAAGAGCATTTATCAACAAGACCATTGTGCCTTTCTGCTGCAACTTCTTCTGTTTGTCCTCTCCCATAGCTTCTACCAGCAGTATCTTTACCACCAGGTACAGGGTACAGTGATAGGGAAAACTTGTGCTCCATCTTAAGCCAACCTGTACCTGGGCTGGTGGAAGAGGGAGTTGTGGTGATAGGACGACCTGTTGTATCTGTGCCATGTAGTTACGTGGCACACATAGATGATACCTTTTTCATCTGGACTGGGTCAGAGGAACTTCTGACAGACCTTGTCAGCATACTTAACCAGAACAAATATAATCTACGATTTACGCTAGATTATAGTAATACGGAAATTGCCTTCCTTGTTTCAAAGATTATGTACCATGAGGGATACTTAATTACTAACTTCTAACACAAGCCGTCAGCCACGAACAATATTCTAAGAGCTTCATGCTCTCATCCTGCAGCCTTATTTAGAAGAAAGAAAGGCTTCTCCAGAGAGGCTATAACAAAAAAAAAAACTCTGCCTACAGATGGGGACAGGGATCGGAACCATCTTTTACAAGGAAAAGAGAGAAGATGTTTAGATCTGATACTCCCTCCTTTATAATGACATATACAGTACAACAGAGAGAAATTAGGGATATTTAAAAAAAATGCAAAATTATACCAGAAAATTCTTCAATTACATCATTGTGTAGGTAAAAAAAAATCTTGCCGTGGCATCATGAAATGTACATTCCTATACATTGCCATACATACATTTTACAGGGGAAAATGGTAGTATTACCTAATGGTAAGCAATTTGAGGTTTGACTTTTCATCAACTGTAAAACTAATTATGTTATCTACCTTCTTAGTTGTTCCTGCCCATGTTTTTATGTGGGGAAAACCAATCGTAAATTTAGTGAATATATGACCATATATCATATACCTATGATATTCAGAAACAATCCTAATAGGAAGGCATTTTGCCCTGAAACATGATAGCAACACCTAAAGCCTCAAATTTCATAGCTTAGAATGCCTACATTAAACCATATGGGTGGGGGTATGGTAATGCGAACCCTTCAGGCAGAAACAAAGTGGATCTATAAAACATGGCCTAATTTGCCACTGGATTTGAATGAAAATATTTGTTTTTCCCCCTTCTTGTAGAGGACAATCATAAGTTGTTTTTTTGTTAAGTAGCTAATTTGTTAGATGATGGAAAGTGTTAATTCATTATTGTTATATTTTGTGAACATTGTTATATTTTGTGAACATGTTGGTTTAGGAATTGATTAACTTATTATTTTTTGGCAAAAAAACTTTTGGTACCAAGGGCAACTGTAGGATATTTATTATCGAGCTGGCTGCTGCAGAGAGAGCATTGGGCCTGATGCAGAGCCTCCTCTGAACTGCCCTTAAAACCTTCCGATTGTCCGGGGCACCCGTTTGAATCGTGGCTCAAATGTGATGCAGAGCCTCCGTCGGAATGGCTCCCTAACTGATCCGTCAATTTCACTTTACTCGGAAAGCTTTTTTTGCTCTCTCGGGTGCCTTCAACTTGATCGGGGCTCCCGTTCACGTTCACACGGGCGGCCCGTTTTTCCCTGATTTTTCCTGCCTTTTTGAACGTACCTGCTTGGTTTCCGTCGTATTTGACCTTCCATTTTGGTGGTTTTAGCAAGTATACTTACACCTCCATGGCTCTTCAGTTGCCAATCTGGCTACACGCAAGCGCACATCCCTAAACCTCCATTGGAATATACATATGGCAACCACTGCCAATTTGACACATATATATATATATATTTCTGTTACATTTTTGTTGTTCCTTTTTCCTTGCCATTAATGCATACCTTAATTCTTTCTGATTGTTTTTGTTTTATTGTCCCATATCTAAACCTTTTGTGTCATGTAAATGTGTGATGATGTTGTGTGATTGTACATTTGCAGGAAAGACAACACACAAAATCTTTTTATTTGTTTTTAATTCAAACGTTGTTTTTATTTTTTTTTGGATTTGGATTTTTCATATTTTTTTTTTTTTTTGGCAAAACTAAAAAACAATTAAAATTTTTATGCAAAATAAAAAACATTAGGCCTCGGGGTCTTGTGCCTGTGGTTTTCTAGTATCTGTGAATGATAAACAACATTAGTTTAGCATTGTTTTTATGGTTTGGTTGGGCGTGTTTTTTTGGGGGGCCCTTTTTAAACCGGACCTTCAGCGTGATTTAATGAAAAGCCCAAACTCTTTAAAAACGATTCCGCAGCATCATCTGTTAAAAAAAGATACAAGGACCCACCATTAATCCACAAAATACATTAACAAGTTTCCTGGCCTAAAGTCACTTTATTAACCTCTTGCTGCCTCACATTGCCCTAGTTCTGCTATCTGCATGTAGCCTAGTTTGTAGCTGCGTACATGTGTTAAACTAAGGTGGGCTTGTATTTAACGTGACAAACTAAGTTGTTTCAGACTATTCTTGCACTTTGTTTTTTTTTTATTATAAGGAATGTGTGCGCGCACATAAACGCACGCTCGCATACTCACATCCATGATGATGTCGTCCTGCTCCTGTGTAAAGATGGCATAGCTCCTGGTATAGCTCTGACGTTCCCCCGCAGTGACATGCAGGACATCCCAAATTGGAATGCCCCAGAGACATGATGCCTGTAACCCAGCCCTGGATTTCTTCACACTCCAAAGGGCTGGGTTACATGGGTTTTGGCCTGCTTTAAAACATCATGACCAAATCAGGTTAGGATGGAATAACCCACCTCCTTTACATTATTATTAAAGTAACACAGGTTCCCTCACATAAAGCAGAACAAAACCCAGAGCGGCCACTGGTCTTCCCCCTGGAAATCCCAGATCGGGATGCCCCACTGTGTGAAACCCTTTTTACAGAGACTTTACTCAGAAATGGCAGACTCCCTCTCTTAAAGTGGAACAAGCCATGATTAGTTTAATGACCTTTGCAGGCGTATATTGTAGTGCCCCACCAGTCTGATCAAGACAACAGAACCTCATCTTCAAGAGACCAAAGGCTCGCTCCACCACAGAGCGAGTCCTCCTGTGGGCAGTATTGTAGGGCTCCTCTGCCTGTGAAGATGGGTGCAGGATGGGGGTCAAAATAAAAAAAAAAAAAAAAAAGGTGTGCATTGCAACAATAGAAAAGAGGGACAAATAGGTGAGCGGGGTAGGGTTGGAGGAAAGGACATTTGTAATGAGCCTACATGCACATCCAACCTGTACACTCATTAAAAAAGTCTGGGGAATACTTCTTACATAAGAGGGCAAGAACATGACGCAATAGGGTTCTATCACTTAACCCATTTAATTTAAAGTTAAAAAATTAGGCAAAAAATATACTAACAAAAAAATTACCAAATAGTGTGTTAAGGGAAAAAACAAAGTCAGACAGGGTGGGCAACCAATACAAGTTTCATACACATACCCAGTAAGGCGGGTGAGCTCAAATAGGTGCAACCTGGTTTCTGCCATACTCAGCAGGACAAGACCGCGGAGCTGCCGCCGCTGATGTGCTCCAACAGAGGACTGAATTTTATTGCCCGAGTGCAAATACGGCTGCTCTGACTTGCCGTAAGTGAAGGCTCGGCGGCCCCGTTTCATTAGGCTGATTTCAATCGGAAAACAAGGCTCTGCATCACTGAAAAAAACGGGCCAATGAACGAGGCGTCCGTTTTGCCGGCAAACAGCCTCTTGCGAGCCGACAATCGGAAATGCGGCTGCGCGCACACCTGAGCGCATAAACGCACACTATCAAATCAACGTAGCACCCTTTCCTGACCCGATCAAAGCCCAAAACCAACGGGGAAACGCACGGGGGAACTGAACGGGGAGGCTCTGCATCGAGCCAATTGTTCTTAGAGCAGGGGCAGTTTAGGGATTTTGAACCACAGCATAGGATCAAAGACAGGACAGGAGAGGAAGTGGACACAGTGGGATGCTGAGGTGTTATCAGGGATGAGTGCTGCACTGGGATCTGCTGGTCATTGTAGTCCACCCTGTAAAGTCTGAAAACTTCAGTGAGAGTTTTCTAATTTTTTGGCCACCACTGTCTGGTTTAGCTGGCCCCTGTTACTGCATTGGGGAACTTAGGGTACACAGCGCCTTAGTGTTATATACAGTTTTAAAAAAAATCACCTGCCAAGGAATTTTTTTTTGGGGGGGGCAGCTATGTTTTAAGTGTGCACGCACATGTCAGCAGTCATGTGCCAAGACATAGTAAAAGTAGCACCATCAATTTGCCTTTGCCCAGCCATAGTAGTGGCAGCATCCATTTGCCCAGGGCCACCACTGATAGTAGTAGCAAAACAGCAACAATGTACGTAGTATTAGTAGCAACAGCAGTAAAGTACATGGTAGTAGTAGCAGCATCAGCAAGCCAGAGTGGTCCATTTCCTCCAGTGGACGTGTTATTTTGGACAATGCATCCATTGTGGACTGGTTAACTTGCTCTCGCTCATCTCAGGGGGAGGAAGACTCAATGACAGGTTCCAGTGGATTCTTTTTCCACTACAGCTACACATCTCAAAAGCAGCCTTCTCTTCCATCATCTCTCTCTTTACTGCCCCCTGCTAGTGGGGTGCCAGATTTTCTCAGCAGCCTGGTTGTTATGGATAGTGATGAGGAGAATTTGACAACAGTCAGTCTTTGGAGTGTGTTGCAGAGGTGGTGGAGGGGGAAGCGGTGTCTGAGACACATAGCTGTGGCATTGGGGGTGGTGTTAATATGGACATACTGACAGTTATGAAGGTGGTTGTGGTGTGGGGAGGAAAGTAGACCATAATAAAACATCAGAACAGGGAAGTGGCGGGGATCAGGAGGAGGAGTAGGATGATGTTGTTTTGAACAGGACCTGGAAACCAGGCAACAAGGAAGGGACATCGTCAGAGTAGGAGGGTACCTCTGGCACTAGCAGCAGCAAAGCACAGAACCAAGGTAGGGCCAGAACATCTACAAAATGGCACAGGGCTAGTTTTATATATATAGTCCACTAAGGAGCAGGTGACGGCAACACTTTTGCTTTTGTGGCTGCTCTGCTTCTAGGTCACATGACACATGCCCATAGCTGGCACAAGTGATCAATCTGGTCTTTAAATGTGTCTAAAACACATAAGATGGTCTGGTGAATGTTCTGGCCATGTTCAGAAGGGTATGTGTTCACTAAAGCCAATCTTATACCTTCAAACACGCTCTCTTAGACTTGCAGCACCAGAATGGTCTTCCCATACACTGCTTAATCTGCAATGTCCCCACACACTGGAATTCTACCCTACATATGCTGGACCACCTCTACCAGCAGTGCAAAGTGGTGAATGATTTTTTCATGCAGCAAAGGGCCATCTTTTTTAGCCAGTGTGGTTTTCAGCTCAAGCATTGGCAGATGATCAGAGACATATGTTGCGTGCTGAGGCATTTTGAAGAGGTGACAAGATTTGTCAGCATGGAGAACAGTGGAATAAATGATTTTATGCCGCTGATATTCATTTTGAAGCAAATGCTCACGATCATGATTCAGCAAGGGATAGAGAGATGATCCCATCTGTCTTCTGGCTCTTCTGGAGGAGGGTGAGGAGGAGGAAATCAGACAGCCGCATTGTTAGCATAAAACAAAAAGATGAGTACTGGATCTCTACACTTTTAGACCCTCAATATTAAGGCCAGAATGGGGGAAATTTTTACACCTTCCAAGAGAAAGGCAAAAATGGCTTATTACCAAGAGAAGACATACAGCCAGTTAGCTATGGCTTTCAAATGGCAGACACCTGCAGTAAGCTTGTTTGACTGGGTGTCCACTCACCGCTCTCTGCCGAGCCAATGCACCAACAGGTGACAGGCAACAGCAGCAGCAACAAGCAACTCACTCTAGAGAATATGATGTACAAGTGTTTGCATCCCATAAGCCCACCTCACACACATCATCATAGAAGGGATGTTTGTCACCAGCAACACCACCACCACCTGAATAGCTAGGTGCACTCATACCTTGACTGTGCCCTTTCTTCATGAGATACACTGAGCTCAGTCCCCTTGAACTTCTGGGTGAGCAGATTGGACCATTGGGCAAAGCTAGCACAGTTTGCCATAGGGGTCCTGTCTTGTTCATCCTCAAGTGTAGCATTAGAAAGTGTTTTCAGGTGATGTCGTCACCCCTAAGCGGACAAGATTGTCCACCAAATGCATTGAAAAACTAACTTTTGTAAAGATGTATCAGACATGGATAGGTGATGATTTAAATCCCCTGATTCTGTCTGATGCCACTACTACCACCAACAGCACCTCCGCTGCCAGCCTGCCACCCTCTGTTACTGCCAAGCCAACACACATGCAGGTCAACACTCTGGTGCCCAGAATGAGCAAATCATTCAGTGCTTGTAAAAATCCATTGCTTCTTCTACAGCTAAAATTTAAGGGTGTCAATCCCGCTGCTACCCCCGTTACAAATGAGACAATTTTTTGAGGGCTTGCCCGCTACTGCCAGGATTATACAACCCCCACAGGTTTCCTGTGCCACTGTCTAGTTTTTCTTTAAAAGCTGCAGCCTTTGCTAATGCTGCTACTACTACTACTACCATCAACAGAGCCTCCACTGTCAGCCTGCCACCCTCTGCTACTGCCAGGCCAACACAACCGAAATGTAACCCTGTGATGCCCAAAATGTGCACATTTTTGTAAAAAGCCATTGCTTCTTCTTCTATTAAAATTTAAGGGTGCCAATCCCGCTGCTACCCCTGTTAAAAATGGGACAATTTTTTGAGGGCTCACTCACTACTGCAATGCCTACACAATGCAGGTCTACCCCCTGTGATGGCCAAAATGGGTACATTTTCAATGCTTCTTTTCACTTTCCAGGAACGCCAATCCTGTTACTTCTCGCCATTGTTTCTATGTGCTTTAAACTATCAAAGGCAGCTGCAGGCTATTTAAATGCAAATTAGGTCATGCGTGATTATGTATGATTAGCCATGTTCAATTAAAATGCTATTGAGTCTGCTAAAACATGTTTTTACCTAGGCCTGCTATATGTAGAGGAAGCCAGTATACAGTCTGGTGAAACAGGTCCATAAGGTCAATTCACACCCTTCTATAGTAGTTTTTAGTAAGTAAGGCCAGTCAATCCACGTAATTTTCGTTGTTAGTATGTGTGCTCACATGATTCAGAGCCTCCATCAGGATAACTTTGTTCAGTCTTCGTTGTTGCATAAGCTAGTGAAAACGTGACACATGCAGCATTCACAGCTTAGGTGATTGGCAACAGCTTTGTTTACGTAACGTCGTCCAGCTTTCTTTGCCATTTTTCCATGTACCTTGCTGTGTAAACTTTTACTGTCCAGAAAATAGCTGCTTTTTTCCTTCATTTAGTGTGTTCATTTGTTTGTTTTGTACATATACGCTGGCTTGTATGCCTAAGCAAGCCTCTCATTTTGGGGGTTTTCCATTCTTCATCCCCTGGCCTTGGTATTCCATTACTTACTTATTCTAAGTATACAGTACGTCCTGCTCCAGATATAATACTTACACTTGGGATATCCTCCGCCAGGTGGCGCTGCACTGCAGAAATGAGAAAATAGGCTCCTCCCGGCCCCTCAAATACCCAGGGACCTCCCACAAATCCCCAGATTTCTCTGCAGTGCCGACTGCGAAGACATGAAGCATCACTCTCTCGCAGGTGAGCGGGGCTATAACAGCCTGTGCCCCTGTTGGACTACTCCCACCCGTCCTCCTTGTGATGTGCCTCCCAGCCTGGGCTGAGCTGGTCGTGTAAGGGTAGGCAGCACCAATGTGTGCTTATGGAGCCACGCTCCACCGCAGTCCCCCACCAAAGGGTAGGCGGTTTAGGCTGATGATGAGCCTTCAGGGGATGCCCCTCCCGCATCGTTGTACCACGCCCCATGTAGCGGTGGACCCTGTCCAAAGGGTCGCCGTCCTCCCTCGTTCCCCCCTTGGCGGGGGGAAAGAAAGGGGGGGAGGGGTGTGTGCGTATGGCGACCTCAGTGTACCCTATTACACGCTTATGGTCCTAGTTTTCAGATTGTCAGAGCCGTGCTGTTTGCCTTGATATTGCCGCAGCGTCTTCTTTAGTGTCGTAGTGGCGCTTCTGAGGTAATCCACTCGTTCAATGCCTTTTTACGTGTCATTCCCCTGCTGTCTACATTGACTACGGGTTTTTGGAGCTTCACGCTCTCCGGGGGGGCGGGGCCCCGGCTTGGCGCGCTCCGCGTCACGGCCAGCTCTGGCCCGCCCCTCGAGGTTCACTTGGCGCCATTTTACTGCTAGTTGGCGTGCGTGGTGAAGACCATTGTCCCCCCCTCGGTCTGTAAGTGCCCTCGCGGGCGATTTTCTTTATTCCTTTTTCTTGCGCATGGCTCTGACATCTTTGTTCCCTTTCTGTCTTTCAGACCGTGGAATCCGGTGGCTTCTCCCGGCCCGGTGTAGCTCCCAGTGGGGCCTATTAAAGTTACTCCCACTTCCCCGCGGGTTATTGGGGCATCCAGGGTAGCTTACAGCGTCAATCCCTACTGGCCTATTGTGCCGATTAATCACCATATGGAGGCATCCCAGGATATTGCGACCGGGGTTCCTTCGGGACAAGCCCGGCTGTGTGTAGCTTGTGGGGTCTTACCTAGCAGCGGTGACAATGCACGGGTCTGTGTTCCTTGTGCACAGCAGGCGCTATCGGTACTTCCCGCCTCTTCTGTGGCTGGGCCTGCACCTCGCCTCACTTCACCTACTCCCCGAGCCTAAGTCTAACCCCCAATACAAGCGGGGATTCTCATCCTGATGTGGCTACTAGACTGGCCAGTGTTGAAAAGTTGCTTGCTAATTCTTTAGCGTGCAAGGCCACCGCAAAGAAGCGGCATTTAACCCCTGACTCTGCTCTTTTCCCTCTGGAATCTGATGAGTTGTTGCATTCTTATGGCCATACCCCCTCGGACGAAGGGGAGCTGTTCTCTGACACAGGGTCATCTGACGAGAAGTCAAGGGGTCATGACGAGTCTGGTTCCGAGCACTGGACCCCGGATGATACCGACAGGCTGCTGGTTCAGATTTTTGAGGTTTTGTCCATTTCTCCCCCTGTTGCGGCTCCCAGGCAAAGGGGTGAGCTCTTTCATACTGCTAAGGCTCGTTTGGAATTTCCCGAGCAAACCCATTTCAATAACCTCGTGCTTAAAGAATGGGTACATCCCAGTAGACACCCCGGGATCCCTAAGAGTTTGGACAGGAAGTATCCCTTCCCTGCTGACTTGGTTAAGTGCTGGTCATCGCCCCCCGAGGTCGATGCTCCTATTCTAGGGTTGTCCAACACCTCTATTATGCACTCCCCTGACACTACTGCGCTGCGGGATTCTGAGGACCGGCATATTGACCAACTGGCATGCCATGCCTTTGCATTTGGGGGGGCGGCTCTGTGCCCGGTTTGTGCCTTAGCCATTACGGCAGTGGCGCTCAGGGCCATGATCAGGAATGCACTCGATGGCCCAGATGAGCTGCCACCTGATACTATCAATGGACTGTCTCACTGTGATGTGTTTGTGAACTTTATCCTGTCTGCATCGGATGATGCTATTAGGATGTGTGCCAGATCCTCTGCCCTGGCGGTAGCTATACGCCGCGCGTTTGGCTGCGCCAGTGGGCTGCTGACAATGCTGCTAAGAAAGCCCTTACTGGGCTTCCATTTAAGGGGCTGCGCCTGTTTGGGGACCGCCTAGACGTCTTCGCCAAAGGAGGTAAGTTACCCCAGCGCAGGCGGCAGACTCGGCCCTTTCAGGGCCAGGGCACCCTTTCAATCCCCTACCGTGGGGCTAAACAGGGAAAAGGGGTGTCCCTTGCTGGGTCCCGCGCAGATTCCTGGCACAGGAACAGAGGATGCCGTCCTGGTTCCTCCTGGGGGTCCAAGCCCAAAGCCCCTACCAAGACCCCTCAGGCATGAATGGGCGCCCTCGCCCGTCTGGGTGGGGGGACGTCTGCGGCACTTCGAGCATGTCTGGAGACGTCATGTCTCAGACCGGTGGATTCAGGAGGTAGTTTGTCAAGAACAGGCACTTTCGCATGGAAACTTTGCGCTCGGCCATCGGCTCTCTGCGCCCAGGGGACTTTATGACGTCCGTAGACATCAAGGATGCTTACCTTCACGTCCCGGTGTTTCCAGGACACCAAAGGTTTCTCAGATTTGCACTGAAAGATCTACATTACCAATTTGTGGCCTTGCCATTCGGCCTCACTTCAGCTCCCAGGGTGTTCACCAAGGTGCTGGCAGGGATGATGTCCCTGATAAGGTCAAGGGGCATACGTGTGCTACCCTAGAAAATTTAAACTTCAGCAAACCCGCACACCAAAATAGATCCAATCAATCAATTATGGGTGCAACTCTTCAAAATAAAGATCCCTTCCCCAAAGGGATCAGCAAACTCATATCAAAATTAAATAGAAGAAATGCACACCTCAAACTATTGGTTGTGGATTGCAAAAAGGAGTGTATTTACACAATGCACAATAAATATACATATATACAAAAGGTTTTTTTGGAATACAGCCATTACCAACATGTATATCTTACAGCAGCATACGGCCACATCCTGCATAAAGCCATGAGTACACTGTTACAAGCACACAAAAAAACACCTTAATGGGTGGCACAAATACTCTGATTATATCCACATGTGATTCCACAGCAAAAGTTAGACATCATGATTCTCATAAGAAAACACATTAATAGCAGTGCAGAGTAAGGCCACCAGGTGGAGCTAGGTTTACAATATAGTATTCATATAGACACACTGGCTATGCAGAGACTGGCAAAGCTATAGAGAGTTTGTACATACAGATAATGCAAAAAACACAGCTCAACAGCCTAATACAACGATTTGTCATAATAGAATAATACGTTACAGCAAAAAACGGAAAAGATGTCCCAACGTTTCAGGCCGATACGGCCTTTCCTCCCCTGACTGCTGGCGACTCCAATGTGTTTTTCAGCAATATATGGGCTGCTTATGCTGCTTCCAACTCCAGGGTGTGTCTTTCAGGCAATATATGAGCTCCTAATGCTGCTGCCAACTCATGGGTGTGTTTTTCAGGCAATATATCGGCTCCTAATGCTGCTGCCAACTCCAATGTGTTTTTCAGGCAATATATGGGCTCCTTATGCTGCAGCCAAATGCAATGTGTCTTTCAGGCAATGTATGGGCTCTGTAAGGAACTTACCTGGGAGTCTGTCCCGCGGTGCCTCCGCACGCTCACTGGTGGCGCGCCCCCTCCGGCGGCCGTGCCAGACAGCCGCCCCTCCAGCGTCGGGCGCACCGGCAGCCGATGGCCATGCACGTGCCCGCGTGCTAGCACGTTCCCTTTATGTCCCCCGGCGGCGCTGCTCCCAGCGCATTCGCCGGGGGCAGATTTAAAAGGACCAATCCTGACCCAGGAATCCTCTGCTCTGGGAAGGTCAGGAAATGGACAGCCTGACTGGCCAGGGCGGTCCAGTCCCTGGAGTTTCTCCTATCAGGGGTGAGATCGTGTGTTGCACCAATCAGCACATTCCCCTTCCCATTGGTCAGTCACCATTTAAATATTTTCCCGCCCGAACCACCAGTGCCTGTTATAGCCATTTACTAGCTTGGGTGTGCTTCTGAATCTCGTCTTAGTGTGTTTGATCCGGCTTCGTCCTTGACTACTCCTGCTCGCTGCCTGAACCGACCTTCTGCCTGTCTGACTTCGTTTCTGCTTAACCCCTTGGATACCGCGCTTCTGTGATCACCCGGCCTTGACCCTTGCCAGTCCCGACTACTCTTTGCCTTGCCCCTTGGTTTTGACGTTTACAGACTTTGGTGCATGAACTCCTGATTTGGGATACCCCGCAGTTCATCCGTCTTTATCGTAAGCCAGCAATCTTTGCGCCAGTAAGACCTGGGGGCAACTGAGTCTGGAGAGGCATAACCCGTGTCTCCAGCAAGCGGGGGCTTGTCTATAGGCACAAGAGGCGGTGGAGATTGGGGATTGTTGGCTCACGAGAGAAGGGTGTCCAGCGGTCCCTGACAGTATAACAGGCCAGAACTATGGACCAAATTTTGGAGCAGGTGCAGGCCTTGACTGCGGCTGTTGAGCACCTGGCTCATCGAGTGGCGGCCCAGGAGAACCGTCCAACTCCTATCAACCCAGTCCCTTTGGGGGCACCGGCCGTCCATCCTGTGGAACCCAAGATCCCACTCCCCGATAAGTTCACTGAGGACAGAAGCAAGTTTTCCAACTTTCGGGATGCCTGCAAACTTTATTTTCAACTCCGCCCACACTCCTCTGGCTCCCAAGAACAACGTGTGGGCCTGGTCATCTCCCTCCTGCAAGGGGACCCACAGTCCTGGGCATTCGGCCTGTCACCTCAGGACCCAGCACTGCAATCGGTCGATGTGTTTTTTTCAGCTATGGAAATTCTTTATGATGACCCAGATAGGGGTGCCACTGCTGATGCCAAACTGCGTTCCTTGCGACAGGGTCGCCGGCAGGCCGAGGAGTATTGTTCCGAATTCCGTCGGTGGGCTGTGGACTCTCGGTGGAATGACCCTGCCCTGTGTGGTCAATTCCGGTTGGGCCTATCTGACGCCATTAAGGACATTTTTGTGAATCACCCTGTACCTCAGTCTTTGGACGAAACCATGCAACTCGCTATCCGAATCGACAGGCGTCTACGGGAGAGACGCCTTGAAAGAGGGGCGCATCCCGATACCAGCTGGAAAGCTGGAGCTCCAGCCCCTTTACCAGTCGAGGAACCTATGCAGCTGGGAGCTAACAAGCTTTCTGAGGCTGAGAGGCGTCGGCGATTGACAGAAGGACTGTGTCTCTACTGTGGGGGGACCGGTCACCTGGTCAGAGTCTGCCCCAAGAAGCAGCCGAGAAACTTCAGAGCCTAGGTGGGGTCGAGGGAACCCACCTAGGCTGCAAGGTATTTCCTCAGATTTATTCCCAGTTTATGGTCCCAGTCCAGATTAAAGTGGACCTTGAATTTAAAAATTTGGAGGCCCTTCTTGATTGTGGGGCTGCAGGGAATTTTCTTGACTTAGAGCTAGCTCAAAGTTTGAAGATTCCGCTCCAACCTCTGTCTAAGGTTATCCGGGTTTTAGCCATTGATGACACACCTATTGCGGGGGGCCTCATACACTTTAAGACCCCACCAGTGTTTCTTAGAGTGGGAGCAGGGCATTCTGAATGGATTTGCTTTTTTGTCTTAAAAATGCCCTTAACTCCATTAGTACTTGGGTTGCCTTGGTTACAAAAGCATAACCCTCAGATTGACTGGGCTGCGAGGCAGATTACTAAATGGGGCCCGTCATGTTTCCAGTCCTGTTTGGAAGTCCCGGTGCGTGCCACACAGCTACTCCCCGATGGGGTTCCAGGCCCTTATCATGATTTTCTCGATGTATTTTCGGAAAAAGCGGCGGATGTTCTTCCGCCTCATAGGTCCTTTGACTGCCCCATAGAACTTCTTCCGGGGACTATGCCACCCAGGGGAAAAATCTATAATTTGACCCGGGCGGAAAACAAAGCTATGAAAGATTACATAGCTGAGAATTTACAGAAGGGGTTCATCCGGGCATCCACTTCTCCGGCTGGGGCGGGTTTTTTCTTTGTTGAAAAAAAAGATGGGGGGCTCCGCCCCTGTATAGATTACCGGTGTTTGAATAAAATAACCATTAAAAATAAATACCCCCTTCCTCTGATTGATGGGTTATTTACACAGATCATCGGGGCCCAAGTCTTTACCAAGTTGGATCTACGGGGGGCCTATAACTTGATAAGGATCCGTCAGGGTGATGAATGGAAGACCGCCTTCAACACCCAAGATGGGCATTACGAGTACCTTGTGATGCCCTTTGGTTTGTGTAACGCCCCGGCTGTCTTCCAGGACTTTGTAAACGAAATTTTTAGAGAGTATTTGGGTCGCTTTGTAGTAGTGTACCTCGATGATATTTTGATTTTTTCTTCCTCTTTAATGGAACATCGTGAACATGTTCGCCTTGTCTTACAAAAATTAAGAGAGAATTGCTTATACGCTAAACTCAAGAAATGTGTATTCGAGGTTCCTGAGGTCCCTTTTTTAGGGTATATAATTTCTAACACTGGGTTATCTATGGATCAGGCTAAGGTCAAAGCTGTACTTGAGTGGGAGCAACCTAGAGATTTAAAGGGGCTACAAAGATTCTTGGGATTCGCCAACTTTTATAGGAGATTTATTAAGAACTTCTCCACCCTAGTAGCACCTCTCACAGATCTCACCAAGAAGGGGAGCTTCCCATCACCCTGGCCGGAACGATCCTTTCAAGCCTTTAGAAAGTTAAAAGAAGTCTTTAGCTCTGCCCCAGTATTAGTTCACCCAGAATGTCAACGAGCTTTTATAGTCGAAGTTGACGCTTCCGAGCTTGGCGTTGGGGCAGTTCTCTCGCAGTACAGCAGTTCCCCGGAACGACTTCACCCTTGTGCTTTTTTCTCGAAAAAATTCAGTCCCGCTGAGCGGAAATATGACATTGGGAATCGGGAGCTCTTGGCGGTTAAACTAGCCTTTCAAGAATGGAGACACTGGTTAGAAGGGGCCCAGTTCCCTGTTACGGTCTTCACGGACCATAAAAATTTAGAATATATTCAGTCTGCAAAGAGGTTAACCCCTAGGTAAGCTCGGTGGTCCCTGTTCTTTTCCCGATTTAACTTTACAACTACTTACAAACCGGGGTCAAAGAACGTAAAAGCTGATGCCTTGTCTCGAAGCTTTTCCACGACTAACTTACCTGAGGGGAAGAATTTGCCCATACTGCCACAACACATGGTGGTAGCTGTGATTCAGCCAAACCTCTCTGACCTGAATCAGTTTCAGTCTGAATCTCCGCCTGGTAAACCGGCTCATGTCCAGTTTGTACCTGCGTCACATCGTTCGGCCATCCTACAGCAATTTCATGCCTCTAAAACTGTAGGCCATCCTGGAGTTAAGAAAACCATTTCCATGTTGTCACGTCATGTTTGGTGGCCCTCTATTTAAAAAGATGCTCAGGATTATGTTCGAGCCTGTAAGATTTGTGCCCGGAGTAAAACCCCTAGACATTCTCCTGAAGGTTCACTGTTGTCCTTATCCATTCCTTCCCGACCATGGACACACCTTGCCATGGATTTCATCACCGATCTTCCATCATCGCAGGGGTTTACCGTCATCTGGGTGGTGGTAGATCGGTTCAGTAAGATGGCACACTTTATCCCGTTAAAAAAGTTACCAACCGCTCAAGACCTTGCACAACATTTTTTAACACATATATTCAGACTCCATGGAATCCCGGAGGATGTGGTCTCTGACAGGGGGGTACAGTTTGTCTCTCAGTTTTGGAGGGCATTTTGTGCCAGGTTGGGGTTCTCTGTCTCTCTGTCCTCTGCATTTCATCCCCAATCAAATGGACAGACAGAGAGAACCAACCAATCACTGGAGCAGTACCTTCGATGTTTTGTTTCCGATGTCCAGACAGATTGGTTACTGTACCTTCCGTTTGCAGAGTTTGCTCTAAATAATGCCACCCATACTTCCACAGGGGTTTCCCCGTTTCGCTGTGTCTTCGGTAGGGACCTCAAGTTTTCTGCTTTGTCCGAAGAACCCTCTAGTGTGCCCTCACTTGAGGAATGGTTGTCCCAATGGCCGGACTTATGGGCAAAGATCCAGCAAAACTTGACCAGGGCTGTCGGCCAGCAGAAAACTTTTGCCGATCACGGTCGGTCTAGTGACCCTGATTATGAGGTGGGGGGAGTTAGTTTGGCTTTCCACCAAAAATTTGGCATTACGTCAACCCTCTGCCAAGCTAGGTCCAAGGTTTATTGGCCCTTTTCCTATACTACGGAAGATTAATCGAGTTACTTATCGCCTTGATCTCCCTCCCTCCATGAAAATTTGCAATTCTTTTCATGTTTCCCTTTTAAAATCTGCCAAGGGTATTGAGCCAGATACTTCCCCTGCTGCCATCCTGGTAGACGGGCAGCAAGAATTCGAGGTAGCCCGGATATTGGACTCACGTTTCTTCTGAAACTCTCTCCAGTACCTAGTAGATTGGAAGGGATACGGTCCAGAAAAGAGGTCTTGGGTCCCGGCCAGAGATGTCCACGCGGGGAGGTTGGTTAGGAAGTTTCACAGAGAGAACCCTCAGAAACCCAGCTTGGAGGGTCCAGAGGCCCCTCCTCAAGGGGGGGGTAATGTAAGGAACTTACCTGGGAGTCTGTCCCGCGGTGCCTCCGCACGCTCACTGGTGGCGCGCCCCCTCCGGCGGCCGCGCCAGACAGCCGCCCCTCCAGCGTCGGGCGCACCGGCAGCCGACGGCCGTGCACGTGCCCGCGTGCTAGAACGTTCCCTTTATGTCCCCCGGCGGCGCTGCTCCCAGCGCATTCGCCGGGGGCAGATTTAAAAGGACCAATCCTGACCCAGGAATCCTCTGCTCTGGGAAGGTCAGGAAATGGACAGCCTGACTGGCCAGGGCGGTCCAGTCCCTGGAGTTTCTCCTATCAGGGGTGAGATCGTGTGTTGCACCAATCAGCACATTCCCCTTCCCATTGGTCAGTCACCATTTAAATATTTTCCCGCCCGAACCACCAGTGCCTGTTATAGCCATTTACTAGCTTGGGTGTGCTTCTGAATCTCGTCTTAGTGTGTTTGATCCGGCTTCGTCCTTGACTACTCCTGCTCGCTGCCTGAACCGACCTTCTGCCTGTCTGACTTCGTTTCTGCTTAACCCCTTGGATACCGCGCTTCTGTGATCACCCGGCCTTGACCCTTGCCAGTCCCGACTACTCTTTGCCTTGCCCCTTGGTTTTGACGTTTACAGACTTTGGTGCATGAACTCCTGATTTGGGATACCCCGCAGTTCATCCGTCTTTATCGTAAGCCAGCAATCTTTGCGCCAGTAAGACCTGGGGGCAACCGAGTCTGGAGAGGCATAACCTGTGTCTCCAGCAAGCGGGGGCTTGTCTATAGGCACAAGAGGCGGTGGAGATTGGGGATTGTTGGCTCACGAGAGAAGGGTGTCCAGCGGTCCCTGACAGGCTCATTATGCTGCTGCAAACTCCAGGGTGTGTTTTCAGGCTATATATGGGCCTTTTATGCTGCTGCCAACTCCAATGTGTTTTTCAGGCAATATATGGGCCTTTTATGCTGCTGCCAACTCCAATGTGTTTTTCAGGCAATATATGGGCTGCTTATGTTGCTACCACCTCCAGGTTGTGTCTTTCAGGCAATATATGGGCTCCTTATGCTGCTGCCAACTCCAGGGTGTGTTTTTCAGGCAATATACAGGCTCTTAATGCTGCTGCCAACTCCAATGTGTTTTTCAGGCAATATATGGGCTCCTTATGGTGCTGCCAACTCCAATGTGTTTTTCAGGCAATATATGGGCCCCTTATGCTGCAGCCAACTCCAGGGTGTTTCTTTCAGGCAATATATTGGCTCCTAATGCTGCTACCAACTCCAGGGTGTGTCTTTCAGTCAATATATGGGTTCCTAATGCTGCTGCCAACTGCAATGTGTCTTTCAGGCAATATATGGGCCTTTTATGCTGCTGCCAACTCCAATGTGTTTTTCAGGCAATATATGGGCTGCTTATGTTGCTACCACCTCCAGGTTGTGTCTTTCAGGCAATATATGGGCTCCTTATGCTGCTGCCAACTCCAGGGTGTGTTTTTCAGGCAATATACAGGCTCTTAATGCTGCTGCCAACTCCAATGTGTTTTTCAGGCAATATATCGGCTCCTAATGCTGCTGCCAACTCCAATGTGTTTTTCAGGCAATATATGGGCCCCTTATGCTGCAGCCAACTCCAGGGTGTTTCTTTCAGGCAATATATTGGCTCCTAATGCTGCTACCAACTCCAGGGTGTGTCTTTCAGTCAATATATGGGTTCCTAATGCTGCTGCCAACTGCAATGTGTCTTTCAGGCAATATAGGGGCTCCTAATGCTGCTGCCAACTGCAATGTGTCTTTCAGGCAATATATGGGCTCCTAATGCTGCTACCAACTCCAGGGTGTGTCTTTCAGTCAATATATGGGTTCCTAATGCTGCTGCCAACTGCAATGTGTCTTTCAGGCAATATAGGGGCTCCTAATACTGCTGCCAACTGAAATGTGTTTTTCAGCCAATATATGGGCTCCTTATGCTGCTGCCAATTCCAGGATTTGTTTTTCAGGCAATATATGGGCTCCCTATGCTGCTGCCAACTCCAGGGTGTGTCTTTCAGGCAATATTTGGGCTCCCAATGCTGCTGACAATTCAAGGGTGTGTCTTTCAGGCAATATATGGGCTCCCAATGCTGCTGCCAACTGCAATGTGTCTTTCAGGCAACATATGGGCTTCTTATGCTGCTGCCAACTCCAGGGTGTGTCTTTCAGGCAATATATGGGCTCCTAATGCTGCTGCCAACTCCAATGTGTTTTTCAGGCAATATATGGGCATTTTATTCTGCTGACAACTCCAATGTGTTTTTCAGCAATATATGGGCTGCTTATGCTGCTGCCAACTCCAGGGTGTGTCTTTCAGGCAATATATGGGCTCCTAATGCTTCTACCAACTCCGGGGTGTGTCTTTCAGGCAATATATGAGCTCCTAATGCTGCTGCCAACTCATGGGTGTGTTTTTCAGGCAATATATCGGCTACTAATGCTGCTGCCAACTCCAATGTGTTTTTCAGCAATATATGGGCTCCTTATGCTGCAGCCAAATGCAATGTGTCTTTCAGGCAATATATGGGCTCATTATGCTGCTGCCAACTCCATGGTGTGTTTATCAGGCTATACATGGGCCTTTTATGCTGCTGCCAACTCCAATGTGTTTTTCAGGCAATATATGGGCCTTTTATGCTGCTGCCAACTCCAATGTGTTTTTCAGGCAAGATATGGGCTGCTTATGCTGCTACCACCTGCAGGTTGTGTCTTTCAGGCAATATATGGGCTCCTTATGCTGCTGCCAACTCCAGGATGTGTCTTTCAAGCAATATATGGGCTCTTAATGCTGCTGCCAACTCCAATGTGTTTTTCAGGCAATATATGGGCTCCTTATGGTGCTGCCAACTCCAATGTGTTTTTCAGGCAATATATGGGCTGCTTATGCTGCTGCCACCTCCAGGGTGTGTCTTTCAGGCAATATATGGGCTCCTTATGCTGCTGCCAACTCCAATATCATTTTCAGGCAATATATGGGCTCCTTATGCTGCTGCAAACTCCAGGGTGTGTTTTTCAGGCAATATATGGGCTCCTTATGCTGCTGCCAACTCCAGGGTGTGTCTTTCAGGCAATATATTGGCCACTTATGCTGCTGTCAACTCCAGGGTGTGTCTTTCAGGCAATATATGGGCTCCCAATGCGGCTGCCAATTCAAGGGTGTGTCTTTCAGGCAATATACGGGCTCTTAATGCTGCTGCCAACTGCAATGAGTCTTTCGGGCAATATATAGGCTCTTTATGCTGCTGCCAACTCCAATGTGTTTTTCAGGCAATATATGGGCTCCTTATGGTGCTGCCAACTCCAAGGTTTTTTCAGGCAATATATGGGCTGCTTATGCTGCTGCCAACTCCAGGGTGTGTCTTTCAGGCAATATATGGGCTCCTAATGCTGCTGCCACCTCCAGGGTGTGTCTTTCAGGCAATATATGGGCTCTTTATGCTGCTGCCAACTCCAATTTCTTTTCAGGCAATATATGGGCTCCTTATGCTGCTGCAAACTCCAGGGTGTGTTTTTCAGGCAATATATGGGCTCCTTATGCTGCTGCCAACTCCAGGGTGTGTCTTTCAGGCAATATGTGAGCTCCTAATGCTGCTGCCAACTCCAATGTGTTTTTCAGGCAATATATGGGCCTTTTATGCTGCTGCCAACTCCAATGTGTTTTTCAGCAATATATGGGCTGCTTATGCTGCTGCCAACTCCAGGGTGTGTCTTTCAGGCACTATATGGGCTCCTAATGCTTCTACCAACTCCAGGGTTTGTCTTTCAGGCAATATATGGGCTCCTAATGCTTCTACCAACTCCAGGGTGTGTCTTTCAGGCAATATATGAGCTCCTAATGCTGCTGCCAACTCCAGGGTGTGTTTTTCAGGCAATATATCGGCTCCTAATGCTGCTGCCAACTCCAATGTGTTTTTCAGGCAATATATGGGCCCCTTATGCTGCAGCCAACTCCAGGGTGTGTCTTTCAGGCAATATATTAGCTCCTAATGCTGCTACCAACTCCAGGGTGTGTCTTTCAGTCAATATATGGGCTCCTTATGCTGCTGCCAACTCCAGGGTGTGTCTTTCAGGCAATATATTGGCCACTTATGCTGCTGTCAACTCCAGGGTGTGTCTTTCAGGCAATATATGGGCTCCCAATGCAGCTGCCAATTCAAGGGTGTGTCTTTCAGGCAATATATGGGCTCCTAATGCTGCTGCCAACTGCAATGAGTCTTTCAAGCAGTATATGGGCTCCTTTTGCTGCTGTCAACTCCAGGGTGTGTCTTTCGGGCAATATATAGGCTCTTTATGCTGCTGCCAACTCCAATGTGTTTTTCAGGCAATATATGGGCTCCTTATGGTGCTGCCAACTCCAAGGTTTTTTTCAGGCAATATATGGGCTGCTTATGCTGCTGCCAACTCCAGGGTGTGTCTTTCAGGCAATATATGGGCTCCTAATGCTGCTGCCACCTCCAGGGTGTGTCTTTCAGGCAATATATGGGCTCTTTATGCTGCTGCCAACTCCAATTTCTTTTCAGGCAATATATGGGCTCCTTATGCTGCTGCAAACTCCAGGGTGTGTTTTTCAGGCAATATATGGGCTCCTTATGCTGCTGCCAACTCCAGGGTGTGTCTTTCAGGCAATATGTGAGCTCCTATTGCTGCTGCCAACTCCAATGTGTTTTTCAGGCAATATATGGGCCTTTTATGCTGCTGCCAACTCCAATGTGTTTTTCAGCAATATATGGGCTGCTTATGCTGCTGCCAACTCCAGGGTGTGTCTTTCAGGCACTATATGGGCTCCTTATGCTGCTGCCAACTCCAGGGTGTGTCTTTCAGGCAATATGTGAGCTCCTAATGCTGCTGCCAACTCCAATGTGTTTTTCAGGCAATATATGGGCCTTTTATGCTGCTGCCAACTGCAATGTGTTTTTCAGCCAATATATGGGCTCCTTATGCTGCTGCCAATTCCAGGATTTGAATAAATTCGGACCGAAACAAATTTTTCCGGGAAAATCGGTGAAACGGCCGAATCAAACTTTTCATAAAATCTCTAGTCTCAACTATTCAAAAGAGAGGTGAAACTATTCAGCAAGTGAGATATAAAACTCTCCCTGCCACCCGTAGGTATAACAGGGAAAGCCAGATAAATCTGAAGGGTGTTCTCTTTATGAAAGAAATTAAAGAAGATGCAGAAAATATTAAGTACAGCAATATGGGGTGCTAACTGAGAATACAATAGATGTATATTGTGCTGCAAAATATGGTCAAGACAACTGGTAAGGGGCACTACAGTAGTCCTAGCACAAGTAATTCAAAGCTGCTTGGGTGCTCACTGAGTTCCACAAACACATAATAGTACACCAACAAAAAAGAAAAACAGGGGTTAGAAGCCGTGTAGCAGATACAATACTATCAAGCCTGGGCGGTATTTCCTTCTTATTTGCTTACTTGATTGATGTACATATTCTGTTTTTGGGCACTTTGCAATCATTGATTCATTTTGATACTTTTGTGTTTTACTTAGTTGTGCCCTTGTTTGTATGCATTTATTTTCCTATCATGTATCATTGTGTGAACCATGCAGACACACTTATGTGAGTTGCCAGCACGTTTGTATCCTTTGTTTACTCATCAGTAGCCTGAGTTCTGATATATTTTTTTCAGGCTTGTTGATTTGGCACGATTTGTGTATATTGATTAAATAATTTCTTTTTTTTGTCCCCACATTAGGGTAGGGGCACCCTGTAGGGTTTTTTTGGCATATACTTTTGCAGGTTAGTTATAGTCACTCACATGTCACATAGTTTGATTTTTTGATTAGACTCACATAGTATTGTTTTTCATCTGTTACCGCCCTTGCTTGTTATTTTTAATCATGTATTCATTGTTTAATTATTTGCGTTCATACTGGGGTTAGGATTTATTATTCACCCACTGCACTGTTAATTATAGTATTAATCCAGCACAGGTTGGTGTAAGTGTTGGTACTTGCATTATTAGTAGGAGACAATATTTATCAGGAGACTGCTGTTTTAATCTTGTCTTGTCTTTTTGTGTACTTTTTAACTTTCTTATGCCAGTAATAAAATACATTTTCTATTTCTTATATATCTGCTGGTGTGCCTTTATCTTTGAGTTCCATTTTTTTCTTTTTTGTTGGTGTACTACTGTGCTGCAAAATATGTTTCATATGTTTCCATACTAGATGAAGCAAATAAATGGGCAAATGTGTTGCCCAAGAAACAGCAGATTAAATCCCTGCTAGAAACAGTTCCTGTTGCACAAGGCAGTACATTTGAAGTAAGGACTAGGGATGTTCTTTGCTATTCTTGGGGAGGAATTGGACATGTTTCTAGGTGTTGCAACAGTTTACATAATGAAAAGCAGACTAGAAATAATAAACCTAAGACATTCAGGACATATAGAAGAAATACAGAAGTTTATACACCACGCTGGGGGCTTGATTGTCAAACAAAGAGAATTCCTTTCTTTGGAAGAGGAAGAGTTGCACATAAGTATGTAAAAGAAAGAAGGTGGGGCACAAGAACACACATTTTCCTAGATTTGATTCAGAGTGGTGTGCCCATAGCAGAGATTGATATTATACCCACCTCTTATCTGTGGAAGGTCTGGAAACAAATGAAGCATTGAGGCAATTTGAAGTTCACCCAACCCAAGTGGGTGGTGACTAGTGATGTAATTTCAGTCCCTTTTGCCCAAAGAAAGCCGAATCTTTATAGAGGTAGCAGGAAAGTTATTGATTAATGGCAGAGGATGGGAGGTGCCCATTCCTCTGATATAACTTTTAATGTTAAGAGTGTAGGGGGAAAGGAATACTGATAATACAAAGACACAGTATATGGCTAATAGGGTTTGCTAAATTTTAAAGGCAATATTTCAAATATGGTTAGCTAAGATATAACATCTGGAATATGTGGTTATTAACAAATCTTTAAGTCGGATTAAATTCCTTAAAAGTCATTCATAGGTATAAAAAGTTGTGATTAATTTAATTACATTTTGAATTGATTGTAGATATCACTAACCTGATGTAATTATTCCATAAAGGTTCAGAGTGGAAAATATATTTGTGTAACAGGTGTGATTTTATAAGAGCCTAGATGGACAGATGCGATTGACTCAATTGCTGTCAAGCAAAGAGCAATATCATTGTAATTTAAGTATATTGATTATTGTGGTAAAGAAAAAGAATATTGAGGGTAAGGATCATTTTGGCTCACCTCAAGATTCAATAGATTGTCCAGTAGAGCGACCAGATCGTATCTGATCGAACCAGTCTCAATAGTGACACAGATATTTGCTTCAAGAGCTAGCCTGAATAGAGGAATTTCTCTGTTGGATAATTACTAACAGATGATCATTAGACTCAGAAGATGAATGTACATTTAAAGGAATAATCAACAGTAACAACACTTTCCTAACATATTTAAACTAATATAAGCAGGCAAAATTCATATGAATGTTATAAATATTTCTAAGATAAAAGCCAAATATTATTATTAAAGGTTTTAAAGCAAGGGTCTTAACAGTATTTACCAGGAGTTTAGGTTCCTACATACTTTTAAAGTATTAAGGGAATATATGGCTAGTGGGAGGAGCAAACAACTGGATGGAGTTTAGTAATAGATCCTATACATGAGAGATATGCATCTGTTTGTAAGTGGCATTTTAAATTTAGAGGATTTGAATTACATTGGGATTGATTGTATAATAATATGAAGAAAAACAGAAGTATATATTTCATGTTTCACTGATGCATGCTATGAGGGTGTCTCAGAAACTCAGTTTCAAGAGAAAGGGACTTCTGGTGACATGACTTGAGTGGGAGATATGCTTCTGTTATTCCAAGGCATTTTTTTCCAAAATTTAGTAACAAGAATGGGATCAAGACATAAGTTACTTGAAAGAAATTGAGCAAATTGTACTTGACGTCATACAATATTGTTTAATTTGTGCCCAGATCACTATCCCAACTTCATTGACTTAGAAATTGACAATGCACTTATAAAGTATTTGTGATGCAGATGAAAACTTTATAATATATACTGATTGCTAGTGTGAATACATGAAAAACACGTTTTAAGAAAATTGGACTGGAGTACAATTCATGTGAATTTAGTTAAGAACGTTATGAAATTAGTTTTTTAAAGAAATTGATACTGCTTAGTTTTATGTTAAAGGAAAGAGAACTGAGGCTAATTATATAAGAAATGATTAAAAAAAGGATTTTTGTCCCGCACTGCTAAATTAAGTATGCTAATCTATGTAAATGCTGGTGCTGGCTGATAAAGGGACATCGAAATGTACACAAACAGAAAGGTGGTGGGGCAGCCAGCACAGTCCCAAAAGCCTTTATCAATCTGAGCCGCACTCAGTAGTTTAAAAATGCATATACCATGCCTTTATTAAAAACATATACATATACAAGACTGACAAAAGTTTAAAAAACATTAAAAAAGGTGTTGGAAAAGGGGGTCTTAATTTTATGGCTCTAATACAACAAATACATATATCATGATAGCACTAATAGTGGATAGCACTATTTGCACTTTATCGTGCACATTGCAGTTTTTGCTGAACCAGAGAATTTTTTTTTTTTTACCAGTCATATTACAATGTATGTTGGTACTTGGTATCTATATAGCATTTGACATTTTAATTATTTGCACTTCGGCTAGCACTATTTGCACTTTACCGTGCACATTGCACAGTTTTTGCAGAACCAGAGACATTTTTTTGTTTTGTTTTGTTTTGTGCGTCCTCATTTTCACTTTAATTGACTGCATTTATTATGATATTTGTATTTGTTGTTTTAGAGCCCTAAAATTAAGTCCCCCTTTTCCAACACCTTTTTTAATGTTTTTTAAACTTTTGTCAGTCTTGTATATGTATATGTTTTCAATAAAGGCATGGTATATGAATTTTTAAACTACTGAGTGCGGCTCACATTGATATAAGAAATGATGACGGCAATGATGATGCGAAACTCTGAAGTCGGAAAGAAAGAGAAGAAGGAAGGAGTTACATGACAGGAAGCCATGATGAAGTCTACCATAAGGAGAAAAATATGATGAATATCATGAAGACTCCTATTTCCTCATAGAAGAAATGAAGATAGTTAAAATAACTCAAGAGTTCAATTAACACTTTCATGCATGAAATTGCAGTGAATGATCTGACGAAGTCTTCCCAGAGAAGTGACCGTCCCAAGGCAGGAAAGAAGAATAGAATGAAAAGGAAGATTAAACAATGACACCATGAAGCAAAAGAAATTTGTTATATAAGAATTTAGTGAACTAGGTTTTCCCAAAGCGGCGACGCCTATTTACATATTTACATTGGGTTTTAGGAAACTAAAATAGAACATTACACCTAAAGGTGTACCTATTAGCATAATAAGTGGAGTGTATAGGGGTACTTATGAAATGTAACTATAGGGGTTAAAAGGATTTTTGGTTCTGGGTCACTAATATAAAAGGTAAATATGTTCATAGTAGGTCAGGAGGAGGAATCATAAGAGGTTAAGTTCTGAGTCTTGACTCTTCTTTGATCTATCATGTTTAGGTTTTTCTTTTAATACTCATACACTTGTCGCTGAGAATGTATATGTAAAAAGGGGATTCATTCTTCTTTGAAAGAACAAGGTCATGAGCAAATGAATAATATGAAACAAGGGTTTAGCTTGTCATCATTGAGAATATTGTGCTTTTGCTCTTGACATTGTTAGGCCAAAGCCTGTACTTAGGGGTATATCATCAGGTTTGCATTTCCAATCCAGGTTATCTGTTTAATTAGTTAAAAAAATGATAAACAGGGGGATAACCAAATTATTCTGAATTTCATGGGTACATTTGACGTATGAGATCTCATTATGCTAGAGGTATCTAAATTTAAAGGAAAATGTTCTCTGTTATACTGGTAAAGGGTTAAGAAGATATGTCTTATACTTCCATATTTGTTTAAATTCACTCAGAAAATGGACACAGGAAGTAAGGAATTAGGAGGTCTAGTTACAATTAAGCTGATATTCAATAGCCGATGATTGTTAACCTGGAATGGATTAAACGTGATCAATATCATCTCTCCTGGATAGTTTGGAGGGGAAGGGTTATAACCATCAATGGATAGAGAGACATTCATAGTAAGGTCTGCAGGAAATGTTAATATAACTAAAGTCATTTTGTTTGTTTGTTTTGTAAATTATTAGGATAATCAATTTTTTGCATGTTTTAATATTAGTTAACGTAGTTAGGATTAGACTAGTAGTTATAGCAGTAAACTGTTACGTACATCAAAATGGTAAAGGGGACAGAGGTAAAAATGTTTCCTTTGGTTCAGTTAATTCTGAGATTGGGATCATGTTCCTTGGTGAGTCAACCCACAGCTAAATGAATGTGAAATGAATGGTGAAAAAATGAATAGATAACATTTTTTTTTTAACTAATAATAACCTTGCATTAATAATTTGAGATCCTAACAGGGGGGATTGTAAGAAGGTTCCAGATGAATAAAATGATCTCAGTTATTAATAAATTATTATTAAATCACTATTATTACTGATACATAAGTAGCTTGGATGAATGTGGAATCTGTGGATGTTTACCTGACGGTTATTATGATTCTGATCCGGGGC
Organism: Gastrophryne carolinensis; assembly: GCA_027917425.1. Taxonomy (NCBI): domain Eukaryota; kingdom Metazoa; phylum Chordata; class Amphibia; order Anura; family Microhylidae; genus Gastrophryne; species Gastrophryne carolinensis. The sequence continues at coordinate 619,966,417 of CM051235.1, forward strand.
TGGTTGATTCAAAGGAAATAATGCACATATAATATAATATAAGGTTTATTTTGGTGAACTGCATCAATATTCATTCTGTGTGGGTGTATATATATGTGTATTGTGGTAAATGGTACAAAAATGTCATAAATGATGTGTATTTCTCCCCTGCTAGGCTGTATAAGGCACGATCCGTGCCGTGTTTTCAGGACCCAGGTCACTTTCCCCAATCCCTTTCAGGTTTGTTTCATGATCGAAGGCCATGCACAGGTGTTCAGGCTGATTACAGGGGAAGCCTGAATAAGAAGGAAACACACGGCCTGTCTATTGTCTATTTGACCAGCCTGTAGGAGTGAGCCTAGGCTGAGGGGCACATGTGGTGAAGGAAAAGACTGTATGCAAGCCGAAGGACTTGGCTTTTGCGCCCCCTAACTGGGGATTTGTGGGGATGAGCAGCGGAGGGCTGATACGCCCTGCAAAGTGGATTTGGACTTACCTTGAAGCTACAGCTTGCTGGAGTACCCAGCCCTGGACTTACATTTGTTTGGTGAAGCAACCACTTTTGATTTACTGTGTTTATGCTGCAATCTATGGACTGAGTCATAATTTGCTAAATAAATTCGTTTTTGCTGTTTAAAAAGTGTTGTCCGTGTCACTGCTGATCGCCCAATCGCTCACAGTATATATGTGTATATATGTGTATGTGTGTGTATGTATTGTGGTGATTAGCTCTGGTAGATAGCAGGATAGAGACTCAGAGGCGAAGACTTCAAAGCAGGGAACGCTTTTTCGGCCTGTTCACTCCATTTAACCATGACAGACTGGCGCCCCTTTAACAGGTCTGTCAATGGTGCCACTAAGGTGGCAACACTGGGAATGAACCTTAGGGGTCTCAGGTAATACCCCACCAACCCCAGAAATGACTTCACTTGGCGGGTAGAGTTAGGACGTGGCCAGCTATGGATGGTTTCAATTTTGTTAACCTGGGGCTTGACCACTCCTCACCCAATCACATAGCCCAGGTATTTAGTCTCTTCTAAGCCTAAGGCACATTTTTTGGGGTTTGCCTTCAAACCAGCCTTCCTGAGGGAATCCTCTACTGCTTGGACTTTGGGCAGGTGACTTTCCCAATCCCTACTATGGATGATGATATTGTCCAGATATGCCAAAGCATACCGACGATGTGGCCGGAGGACAATGGGCCTGATGTAGAGCCTCCCCCGATCTGAGCTTAAAACCTTCCGATTGTCTGGGGGTCCCGTTTGAATCGTGGCTCAAATGTGATGCAGAGCCTCCGTCGGAATGGCTCTCTAACTGATCCGTCAATTTGACTTCACTCGGAAAGTTTTTTTTGCTCTCTCGGGTGCCTTCAATTTGATCGGGGCTTCCGTTCCCGTTCACACGGGCGGCCCGTTTTTCCCTGCTTTTTACTAGCTTTTTGAACGTACCTGCTTGCCTTCCGTCGTCTTTGACCTTCCATTTTGGTTATGTTTTCAAGTATACTTACATCTCCATGGCTCTTCAGTTGCCAATCTGGCTACAAGCAAGCGCACATTCCTCAACCTTCATTGGAATATAAATATGGCAACAAATGCCAATTTGACACATATATATATATTCAATTTTTTTTTGTTCCTTCTTCCTTGCCATTAATGCATACCTTAATCTCCTTGCTTGTTCCTTCTTCCTTGCCATTAATGCATACCTTAATCTCCTTGCTTCTTCCTTGCCATTAATGCATACCTTAATCTCCTTGCTTGTTCCTTCTTCCTTGCCATTAATGCATACCTTAATCTCCTTGGTTGTTCCTTCTTCCTTGCCATTAATGCATACCTTAATCTCCTTGGTTGTTCCTTCTTCCTTGCCATTAATGCATACCTTAATCTCCTTGGTTGTTCCTTCTTCCTTGCCATTAATGCATACCTTAATTGTTTGTGAGTTTTTCTGATGTATTGTCCCATATCTAAACCTTTTGTGTCATGTAAATGTGTGCTGATGTTGTGTGATTGTACTTTTGAAGGAAAGACAACTCTCCAAATATTATTAATTTTTTTTTTTTTAAACGTTGTTTTGTTTTTTTTGTTTTGTTAATTTTTTTTTTTAAACTGAAAAAAAATATTTACATTTTTGAAATATAAATAAAAATTAGGCATCGGGGTGTTGTGGCTGTGGTTTTCTTTGATCTGTGAATGAAAAACAACATTAGTTTAGCATTGTTATTTTGGTTTGGTTGTGCTTTTTTTTTTTGGAGCCCTTTTTAAACCGGACCTTCTGCGTGATTTCATGAAAAGCCCAAACTCTTAAAAAAAGATTCCGCAGCATCTTAAACTAATATATAGTAAGTTTTTAGTCAATCAATTATTATTCTTTCCCCCACTGGGCTGCAACTCAGTTCAGGAATTTAGGATACGTGCGCCGCCATGTTGACTCAGAAGCATCACACTTACTGAGGAGAGGAGAGTGGGATAAGGTACAGGGGATGGGTTATAGCTGTGCTTTGCTCACACAGAGCAGAGCTGTGCTCTGGAAAAGGTCAGCAATCCCAGAATGCAGAGCAGCACAGTTAGAAGGCACTTCCTGTTTGCAGGCTGCCTGATAACATGGCGGCTTCCATAATCAGCCATCTTGGATGTATAAAGGCTCATAACATGCACTAGGTGCAGGTAGGATGATTTGTAAGGTGGCCAATCTGTATGTACAGGGTGTGGGAAATATCTAAGATAGACTCTTATTCAGAGTTAAGGTCCGCTTTAAGGGATTTTTTTTCTAATTTATTATGGAAATGTTTAAGATTTTTAGTTTTCTAATGGAATTGTTTGCTCATTTTCTTTAGTTTAAATAAACACCACTTACAAGGTTTTGCGTCGGGGGCGGAGTCTCCCTTTAGCCTCCCTCTGTTGCTGTTGTGAATCTGTATGGATGACAAACACACTGATATTAGAGACTGTTGTTGTTTCATGAATATAATATTAAGTTAGGCTTCTAGGTATCAATCTACTCACCTTCCCCAGCAACCTCTTCCTCGTCGCCCCCTTCCTCGCTCATCCCTTGGGATGTCCCTGCGACGTCTGCAACGCGAAATCTACAACTAACAATAGTGCACATGAGTATCTGTATTTAATGCATGTATTACCACATATCTAACTATATTTCCCTTACCGGAGTCAGGTTGAGGCTCTGTTCGGCTAGACTCCCTGCCGCCAGATTGCCCCCTCCCTGCATGCTGAGGTCCAGCGGCTCCTCCGAGTCACTTACAGAGGAGGGGGTGGCCGTTGACCCTGGCGGTGGGCCACCTACACCTTCACCTGTTTCGCCCAACACTGGGCTGCGTGTCCTGGTCCGGGTGGGGCGGAACCGCATATTCCATTCATGGGCTGAAATACAAACACAATCATTAAACCACGCCCAGGCGATGCCAGGGTTATAGGTGCATTTACATTTAAAACACTTACATGGGAAATGTTTTGCGAAGTACCGCCTCACCCGGGGCTTATGCCTTCTTTTTAAATCAGACCATTGTTGGGCGATCTGGGTGAAGGTATAGGTGGTTTGGGATCGGCGTTCTATCGCGTCCACCACCGCCAGGGCCAACGTCCGCTTGTCATAATCTGACGGCAGGAAGTCAGAGCGATTCCTCAGCATCATCTGTTAAAAAAAGATACAAGGACCCACCATTAATACACCAAATACATTAACAAGTTTCCTGGCCTAACTCAAGTCACTTTATTAACCTCTTGCTGCCTCACATTGCCCTAGTTCTGCTATCTGCATGTAGCCTAGTTTGTAGCTGCGTACATGTGTTAAACTAAGGTGGGCTGGTATGTAACGTGACAAACTAAGTTGTTTCAGACTATTCTTGCGCTTTGTTTTTTTTTTATTACAAGGAATGTGTGCGCGTACATAAACGCATGGTCGCATACTCACATCCATGATAATGTCGTCCTGCTCCGGGGTAAAGATGGCGGACGACATCTTCTCTTCTTTACCAAGGTATAGCTCTGACGTTCCCCCGCGGTGACGTGCGTGCGTGCACGCAGGCGCACACCCGCTGTTGACCACGCCCACACGGGAAACATATTTAAATCACAAGGCACTCAGCACTGTGTTGGATACCATATCAATATGGGAAGACGTAAAGGGAGCAAAAAGAGCCAACCCAGGGCCGAGGCACATAGCAGCCGCACACATGCCTCATCCTCCAAAATACGGAAGAGCAGCCACAAGACACCTGCAGAAAATGCCCCAACTCAAACGGTGGATGCTCCACAGACACAGGCACATTCCAAAAAACGCAAGACCAAGGAGACATTAACCCATTCACCACCACCTGCCAAAAAAACACGAAAACACAAGGGTGCAAAATCTAGTAAGACCCTGCAGCATACTCAACCTCAACACACCAAGCATACCCACAAATCAAAACACAAAAGCAAGGGTAAGCGTATTGCAAAACCCACCACCCCACCAAGGTCAACCACCCCTCCACCTCAACCCTCTGGTTCTTCCAATTCCAGTACCTCAGATTCCACAAGCAGCTCAACATCTAATAGCTCAACAGGAACCCAGACATTAAGCCAGAGAAGCACACACACAACATCAACCTCCCCCATAAGCCTAAGAAACACACACGACTCCCCAGATAGCCAAACATCAATTTCCTTAAATGCAGGGGACACCACACACCCATGTGGCAGACAACTACGCCTTGGCTCCCTAACTGCACGATTTTGCGATGCTCAAAGCATGGCTGTTGCAAATGCAGTTTGTGAGCATTATGATGCCCTATTTGGCCGGACCTCCAAAACAACCAGTAAGCAGGCTAAGCAGGAGATCTGGACTAATATTTGCAGCCAAGTAAAAAGTGTGGGACCAGTCCGGAGAGCTATTCAACAAATGAATTTGGCATGACCTTTTAAACAAAGAAACAAAAGGCAGGGTTATGCTACACAACACACTGTACTTGGCCATTTAGCTAATCTTACAATCTTCATTCAAAGGCCCAAGTCAACAGGACACACAAGGCCCCCAAACCCCTGCGTTATCACCGAGGCCAAGGGCACACCAGGATTCTACCCAACGAACCCAAATTGTGGTTTTGGATGAGGTAAGTCAATGGTCCTTGGTGTGTACTTTTAACATTGATCTTTGAGAGCTTTGGTTGACATAAATGAACTAAAATTAACCTATATTTATTTACAGAATACAGGAAGTCCAAACATAATGGAACAGATACGAGATTTGGAGGAGGACACACCACATATGTCACTAACCACTACTGAACCAGTGGCAGCAACGCAGTCAACCCCTGCACAACCACCACATCCACAACCACCTTCAGAACCTGCAACAACCACCCGTCCCACTGCTCGAACCCAGTCCAGGCGCCATATTAGCCAAAGAAGGCAACTGCAAATTTTGGAGGAAGAGTGGAGGCAGGAAAATATAGCCTTTTCGGCTACCACACAGCAATTCAATGACACTGTGTGCACCCAACTAACAAGCCTCAACGCCCAATTCGAGGTATTAAACAGAAATGTCTCTGCCCTAACCAGCCATATGGGTGAGATGAATTAAAGCCTGGCCCACATTGCAGCCAATTTGCAGCCACAACATCATTCAACGACAACATCCGAGCCTACATACCACAAATTTTTTGGAAATATATTTTCTGACCCCACGTGTAATTTCGCTTTGGTTCATCATAAAAAAAAAAAATATATATATATATATAAAATAAGGTGTGCATTGCAACAATAGAAAAGAGGGACAAATAGGTGAGTGGGATAGGGTTGGAGGGAAGGACATTTGTAAGGAGCCTACATGCACATCCAACCTGTACACTCATTAAAAAAGTCTGGCGAATACTACTTACATAAGAGGGCAAGAACATGACGCAATAGGGTTCTATCACTTAACCCTTTTATTTTTAAATTGCAAAATTAGGCTAAAAATATACTAACCAAAAAATTACAAAATAGTGTGTTAAGGGAAAAAACAAAGTCAGACAGGGTGGGCAAACAATACAAGTTTCATACACATACCCAGTAAGGCGGGTGAGCTCTAATAGGTGCAGCCTGGTTTCGGCCATACTCAGCAGGACAAGACCGCGGAGATTGCGCTGCTGATGTGCTCCAGCAGAGGACTGCATATTATTGCCCAAGTGCAAATACGGCTGCTCTGACTGGCCGTAAGTGAAGGCTCGGTGGCCCCGTTTGATTAGGCTGATTTAAATGGGAAATCAAGGCTCTGCATCACTGAAAAAAACGGGCCAATGAACGAGGCGTCCGTTTTGCCGGAAAACAGCCTTGTGCGAGCCGACAATCGGAAAGGCGGCTGAGCGCACACCTGAGCGCATAATTGCACACTAAAATAAACGTAGCACCCTTTCCTGACCCGATCAAAGCACAAAACCAACGGGAAAACGCATGGGAGAGCTAAACGGGGAGGCTCTGCATCAAGCCAAATATCCATTAACCTTTGGAACGTAGCGGGAGCGCCATGTAAACCAAAGGGTAATACCTTATACTGGAACAGTCCCTCAGGTGTGATAAAGGCTGTTTTCTCCTTGGCAGCCTCAGTCAAGGGTACTTGCCAGTACCCTTTTGTGAGGTCCAAAACAGAAAAATACAGAGCTTGGCCTAGCTTTTCAATAAGATCGTCTACTCAGGGCATAGGGTAGGTATCAAACTTAGATACCTTGTTAAGTTTGCGGAAGTCATTACAGAATCGCAACGTACCATCGGGCTTGGGAATCAAGACTATTGGGCTGGCCCACTCACTCTTTGACTCTTCAATCACATCTAATCTGAGCATTTCAATCACATCTAATCTGCACTTCTTCCACAATAGCTTGTCGCCGGGACTCAGGTACTCGGTAGGGCTTCAACCGGATCTTGGCCTGCGGTTCCGTGACAACGTCATGTTGGATGACAGAAGTGTGCCCAGGGATATCTGAAAACACATCCGTGTTTCTGCTAACAAACTCCCTGGCTTCCTGGGTCTGTTTAGAGGAAAGGTTGTTGCCAGCTTTCACCTCAACAACCGCTTCTCTAACAACAGACTAAGGGACGGGAAGCTCCACCCCTAACATACCTGGTCGGGGACTGTCACCTACAGGGGTCTCCCTGTCTTTCCACAGCTTCAGCAGGTTTACATGGTGCACCTGCTCTGGCTTTCTCCGCCCGGGCTGATGTACCTTGTAAGTCACTTCCCCAACTTTCCCAAGCACCTCATAGGGACCCTTCCACCTAGCCAGAAATTTACTATCCACTGTTGGCACTAGAACCAAAACTCTGTCTGGGTTAAAGTTCCGTGCTTTAGCCTGCCGGTTATAAATCCTACTTTGGGCCCGCTGTGCTGCCTCCATATGTTCCCACACTAGTGGCAAAACAGTCTTTATCCGTTCCTTTAACTGAGTAACATACTCTACCACACTTTTGTGGGGTGTGGGTTGCTGTTCCCAAGCTTCCTTGGCTATATCCAACAGGCCTCGTGGATGCCGACCGTATAAGTGTCGAAAGGCGAGAACCCAGTAGAGGCCTGGGGCACCTCTTGCACTGCGAACATCAGATAGGGCAGAAGCAAGTCCCAATTCTTCCCATCCTTTGCGACCACCCGCTTTAACATGGTTTTTAAAGTTTGGTTAAATCTTTCTACCAGGCCATCCGTTTGCGGGTGGTAAACGGATGTCCACAATTGTTTCACCTGCAACAACTTACAGGGCTCCTTCATTACCTTGGACATAAAAGGGGTACCTTGATCGGTCAGGACCTCTTTAGGCAGCCCTACTCGGGAAAACATTTACATAAGCTCCTTAGCAATGAGTTTGGCTGAGGTGTGTCATAGGGGCATTGCTTCGGGATACCGTGTGGCATAGTCCAAGACTACCAGAATATGTTGGTGCCCTCTAGTGGATTTTGGCACTCGACCCACCAGATCCATAGCAATCCGCTCAAAGGGAACCTCAATAACTGGGAGAGGAACTAGGGGACCAGGGAAGTGAGGCTGGGTGCTGGTTATCTGACATGTTGGGCAGGACTCACAATATCTCTCCACCTCCTTGTACACACTGGGCCAGTAGAATCATTGTAAAATTCGGTCCAGAGTTTTCTGCTGGCCTAGGTGTCCCCCCAGAACATGTTGGTGGGCCAAATCCAACACAAGCTTGGGTACCACCAATTGTTCCACAACCTCTTCATGTATTTTGTTTACCCGGTACAGCATATCCTGGTGAACCACAAAGCGTGGAAATTGTAACTCAGCCCCCGGCTATTGTGGTTCACCTTCCACCTCAAGTACATTCTCCCAGGCCCATGTGGAGACATGGAGATCTGCCAACTCTGGACCTGTTGACAAATCTTCCACATCTCCAACCATAACACTCAGTGGGGTTGACTCCGCCCCTTCCACCGTAGTGGCGGTCACCCCTACCGTTGTCCCTTCTGACTCTGGTTCCCAGGGTTCCGGGGGCACCCCTGAGTAGGGCCAGTCTATTGGGGACACACCCGCCTCACGGGTTTCCGGAACTCCCAGCTTGGTCCATAGTGACATGAACCCCGGAAAGTCTCTCCCAAGAATAAGTTCGTACGGGAGTTTAGCGGTGACGGCGACTTCGTGGATCCAGCTGCCGGAGATGGTGGTTAAAGTCACTTGTGCTGTGGCATAGTCCCTCAAGTCCCCGTGTATGCACAAGACCCTGGTTTTCCACCCCGTGTACTCATCGGGCAGTACCATGGCGGGTCTCACCAGGGTAACCATATTCCCCGAGTCCACAAGGGCCACCGCCAAGGTATCCCCCACCTTCACCTGACAGAGGTGACTTTGCCCCACAACCTCAGGGACACTGGCAGCACACAGCCTCCTGGCATACATTGAAGGGCGGTAACCAAAGTTCACATCCATAGGCTCCCCCTGGTGGGGACAGTTGGCTCTGATATGTCCCGGCTCCTTACACCCCAAACACAACACCGGGGCAGGGACTTTGTGGGGTAGGTCCTGAGGGGGTTTAGGGGACACCACCCTCCTGGGCATGGGCGGGGACCTCCCGAATCCTCCCTGAATCCTTCCCTGTAGAACCCCCTTGCAATTTCCTGGTGGCCTCATATCGCTCCACTAGGTCCACCATCTCTAGAGCATTGCCGGGGGATACCTGGCCAACCCAGTGCTGGAGAGGGTGTGGTAAAGCCCTCCAGAACATGTCCACCAGCAAGTGGCCCAACATGGCAGTGGGGCTTAATATATCAGGTTGCAGCCATTTTTGCAGCAGGTGCAGTAGTTTATAATATTGGGGTCTGGCAGGCTCTGACGACTGATAGCTCCACTGATGCACCTGCTGAGCCTGAACCCACACATTCACCCCCAGTCTGGCCAGTATCTCACCCTTCAGAGTCGGGTAGTCAGCGGCTTGGTTGTCTGGAAGATCAAACAACACCTGCTGGGGTCCAGATGCCAGAAATGGAGTGATGATGTCAGCCCACTGATCACGAGGCAACTTCTCCCTTGCAGCCACCTTTTCAAACATCGCCAGGTAGGTCTCGACGTCATCCGAAGGGGTCATCTTTGTAAGCGCCAAGCGGACAGCTTTCCAGGCATCAGACACATTTTTGGGCGCTCCTGCTGCTTGCAGCGCCATCACATGTTGTAACAGAAGCTGGTTGGTCTCTTGCTGCTGCTTGTTGGCCTCGCACTGCTGCAGATTCGCCTCCATAAGTGCTTTTATGACAGCCTCCATTTTGTCTGCGGTCTCAGGTAACAGCTTGGCAGGCTTAATGTAGGACATGCACACAAAAAAAACCTTTTCCGTCGGTTGCTCCTAGCAACGGCCTCACTGTGCCCCTCGCATCCTCTACTAATTGTGGTGATTAGCTCTGGTAGACAGCAGGATAGAGGCTCAGAGGCGAAAGTTCAACTTAAAGTCCGTGTTTATTCACACAATAATCCATAAAACCGAATGTCCTTTTTGGTTACATCACCTTTTCAGGAAAATGCAGCAGAAGTACATCAGACAGGCAACAGCGTTTTTAGTCCTTGGGCAAACTTGCTACTTTGCAGCCGAATCCGCCTCTGGTCCGCATGAAACAGCCTGCACAGGAGTTTTCAGCCAGGCACACAGAGTCTCACTTCACAAGTGAGCTCCAGTCACAGACACTCCACAGCTGAGTCCCACCCAGCTCTACTCCATCCCAGTAAAACCGTCCCGGGTTAGCCTTTCGGCTATACTAACACTTCAGCACCAGACTGCCATTAGCAGCTGATGCTGGGAAACAAAATCCACGGTTTTACTGCAGCAAGGTTAGGTACCTTGGTGCCACATACCTTCTGTCAATGACGGCCCCTTGCACCTTACCACAGTATATACACACAGACTCAAGTAATGTTATGTCTGGGTCAGTTCTCTCTTAGTAATTACTTTAACTTCGACTATTTAACTGGAACCATATGCTTTATAAAACCGCTCCCCCCTTGAGGGAGGGGAAAAAGGTTTGACCAGAGAAACGATATTTAAGAAGGAAGTGGGGGAAAGACGTTCTCTCTTCTCTCTGCTGGCTCTCAGTTCAGCGGGGGTTGGGTGGGGATGACAAAAGGCCCTAGTGGAATTAGCCTGAGAAAGAATTGCTGTTTGTTTGTATGGACACTGCTTACGTTTCTGGGCATTGCAACTTCATATTATATTTACACCATTCATATTATTATTTTTCTGTAATGTAATCGGCTCTATTTTAATTAAATCCATTTATCGTTTTTTTTGTTTTGGCCAATACTTGTTCTTTGAATCACCATAGTTGAGATCATTTCTGGATGGCCCAAAATATTCTTTGTTAAAAGTTAGAACAAGGAAAAGAACATTATTACACTTGTACTTCCACATAGCTGGTAAACAGGGAAGATTAGTGTGGGAGAGTATGCCAGAACTTGTAGTTCCCCACAGCTGGATAAACAGGGGAGATTAGTGTGGGAGGATATGCTGGGAATTGTAGTTCCCCACAGCTGAATAAATGGGCGAATAGTAAGGGAGGATATGCTGGGACTTGTAGTTCCCCACAGCTGGATAAACAGGGGAGAATAGTGAGGGAGGATATGCTAAGACTTGTAGTTCCCCACAGCTGGATAAACAGGGGAGAATAGTGAGGGAGTATATGCTGGGAGTTGTAGTTCTATAAAAACTGTACACGCTATACAGAGACGCTAGTGATGTCAAAGACCCCTGTATTACCTCAGTGGTGTGTCTGCTGTGCTGTCAGTATGTCGGCTGTTACAGGGAAACATCCCTCATGTGTTTATATCAGGACAGAGGCAGGCAGACTGATATCCTGTGACCTATGTTCTAGAAGTGGAAGTAGAACCTGGCTATTGAAGTGAGACACTACAGTTCCCAGCATGTCCTTTTAGTCGGTGTATGCTGGGAGTTCTAGTTCCAAAATCAAAACAAAGAATCCTATTCATTATGAATGCACTACAGCTCCCGGCATGCTCTTCTGATAGCTGTTTGCTGTGAGTTGTAGTCCTCCAGCAGGCAGGAAGTTGGTGTATAACATGAGGCACTACATTGGCCAGCATGCCCCTGTAGCCAGAGTCACCCACAGTAGATGGAGTAGTGACAGGAATGATAATGGCCGCCTGCCTGCAGCCACTCCCTCCCTGGGGCTGTGCATACAGTACATGGGCCAGAAGGGAAGGTAGTGTGTGCTCATCCAGACAATACTGTATATAGGAGTCAGAGAGGTGCTAGAAGGGTGTGACCACACTCCATAGACAAAAAAGAAATGTAACCCTCTGCACACTCATACTATTGGAAAACCTAGTTAACACTTGTTAAAACATGGACTGTTAATTAACATAGATTGCAATTAATGTAAAAGCGAGGTGGCCATGACAAGGCCGTCCAGTTTATACCCCATCCCTAACTACTATGTCTGAAAGTTTTGTGCAGACATTGCTACTTCTTTACTTGTGTGTGCACAAGCAATGCAATTCCTGAAGCAGCCTGTGTCTAAAGACAGTGCAACAACTTAGCCTGCCTGCAAACACACAATATAAAATGCTTTACTTGTCTGCACAGTGTTACAGTACATAGGCCTGACGTGTCAGGGTCTGCACAGGAAGCAGAGCATGCTGGGAGGGGTGTATAGATGAGGAAGTGGCCGCCATTGTACAGCAAGCTTTGCATGGTGTGACTAAGATAACGATGAGTGAGGTGACAGGTTATAACTCTGCTGTATAAAGTGTTATAGGGGGGGAGTATGGTGGCAGGGTGAGGTGGGGGATGTGATAACAGCTGCACAGGGTCAGGCAAGCCACAGCTGTGTGCCAGTGAATCCCCTCTGCTCCTGGTGACACCCATGGCATTTCAGTTACATTAACATCTGGCTTCCCTGTCAGTGGCACTTCTCTGCTTCTGGTGACTCCCATGTCATTTGTGTTAGATTATATGGAGCTCCAGTGACAGTGACACTCCTCTACTCCCAGTGACATCCATGGCATTCCTGTTAGATTAATGCAGTACAAAACACACCACCATCTTCAGCCTGTTTGGATTCTAAAAGGTTTCAGGACCAGTCACTGGCTTTTCCCCAAGGCATACCAAATCATCATTCCCCGCTGTGTGGGACCTCCCCCAGGTCACCTTCAAAAACTCACCTTTCTCTGCTCTAATGGTGCATGCGCGGACACTCATCCATTAGGTAAATAGCTCTAATTGCAGTGCCTGCTGCTGCATCCCCTGCATCCTTTCAGATAGGCTAGAAGTTGCAGAAGTGGAAGTAGAACCTGGCTATTGAAGTGAGACACTACAGTTCCCAGCATGTCCTTTTAGTCGGTGTGTGCTGGGAGTTCTAGTTCCAAAATCAAAACAAAGAATCCTATTCATTATGAATGCACTACAGCTCCCAGCATGCTCTTCTGATAGCTGTTTGCTGTGAGTTGTAGTTCTCTGTGTTGGGTCCGTACCTCAACTGGGCACGGCTTCTACTTCTGTTGTCAGAGTTCATATTATTCTAAGAGTGAATAATACACAAAGACCGTTGTGTAGTCCACACTCAAAGAGCGTCTCCAGAAAAAGCCCGCTCTTTGTTTATTTCAGACGGTTTATATACAGAAATACGGGTAGCCAGCACTTGCGCAGAAGGCTGGTTGGAACATCTGGTTTTGTTCGGCAGTTTAAACGTTGCCTCAAGCAAGAAAGAACAGGAAAGAGATAAGGCACATTTCACAGAAAAACCACCAGATGCCTGATGGCTCAAAATGATTATGCTTGTGACAGTCACGGACACAGTTTTTACTGTTAACCCTATCAATTCCCCCCTTTGACATCTTCATCTGATCAGTTCCAGGCTGTATCCTCCAGAAAAGGTGCTAGTGGTATCTTCCCTCAGGTACTATCTCAGACCGACGAGTTGCCTGAGGGAGGACAGATCTTCTTAAGCTGCCTCCATCCCCTGAGTACTCGACCCACATCCTTTCCAAGAAGAGTCCTTAACCTCAGATGTCAGACCTCAGTGTCAACTTATCGAAGAGTTACTAGGGAACAGAACACAAGTTATAGTCTTTGATATATCTTTTTGTTAAACATCTTCATTTTCTTCTTCATTTTCAAGCAAGTGCAAACATTGATTATAGTCAAAATACAAACGATCAAAACCAGTATAACTAATGGGTAGCAAAGACCTTTAATTATCTTTGCACCAGTAGGAGACCATCCCATAAAAATATCATACCAATGATAAGCCGTCTCATCCTTGATAGATGAGGCTAAGTGAATAATTTTATTCTGTGTGATATAGGCAGATATAAGATTATTCTGCAAAGTATGATTATATTTATCAACGTGCTTTTGCACATGTTCTGCATCCTTCAATAAATCATGTAATTTAGTCAAATCATAGATATGGTCAGGTAAATCTATAAAATTAGTAAACTTGAGCCCAAATTGTAATAAAACATTCACATCCTTTTCAAACAAAAAGGTTTCATTTTTCCAAGTGAGCTCCTGTATTCCAGAAAGACACCCAGCATAAGGTGCTGTCAGATTAAGTGGCTTCAGTGTGTTACCATCATTGGATACTAGACATACCTGTTGAGGGCCTATTTCCACAAATTTATTACCTATATTAACAGGAGTTCTTAATAACTTGCAAATATTACTCTCATGTTGCAGAAGACATGGTTCATAAACTAAATGTTATGTTATACATTCATTGCACAGTAACCTATATGCGTGATTCTCTTATGTCCTGAGATACTAATGTTCCCTATCCTACATGTTGGTTCAGGGTGACATGTAAATTTTCCCAGGGTTACATTAATCTTACGATTAGCCGAGATCAGCGGATAAGTATTCTCGTTCCAGGGAAAGGCTCAAATCCCAGGGGTCCATGAATGCATATGTTTTATACTAATAAATCCTAGCAGGCCCAAACATAGTAAAAACTTCATTTTATTTCTACTTGTTCCGCTTTCTTACAATGACTGGCGTGTATCCAGGAAGTTTTTCCTTCCAACTTAACTGAGGTAGGTGTAATCAGAAGGACTTGGAATGGCCCTTCAAAACGGGATTCAAGTGATTTCCTCGAATGCTTCTTCACATAGACATACCCCTCGATTCAAAGAGCCAAAGTTAATTGATTTCGTATCGAGAATCGTAAGTTTGGGTGGGTGTTTGTCATTTTTTCTTGTTTTTTTGGCCATTTCGTATTCGCACGATCGTTCGCGCATAGACGTATATGAACATACGCATTTCGTACGAGAATCGTATAATTTGCGTTAGTTCGTGTGTTTTTCCCGTCCAAATCGTATTATTTGCGTCCGATCCTATTTTTTACGTCCTTCACATGGGCTTGCGCCCAATTCAGAGAGGTGATTGCTAATTGTTTTGAAGCCCATTAAAGAGCTGCTTTACGAAATGTTTGCCGGCAGCTATTTGGCCTCGGGAGTAGGATGGAGCGGAGCGAGTTTGTGGCACATCAAGGGCTTATGCTTTTTGGCATTGAGTTGATCGAGATGTCTGAGAGCAGATTGCCCCTGCGTCGTCGCATGAACATCGATAGCATGAATGATGTTGAGCTGTTCGAGCTGACCAGGCTTAATCGCGCTTCCCTCCATAAATTATATAGTGAGCTGCGGCCATGGTTAGCCCGCACCACAAGGAAGGGGCATGCAATTTCAGGTATGACCAAGATGCTTGGCTGCCTGCAATTTTTGGCGAACGGCTCGTTCCAGAGGCTGGGTGCCCTCTCTGTGGGGATGTCACAGCCTACGCTGAGCCGCGCACTGTCTAAATTTTTGGAAGGCATGGCTGCCATAACTCAAAAATATATTTATTTTCCTGATGATATGGCAGCCAGAAACGCCATTAAGCTTGGGTTTTATAATGTGGCCGACATGCCCAACGTTATTGGTGCAATTGACTGCACACATGTGGCACTCGTACCTAGGGCAGCCGACGAGTATATATATAGGTATTGAGATTGGTTATTATGTTGCCCAACGTGTCATGTAACCTGTTTTCCTTTGCGGCAGCATATTTGTTTATCCCTCATTTGTGTAGCTGCTTTATCTCGGCTTTTCATTAGTCTTTCCCAATAGAGTGCAGACATGTTTTGTGGTTAATTTATTATTTTGGGTCAAATATCAATTACCCTTTTTGTATGTTTTTGCCTTAAGGAATCGTAAAATGGGACACTCCCTTAATGTCCAGGCCGTGGTTGGTCCGGATATGCGGTTTATGAGTGTCCTTGCCGGCTACCCCGGATCGTCCCACGACTCCTATATCCTCCGGCGATCTGGGTTGTTTCGGAGATTTGAGACAGGTGAATTTTCGGGGGCATGGCTGCTTGGTAAGTGTGTCCTATTTGTGTGTTATTAAATGTGGCATTAATCTTGTATTTGTTGATATGTTTGTTTTTGAATTCTTTACATAAGCGTCCAACTGCCTTTTTCTTGGCTCATATATTAGGAACTTCCCAAAAAAATGCTTGCCTCGCTTTGGCCTTCAGAATGTTTTCCCTTTAGTTAGGATGTCTGTAAGTTCCTTGTGCCTAAATATATTGGTTTGGAGTTTATACCCAAGGATCTTTGACCTTTGGCTCCTTTTGTACTATTGGTCTTTAAATGTCAAAGTGGACTTAAACTGCATACATTGTAGTTTCCAGATAAATGTGGATAGGCCCTCAGCAGCATCCTAATTGTAACATGTCTGAAAACTACAAATATATGTAAAATCCAAATACCCTTGGCCGTGCAGATGTTTGTTAATTAATTGGGATATAGAAGTGCCATTTTTATTTAGGTTATACCTTAGTGGAATTTTTTGGGGCCCTAATGTGCCCTGTTTTTTTTTGGGAACACTTTACCTTACATCATTATGATATCTGTGAAATTTTTGGTGTTGGTTGTGTTGCCTTTTTAATTTTGATTACATTTAATTCTCTGTTTAAGGTGATTCCGGGTACCCACTACTACCCTGGCTCATGACGCCTGTGCTGCGGCCCCAGGATGCCTCTCAGGAAGCGTATAACCGTGCGCATCGCAAGACCCGGGCTGTTGTGGAGAGGGCCTTTGGTCTGCTGAAGACACGTTTTCGTTGCCTTGACCATACTGGGGGGGCCCTGCAATATGATCCCAAGAAAGTGATCGACATTATAATGGCATGTGCTGTTTTGCACAATTTTGCCATCATGGAACGTGTCCCACGTTATGTGGACAGCCTGCCCTCTTCAGCCGTCGAGGATGAAGTCGAGAATTTTGTGGGGCCCCCCAGTGAGTCTGGCCAATCTGTTCGAGCCAACCTGATCAGCCAGCATTTTACTTAACTTTTTTCCCTGTCTCACCATTCTGTGTGTCTGTCTTATCCTTTTTGTTACATATGTTGTTTGGCCGTAATGTGGCATTACCTCTAAGTAAAACATTTAGACCTTAATTGTTGCCTAATGTATTTCATGTAGTTTCCTTAGCTTTAGCTTTGCATTGTTACACCTCTTCAAACCCAAATTATCTGGTTTAGCCCAAGCTGTTTAAAATGTCTTCCCACTAAAAACGCCACAAGTATTGTAAGTGCAGTTTTTTTTTTACTTTGAAAAGGAAAAATTATAGTGCTTCACAGAAATCAGTCCACATACATCTGTGGTTACAAATGGATAACATTACAAAAAAACATCGAGCACATCTACACCTGGAAGTGAGTGGCACAACCAAACAAGGACACCCAGTCCAAAGGCCAGCCTAGTCCAGTCATTAATATTGCCTGTGCCCAGGGATATTTGGGCATGGCCATAATGTCACACAAACATGTCTGCAAACAGGAGGAGCACCAACCAAATACATATGTTAAGCCATAAGTGGCCAGATACACTCCACATAGACCTATGGCATTGGCTAGTGGCCTTAAGCATTACTCTAAGGAGCTATATGGGAGCAAATACAAAACACAACCTGCCTGAGCAACACAAAATGGATTGTTTGAAACCTCAAAGGACAAGTAAATACAGTGGGGGTTAAGAGAAAAGATGTCCCACACACCCATGGCTTAATAGGGTGGCTGCCCATAATACCCAGGTGGAGGTCCAGGTGGAGGTCCATGTGAATGGGACCTAGCCTGGGCCATGGCAGCATTGTGAATTTGAAACTGCTCCACAATGTTTCTCTGCATATTGGTCATCTCAGCCATGGCTGACTGGATGCCATTACTTGCATTGGCCACGTTGCTGTTGAGGGTACGCAACTCCGCGAGGATGCCCTGTAGACTGGTATGGATGTTGACCATGTCGGCATGCCTTTGCTCACGCTCTGTAACGAGCTCGGCGTCATAAGAGTCCCTTTGTTGGGTCCATAATTGAAGCAGGGCACTCTGCCTCCCCTGGGAAATTGTGGGGCGGCGTAATGGCGTCCGCCGCACAATTACCCTGGCTCTTGGGCGTGCCCTGCCGCGTGGTGTCGTACCCTCAACAGCAACCGGCCTGCTTTGCAAATCCTCAGCAGCAGAGTGAACACTGGGGACTGTAGTGTCAGTCTCCCCATGTGCAAGCACAATGGATGGAGATTCACTCTGCTGCTGAGGATTGGCCAGAGAAACATTATGGAGCAGTTCCAAATTGGGACCCAGGGGGAGTTCATCCGACGTGCCCTGCACGGAGACATCATCATCTTCCTCCATGTCCTGGATCTCTTCCATGAGTGTGCGGGTCTGTAGGGACATTTAAAAAAAAAAGTGTAAGTTGGCGTCCAAATTTTGGATTTCAACAGTTTAACACATTCTTAAGCACTTGGTAGTATTTATGCTACTAAATTAACTTACCGGAAATCTCTGATCTGGGCTCCTATGCTGTACGGACCTGGTAGGCATAACCAAACTGGGGGGTGAGTTTACCCTTGCTGAGGGATCATGCTGGGCTGAAGAAGAGAAAAACAAACCACGTAAACACACACATAACCTTTTTTTGGATAGGTAATCAAATATAGCTCTATTTGTAATATTATTCAACTCTAGAGCAATGGTGACCTTTGTTCAAACACACGCAACTTTACATAGGTGCAATGGCTCTCAAAAACTGCTAACTGACCTCAGTTCTAAGTCAGGAAGTGTACCCAGTCAGCATACAACTTTCAACGCACATTTTGGGATTTAGCCTACCATTCGCTAGGTCCATGGTACTCAAACAATTGTTGTAAAGGCCCATTTCAAGGTATGTGGTGAGAGGTGAATGTCTGGCCATGGTGCTGACGCAGGGGGTGTCTAGTTAAAAATAAATACACTGGTGGAGGGGCTGGAGATTTCAAAGTGCCAACTAATAAAGGCTGCTTGCCCTTGCTGGGCTGGATGGGCCAGAGCTGAGGGGACAGGGATTGGATGGCTAAAGGGGGGAGTTAACGTATTGATGGTGATGGGATGGATGGAGCCAATCTGTTACAAATGTATGGGGCTTATGTGGGGGGGGGGGCATGGGGGGACTGTGGCAGATGGGCCAGAGCAGGGGCAGCGGGACACAATAGTGCCAAGAGAAAGTTTTACCAAGTTACTGTGTACCTTGCAATGCCACTTCCTGTGCAGTACTTCATATTGCAATGCTATGTTTCAGGGAGCCATGACATTGGGCAGGAGACCAACCACTACATCGCCGATCAAGGGGGCAGCTCTGAGCACGTCAACACAGAAGTAACTGAGTGCAGGGCTGTCTGGGCAGGGGTCCTTGAATGTGGTGCCAAGGTCCGCATTGGGACCCCGGGCCGCCCGTTGAGTCTCGCTGCTCTAGGTCAGATATGTTTGTGGGTGGCTAATTAAATTGTTAACTCAAACACAACTCACACAACCAAAAGGCAACCCATACATAATGATGTGTGTTTTGTGATTGATTCCAAATATATCACTTATCTTGCGAAACTTCATGACTTTAACAATCCAATTGGACATTTGATCTTTGCCATAATGGCTGTGGGCCTAAATGTGTGATTCCCAGGGACCCAAAGAGGACACAAACAGCCACAGTAGTGCGAGGCCAAGCAAGGCAAACCATAGGGGCATCCCGTTATCTTGTTACTAGTGAACTGTAGATTATTTAGCAAACAGGCAAACATGCAGATTTAAGAGTACTCACCGTGGGTACGGGTCGGTGAGTCTGTGTCCCTTAGACCAGCATGTCCACCGACCGCGACCGGATGGAGAAGTCCAAGCACAATCTCCTCAGCAGGGGTAAACTCCAATTTAGATGGAAAGCCACCTCCAGTTTTCATGCTGAAAAGAGAAAATCGTTTGGTACTCAGAAAAGGTGCATACAGTACATCCCAAACATTATATTTAGCGAAAACATTTATTTACCTGTAATTATGCCTTTTAATTTCTTTTTGCCGTACAGCATACTTCAGATCAGAGATTTTCTTCTGAATTTGGGACACATCTTTCCTCTCTTCCCCCGCTGCATTTACTTGTCGGAGGATGGTTTCAAACAATTCCATCTTGCGCTGCTTGGTGGTGTGTTTGGATTTGCTCCCATATAGCTCGTCATAGTATAATGTAAGGCCACTAGCCAATGCCATATTTTGGTCATGGGAGAATCTCCCACTCAACTGGCCGCGGCGCAATGTGCGGCCAGATGGTTGGCTTGGCTGCTCCTCCATGTGTGCAGACACATGTGGTGACATTATGGCCTGGGGCTGGGTAGGGGAATGGCCGGATTGGTGGCTTCCCAATGACTGGACTGGACTGGCCAAGGGACTGGGTGTTCTTGCGTGGCTGGCCACCGAACTTCCAGGTGTAGATGTGGTCATGGTTGCAATTCGGGGCCCTCTTGGGGGGCTAGGTTCCCGGCTGGTGCCAGGTCGGGGGCTCTGTTCCCGGCTGGTGCCAGGTCGGGGGCTTCTGGCCCTGGATGGGGTTCTTCGGGCCCTGTAGGGGCTTCTGGCCCTGGATGGGGTTCTTCGGGCCCTGTAGGGGCTTCTGGCCCTGGATTGGGTTCGGCGGGCCCTGTAGGGGCTTCTGGCCCTGGATGGGGTTCGGCGGGCCCTGTAGGGGCTTCTGGCCCTGGATGGGGTTCGGCGGGCCCTGTAGGGGCTTCTGGCCCTGGATGGGGTTCGGCGGGCCCTGTAGGGGCTTCTGGCCCTGGATTGGTTTCTGCGGCCTCTGGCTGGGCTTCGTGCCCTGGATTGGGTTCTGCGGCCTCTGGCTGGGCTTCGTGCCCTGGATGGGGTTCGGGCCCTGTAGGGGCTTCTGGCCCTGGATTGGTTTCTGCGGCCTCTGGCTGGGCTTCGTGCCCTGGATTGGGTTCTGCGGCCTCTGGCTGGGCTTCGTGCCCTGGATGGGGTTCGGGCCCTGGATGGGGTTCGGGCCCTGGATGGGGTTCTTCGGCCTCTGGCTGGGCTTCGTGCCCTGGATTGGGTTCTGCGGCCTCTGGCTGGGCTTCGTGCCCTGGATGGGGTTCGGGCCCTGGATGGGGTTCGGGCCCTGGATGGGGTTCTTCGGCCTCTGGCTGGGCTTCGGGCCCTGGATGGGGTTCGGGCCCTGGATGGGCTTCGGGCCCTGCTGCGGGGCATGGGTTGCCGAACTGCCCTACTTGAAGGCATGGCCGGTGTGGGCTCACTTGTGCTGCCTCTTCTGGGGGCAGAGGTGGTGGGTGCTGCAGTTGCCAGCTTTTTGGCTGCAGGGGCACGGGGCTTGGGGCCCCTTTTTTTGGTACCTGAGGGTCCAGGGTCCCTTGGTGGGGCCGAGGTGGGAGTCTTGCCTCTCAGTTTTCGCCGACCTTGCTGGGACCTTGTTGTTGGGCCCTCCGCGGTCTTGCTTGGCTGGGGTCGCTTGCTCATAGCCTTTTTCGGTGCCATCGTACACAAATGCTCAAAGAGAATGAGCTTTGGGTGCAGGGACCTTTAAATAATGAGCCCAGCGTGTGACGCCTATGCGCACGACTACGCGCTCGTACGAACGTACGTTCGAGCGGAACCAGGAAACCGCTGGGGTTTCACTTATCTGCTGCCTTGAAGAAGCATAAAGATGGCGCCCACTATCTTCACCCGTCAACAGGAAGAGATCCTCATGCTGGTAAGTGCCTGCCTCTGCATTTTAATCTAATAGTCAATGATGGCCTAAATGTAAATGATGCGTTTGGAACTAGTTTGGGGTCTCTTAATGTTTAATCACTGGCTCCTCACACTTCATCCTCAAGGGCCGAGCCTGGCCACGTTTTCAACTGTCTATGCTGATGTCCTAATTCGGCCAATAGGTCCGGCTTAGCAACAGTTAATTAACCTGTGGAGTAGCGGGGCGAGCTGGCAAACCTGGCCTGTCTCGGACCTTGATGCGGATGTTTGAGGAACACTGTTTTCCTAAGCCCTAAAAACACAACGGGAAGCCACACACGTGGTCCAAAAGCCTAAGCATTAGGCTACATCTTGGATGTTTAAACCATCCTAACATGCCATAGATGCAGGTGGCCTGATTCTTGATGTTGGCTATTATCTGTATGTACATGGTGTGTGATACATATAACATAAGACCAGACTGTCATTCACAGTCAACGTCCTCTTTAAGGCACTCCCCAAAAATGGCTGCCACTCGAAATGTGTGTGTTAATGACATTAAATTCTCAACTTGTGATGCAACACATATGGGTCGGTGTGTAAAAGTAAAAGCTCTGTGTCCATTATGTTTTTCAGATCATGCTTCAGCGCCGGTATGACTTCGCGCCCAATGTGTGCGAGAAAAGGGACATCGCCCGGGAGATCATCGCGGAAATCCACCGTGTGACCAGCACCACCTTCACTCACACCCAGATAATGCAGCATTGGTCGGACCTGAAACGTCTGCACATGCCCCGGGTGCGGAGGTTTTTTGGAATCCATTTCCCAAGTAAGTACAAAGCAATTGCATGGTATATGTTCCAAATGTATAAGTTATGCCTTTATTTATAATGACTTTTCTTTGGTAGTGTTGGAAATGGATTTCAGAATTCGCCGCACCCGGAGACGTACAGGCCGACCAGTGCTGCATGACTCTGCATCTGTGAGTGAAGGTGGTGGATCTCCCGGGCGACGGACCTACCCCTCCTCTGTGGCCTCCTCAGACCAGCCCCTGGACCTTACCACAGAGGAGGGGCCAAGCCGCGTGGGCGTGGAGTCATACCTGGCCACGCATGGGGAAGGCTCTGGTATGTCACTCTTCATGTATAGGCACAAAGATATAAATGGCAGGCCAAAAACTAAGTTATCCTTTATTATGTATTTGTAGAAGCTTCTGGAGCGGGTGAGATAGTGGAGGAGGAGGCAGCAGAGATGCTTGAAGTCGATCCTGGCGAAGGTGAGTGATGTCAGCCAGACTGGGAGCCAGATATGTTGGGAATAGTGACTCTCTACAAGTACTAACCAAATGTCACATGTTTCTCCAGGGACTTCTTCACAGCAGAGCCAGGACCAAGGGCAGCCTGTTGGCCCCAACCAGCCATCTGTCGGCCACCAACTCCGTAAGTCTCCATGCCATTATTCATATTAATGTTTGGTTAGCTAATAACACACACATAACTAAAGGCGTAGCCAATGTGTAGTTCACACTTTCATGTGGGCACTTCGTTAGCTTAAAGAGGACCCTAACTAGTATTAAGAACCAAAGAATTAGCCATCACACTGTACCTACAGATTATAACCATGGAAAAACACCCTTCACCCATCTAATGCATGTTATTAGACTGAACAAAACCAATATGGGGGAATATGGAATGCGCAATATTTACAGGCAGCATGGGATACAGATTGAAAAAAGGAAGGTGCTGCCATGCATTGTGTGAGTGATGACCTTTCCCTCAACCCAGCTATGCTCGGGATTCCCAACGCACCACTGTAACCTACTCCCCTGTACTTTATCCAACTCTCCACTCCTCATTAAGTGTTATGCTTCATAGTCCAGATGGCGGCGCTGTAATCCCCAAAAAACCCTAAATAACTTTGAGGTGGTGCCGAATCATTTGTGAATAGTTATTGGTTTTCATTAAATAATGTGGAAGGTCCGGTTTAAGGAGTTTAAACACTTACCTGTGGGAAATGCATTAACTGTATCCCTTTGAAGAATGACATATGTCATGCATTTACATGTATTTGATTAACCCTAAATCTATTTCCAGCATACAAACCGGTCTGGGACTCCTATTTATGTTTCTTTCTCTATTGGTTACAGGGATGATCCCCCAAACCTTGGCGGGAAAAAAAAAAAGAATGAAGGAGTTGGTGGCCGAGCTGCTGGCCATACAGGCGACGTTGGGGCCAACAGATGAAGAAGACGAGGAGGATTAGTGCCCTTGGTCCTGGCTCCTTTGTTTTACTTGTTTTTAAATATGTAAAAATTTTTATAAGCCTTTTATGGATTTGTAAAAAAAACAAAAATTATGTTTGGTTAAAACAAAACAAAAAATGTTTTTTACTGTTGAAAAAAAAAAAAAAATTCTATGTGTTTTACTGTTTTAAAAAAAAAAAAAATTAGATGTGTTTACCGAGACCAAATTACCAAAAAAAAAAAAAAAAAAAAAAAACAACCCAAAAAAAAAAAAGAGGTTTTAACAATTATTTAAAACCAAACCAAGCTAATAATGAAAATAAATTAGATTTTAAGCCTTCCTAAATGTGTCTTTTCTAATATGCACACACCCAAAAAATTACACAAACCAGAAACAACACGCTTAGAAACATATAGACATATGTAAATTATGTGATTTTCTTACGTTTTAGGGACCGAGAAAGGAAGTTGGATGCAAGCGCTAAGGGGTTTAGGTAAGTTTGAGGGACCGAGAAATGAAGTTGGATGCAAGCGCTAAGGGGTTTAGGTAAGTTTGAGGGACCGAGAAATGAAGTTGGATGCAGCCGCTACGGGGTTTAGGTAAGTTTGAGGGACCGAGAAATGAAGTTGGATGCAAGCGCTATGGGGTTTAGGTAAGTTTGAGGGACCGAGAAATGAAGTTGGATGCAGCCGCTACGGGGTTTAGGTAAGTTTGAGGGACCGAGAAATGAAGTTGGATGCAAGCGCTACGGGGTTTAGGTAAGTTTGAGGGACCGAGAAATGAAGTTGGATGCAGCCGCTAAAGGGTTTAGGTAAGTTTGAGGGACCGAGAAATGAAGTTGGATGCAAGCGCTACGGGGTTTAGGTAAGTTTGAGGGACCGAGAAATGAAGTTGGATGCAAGCGCTAAGGGGTTTAGGTAAGTTTCTGGTTGAGGGTGCGCATGCGCAAGATCTTATAAACATACGAACGCACGAATCTAAGAGGCCAAAAACCAATGAAAACCAGAGGCAAACGCAAGTAATTGGAAGAGGTTGACGATGGAAGCAGCCGAAAAAACAGGCTGCCGCCGCAACAGGTGAGCACATGAACGTGATTTTTACGATTGGCAACTGACTGAGGCAAGTTCGGGAGATATCATACGAACGGACGTATCTTTTAGGATAGAAACGTATTTGCTTATTGAATCACTCGCAAGTTCATACGAACGCACGAGCGGACGTGAAAAATAGGATGATCGTGAGCCAAATCCAAGCTGTTACATGTTTCTTTGAATCAACCCAATAGTCTCCAGGAATTAGACTGTGAGTTCCTGTAACTTGTCCAGGATCTGGAAGAGAGTCAAAGACACTTTTGTGCAGTTTAGTGAGATGTCTCTGTTATTGTATGACATAATCAGTTAATTCATCTGCTTTTATCACAAAACTTTGTGGGAAGTATAAACCCGTTCTTGGAACATTTCCAAACAATATCTCATAAGGTGACAGTCCTGTCTTTCCTGTAGGGGTGTACCTTATTGAGAACAAAGCTAGTGGCAAGCAATCGGGCCATAGTTTATTTAACTCCTTCATGGCCTTCTGCAATTTCAGTTTAATAGTACCATTTAGTCTCTCTACACTCCCAGAACTCTGTGGGTGATAGGGGGTATGAAAAGCTTGTTGTATCCCCAACATAGCCATGACATTTTGCATATTTTCCCCTGTGAAGTGCGTTCCTCGGTCTGATTCTATTATCTCCGGTAGCCCAAAACGGGGTATCAATTCTGTAATTAACTTTTTAGCTGTTATTTTTGCCGTGGCTGATTTCACTGGATATGCTTCTGGCCAACCTGAAAACAGATCTATACACACAAGCACATATTCGAAAGGTCCACTTTTGGGAAGTTGTATGTAATCAATTTGCAGTCTTTGAAATGGATAGAGGGACTTTGGCTGGTGTTTACGGGGCGTCTTAACTACCTGTCCTGGATTTTCGGACAGACAGATGCTACAGGCCGCACAGTGTCTTCGTGCAGCCATGCTGAAACCAGGTGCTATCCAATGGTTATTAGTCAGTCTTACCATAGAGTTGGCACTCAAATGGGTGGGGAGATGAGTCAGGGCTGCTACCTCAGGAAATAGAGAACTAGGCAAGCACAATCGGTTCTCCTTCCTCCACATCCCATCTTCCTCAGCTGCTCCCAACTTTTCCCATTTCTGTTTCTCCTCTTTTGTAGCCTGTTTTTGTAAGGTCTTTAATCGATCCATACTTACCGATTCTTCTCTTAGAGTTCTCACTTCTTCACCCTTGAAAGGAATCAAAGCCTGTTTGGCTGCTAAATCAGCCTTTTCATTTCCCCGAGCCTCTTTACTTGTGCCTTTTGTGTGTGCAGCTACCTTGACAATAGCTACTTCTTTAACCTGATTCAGATTGGTCAGAATTTCCTTAACTAATTCTGCATGCCTTATGGGAGTTCCTGCTGCTGTTAGAAACCCTCTTGCTTTCCACAAGTGTGCATAGTCGTGCGCCACCCCGTGGGCATATGCTGAATCTGTCAATATATTTCCTGTGGTATTTTCTACAAATTTTAAGGCTGCTGATAGGGCAGTAAGTTCTGCTTCTTGTGCAGACATATGCGGTGATAATGGTTCTGCTTTTACAATCTCATGTTCTGTGACTACTGCATATCCTGTATGAAATTGGCCCTTTTCATCAGCATATCTACTGTTAGAGATCAATAGTAGGGAGGAACAACCCTTTTGCATACACAAAGTATGCTTTTATGAAAAAAATGTAAATGAATTTGTATGGGTGCAGTGCCTTATGACCCTCTATCCTTGGTCAATAAACAAGCTTAAAGATATATTTAAGGAACGCACACCACAATGTTTCTTGCTTATGTAAACGATTGTATTTCAAAGTTCACAGAATAATATAAAGAAGCATTCATAATAAAGGTAGTTTTACATAGCTTAACATTAAAGAAATGTAAAGAATCAAGTGAGGACAACATCTATATCAGCTGTCGAATACTGCCACCTGGTGGACACATCCAAATATGACAATCATATGCACATTGAAAAGACAGGGCAAACAGCCCAAAGCTTGTTTAAATGACACAATTGAGGGGGGATGAGTTTACAGTGGTCAAGTAAAGACAGCCGTTAGTCTGAACAACAACACAAATTCTATGCAAGTGTATCAACAGTATTTATAACAGTGCTCATATATTTACAGTGCGCAGAAAACCTGAGGCAAATATACATCAATTGGTTAATATGCTGACATGACATTACCAGGGTGATCGCTCGCTAGAACGTTTCAGGGCAGCACAGCCCTTTCATCAGCTGAGCGATGAGAGCCCTTGACCACTGTAAACTCATCCCCCCTCAATTGTGTCATTTAAACAAGCTTTGGGCTGTTTGCCCTGTCTTTTCAATGTGCATATGATTGTCATATTTGGATGTGTCCACCAGGTGGCAGTATTCGACAGCTGATATAGATGTTCTTTATTCAGTGTCCTCACTTGATTCTTTACATTTCTTTAATGTTCAGCTATGTAAAACTACCTTTATTATGAATGCTTCTTTATATTATTCTGTGAACTTTGAAATACAATCGTTTACATAAGCAAGAAACATTGTGGTGTGCGTTCCTTAAATATATCTTTAATCAGCATATCTACTGCCATCAACAAAAAATTCAAATTTTGGATTGTCCAGTGGGGTATCATGGACATGGGGTAAGCCCATGGTTTCTTGTTGCATTAATTCCATGCAATCATGTATTTCATCAGTGTCAATATATTGCAGAAAAATTTCCTCTTCTTCTCCCTCTTTCCCCCCTTCTGAATCTAACCTCTGTATGGGAAGTAAGGTGGCAAGATTCAGAGTTGAACATCTTTTAAATTTTATATTAGGGGGCAAGAGTAAGGTACATTGTAACCTAAGTTGGCGGGCCATAGACAAGTGTTTAGGGTTAACCTGGGATAGTATCCCATGTATGTCATGATTAGTTGACACTGTAAGTACAGTTTCCAGTTCTGGTATCTCTACCGGGTTTTTCTGATTTTCTGTATGAAAGTCCTCATATGATTGTATCCTCATACAAGCTTCCAATTCAGCAGGGTGGTCCGGCAAAGACAAGGTGACCAGTCCATCCTCTGAATACTTAATATTTGCTTTTAGATTTCCCAAAATGTCCGCTCCCAGCAGACACATAGGAGCTGTTTCCGGAATTAAACATTTTGAAACAAACATATGTGGACCTATTTTTCCTTTGAGAGGGTTAGTCAAATTGACAACCTTAGGTAAACCCTCAAAACCTGAAACAACGTGGGTTTCCTGGGATATTTGTCTAGAGCTTAAGACAGACGGGTTGTCATGTACATGGGGCAGGCCCATGGTTTCTGGTTGCATTAACTCTATACAATCATGACAGTCATCTGATTCCTCAAATTCAAGAAAATTTTCATCCTGTGTCCTCCCCCCTTCTGAATCTGACTTCTGTACTAGGATATGTTAATAGCATATGTTTGTAAGTCAGTCAAAGTCTGGTCAGGGAGGAGTATGTCTGATGTTAACTTGGGCATTCGCATGTCTGCTGTTTGCGTGTATGTTCTTAAGAAGGAAAAACTAATTATGAGTAGTAAAGTAAAGTTGTTTCATGTCACAAAAAGTAAAGATTTCTGCCATTTCTATCACTACACACAAGGCCAGGGCTATGAGACACACAGGCATGCCCTGTACCTGCCCAGGGACCACCTTTGAGGAAAAAACAACAGGGCACCTCCATGTTCTTATGCTGGGCCCTGCACACGGTTGTACAAATCCTGGCAACTAAGTGACATCTTGCCATAATTGGGAGAACCTAACCCTGGGGCTATCATCATATCTCAAATACACAAAACATTGCTCATTACACATTTCATTTAACCATTTCATGGTATCAGGTTTATCAACATACATTTCAGCTCTCAATATGCTGTCATAACATGAACAATCTAGAATCCATTGGTGGCAGCAACCAAATCATACCAAGGAAAGTTAGCATGTCCTTCCTGGTAAGTGGGCAGGGCAGACCCACGACAGCAGCTATTCTCTTATAGCTTATTTCTCTTTGTCCCTGGGAAAGTACAAAACCCAGGTATTCAAGCTTTTCCTGACACCATTACAACTTTTCTTTAGACACTTTATAATCACTTACAAAAAGACATTTTAAATGATCCCTCTTATCCCACAGGGTGGCCTCCTGATCAAAACTGCAGAGGAGAAAACTGTCTGCAGTAGGACGGAACCATGGCTGGGTATCCAGGCTTTAAGAGGAGGGCCATTGCACCATTACACAAAAAAAAAATATTTACCAATACACATAAGCCTAGGGCAAATGTGACCTAAAAGCAAAGATGGGCTGTGTCTCCTCGTCCTTTGGGACGCTGAAAAAAACTATTTCTTAAATCAATGTTGCTATCAATGTTGCTATTCCAGCCCGTGTCACGAGGTGAGAAGAGATGGCAGAAAGACACTAAAAGGATAGTCCCTGAGACAATCTCATAGTTTCAATGTCGCTGTTTTAAAAAAATATCCTGGTAATAAAAATCCCACATCCAGGGGCTTATCTGGTTTAAGTCTGCATACAACCTTCTTGTTAAGTTTTATTGTGAAACTATGTTTGATTCCTTGTTTAGCCTGAAGGGGTCAGAAATTAGTAAGGGCAGTGTATTTATCTCCATTGCTTGTGCTGCTGAAATCTGCTCCTCTCAGCGTGCGTGTATTATCTCTGTCCTTGCTCTGCAATTCTCTTCCTGCAGTTTCTCTTAATGTGACCAGGTTTGTTACAGTAGTAACATACAAGGGGTTTTCTCCTGTTATTGTCACCTAGATAACTGTTCCCTTGTCCCTTATCGGTAGTTACCTGTGCCAGGACCACCTTCTTCCCTTTATTTTCGTTAAGATCCATTTCAATTCCCTGAGCTTTGGCTAATAACTGGGCTCCTCGACCAGCAGTTCTCCAGTCCGGGGTACTTGTTTTTATTTTTTCCTTGATCGGGGGTTTTAGGCCATCAATAAAGGCTCTTACGAATAGTCTCTGTACTCCCTCATTATCAGTATCTAATCCCTCATCTAGGTAATGTTGTTCCAGACTTAGATAAAAATCCGACACACTTTGAGTGGAACTCTGAGTTCCGACTGCCAATGTCCCCCTTTCTCTTTGTTTTTCAGTACAAAATTCATTCAACTGCTGTATAAAGGGGGGCCTAGACGCTTCACTTCGGGGGTGATCGGGTGCAGTATTTAGTGGCCTTTGACCATTAAGTTTAACCATGAGTTGCTGGAACTGTGTCGGAGTCATTTTCATCCTACACAAGTCTTCTCCATCTTGCCATGTGGCATTATGGGATTCCATAATTTGTCTTAAATATCGGCAAAACCTAGAGGGGTTGGTCAATGGGTCGGGTGCATTTTGTAACAAAGCCATACATTCACTTGGTGTCCATGGCTTATAGGTCATTAACCGGACAACTTGTCCCACATTCCCTGCATCTGGGACAGTGCGTGACATTACGGGTGCTATCATCTGCCAGCGTCTATCTACTTAGCAGACATCACAGTCATTTTTATCTTCTAAATTGGGGGCAGCACAATGAACACAAGTCCATGGAGCCATAAGTTTGGTTTTAAAAGGATTATTTGAACCTAATACCCCATTTTTTCGTTCTCCACAACATACACATCTTTTCTCCACTCCTTCGTTATTTAACCCACACCTACACTGCCAACAATTATCCTCCCTGTTGTCATGAGATTTGAATTCTCCTGACACAGGAAGCTTTGGGTATAACTCACTTATTTCTTTCTGATCAATTTTACCCAGTTCACCCTTACTTTCTGCCTTATATGGCGGGGGTAAGGAAGCACTTTCACTAAAAGGTGCATCCGGTAATATCGGATGTAACAGTCGGCATGTGTTCCACTGTTTCCTATGCCTGATGCAGAGCCTCCTCTAAACTGACCTTAAAACCTTCCGATTGTCCGGGGCTCCTGTTTGAATCGTGGCTCAAATGTGATGCAGAGCCTCCGTCGGAATGGCTCCCTAAATGATCCGTCAATTTGCCTTCACTCGGAAAGCTTTTTTTGCTCTCTCGGGTGCCTTCAATTTGATCCGTGCCCGTTCAGGTGCCTTCCGTTCCCGTTCACACGGGCGGCCCGTTTTTTCCTTGCTTTTTGAACGTACCTGCTTGCCTTCCGTCGTTATTTGACCTTCCATTTTGGTGTTTTTTTCAAGTATACTTACATCTCCATGGCTCTTCAGTTGCCAATCTGGCTACATGCAAGCGCACATCCCTCAACCTCCATTGGAATATGCATATGGCAACAACTGCCAATTTCACACATATATATATATTGGCATATTTTTTTTGGGGTGTTCCTTGTCCTTAATGCATACCTTAATCTTCTAGCTGTTCCTTCTCCCTTGTCCTTAATGCATACCTTAATCTTCTAGTTGTTCCTTCTCCCTTGTCCTTAATGCATACCTTCATCTTGTTGTACCTTCTCCCTTGTCCTTAATGCATACCTTAATCTTCTTGTTGTTCCTTCTCCCTTGTCCTTAATGCATACCTTCATCTTCTAGTTATTCCTTCTCCCTTGTCCTTAATGCATACCTTAATCTTCTAGTTGTTCCTTCTCCCTTGTCCTTAATGCATACCTTAATCTTCTTGTTGTTCCTTCTTCCTTGCCATTAATGGTTACCTTAATTGTTTGTGATTTTTTCTTTTTTATTGTCCCATATCTAAACCTTTTGTGTGTCATGTAAATGTGTGCTGATGTTGTGTGATGGTACTTTTGCAGGAAAGACAACTCTCAAAATATTAATAATTATTTATTAATAAAACGTTTTTGGTTTAGGCTTTTTTTTTTTTTTTTTTTTAATTTTTGTTAAAACAGAAAAATAAAATTATTTACAGTTTTAAAGTAAAATAAAAAAATTAGGCCTCGGGGTCTGTCGCCTGTTGTTTTCTTTGATCTGTGAATGAAAAACAACATTACTTTAGCATTGTTTTTTGGCTTTTATTTATTTGTTTTTATTTTTGTGCACTTTTTAAACCGGACCTTCTGAGTGATTTAATGAAAAGCACAAACTCTTAAAAAAAGATTCCCCAGCATCTTAAACTAATATCTTTTAAATTTTTAGTCAATCAATTATTATTCTTTCCCCCACTGGGCTGCAACTCAGTTCAGGAATTTAGGATACGTGCACCGCCATGTTGACTCTGAAGCATCACACTTACTGAGGAGAGGAGAGTGGGATAAGGTACAGGGGGTGGGTTCTAGCTGTGGTTTGCTCACACAGAGCAGAGTTTTGCTCTTGAAAAGGTTTCTAACATGATTTTTAAGTTGGACAATCTGTATGTACAGGGTGTTTGAAATATCTAAGATAGACTCTTATTCTGAGTTAAGGTCCGCTTTAAGGCCTTTTTTTGTAAATTTTTTAATGAAATGTTAAACATTTATAGTTTGGTAATGGTATGGTTTGCTCATTTTCTTTAGTTAAAATAAACACCACTTACAAGGTTTAGCCAGCACATTGCATCGGGGGCGGAGTCTCCATTCATACTCCCTCTGTGGCATTTGGGAATCTGTATGGATGACAAACACACTGATATTAGAGACTGTTGTTGTTTCATGAATCTAATATTAAGTTAGGCTTCTACGTATCAATCTACTCACCTTCCCCAGCCACCTCTTCCTCCTCGCCCCCTTCCGCACTCATCCCTTGGGATGTCCCTGCGACGTCAGAATCTACTATTAACAATAGAGCACATGAGTATATGTATGTAATGTATGTTTTAGCACATATCTAACTATATTTCCCTTACCGGAGTCAGGTTGTGGGTCACTTATGGTCGACTCCCTGCCGTCAGATTGCCCCCTCCCCTGCATGCTGAGGTCCAGTGGCTCCTCATACTCACTGACAGAGGAGGGGATGGGCGTTGGCACTGGCGGTGGACCACCTATCCCTTCACCTGATTCGCCCAACACTGGGCTGCGTGTTCTTGTCCGTGTGGGGCGGAACCGCATACTCCATTCATGTGCTGAAATACAAACACAATCATAAAAACACGCCCAGCCAAGGCCATTGTGATTCTTGCATGTCAAGTATACACACTTACATGGAAAATGTTTGGCGAAGTACCGCCTCACCCGGGGCTTATGCCTTCTTTTCAAATCAGACCAGTGTTGGGTGATCTGGGTGAAGGTATAGGTGGTTTGGGAAATCCGGCTGATCGCGTCCACCACCGCCAGGGCCAAGGTCCGCTTCTCATAATCTGACGGCAGGAAGTCGTAGCGATTCCTCAGCATCATCTGTTTGAAAAAGATACAAGGACCCACCATTACTCCACAAAATACATTAACAAGTTTCCTGGCCTAACTCATGTCACTTTATTAACCTCTTGCTGCCTCACATTGCCCTAGTTCTGCTATCTGCATGTAGGCTAGTTTGTAGCTGCGTACATGTGTTAAACTAAGGTGGGCTGGTATATAACGTGACAAACTAAGTTGTTTCAGACTATTCTTGCGCTTTGTTTTTTTTTATTACAAGGAATGTGTGCGTGCACATAAACGCACGCTCGCATACTCACATCAATGATGATCTCGTCCTTCTCCTGGGTAAATATGGCGGGGGACATCTTGCCTTGTTTTTCAAGTTCTAGCTCTGACGTTCCCCCGCGGTGGCGTGCGTGCGTGCGCGCGCACGCAGGCACATAGGAACACGCCCACACGGGAAACATATTTAAAGCGCAAGGCACTCAGCTCAGTGTTGGATACCATATCAATATGGCCAGACCTAAACGGAGCAAAAAAAGCCAACAAAGCCCCGAGGCACATAGCAGCCGCACACATGGCTCATCTAAAAAAACTCAAAAGAGCAGGCACAAGACACATGCCCCAACTAAAACGGTGGGTACTCCACAGACACAGGAACATTCAAAAAAACGTAGGAGCAAAGATACCAGAACACATTCTCCAACACCTGCAAAAAAATCAAGAACACAAAAGGATGACAAATCGATTAAGACCCTGCAGCATCCTCAACCGCAACACAGCAAGCATACACACAAAAGCAAACACATCAGCAAGGGTAAGCGTAGTGCTAAACCCTCCACCCCACCAAGGTCAACCACCCCTCACCCTCAACCCTCAGGTTCGCCAAATTCAAGTAGCTCACAAACATCATCCAGCTCAACAGGTGATAGCTCAACAGGAACACATACATTAACCCACAGCAACTCACACACAACATCACCATCCCCAATAAGCCCAAGACACACACACTACTCCCCAGATAGTGACCAATCAATTTCCACAGATGCAGGGGACACAACACACCCATGTGGCAGACAACTACGCCGTGGCTCCCTAACTGCACGTTTTTGCGATGCTCAAAGCATGGCTGTTGCAAATGCAGTTTGTGAGCATTATGATGCCCTATTTGGCCGGACCTCTAAATCAACCACTATGCAGGCTAAGCATGAGATCTGGAAAAAATATTTGCCACCAAGTCAATAGTGTTGGATCTGTCCGGCGTGATATTCAACAAATCAAAAGGAAATTTGGGGACCTTAAATATTACAGTAAAAAAAAATGGACCAGCGCCGGCAGCAGAGGTAAAGCCCATTTTAAATGCCTTTAGAGTTGCATTGGTAACAGGATGTAACACTTATTAGGTGTGCTTTAATCTTCCACAGCCAACAGACAGGGGGTGGCTTACCCACTAAAATAATCCTTACACCTGCAGAGGAACATGTATATACATACATCCACCCGGCCAGCATCCATGGCCTGCAAGGGGCACAAGACACAGACCGGAATGTAAGGTCCCAAGGTGAGTATAATTTTGCCATGAGCTTTTAAAAACAGTTAAAAAAGGCAGTGTTATGCTAGACAACACACTGTACTTGGGGTTTAAGCTAATCTAAAAAACTTCATTCAAAGGACAAAGTCAACAGGACACACAAGGCCCCGAAACCCCTGCGTTATCACCGAGGCCAAGGGCACACCAGGATTCAACACAACTAACCCAAATTGTGGATTTGGATGAGGTAAGTCAATGGTCCTTTGTGTGTACTTTTAACATTGTTCTTGGATAGATTTTGGTGACATAAATATACTAAAATGAACGTATACTTATTTACAGAACACAGTAAGCCCACCCATAATAGAACAGATCCGAGATTTGGAGAAGGACACACCACAGATGTCACTATCCACTACTGAGCCAGTGGCAGCAACGCAGTCAAACCCGGCACAAGCAACACAGCCACAACCACCTTCAGAAACACAACCAACCACCCGTCCCACTGCTAGAACCCATTCCAGGCGCCATATTACCCAAAGACGCCAACTGCAAATTCTGGAGGAAGAGTGGAGGCAGGAAAATATAGCCTTTTCGGCTACCACACAGCAATTCAATGACACTGTGTGCACCCAACTAACAAGGCTCAATGCACAATTAGAGGTATTAAACAGAAATTTGTCTGCCATAAGCAGCCATATGGGTGACATTAATCAAAGCCTGGCCCACATTGCAGCCAATTTCCAGCCACAACATCATTCATCGGCACCATACTACCCCACATACCATTAATTTTGTGGTGCCACACTTTATTAGCCCACGTGTAAGTTTCATTTGGTCAAAAAGTAAACAAATGTGGAAATGAAATTTGTTTATACACAATAAAAGATGTACCCAAAACACAACAAAAAAACTAACTAATTAATTACATCAAATAAAAGCATACCCAAACCACATACCTAAACAGAAATTCTTGGTCTGCAGGGGCCACCAACGACACATGGGTGCAGTCAATTGCACCAATGACGTTGGGCATGTCGACTATGTTATAAAAGCCCAACTTAAGCGCATTCCAGGCATCCCCTGTTTGTGGGCCAAAAATATGATTTTGTGCCAGGGTAGCCATGCCATCCAAAAACTTGGTTAGGCTGCGGCTCAGCGTAGACTGGGACATCCCCACGGAGAAGGCACCCAGTCTTTTGAACGAGCCATTCGTCAAAAATTGCAGGCAGCCAACCAATTTGGTCATACCTGCAATTGCATGCCCCTTGCTTGTGGTGGGGGCTAACCATGGGCGCAGCTCGCTATACAAGGCATGGAGAGAAACACGGTTAAGGCGGGTAAGCTCAAATAGGTCAACGTCACTCATGCAATCGATGTCCAAAGGCGTGCGGTGCAGCCTGGTTTCTGCCATGCTAAGCATGACAAGACCGCGGAGCTGGCGCCTTTGATGTGCTCCAAGAGAGGAATGCATTTTGGTTCCCGAGTGCAAATACGGGTGCTCAGAGTGGCCGTAATTGAAGGCACGGAGGCCACGTTTAATTTGGGTGATTTCAATCGGAAATCAAGGCTCTGCATCACTTCAAAAAACGGACCAATGACCGGGCCATCCGTTTTTCCGGAAATTAGCTTCTTGCGAGCCGTCAATCGGAAAGGCGGCTGCGCGCACACCTGAGCGCATAAACGCACACTAAAATCAACGTAGCACCCTTTCCTGACCCGATCAAAGCCCAAAACCAACGGGAAAATGCACGGGGGAACTGAACGGGGAGGCTCTGCATCGACCCATATAAGTCCATCCTTCACTTTCTGCCTGTTCCAATAACTTTAAAGTACACTCTACTTGATACCCCCATCCTTTATCTCTGATAATTCCTTTCTTACTTTGTCTTACATGCTCCCACTTTTCTGGGTCCAACTGATGTTTATGTGTCAACTTAAATTCCCTCCATATCTTCTGTATCTCTTTTACTGCGTCTTTCGCATATCTCTGTTCTGTGATCTGTCTTACACTATTCCAAGTCTCATCATCTGGGATTTTTTTGGACAAACTTTTTCCCATATTCCTAGCTGTCTTGTCCTAAGTAGCTTATTGGGGATAAATAGACTCTGTGCTATTTCCCTCGTTGCCTTCCCCTTAGGCAGCTAGAATCCAGAAAACCTCTCCTGGGTTTTCTCTTTGATGTTGGATTATCTTCAATCCCAGACCTATTGCAAATAACAAAAATAACAATATGGCCAGGAGCGCCAATCACACATCTTCTTCTTCTATCATATGGGTAAATGTCCCGTCCTAAGTACAGGCGTACTTTATACCCTCCCAGTATCGGACTTAAGTTCTTTCTCTTCTATCTAACTCAATCGATACTTGTCCTGGACTTATAGAGTTATTCCAGGCTCATACAGTCAACCAGACAATGGTTTATGTGATATATCGGGATTTAAGCATGAATCATGACCCCCGCTAAGGCGCTTTCATGAAACAGTTCGGCATACCCTCGACAATATCACATACCAACCTGACTTGGCTCATTCAAACACACAAGAAGGGAATAAAGGTTTGACTTTTGGACTGTCCAAAGTTTCTGTTACGCACCGGGTGCGAAGAAGTGGACCCGCAGGGTCTGCAGAACTGTTTGGCAGATACCGCGTCAGGGGAGCGGAGTCTAAGGAGCCACTGGTTTTCACCAGAGCCCACCGCAAGGCGGGATGGTCTTGTGCGGCAGGTGACTCCCAGGTCGCTACCCCCCAACAGCGGCACAGTTCCACAAACTGCTGAAGTGACGTGCAGCAGAGACAAACAGTGGTCGAAGGAGAAGGCCGAGGTCAGGACTGGCAGCGCGGGTTCAGTAGCGGAGACACAAGCCGAGGTCAGGACTGGCAGCGCGGGTTCAATTGCGGAGACACAAGCCGAGGT
The DNA here is from genome assembly GCA_027917425.1 of Gastrophryne carolinensis. Lineage (NCBI taxonomy): Eukaryota > Metazoa > Chordata > Amphibia > Anura > Microhylidae > Gastrophryne > Gastrophryne carolinensis. Next base: position 620,003,885 of record CM051235.1, read on the forward strand.
CGGGACGGGCAGCACAGGTTCGAAGGTCAATGGGAGAGCCGAGGTCATACACGAGGAATCAAGCAATACAGCGATAATCATTCAGGGAACAACACCGAAGATCCGGCACAGGAAGTAAGGCAGGGTTTAATTTATAGGAAGCGCCAAAAAGGGATTGGACGGCAGAGACCAATTAACAGGGCCTTGGCCCTTTAAATCTGAGAAGGTTGACGCGCGCGCCCCCTAGTGGCCGGGGACGTGCGCGCAGGGAAGGCGGAACAGTGACAGAAGGAGGAAGCCGGCGGCCATGCCGGTCAGAGGAGGAAGCGCGGGGACCAGGTAAGGGGGAACCGCAGCCTGGGGGGCCAGCAGCGGACGCCCGGATGGCGGTGGAGCGGGGAGCGCTGCAGGAAGGGGACGCAGCGCTCGCCCGAGGAGAGGCACGGAGGGGGGCGCTGCGCGGGGAAAACGCAGCGCTCGCCCTAACAGTTTCAATACAATCTGTACAACAGAAGCTTTTCACTTATTTCTATTCAATGACCCACCTTCGCAGAGACTGGATAAGCCAACCCTACTTTTGAACAGGACCCTCAGTATCTCACATGGAAGAGCAGAATATAAGAGAAGATAAAATTTGTTCTCTTACCTGATCAGGGTTTAGGTCTGCTGTTCCCTGGAGGCACGAAGTTGCGTCCCGTCCGGTCAGTGGGGCATCTCTTGCGACTCGTGGTGGGTCCCTGTTCGGGGCGTCAAGAAATGTTGGGTCCGTACCTCAACTGGGCACGGCTTCTACTTCTGTTGTCAGAGTTCAAATTATTCTAAGAGTGAATAATACACAAAGACCGTTGTGTAGTCCACACTCAAAGAGCGTCTCCAGAAAAAGCCCGCTCTTTGTTTATTTCAGACGGTTTATATACAGAATACGGGTAGCCAGCACTTGCGCAGAAGGCTGGTTGTAACATCTGGTTTTGTTCAGCAGTTTAAACGTTGCCTCAAGCAAGAAAGAACAGGAAAGAGATAAGGCACATTTCACAGAAAAACCACCAGATGCCTGATGGCTCAAAATGATTATGCTGGTGACAGTCACGGACACAGTTTTTACTGTTAACCCTATCATCTGCATCCTTTCAGATAGGCCAGATGTTCTAGAAGTGGAAGTAGAACTTGGCTATTGAAGTGATAGGCTGGGGTGGGAGCAGACACAAGGCAGGCTATACAACAACATGCGTTCCCCATTGACTTAAATTAGGGAAGAACAAATCGAATTGGAGGAATCCAAATTCATTACAAATTTCAGGAAAAATTAGATTTGTAACTATTCGAATATCGGCGTGATTCGATTCTGCAAATTGCTTTACTGAACTCCCTTTAATGTGGTCCAGGCCATCTAAAATGGTGGATCCACATGTAGGGAAAAGGGGCCAGGAATCCTGGGATGGCGGCAAGGCATGATAACGCTGAATCACATGAAGCATGCAGCCTATCAGCAGCCAGGAACCCCGGTGATGTCACAGCCCTATAAAAGCAGCAGCCATCTTTGGGCATTCACTTCAGCATTGTATTACAGCAAGAGAGGGACCAAGCGAGTGACAGGGACAGAGACAGGGAGAGAAAGACAGAGTGGCAGTGTACAGAAAAAGTGGTTCAGCACAGAGACACTGTGCAGCAGTATTGATTCAGGTGTCATACAATTTCAAGCATAGAAGCAGTGATAGGGAAGGGAGGAAGTTTAAGAAGCACTGGCAACGTGCAGTAAAAGTGATTCACCACAGGGACAATAGGCTCGATTCAGAGAGACACAAAAAAACTTTCAAAACGGCCCCGCTCTCGTATGAGCGTTCGAGCGATTCTATGCATGCATTGAAAACCTTGTGTAAAGTTTCCGTCCGTTCGTACGGCAGATTACGAATTACGAGGATGTAATTTTCCATCCAGACTTTTCCGTTTCATTTTCACATGTTACAACGTAGGCTTTCGTTTTTGCCCTTTTCCCATCGTATCCTCCAACGAATCCTTTACGTTTCCCGATAGATTCTGTTTCCATTTTACCAAAAATAATCGTCCAGGCGGAATCCTTACGATCTTGCGCCTGCGCACTACAAACTTAACTCATTAAAGTGCTCGCCTACATATTTGCCACCCTCACTTCTACTACAATGTTTAGCTAAACCACTTAGCACTCCATCCTCCATCTTCCCTTTTGGACCCTTAAAGCACACCCAAACCACTTATCACTATCCTCCATCTTCCCTTTTGGACCCTTAAAGCTCACCCAAATCACTTCTCGGTCATGTGAATATTCATCTTTATATATTTCTGTGCCCATTAGTTTTGTGTTAATGTAGTTTGTTAATGAAATGACAATGTAACTTTTTTTTTTTAATTACCAGCATCAAATATGCATTTTTTAAAAATGTGTTAAATTTCAACTTTTTCCAACTATAAAAAACTAAATACATAGCAATGGCAGGCCACTGAACATTATTCTTCATCTGTGGTCCCCAACGAGTTGCGCAGCTCCTGCATCTCGCCCACCAACTGAAGGACCCTGACACTCAGTTGTGCCACTCTGGCACGTGTGGTCCCTGTAAATTAAAATTTTGGTATAACCTTGTTGGGGTCATACTGCAGTGCCCCCCCCCCCCCCTGTATGGTCCAAACACCTAAATCTGGACTTCAAAAGCCAGAGGGCCCTCGCCACCACGGGCCGGGTTTTGCATAGTGCCCGATTAGAGAACCCCTGGCCCGCATTCTGCAGGCAAAGAACGGGCATCAGGAGCAAGGGCGAGTGGCACATCTTGCAGTTCCTGCAACCAAATATAAAATAATTACACAAAGCAAAGGTAACCAACTAAAACACTAACTCCTACAACACATTAAGATTCAAGTTCAACAATCCAAATATAATTCACAAAGGACATAAGTCTAAAAAAATATAGCAATTATATGGATGTGTGGAAAAATAAATGTTTACATGCTAAGGACTAATTTAGGTCAGCATTAAAATGCTTCTATAAGGCATACATGAAATGTATTGATTCAGGTATGCATTGCTATACAATTTATGGCCTCGGCCATGCTGATACATGCAATGCCTTGGTGCTAAAGGCGCGCAGACTCCTCCACATAGCCACAAAACATGTTCAACAATAGCAATCCGAGACCTCAGAGGTGTCGGAAGTGGTTTTACAATTAAACGGATTTATAGGGTGGAGAGCCGTCGGAAATCAGCTCTCGGAATCAGACGGAAACCATCCCAGCAACGGAAGTTTTCTGGAGGAACGGAAATTTTCCGATTTTGTTTGGAAATGTTCCGAATTGCTTCTGTTTATCGAAAGCGCATATACACATTCTCCCGAACGTTCGTGCGAGTGAAAAATGTACGAAAAAAAGCAAAAAAATTACAAACACCCACCAAAACTTTCACAGACAGCTACGGAAGTCCGGACGAATGTTTCTTTGAATCGAGCCTATAGTGTGCAGCAGCAGCAATTCATGTGTTAGCCAAATTCTAGCATAGAAGCAGTGACAGGGAAGGGAAAGGGCTTGGGACACAATGTGCAGCAGCAGTGGTGCGTACAACTCAAAAGTATTTTTTTCACAAAAGCTAATAGCTAATAGTAGCAACCAGTTTTATTGTCCTCAATAAAGTGTAATTTGAGCATACACCTAAATGGTGTACCAATTTGTTCCTGTTCATTGAACTGCCCCCATCAGGGCATAGCACATAAGTACATCTGAGAGTTTTAGCATTTGGTTTATGTTAAAGTGTCCATGGCCTAGTTAGTGTTAAAGGCCAGACAAAATTACACACCTGCCCAAAAGTACCCACCTCTTGCTATTGTATAGAAATCCTGTTTTAAAGCCTATTGAAGTGCCCTCATTAGTGCACACCACATAGTATGTCTGAGAGTTGCAGCATTTTGTTTGTATTTAGGTGTTTGGTACGCACATCACATGCGGATCAATCTTCAGGATATCCCGCGGCCATGGTATCAGGATTGTGTCAGAGAGGGGGCGTGGTCAAGGGTTTGTGTGTGCTTGGATGCGTGGAACCCAGGTTTCCTGGTTGGGGCCCTTTATGTGTTTTTTATTACAGCATATGCTATTTTAACATACCAGTAGTGTTAGTGGTTGTATCTAAATGTGCATTTATGTTCTGTGCCTTTATATATTTTTTTGGCCATTAAATGAGTGTTTTTTGGCATCATTTTTTCAGCCTGTTTTGTGGTTTTTGCCAGCCCAGCCATTAACCCTGTCTGTGTATGTATGTTTTTTTGAGTTAGATTGCCGGTTAGCTGGGCGCCCCAATTGGAGGCAGTGCGAGACTCTATAACTTAGGGGTCTCCCAAGTGTTTTATCCCTTTTTTTGCTATATTATTTCACTAACTCAGCACACACTGTTTGTTACAGGCAAGGCAAAGTGTTGTACAACCCTATTGTAGGGTATCTATGTAGGCCAGAAATCGCCATTGTTAAAAATTTGGACTGAATCATATTTTTTATGAAAATTCAGCGAATCGTCCAAATTGAATTTTGCAAAAATGTGCTCATCTCTAATTTCAATCAAACCCTTTGCTGAAAGGAAAACAAAGGTGCATTTATTGAGCTTTTTAGGGTTTTTTGGGGCTTTTGGGGTTTCAAACAACAGGGCATCGCAGTTCGGGACGCCCCACTGGCACTTGGTAACCTGGGAAAGTCAAATTCCTTGTTTTTTCTGCTTTAATATGAGGCTCATGTGATGCCCCTTCTGCTCCCGGTGACACCCATGTCATTTATATGAGATTAACATGGGGCTCTTGTGCTGGTGACACCCATCTGCTCCTGGGGACACCCATGGCATTTCTGTTGGATAACGTTCCAATATGGTCAGTGCAGGCAGGAGATGATGTATCAGGCACACAGGACCATAGATACATAGGACATAGAGAGTTTGGCTTTAGATGGGTTTAATGTTTCTCTGAAAATGTCATGTTGGGTGATATAAATCTAAGAGAAGCGCAGGGGATGCCTGCAGTATGACCTGACCCATAGCACATGTGCAGATGACACAAAGCTGTCTAGTGTGATCCAACCCACTGAAAGATATCTTACCAACCTACAGGCTGACCTGACAGACTGGGGGAGGGGCCAGTCAGGTGCTTTTTGGATAAATGGAAAGGTAACTCTGTGGGTATTACTTATGGGGAGGAATCGGGGGGAATATAAATATATAGATATAAGGAAATATAGGTTTAAAACTTGACCAATCTGATTTCCAATCCAATTTCACTCTAATGCAGTCCAGTCCAATTTATATTACTCTATAGTATTGTAAGCAGATTTTTTTTTTTAATTTGGTATCATACACAGGGTCTGTATGATGTTTGGTCAGAGGTAGTCCTGAATGAAACAACCAATGACATAATCAAGGAGAAATGGACAAATTTCTCCGACAATAGTTACCCCTCTGGGGAGATACTGCATCTGATGCCTTTCCACAAAGAAAGAAATCAGCACTATAAATGGCCGGGGAATTATCATGGACACAGGATGCCAATCAATGCAGGTTTTGTATTAACACAGGACTGTAATGGAGACACCACTCACACAGTTCCCTGCCCAGCACCCTGCATTCAGTATCAGGCTAGAAACCTGAGGGGCCCCTTAGCAAGAGAAATGGAAGAGAAACCCTGCAGAAGCAATCTCACAAGTGACTACAGAGAGACCTGTTACCCCTCTACATAGCAATAGTGACCCCTCACCTGCAATAAGTGAGGCAGGGTTGGGCACCAGAAAGACCCAGTCTACTGCCTTCAGTCAGCAAGCACATCTAAGCCAAATATTGGCAGCCATTTGTGGTAGAGGCATGATGGGTAAAGGAATAATGCTTGCACCAACCCTATAACTTCGGCCCTATCACCCTGGGAACTGGTGTCACAGGCTGGTCTCTGGGGATCCCACTGCTGCAACCCCAGACCAGCCTAACCTATAGTCCATGATGGATCTGCGAATGGCGGCCTTCATGTAACTTGCTGGGAAAGTGATGCTATGCTCCCATCTTCTCTGAGCTCCACGCCCTGCTTGACCCTGCCCCTCCTCTGTTCTCCTCTCCCCTCATCCTGTGTGTTCTGCTGCCCAAAACTAAACCAATAGTCCCGCTCCTGCCAAAGTCTGCTGTGTGTCACCTTACCACTCATCAGCACACAGACCTGTCAGCACCATTATGGGTCATGCCTGTGCCCACCAATGTCTTAGCATTTTTAGCTGCCTTTGGGCTGTAAAGTTCACATGTTATGCAGCAGTTTCTGTCTTCTGTCCAGTGTGATTCTTGGATGCAGTGAGTTTCATCTGTGGGTGGGGAATTCTCATTCTCCATTGCACTGCTTTAGGACATCCCAGAGGTTTCTGATATGCGAGTATGTGAGCAAGTCTCTCCAAAAACCACACCCCCTGTTCAGAAAACTACACCCAATGCTGAACAAACCCCGCCCATAACCCTGTAATCTGGTCCCAGGCTCACACCTGATGCAGCCATTGTATATGTGATTGTAACATGAAAGTTTCCTCTGGTGTCTAATCCAACCTCTGATGTGTCTCTTTTAGTGATGTGGTGACTCCCCCACTCAGGCAACATGGCTGCCTCACAAGGTGAGAATGCTTCTAACCATTTATACCCAGATACCCCAATGCTATGTCAGTGTGATGAGGGGAAAGGAGCAGATAGTGTGGGTAAAGTTGGTCAGGGGACACTTTTTTGTGCTTTGCAGTTGCACTATCATATTGTAATTGCAAACGCTATTGTAAATGTATTGAAAAAATGCCATTGCATTAGCGTTATTGATTTGTGAGGAATCACTAATGCCTTGCCTCAGTGTGAAAGTAACATAAGGGATGGACTAGAGATCAGCTAGTTAGTAACCGCTCTGTTTGGAGCTCCTCCCAGAATCACAGATCTCCGGGTCACATGATCATTAGCAGGTCCTATGGTAAAGAAGCACCTGGTGGACAGTGCCTCGGACACACCTCACATCCTCAGCTATGGCAACAAGCCAGGAGGGTATGGTGGGAGAATGTGAGGTAAAAACAGTCCGATAGTATATATAGGAAATATTCAAGAGTGCAGATAAACAGGAAAAGGGGCAAATAGAAGTGCAAAAAGCTCACCAGTCGCAGTTAATGCTTTCATGGGCATGAGGAAAAGCAACAGCAGAATCAGGGAGCAATCACTCAAGTGTCTCTTGTGAGGAATTTGTTTCTTCATAAAAAAGCTTTTGTAGTTAGTGTAAGTAATCACATCATTACATGTAACAAGGTCCCCAGAAGAAGTCTCATTAGATGAAATCTGTTGGACTCCATAAACCAATCACAGCAAAACAAATGTAATTGCTTTGATCCATTTTCTGCCCCAGTGATGCAGAAATAAAAAACATGTATATGACTTTATATAGGACATATTTTTGTAGCATGTAACAATAAAAAAGTGAGGATGCATTTTGTCACTAGGTGACCACTTGTGAGTGAAAGGTTTTATTTAACTTCTCAGTGGATTACTCTAATATTGTAATTTTGAATTGTTCAAACATTTTGCCAATAGACTTTCTTCTGCTGCTCAGGCAGTTTTCTATAAGTTTCAAAAAAGGTTTGGAACTTCAGAATTCCCTTCTCCTCTCTTAGTGTTATTTAGGGCCTGAATTATCAAGCTAACAAACACTTCTGCCAGACTTTGCCACATTATTTACACATTTACACATTTGCTAAAACATTAGCTGTGCAGTAACATGCTGAAAAATATAAATTATATTTTGCACCCCTCTAATTTGTATTGATTTGGAATATTCTGGCAAAAGTGTTTTTTATTTTGGGCCCTTAGTGTCTGATGAATAGTGTAATTCTACTCTCTTCTCTAAGGTTCCTCCACAGAGGCTCAAACTGGAATGAATTATGGGAAGATTCTAATTCACACTCTGGAAGATCTGGATGACTATGATTTTAGAAAATTCAAGAGCACGTTGTCAGATTTCTCCTACCAGGACAGAGATCCCATCCCAAGGGGCCGACTGGAAAATGCCGATGCTGTTACCATGAAGGACGTCCTCACACATCATTATGGTGACATGGCCACAGCTCTGAATGTTACTGCAGAGGTGTTGGAATCAATTGGCCTCATGGGCCCTGCAGGGAGGCTGGAGGAGAAGATCAAAGGTGAGCTCAGAATTGGCTGTTTGTAACCTTAATTTCCTTATTGCTATAAAAGGTTCAGTTAAAAAACATTTCTATCATATTCCCCAATGAGGCAAAATACCCCAAAACTGAAAAAGGAACCTCACTACCGTACAGTACCTCCTCCTCTTTCCAGCTCCATGCTGGCTGTCAGGAGGCGGCATCTTTCACCCAACAGGGTTCTTACCTTTTGTTCTGTGCTACTGGTCACTGCAGAACCAGCGCTCCAGAACTAACCCAATCACTTTATAGTGGCCCTGCCATCTCCCGCACCACAGGGCCGGGATAGATGATGGGACAGAATTGTGACTCTCCATCAATCACCATAGTGTGGTCATGTCCTCTCCATTCATGGCAAGGGAGGTAGTGGGATAAGCCTTACACGCCCCCTTTCTATTGTAGTGAATGGAGGGGCATGGCCACACCCTCTGTGACTGATGGAAGTGCCAGAGAATAGAGTTCCGGGAGGTGGAGGCTGTGGTTTGGGGAAATGAAAAAGTGATCATGTGAGTTCTGGAGCACCAGACCTACAGTGACCAGCAACACAGAACAAAAGGTAAGTGCCCTTTTTGTTTTTATATTTTCCTGATGAATTACTTTAATTGTAACAGCAGTAGTACCGTAGTCACGGTTAACTTAATTGCAATTCAGCACACAGGGCTGATCCAGGTTTCTGTGGACCCTTGGGTGGCATGGTCTCAGTGGGCCCCCTTTGTGGTGGAGTAGTATCATCTCCCACACCCCCCAGCACTGCACATACTAATGCAAACAGGGAAAGCGGGAAAGACTTCTGCACATCTCTGCAGGTTTCTCTGCTTCAGCAGCTAAGTCTCTGCAGCATTTTTCCTTGTCTTTAGTTGGTGGCTGGTTTATGTGGATCAGGGGAGGATTGTTTTAATAGCATGATCAATAGGGGGCATACACAATTTGATGCCCCACAGTGGGCCCCTCTGGGATTCTAGGGCAGTAACCTGGGCCATTTAGCAGCACACTCTGCAGGGACTTTACGAGAATTTAACCTTGAAAAAATAACACTCCTCTTCCCCCCTTGTGCTCAGTCTGGTCCAGACAGAGAGCTTATTCCCACAGTGGTCTCATGGTGGAATCCCTGCTCCCCACGGTCTGTGCACTACAGCTACACATGTGAGCTGATGGTCTGCTGGCAGTGGCACACAGAGCAATGGCAAAAAGGGATGCCATGGCTGCCCAACCTCACTGTAAATTGAACTTTAAGGGAATAAGCTGTTCACTGGAGGGGGTTCGGGACTTTAGGACTTCTTCAATAAGAAGCAACAGCCGGGATTTTCACTCTACTGAGAGGGGCATAAAAATGTACAAATTTCGGGATGGAGAAATTGGTCTTCCTAGAGTCTTTTGGATCCAGGGAGGCAGATTCTCCTCTTTAAAGAGGAATACTAGTGTGTTTCTCTGAGCATCCCAATGTGGGATGCCCTGTTGTATGAAACCTTCACCCATCGCCCACACAGCTTACCTTTCTGGCAGTCCCAGATGGCCACATCCCTTCCCCCCCCTGCTACTGAGGTGCACGCCTGCACTTAGCCTTTAAGATAGGCCAGGGGCAGGAGAACCCTACAGACTGCAGAGAGGCCATGGATGCTTCAACTCCCCTTTTTCTTTGTATAAACAGGGTTGTATGCTTTGCATCAATATGCATGGCATGAAGTGCTGATTGGACGAGAGTCTGTGCATGCACCGGGGGAGCAGCCGAGGACGATATCGGGGGTTTCACACAGCGTGTTATGCCTAATTAGGATCCCCCATCAAAATAGACCAATCACCGAGATAGTGAAAATCCTGCTGATTGGTTCACTTTAGGCCCATCCATTAATGTTCCCCCACATTCACAGTTAACCCTTGCACACCCATCACCCTAAAATACACCATTAAAGTGGAACAAAACCTGTGATTTTGCACTATCCTGGGTTTTGTTGCCTGCTCTGGGGGCACCCAGAAATGGGATGTCCCACAATGTAAACCCCCCCAGATCACCCATGAAAAACTCATATTTTAAGTCCTACAGTGCATACATTAGCTCTCGTCCAATCAGATCCATTTGCTAAGCTTATGTAATGTTCAGCAAATGGCTCTGTTTACAGCAATTGGAAGTAAGAGCATACCTAGGTGTCAGTGCGCTCCCATCCCCAGACCATCGGAATGGCTGGACTGGGGAGCGCACCTCAGTACAAAGAAGCTGGGAATGCAGATACTCTCAAATTTTTACAAAGCCGAGGCTGCCATTGGAAAAGGTGAGTTTAGTGGTAACCTGGGAGTTTTTACAAAGCAAGGGCATCTCATGTGGGATGCCCGAGGGGAAGGGCATGGACATCCTGGGTTTTTATCGATTTATTTAATTTGAGTCCACATGAACTGAAGACCAGTATACTAGTAACCTTTAAAAATTATTTTATTGTGTCACCCATTGAAAAATTCCATATTTCATTTCATCCATTCGTAACAATTACTTCATCCACTAAATGAATGTGTTTCGTTTTAATAAGTCCTTAATCTGGATACCCATAAAGTGGATCTATATATATATATATATATATATATATATATATATATATATATATATATTATGAAATGCATTTAAATTAATTAGCAAAATTTTATTTTTTCATATTTGCATATCTTATTAATCACTCACTTACACCTTAGGTACTGTTTACTGTACTGTAGCTCCTCCTCTCTCCAGCTCCATGCTGTCTGGCAGGAGGTGGCATCTTTCACCCAGCATTCTTTATATTTTTTAACAACTCCCAGTTTAATGGTAGTATCAGGGTCAGCTTTAAAGTGATTCAGCAGGGAAAACAAAAAAAAAGGGTATTTGTTCTGTGCCAGTGGTCTCTTCAGGTCCAGTGCTTCGGAACTAAGCTGATCTCTTTATCGTGGCCCCCACCACCGGGCTGAGATTGATGATGGGACAGAATTGTTACTCTCCTTACCGGAGTGTGGCAATGTCCTCTCCATTCATTGCAATGGAGGTAGTGGGATAAGCCTTACACACCCCCTCTCTATTGTAGTGAATGGAGGGGCATGGCCACACCCCCTGTGACTGATTCTGGAGTACCAGTTCTGGAGTTCTGGAGTTCTGGAGTTCTGGAGCACCAGACCTACAGTGATCATTCTGATTTCACAGAATATATATATATATATATATTTTTTTTTTTTCCACTCAGATCAGGTATCTCCCTCGTCATAGTCCAAGTGTCTGCCTTCGCTGTCAGTGTGGCTACTGTCTGTTCGGATGTACTTATTTTGTTCGTCATTGTGGATTAAACAACAAAATGAAAAGAAAAAAAAAAAAGGAAAAAAATTGTTCTATATATATCGAGACTACATTTGTAAATCTACCTAGGCCCGTGAAAGATTAAGTATTTAGTTTATTTACTTAATTTCATTATTGTGTTATGAATTGTATATGAGCCTCCTATGCTTGGTAAGAAGATTAAATCCTTGTGGAGTTTTATCTCCCCGTTTACCCCCCTACCTCCCTTCCCCTCCCCCACCATTCTTGTAGGAAGATTGTTTTGAGATCACTATAGGGGATTTTGGATTCTTATTAGGAATTGGTTTATCAGGTCACCGTACTTGGGACAAGCTGTCAAAGCTAACTCACTTTTGAGTACGGATATTATTGTTCTGTACCATAGCCCCTTATCTGGAGGTGTATGGTTAGCCCATCGCAACACAGTTGTTTTGCCCAGATTACTACTGATCCTAGTCGCCTTTTCTCTGTAGGCCAGTTCTTGGGAAACAGATTTAACAGACCCCATGTAGGGGTGAGGATTATTGTGTCTCCTGTCACATTCTCTAATTTCTCTGTAACGATCTGTCATATTAATTTAGAGTAGTTACAGTCCCACCATAGGGGCATCAGTGTTGCAGGCGCCTGATTGCACCACCAACAGTTGTATGTTGGGAATCTGTCATTATAGTCGGCTGTATAATAGTATCTTGATATGAATTTGGAGCTGAAGATTTTTAAGGACAGGGACTGAATTGTTTTAATTGTATGGTAAATATTATTCCACTCTACTTCTTCATTTTCTAGTGTAGTCTGTTAGTATGCATATTGTTAATTTCCTTATGTGGTTGTAGTAATGAGAAATTGAGTTTGGTCTTTGTCGTGAATTAAGAAAAATCTCCTGTATTGCTGTAGGTTTGAATATCTCTGAGGGGAGAGCTAGTATTTTAATATAGCTGGCAACTTGGTGGTGAATTAAGGTAAATACGTGGGGGTTGTCAGTTAATAGTAGCCCTGCAACGAGATGTGTGTTATTCTTGTATGGTGTGCTTGTTTATATTTTGATATGGTTATGCTACGCTTTCCCTGAGGAAAGTCATGGTTGGTTATCAGTGAGCGCAACATCAAGGACCACTCCTTGATCGGGTGGTCTGATTTTTATATATGTTTTTATATGCGATACGGTGATGGCCGTTGCTCCAATAAAAAGCTGCGAGTCGTTGATCAAGTTGTTTCAAGAATTAATGCGGTATCCGTATTGGAATGTTTTGTACTGAGTACAGGTAATGTGGTAGAAAAAACATCTTAACTGCAGCGATTCTGCCGAGTATATTTAAATGAAGTATTACAACAAATGGTTAACCGTTCTCAAAAAAATGCGCTTAAATATATACACACTAAACATATAATTTTTTATAATAACATCTCGCTCCAAGCCTATAGACTGTTGTCACTTCAGTCCCAACACTCATATCTACAACATAAAGAGAGGGTATGATCCCCACAGTGTTTCAGCGCACTTTAAATGTGCCCATAATAAAGATCTCGCTTTTTAAAAATGTTGGGTGATTGAACAATGGATAGGAGGACTAAAGGGAGGAAATAATATCAGAGAGATATCCAGATTGGAATCTAAATGGACATACAAACTTCAATCTTTACAACTGAAGGGTTTAAATGTGGAGTATGATTTGAACTGCTTCATAGGAGATAATTGAGAAAATATTCCTAATATTGCCTTCGATTCCATTCATATTTAGTCCCTATATGTTTCTATGGAAGAATTGGATATGAGTGGCTTTAGAAAATATAATTTTATGAATTAAAAATGATTGAGAGAATGAGAAATGAATAGTTGACAAAGCCCATATTTTTGTAAACATGAGAATTAATTAATTGACTTAAGTGTAAAGGAAATTATTATATACTGTATTTTTTATAATTTTTATTGAGTTGTTTTATTAAATAAATGTGATGGCATGAGGGGGAAGGTATGCATCAGACTCTCCGGGGTACAAGCACACTAGCAGATTGCTCAAAGAAAAGCCACATTAGAGGCATTCAAGAAAGGATTTAAAGTAGCGGTGAATGATCTAAACCGCTAGATCATGTGAAAGAGTTAAACTGCGAGTTCACGTGAAATGAGGAGGTGAATAAATTAGTGACATCTTTAGCCCCGCGCGAGCCCCTGAGTATGTCTTGATGGCGAAAAGTGTTGGGCGGAGCTAAGGACAGGAGGCGGTGAGCTGGGACTCGTTTGCTGTATGTTGGTGTGCGCATATTGTGCAGGAAAGTCCTAGATGACGCCTAACCCTTACAGTTTTATGCTTAATGCGTGTTTGTTTTGAATATCTGAAAGTTTCTATATTTTTGTGGAAAGTGGCCTTTATTGTCTAATAGCATATTTAAGGGGGTGACTACCCGAGTACCCGAATATACAAGCATTAAATGCAGCCAAAGGAGAAAAAGTGGAGCCATTAAGTGGAATCAGATGTGCTTAAAACCTGAGTGAATCTGGTACGTTATATATGAGAAGGTGGTGGTGATGTCACAGATTTGACACGAAGAGCACCTGTGGTGATAAAGTTGGCTTTGTTTCACTGAGCCTGATATACAGCTTCACGGCTGTATATATTTTTTGAATATTTAAATGAAGTTTTTTCCATTTCATAGTTTTGTCCTTCAATAGTTTTTCTAGTGGGGTAAAGTTTAAGTTCATAAGTTGGTCTAGGGATTTGGGTATGTTTATACCTAAGTATTTCAAGTACAAGGTTTCCCATTGTAGATTATCGGTTTGTTTTAATATGTCGGTTTCCTTCTTAGAGAGAGCAAAAGGTAGTACAATTGATTTCTGGTAGTTTAGTTTAAAATTTGCATATCTGCCAAAGTCCTAAATTTTTTGGAGTGTCTTTGGAAGAGATGATAATGGATCTTGCAGTATTAGGAGAATGTCATCTGCATAGGCTAAGTACTTAATATTGTTGCTGCCTATAGATATTCCCTTGATTTTAGGGTCATTAGTTATTATGTTATGCAGCAACTCAAGGTGCATGTTGAAAAGAACGGGCGATAGGGGACAACCTTGTCAGGTTCCATTAGACATAGTTATTGGTTGTGTTAGTGTACCATTTATATTTATCTTGGCGGCCTGGTTTTTGTATAGTGACATAATTTTTCCTAATAAATTTGGACCGATTCCTATATGTGTTAAGCATTTCTGGAGGAAGGTCCATGATACATGGTCAAATGCTTTTTCTGTGTCCAAGGCCACTATTACTGCTTTCGTATTCTGTTTTTGTATGTGATTTATTGCGGCTATTGCTGTGGCTATGTTCTGGTGAACTACGCGATTTTACATAAACCCTACTTGCTATTGTGAGATTATATCGTGGGCAAATAGTTGAAATCTATTTGCAATAACTGTAGACAGAATTTTTACGTCTATATTAATCAAAGATATAGGGCAGTAGTTTGAACAGTGGGTTAGATCCTTACCGGTTTTTGGAATCAGTCGGATTATAGCGGTGTTCATTGTCAATGATAGGGGTTTTTGTGTATCAATATGATTTGCCATTCTAAGAATGTAAGGTGTTAGTTGGGCGTGAAGTGCTTTATAGTATTCTGCTGGAAAGCCGTCAATCCCAGAGGATTTACCAGTCTTTTGTTGTTTTACTGCGGCCTTCACTTCCTCTAATATAAATGGTTTGTCCATTTCTTCTGCTATTTCTTTCTTAAGTTTGGGAGTATTAATGGTTTTAAAAAACGTATCGTAATCAGGTATTTCCCCCGATGCTTCAATGTTATATATTCTCTTATATAAGTTTGTGAATTCGCAGGCAATTTCTTCTGGGAGGTATTTAATATCACCATTCTCGTTGCTGATTTTTTCTTGGAAGTTATTTGCCCTATGGTCTCTGAAATAGTCTGTCAGGATTTTTCTGCTTTTACCCATATTTTTTTTTTTTTAATTGATTCCTTAATATTTCTTTTCTCTCTACTGGTATTATGTCATTTAACTTTTGTCTTTCTTTACATAAATTCCTGTATGTATTGTCTGATAAAGAGATCTTATGCTCCCTTTCCATTTTTGCAATTTTATCCAGGGTATCATTGATTAATTATTGGTGTTGTTTTTTCTCTCGTGCTGTGATTGATATAGTCATACCTCTGATATAGCACTTGTGGCATTCCCACAGTGATTGTGTTGAGGTTTCATGGTTATCATTGAATTTGAAATACTATGCAATTGCGGTTGATATATTTTCTTTGATCTCTGGGTTATCTAGTATATTATAATTTAATGCCCATATGTGTTGTTCTCTGGGCCTATTGTTCCATGTTAGGGAGCATATTGCTGTTGCGTGGTCTGACAAAGTTATAGTACCGTGTATACAGGTAGCTACATCTGCAAGTAATGATTGGGTAATGAAAAGAGTCTATACGCGAGTACACATTATGTGCTTGGTTGTAGCAGGTGTAGTCTCGATCGTTAATATGGAGTGTACACCATACATCAACTAATTTCAGTCTCCTGAAGTTTTGCCACAGTGTTTGATTGTATAGAGTTTCTGATGTTTTTCGTGGTCCGCCTGAGGTATCCAGCTTATGGTCACCTATAAGGTTATGGTCACCCCCCCCCCCCCAGATTTTTTTCCTTTTTTTAACCTTGTCAAATTTTTTTATTACCTTATTTATGAAACGCTTTTGGCTCTGATTAGGGGCGTAGGTGCATACTAAGGTACTGGTCCGGCCTTTCAGTTTGCAGACAATTAGGAGCAAACGTCCTTCAGCATCCCTGTAGCTTGCTACTTGTTCAAAGGGACAGTGAGCTTTAATCAAGATACACTTCTTTTCTTTTTATCGCATGGGTTGGATATAATACTTCCGAAACTCTGAAATGCAAATCTTGGTATTTTATTAATTTTAAAATGTGTTTCTTGAAGAAAACATATGTCTATTTTTTCTCTTAACAACTCTCTAGTAATTTTACTTCTTTTATAGGGGGAGTTTGCCCCTCTAACATTGTATGTGCATATTTTTAGATTGCCGTGTAAGTCTTGTTTTGTTTGGTTGTCATTTATTGAGGTCTGGGGTTGAATGTGGTATGGGTTTGTTCTTTTTATTGAGGGCTATGGTAAGTATCTGCATTATATTCTTCTGGGTGTGTTTTTGTGTTTTGGTAGGCTTTTTTTGTGATTGTAATTAGGGATGAGCGAATCGATCCGGACGAACCCAGATTCGATCCGAATTTCATGAAAAATTCGATTCGGATCGAATCCGAATTTCCCCATGCTTCGATCGCTCGAAGTTTTCCTTTAACATCCATTCATTTACATTACAGGCATTCTAAGATGGCGGACGGGACATGTCCAGACATCTACCCCGCTCCAGTGCATGCTGGGGCAGTCACATGCAGCCTGTCAGCAGCCAGCAAGCCCGGAGACGTCACAGCGCTATTTAAGGCGGCGGCCATCTTGCCTTTCCTCATTTCTCTATTGCATTCGTGAGAGACAGGACGCTGCTGTAGTCAGGGAGAGACAGTTAGAGAGACAGGGACAGGCAGGAGACAGGCAGGAAGTCAGCGAGAAGCAGGGAAAGTTAGGAAAAATAGGAGGCAGTCACAGGGAGATTTTTTTTTTTTTTCATCCAGCCTGAGTGTTACTGGCTGGCTGGCTGGCTTTGTTAGCGTTTTCAGGCTGCTTATACACTTACTGTGCATATATACTGAACTGATCTCAAGTCTGCTGTGGGAACATTACCATTTTGTAAGATCTCATTTGCCTCTCTATTTACTGTAAGCTGCACACTCATTTCAACTAATTTGGCCTGTATGAGGCTGCTTACACACTGCTGCTGTGTGCATATATACTGATCTCAAGTCTGCTTGGGGCATCCCATTCTGTAACATACCATTAGCCTCTCTATTTACTGTAAGCTGCACACTCATTTCAACTAATTTGGCCTGTATGAGGCTGCTTACACACTGCTGCTGTGTGCATATATACTGATCTCAAGTCTGCTTGGGGCATCCCATTCTGTAACATACCATTAGCCTCTGTCTTTACTTGGGGAGGCCGATTCAGTAATAGCGCCAGGTAGCGACAGATGAGTGCCAGTAGCGTGATTTTCACAGCGCCCGCTAGTATTCGCTGTGCTTGGCCGTTGTTTGCTTGTTGATAGCGACTCAGTCGGTGTGCGTTAATGTTGAATACGGGGTTAGGAGTTGCTGTTTGACAGGTTCCGCGCTGTATGGGTGCGCCTGACAGCGAATGACCAGAGCGAACGGCTCCCAGCATATTCATTATCAAATCACGCTCAAAAAATTCTCGCGCTGTGAAATGCTTGTTTAAACCCCAGAGCGCTGGCGGCGATGGGTTAAAAGTAGTTTTTTAACCCCCAACCATATTTTTTGAAAAAAAAAAAAACATGTTTTTAAAAACATTTTGTAATAAGAATACATTAATATCAGACCTGTAATTTCAATTCTGCAAATTTATTTTTTTTTTCCCCTTAAAAAAAATAACTAACATTGCCGAAGTGTTCACAAAATTTTTGCCATTGAAAAAAAAAAAAAAAAAAATTATATCAATTAATTATGAATATTTAAAGATTGCTCCATTGAAATGCATTGGAGAGCGCCAGGGAGCGACAGGTCATACCTGGCGCTGTGATGGGATTAGTAGCGGCGCTGTTCGTTGCAGTCGGCTACATGATGAATCCCGCGCTAGCTGATGCTATCGCCGGCGCTAGCCTCATTTAGCGTGATAAATGCGTGATTGTGTCCGCCGCCGGGCGTTCTGGAGTCGGTAGCCGCCGATAGCTGGCGCTACCTGGCGCTAGTGAGACACTACCTGGCGCTATCCCTTGATGAATAAGGCCCTAAGCTGCACACTCATTTCAACTAATTTGGCCTGTATGAGGCTGCTTACACACTGCTGCTGTGTGCATATATACTGATCTCAAGTCTGCTTGGGGCATCCCATTCTGTAACATACCATTAGCCTCTCTATTTACTGTAAGCTGCACACTCATTTCAACTTATTTGGCCTGTATGAGGCTGCTTACACACAGCTGCTGTGTGCATATATACTGATCTCAAGTCTGCTTGGGGCATCCCATTCTGTAACATACCATTAGCCTATCTATTTACTGTAAGCTGCACACTCATTTCAACTAATTTGGCCTGTATGAGGCTGCTTACACACTGCTGCTGTGTGCATATATACTGATCTCAAGTCTGCTTGGGGCATCCCATTCTGTAACATACCATTAGCCTCTGTCTTTACTCTAAGCTGCACACTCATTTCAACTAATTTGGCCTGTATGAGGCTGCTTACACACTGCTGCTGTGTGCATATATACTGATCTCAAGTCTGCTTGGGGCATCCCATTCTGTAACATACCATTAGCCTCTGTCTTTACTCTAAGCTGCACACTTATTTCAAGTAATTTGGCCTGTATGAGGCTGCTTACACACTGCTGCTGTGTGCATATATACCGATCTCAAGTCTGCTTGGGGCATCCCATTCTGTAACATACCATTAGCCTCTGTCTTTACTCTAAGCTGCACACTTATTTCAAGTAATTTGGCCTGTATGAGGCTTCTTACACACTGCTGCTGTGTGCATATATACTGATCTCAAGTCTGCTTGGGGCATCCCATTCTGTAACATACCATTAGCCTCTGTCTTTACTCTAAGCTGCACAGTTATTTCAAGTAATTTGGCCTGTTGCAGCCTGCTTACACACTGCTGCTGTGCGCATATATACTGATCTCAAGTCTGCTTTGGGCATCCCATTCTGTAACATACCATTAGCCTCTGTCTTTACTCTAAGCTGCACAGTTATTTCAAGTGATTTGGCCTGTTGCAGCCTGCTTACACACTGCTGCTGTGTGCATATATACTGATCTCAAGTCTGCTTGGGGCATCCCATTCTGTAACATACCATTAGCCTCTGTCTTTACTCTAAGCTGCACAGTTATTTCAAGTAATTTGGCCTGTTGCAGCCTGCTTACACACTGCTGCTGTGCGCATATATACTGATCTCAAGTCTGCTTGGGGCATCCCATTCTGTAACATACCATTAGCCTCTGTCTTTACTCTAAGCTGCACACTTATTTCAAGTAATTTGGCCTGTATGAGGCTGCTTACACACTGCTGCTGTGTGCATATATACTGATCTCAAGTCTGCTTGGGGCATCCCATTCTGTAACATACCATTAGCCTCTGTCTTTACTCTAAGCTGCACAGTTATTTCAAGTAATTTGCCCTGTTGCAGCCTGCTTACACACTGCTGCTGTGTGCATATATACTGATATCAAGTCAGCTTTGGGGCATCCCATTCTGTAACATACCATTAGCCTCTGCATTCACTGTAAGCTGCACAGTTATTTAAAGTAATTTGGCCTGTTTCAGCCTGCTTACACACTGCTGCTGTGTGCATATATTACTGATCTCAAGTCTGCTTGGGGCATCCCATTCTGTAACATACCATTAGCTTCTGTCTTTACTCTAAGCTGCACACTTATTTCAAGTAATTTGGCCTGTTGGAGCCTGCTTAGACTCTGTTGCTGTGCATATATACTGATCTCAGGTCTGCTGTGGGGGCATCCCATTTGTTTTTGACTGCTTTTAATAAACCAGGCCGCAGGGCACCGCAAAACTGCACATTGAACCCTATCTGTTTATACTAAATAAGGAAATACATAAAAATGTCAGGCAGACAAGTGCCAGGATGTTCAAAGAGGAGTGGCAGAGGCCAAGATTCAGCAGGCAGAGGTCGCAGCAGACTAGGGGCGAGTGGCAGCAGGAGTCACGGTGAGAGACCTGGTCTGCCAGTATCTGCTAGCGGTCGTGTCTCCACCAGTAACGCATCTGCCATGGTAGATTGGTTGACGCGCTCATCAACAACATCATCACAACTTACGTCTGAGACCCCCAGTCTAGGGTCGGTAGGTTTCTCTGACACAACCCTGAGTTGGCATGCCCCGAGAGCAGTCCCTGTCCTCCCATTGCCTCTGTCCTACGCCGTTCCCTCCCCCAGCGACCTATCCTATGCTTTGGGTTCAGCTCCACTCTTTAGTGAGGAGGATGATCAGATAGAGGACAGTCAGCAGCTACTGCCCAACCAAGAAATGGAGGTGGCTTCTTTAGCTAGGCAGACAAATAGTGATGTGGACAGTGTCGTGGGTGCTGCGAGCGTTCCAGCTCCTGCGCCAGACACTGTTGACGAATCCACGAACATCAGTGACGTACAGCCACAACTCGGTGATAATGATGATGATGATGAAGCCGATCGCACTTGGGAGCCGGGTGATGAAGGGGCTTCATCGTCATCATCAGGAGAAGAGGGGCGCAGGTTGCCCCGGAGTCAGCAGCTCAGGCAGCAAGGTGTTAGCAGCATGGTTGGCAGGCAGCATGGGGGCACAATTGTAAAGCCTGGAGCCAAACGGGACCGGGGCCGGGGTAGAGCACCTGCTGCGCGGCAGGCTACCTTATCGGGAGGTAGTGGGGCAGGGGTTCCTGGAGTTGGCGACAATAGCAGCGAATCAGTGAGGCCTGTTGGTGGGAAAAGTAGCTACTCGGCAGTGCGGCAGTTTTTCCTGAAGCATCCGCAGGAGGGTAACATGGCCACATGCAAGATATGTAGGCAGAAGGTGAAGCGTGGCCAGGGTCCAAATGTTGGCACCACGGCCCTGCGTCAACATATGCAGCGTCACCATAAAGCGGCCTGGGAGAACCTAGGCTCCGGAGAGGTGGGCCAGACTGCTTCCTCACCGAGTGGCACGCCGCTCCCAATTTCTGCCAGCCAAGGCTCCAGCACCTCAGCCGAAGGCAGCTGTGTGCGTCATACCCATCCTCTGTCGCTCCTGCTCCTCCTCCTCCTCCTCCAAGTCATGCATCCCGCCAGCAATCCATCAGCGAAGCCATGTCCAAGAGACAGCAGTATGCGCCCACTCATCCTACGGCGCAGAAGCTGAATGTGCTCCTGTCCAAGTTGCTGGTGCTGCAGTCGCTCCCTTTTCAGGTGGTGGACTCTGCACCTTTCAGAGAACTGATGGCTTGTGCCGAGCCGAGGTGGAGAGTCCCAAGCCATCATTTCTTTGCCAAGAAGGCAGTACCAGCGCTGCACACTTTTGTTGAACAGAAGGTGGGCCAGTCCTTGAGCCTGTCGGTGTGTAGCAAAGTGCATGGCAGCGCCGACATCTGGAGCTGTAACTACGGTCAGGGACAGTACATGTTGTTTACGGCCCACTGGGTGAATGTGGTCCCTTTGCAGCAGCAACTTGGACAGGTCACGCCGCTTCGGCCTCCGCGTTCCCTGCCCGTTGGGCCTGTGACACTGTGTGACTCGGCCTCCTCATCCTCTGCCATCTCCTCACCCTCCACTGTAGGCTCAAGTCTCAGTGCCCCTCCAGTCTACCATGTGTGCAGGGCACGGAGGTGTCACGCAGTGCTTCACATGGTTTGTCTTGGTGAACTGAGTCACACAGGGGAGGAACTGCTTACATTTATTCATCAGGAAATCCAAACATGGCTTACTCCAAGAAAACTTAAAATGGGAATCATGGTTACCGACAATGGGAAGAACATTTTGTCTGCGCTGCGCCAAGGAAGCCTGACCCATGCCCCCTGCATGGCTCACGTCTTCAATCTGGTTGTCAAGCGGTTTCTGAAGTGTTCCCCCCATCTGCAAGACATCCTAACAACTTCAAGGAAACTTTGCATGCACTTCAGCCACTCATACACCGCCAAACACACCCTTCTTGAGCTACAGCGTCAGAACGGTATCCCCCAACATAGTTTGATTTGCGATGTTTCCACCCGTTGGAATTCCACCCTTCACATGTTGGACCGATTATATGAACAGAGAAAAGCCATCACGGATTTCCTGATGATCCAAGCAGATAGGGGGACTCCCCTGTGTAACTTCAATGTCAACCAGTGGCAGCTCATACCTGACACCTGCCATTTGCTCAGGCCCTTTGAGGAAGCCACTTTATTTGTCAGTCGGCAGGATTACGGGATGAACGACGTGATTCCACTGCTTCATGTACTACAGCACATGTTGGAAACCATGGCTGGTCAGGGCACTGGAGACATGGCGTTTACATCTTACGGCCACATGAACCCCGTTGGAGCTGAACTGGAGGAGGAGGAGGAAGAGGAGGAGGAGTTGCCCAGCGAAACACAGTTTAGGCTTGGCGAAATGGCTGGTTTATCTAGTCAGCGGACAGGAGAGGAGGAGCAGGAGCAGCCAGAGGAGCTAGAGGTTTTTGAGGAAGGCGAACAGAGGACCCGGGCACACCGTGGCAGTATGCAGTGGAGATGGAAACAGGTAGTCCATCCGAGTCACTTGCACAAATGGCAGGAAGCATGCTCACGTGCTTGCATAGTGACCCCAGAATTGTTTCCATCTGTCGGCGGGATGACTTCTGGCTGTCCACCTTATTGGACCCTCGCTTCCGGCACAAAATGGGGGCATTTTTTAAACCCACCGAGAGGGAGGACAAACTGAACTACTACAAAGACATTCTACGTAGGCAGTTGGCCGATGCCTATCTGCGCCATGGTCCATACTCTCGCAGGTCTGACTCGAGGGGACCTCTGCGCTCACCTTCCACTGCCATAGCTGCTGGGGGGGTTGGCAGGAGCAGCAGCAGCAGCTCCATCAGCAGCAGCCTCAGTCTTCAGTCGCTATTAAGTAGCTTTCTACACCCGCATAGTGAGGCTACTCATGAGCAGCAGGAAGACCTGGAGCAGGACCTGAACCAGCAGGTCATGTCATACTTTGACATGACCATGTCAAACCACCTTGAGGATCCGCTGGACTTCTGGGCAGCCAAACTTGATTTGTGGCCGCAACTAGCAGAGTTTGCCCTGGAAAAGCTGTCCTGCCCGGCAAGAAGCGTGCCATCTGAGCGGGTGTTTAGTGCGACGGGGGCCATAGTTACGGCGAGGAGAACTCGTTTGTCAACTAAAAATGTGGAGAGACTCACCTTTGTCAAAATGAATCAGGGATGGATCAGCCAGGATTTCCACCCACCAATGCCTGATGCATGCGACTAGATTCAGCATTGTGCCACGTTTTACACTTTCCAAATGGTGCAAAACATATTTATGCCTTTAGGCCAATTTTTGGGCTCCTGCTGATGCCAACTCCAGGGTGTGATTCATCCAATTTTTGGGCTCCTGAAGCCAACCCCAGTGTCTCTTTAAAGTAATGTTTGGGCTCCTGCTGCTGCTGCTGCCAACTCCAGGGTGTGATTTAGAGATGAGCGAACTTTTGAAAAGTTCGATTCGGCCGATTCGCCGAATTTCACAAAGAAATTCGGGTTCGGCCGAATCGAACTTTTACGAAGTTCCCCATCAAAAATGCCGGCATGGTGGGAGCGGGCCGGCCGGTTCCGCCGGCCCGCTGACAGCGGAACCGGCCGGCGGGCCGGTAAAGCCGGCCGGCCCGCTCCCACCATGCCGGCATTTAAAAAACAAAACAAAAAAAAAAAAGCATTTTTGCCGGCATGGTGGGAGCGGGCCGGCCGGTTCCGCGCTGACAGCGGAACCGGCCGGCCCGCTCCGCTGTCAGCAGAACCGGCCGGCCCGCTCCCACCATGCCGGCATTTTTAAAAAAAGCAAACACTTACCTGCAGGTCCGGAGCGTGGAGGCCGGCACCGATCTCAGCTGTCATCTGAGGGCGCGTCATCAGAGGGCGCCTCTGATGACGCGCCCTCAGATGACAGCTGAGAGCGGCGCCGGCCTCCACGCTCCGGACCTGCAGGTAAGTGTTTGCTTTTTTAAAAAATGCCGGCATGGTGGGAGCGGGCCGGCCGGTTCCGCTGTCAGCGCGGAACCGGCCGGCCCGCTCCCACCATGCCGGCAAAAATGCTTTTTTTTTTTTTTGTTTGTTTTTTAAATGCCGGCATGGTGGGCCCGCTCCCACCATGCCGGCATTTTTTTTTTTTTAATTTCAGGAAAAATTCGATCGGCACGAACCACAAAATATTCGGGTTCGTGCCGAAACGAATATTTCCTGAAATTCGGAGCGAATTCCGGTTCGTCCGAACCGGTTCGCTCATCTCTAGTGTGATTCATCCAATTTTTGGGCTCCTGCTGCCAACTCCAGTGTCTCTTTAAAGTAATATTTGGGCTCCTGCTGCTGCTGCTGCCAACTCCAGGGTGTGATTCATCCAATTTTTGGGCTCCTGAAGCCAACTCCAGTGTCTCTTTAAAGTAATGTTTGGGCTCCTGCTGCTGCTGTTAACTCCAGGGTGTGATTCATCCAATTTTTGGGCTCCTGCTGCCAACCCCAGTGTCTCTTTAAAGTAATGTTTGGGCTCCTGCTGCTGCTGCTGCCAACTCCAGGGTGTGATTCATCCAATTTTTGGGCTCCTGAAGCCAACTCCAGTGTCTCTTTAAAGTAATGCTTGGGCTCCTGCTGCTGCTGCCAACTCCAGGGTGTGAATCATCCAATTTTTGGGCTCCTGAAGCCAACTCCAGTGTCTCTTTAAAGTAATGTTTGGGCTCCTGCTGCTGCTGCTGCCAACTCCAGGGTGTGATTCATCCAATTTTTGGGCTCCTGAAGCCAACTCCAGTGTCTCTTTAAAGTAATGTTTGGGCTCCTGCTGCTGCTGCTGCCAACTCCAGGGTGTGATTCATCCAATTCTTGGGCTCCTGAAGCCAACTCCAGTGTCTCTTTAAAGTAATGTTTGGGCTCCTGCTGCTGCTGCTGCCAACTCCAGGGTGTGATTCATCCAATTTTTTGGCTCCTGAAGCCAACCCCAGTGTCTCTTTAAAGTAATGTTTGGGCTCCTGCTGCTGCTTCTGCTGCTGCTGTCAACTCCAGGGTGTGAATTATCCAATTTTTGGGCTCCTGAAGCCAACTCCAGTGTCTCTTTAAAGTAATGTTTGGGCTCCTGCTGCTGCTGCTGCCAACTCCAGGGTGTGATTCATCCAATATTTGGGCTCCTGCTGCCAACTCCAGTGTCTCTTTAAAGTAATGTTTGGGCTCCTGCTGCTGCCAACTCCAGGGTGTGATTCATCCAATTTTTGGGCTCCTGAAGCCAACCCCAGTGTCTCTTTAAAGTCATGTTTGGGCTCCTGCTGCTGCCAACTCCAGGGTTTGATTCATCCAATTTTTGGGCTCCTGAAGCCAACTCCAGTGTCTCTTTAAAGTAATGTTTGTGCTCCTGCTGCTGCTGCAGCTGCCAACTCTAGGGTGTGATTCATCCAATTTTTGGGCTCCTGCTGCCAACCCCAGTGTCTCTTTAAAGTAATGTTCGGGCTCCTGCTGCTGCTGCTGCTTCTGCTGCCAACTCTAGGGTGTGAATCATCCAATTTTTGGGCTCCTGAAGCCAACCCCAGTGTCTCTTTAAACTAATGTTTGGGCTGCTGCTGCTGCTGCTGCCAACTCCAGGGTGTGATTCATCCAATTTTTGGGCTCCTGAAGTCAACCCCAGTGTCTCTTTAAAGTAATGTTTGGGCTTCTGCGGCTGCTGCTGCTGCTGCTGCCAACTCCACGGTGTGATTCATCCAATTTTTGGGCTCCTGAAGTCAACCCCAGTGTCTCTTTAAAGTAATGTTTGGGCTCCTGCGGCTGCTGCTGCTGCTGCTGCCAACTCCAGGGTGTGAATCATCCAATTTTTGGGCTCCTGAAGCCAACTCCAGTGTCTCTTTAAAGTAATGTTTGGGCTCCTGCTGCTGCTGCTGCTGCTGCTGCTGCTGCCAACTCCAGGGTGTGATTCATCCAAACTTTGGGCTCCTGCTGCCAACCCCAGTGTCTCTTTAAAGTAATGTTTGGGCTCCTGCTGCTGCTGCTGCTGCTGCCAACTCCAGTGTGTGAATCATCCAATGTTTGGGCTCCTGAAGCCAACTCCAGTGTCTCTTTAAAGTAATGTTTGGGCTCCTTCTGCTGCTGCTGCCAACTCCAGGGTGTGATTCATCCAATTTTTGGGCTCCTGCTGCCAACTCCAGTGTCTCTTTAAAGTAATATTTGGGCTTCTGCTGCTGCTGCTGCCAACTCCAGGGTGTGAGTCATCCAATTTTTGGGCTCTTGAAGCCAACCCCAGTGTCTTTTTAAAGTAATGTTTGGGCTGCTGCTGCTGCTGCTGCCAACTCCAGGGTGTGAATCATCCAATTTTTGGGCTCCTGAAGCCAACTCCAGTGTCTCTTTAAAGTAATGTTTGGGCTCCTGCTGCTGCTGCTGCCAACTCCAGGGTGTGATTCATCCAAACTTTGGGCTCCTGCTGCCAACCCCAGTGTCTCTTTAAAGTAATGTTTGGGCTCCTGCTGCTGCTGCTGCTGCTGCCAACTCCAGTGTGTGAATCATCCAATGTTTGGGCTCCTGAAGCCAACTCCAGTGTCTCTTTAAAGTAATGTTTGGGCTCCTGCTGCTGCTGCTGCCAACTCCAGGGTGTGATTCATCCAATTTTTGGGCTCCTGCTGCCAACTCCAGTGTCTCTTTAAAGTAATATTTGGGCTTCTGCTGCTGCTGCTGCCAACTCCAGGGTGTGAGTCATCCAATTTTTGGGCTCTTGAAGCCAACCCCAGTGTCTCTTTAAAGTAATGTTTGGGCTGCTGCTGCTGCTGCTGCTGCCAACTCCAGGGTGTGAATCATCCAATTTTTGGGCTCCTGAAGCCAACTCCAGTGTCTCTTTAAAGTAATGTTTGGGCTCCTGCTGCTGCTGCTGCTGCTGCCAACTCCAGGGTGTGATTCATCCTATCTTTGGGCTCCTACTGCCAACTACAGTGTCTCTTTAAAGTAATGTTTGGGCTCCTGCTGCTGCTGCCAACTCCAGGGTGTGATTCATCCAATTATTCGGCTCCTACTGCCATCTCCAGTGTCTCATTAAAGTAATGTTTGGGCTTCTGCTGCAGCTGCTGCCAACTCCAGGGTGTGAGTCATCCAATTTTTGGGCTCCTGAAGCCAACCCCAGTGTCTCTTTAAAGTAATGTTTGGGCTCCTGCTGCTGCTGCTGCCAACTCCAGGGTGTGAATCATCCAATTTTTGGGCTCCTGAAGCCAACTCCAGTGTCTCTTTAAAGTAATGTTTGGGCTCCTGCTGCTGCTGCTGCTGCTGCCAACTCCAGGGTGTGATTCATCCTATCTTTGGGCTCCTACTGCCAACTCCAGTGTCTCTTTAAAGTAATGTTTGGGCTCCTGCTGCTGCTGCCAACTCCAGGGTGTGATTCATCCAATTTTTCGGCTCCTACTGCCATCTCCAGTGTCTCTTTAAAGTAATGTTTGGGCTCCTGCTGCTGCTGCTGCCAACTCCAGGGTGTGATTCATCCAATTTTTGGGCTCCTGAAGACAACTCCAGTGTCTCTTTAAAGTAATATTTGGGCTCCTGCTGCTGCTGCTGCAAAATCCAGGGTGTGATTTATCCAATTTTTGGGCTCCTGAAGCCAACCTCAGTGTCTCTTTAAAGTAATGCTTGGGCTCCTGCTGCTGCTGCCCACTCCAGGGTGTGATTCATCCAATTTTTGGGCTCCTGAAGCCAACTCCAGTGTCTCTTTAAAGTAATGTTTGGGCTCCTGCTGCTGCTGCTGCCAACTCCAGGGTGTGATTCATCAAATTTTAGGGCTCCTGAAGCCAACCCCAGTGTCTCTTTAAAGTAATGTTTGGGCTCCTGCTGCTGCTGCCAACTCCAGTGTGTGAATCATCCAATGTTTGGGCTCCTGAAGCCAACTCCAGTGTCTCTTTAAAGTAATGTTTGGGCTCCTGCTGCTGCTGCTGCCAACTCCAGGGTGTGATTCATCCAATTTTTGGGCTCCTGCTGCCAACTCCAGTGTCTCTTTAAAGTAATATTTGGGCTTCTGCTGCTGCTGCTGCCAACTCCAGGGTGTGAGTCATCCAATTTTTGAGCTCTTGAAGCCAACCCCAGTGTCTCTTTAAAGTAATGTTTGGGCTGCTGCTGCTGCTGCTGCCAACTCCAGGGTGTGAATCATCCAATTTTTGGGCTCCTGAAGCCAACTCCAGTGTCTCTTTAAAGTAATGTTTGGGCTCCTGCTGCTGCTGCTGCTGCTGCCAACTCCAGGGTGTGATTCATCCTATCTTTGGGCTCCTACTGCCAACTCCAGTGTCTCTTTAAAGTAATGTTTGGGCTCCTGCTGCTGCTGCCAACTCCAGGGTGTGATTCATCCAATTATTCGGCTCCTACTGCCATCTCCAGTGTCTCATTAAAGTAATGTTTGGGCTTCTGCTGCTGCTGCTGCCAACTCCAGGGTGTGAGTCATCTAATTTTTGGGCTCCTGAAGCCAACCCCAGTGTCTCTTTAAAGTAATGTTTGGGCTCCTGCTGCTGCTGCTGCCAACTCCAGGGTGTGAATCATCCAATTTTTGGGCTCCTGAAGCCAACTCCAGTGTCTCTTTAAAGTAATGTTTGGGCTCCTGCTGCTGCTGCTGCTGCTGCCAACTCCAGGGTGTGATTCATCCTATCTTTGGGCTCCTACTGCCAACTCCAGTGTCCCTTTAAAGTAATGTTTGGGCTCCTGCTGCTGCTGCCAACTCCAGGGTGTGATTCATCCAATTTTTCGGCTCCTACTGCCATCTCCAGTGTCTCTTTAAAGTAATGTTTGGGCTCCTGCTGCTGCTGCTGCCAACTCCAGGGTGTGAATTATCCAATTTTTGGGCTCCTGAAGACAACTCCAGTGTCTCTTTAAAGTAATATTTGGGCTTCTGCTGCTGCTGCTGCCAACTCCAGGGTGTGAGTCATCCAATTTTTGGGCTCTTGAAGCCAACCCCAGTGTCTCTTTAAAGTAATGTTTGGGCTGCTGCTGCTGCTGCTGCCAACTCCAGGGTGTGAATCATCCAATTTTTGGGCTCCTGAAGCCAACTCCAGTGTCTCTTTAAAGTAATGTTTGGGCTCCTGCTGCTGCTGCTGCTGCTGCCAACTCCAGGGTGTGATTCATCCTATCTTTGGGCTCCTACTGCCAACTACAGTGTCTCTTTAAAGTAATGTTTGGGCTCCTGCTGCTGCTGCCAACTCCAGGGTGTGATTCATCCAATTATTCGGCTCCTACTGCCATCTCCAGTGTCTCATTAAAGTAATGTTTGGGCTTCTGCTGCAGCTGCTGCCAACTCCAGGGTGTGAGTCATCCAATTTTTGGGCTCCTGAAGCCAACCCCAGTGTCTCTTTAAAGTAATGTTTGGGCTCCTGCTGCTGCTGCTGCCAACTCCAGGGTGTGAATCATCCAATTTTTGGGCTCCTGAAGCCAACTCCAGTGTCTCTTTAAAGTAATGTTTGGGCTCCTGCTGCTGCTGCTGCTGCTGCCAACTCCAGGGTGTGATTCATCCTATCTTTGGGCTCCTACTGCCAACTCCAGTGTCTCTTTAAAGTAATGTTTGGGCTCCTGCTGCTGCTGCCAACTCCAGGGTGTGATTCATCCAATTTTTCGGCTCCTACTGCCATCTCCAGTGTCTCTTTAAAGTAATGTTTGGGCTCCTGCTGCTGCTGCTGCCAACTCCAGGGTGTGATTCATCCAATTTTTGGGCTCCTGAAGACAACTCCAGTGTCTCTTTAAAGTAATATTTGGGCTCCTGCTGCTGCTGCTGCAAAATCCAGGGTGTGATTTATCCAATTTTTGGGCTCCTGAAGCCAACCTCAGTGTCTCTTTAAAGTAATGCTTGGGCTCCTGCTGCTGCTGCCCACTCCAGGGTGTGATTCATCCAATTTTTGGGCTCCTGAAGCCAACTCCAGTGTCTCTTTAAAGTAATGTTTGGGCTCCTGCTGCTGCTGCTGCCAACTCCAGGGTGTGATTCATCAAATTTTAGGGCTCCTGAAGCCAACCCCAGTGTCTCTTTAAAGTAATGTTTGGGCTCCTGCTGCTGCTGCCAACTCCAGTGTGTGAATCATCCAATGTTTGGGCTCCTGAAGCCAACTCCAGTGTCTCTTTAAAGTAATGTTTGGGCTCCTGCTGCTGCTGCTGCCAACTCCAGGGTGTGATTCATCCAATTTTTGGGCTCCTGCTGCCAACTCCAGTGTCTCTTTAAAGTAATATTTGGGCTTCTGCTGCTGCTGCTGCCAACTCCAGGGTGTGAGTCATCCAATTTTTGAGCTCTTGAAGCCAACCCCAGTGTCTCTTTAAAGTAATGTTTGGGCTGCTGCTGCTGCTGCTGCCAACTCCAGGGTGTGAATCATCCAATTTTTGGGCTCCTGAAGCCAACTCCAGTGTCTCTTTAAAGTAATGTTTGGGCTCCTGCTGCTGCTGCTGCTGCTGCCAACTCCAGGGTGTGATTCATCCTATCTTTGGGCTCCTACTGCCAACTCCAGTGTCTCTTTAAAGTAATGTTTGGGCTCCTGCTGCTGCTGCCAACTCCAGGGTGTGATTCATCCAATTATTCGGCTCCTACTGCCATCTCCAGTGTCTCATTAAAGTAATGTTTGGGCTTCTGCTGCTGCTGCTGCCAACTCCAGGGTGTGAGTCATCTAATTTTTGGGCTCCTGAAGCCAACCCCAGTGTCTCTTTAAAGTAATGTTTGGGCTCCTGCTGCTGCTGCTGCCAACTCCAGGGTGTGAATCATCCAATTTTTGGGCTCCTGAAGCCAACTCCAGTGTCTCTTTAAAGTAATGTTTGGGCTCCTGCTGCTGCTGCTGCTGCTGCCAACTCCAGGGTGTGATTCATCCTATCTTTGGGCTCCTACTGCCAACTCCAGTGTCCCTTTAAAGTAATGTTTGGGCTCCTGCTGCTGCTGCCAACTCCAGGGTGTGATTCATCCAATTTTTCGGCTCCTACTGCCATCTCCAGTGTCTCTTTAAAGTAATGTTTGGGCTCCTGCTGCTGCTGCTGCCAACTCCAGGGTGTGAATTATCCAATTTTTGGGCTCCTGAAGACAACTCCAGTGTCTCTTTAAAGTAATATTTGGGCTCCTGCTGCTGCTGCAAAATCCAGGGTGTGATTTTTCCAATTTTTGGGCTCCTGAAGCCAACCTCAGTGTCTCTTTAAAGTAATGCTTGGGCTCCTGCTGCTGCTGCCCACTCCAGGGTGTGATTCATCCAATTTTTGGGCTCCTGAAGCCAACTCCAGTGTCTCTTTAAAGTAATGTATGGGCTCCTGCTACTGCTGCTGCCAACTCCAGGGTGTGATTCATCAAATTTTAGGGCTCCTGAAGCCAACCCCAGTGTCTCTTTAAAGTAATGTTTGGGCTCCTGCTGCTGCTGCTGCCAACTCCAGGGTGTGAATCATCCCATTTTTGGGCTCCTGAAGCCAACTCCAGTGTCTCTTTAAAGTAATGTTTGGGCTCCTGCTGCTGATGCTGCTGTTAACTCCAGGGTGTGATTCATCCAATTTTTGGGCTCCTGCTGCCAACCCCAGTTTCTCTTTAAAGTAATGTTTGGGCTCCTGCTGCTGATGCTGCTGTTAACTCCAGGGTGTGATTCATCCAATTTTTGGGCTCCTGCTGCCAACCCCAGTGTCTCTTTAAAGTAATGTTTGGGCTCCTGCTGCTGCTGCTGCCAACTCCAGGGTGTGAATCATCCAATTTTTGGGGTCCTGAAGCCAACTCCAGGGTCTCTTTAAAGTAATGTTTGGGCTCCTGCTGCTGCTGCTACCAACTCCAGGGTGTGATTCATCCAATCTTTGGGCTCCTGCTGCCAACTCCAGTGTCTCTTTAAAGTAATGTTTGGGCTCCTGCTGCTGCTGATGCCAACTCCAGGGTGTGATTCATCCAATTTTTGGGCTCCTGAAGCCAACTCCAGTGTCTCTTTAAAGTAATGTTTGGGCTCCTGCTGCTGCTGCTGCCAACTCCAGGGTATGATTCATCCAATTTTTGGGCTCCTGAAGCCAACCCCAGTGTCTCTTTAAAGTAATGTTTGGGCTCCTGCTGCTGCTGCTGCTGCCAACTCCAGGGTGTGATTCATCCAATTTTTGGGCTCCTGAAGCCAACTCCAGTGTCTCTTTAAAGTAATGTTTGGGCTCCTGCTGCTGCCAACTCCAGGGTGTGATTCATCCAATTTTTGGGCTCCTGAAGCCAACCCCAGTGTCTCTTTAAAGTAATGTTTGGGCTCCTGCTGCTTCTGCTGCTGCTGCCAACTCCAGGGTGTGATTCATCCAAATTTTGGGCTCCTGAAGCAAACCCCAGTGTCTCTTTAAAGTAATGTTTGGGCTCCTGCTGCTGCTGCCAACTCCAGGGTGTGAATCATCCAATTTTTGGGCTCCTGAAGCCAACTCCAGTGTCTCTTTAAAGTAATGTTTGGGCTCCTGCTGCTGCCAACTCCAGGGTGTGATTCATCCAATTTTTGGGCTCCTGCTGCCAACCCCAGTGTCTGTTTAAAGTAATGTTTGGGCTCCTGCTGCTGCTGCTGCTGCTGCCAACTCCAGGGTGTGAATCATCCAATTTTTGGGCTCCTGAAGCCAACTCCAGTGTCTCTTTAAAGTAATGTTTTGGCTCCTGCTGCTGCTGCCAACTCCAGGGTGTGATTCATCCAATTTTTGGGCTCCTGAAGCAAACTCCAGTGTCTCTTTAAAGTAATGTTTGGGCTCCTGCTGCTGCTGCTGCCTATTCCAGGGTGTGATTCATCCAATTTTTGGGCTCCTGCTGCCAACCCCAGTGTCTCTTTAAAGTAATGTTTGGGCTCCTGCTGCTGCTGCCAACTCCAGGGTGTGGATCATCCAATTTTTGGGCTCCTGAAGCCAACTCCAGTGTCTCTTTAAAGTAATGTTTGGGCTCCTGCTGCTGCCAACTCCAGGGTGTGATTCATCCAATTTTTGGGCTTCTGAAGCCAACCCCAGTGTCTCTTTAAAGTAATGTTTGGGCTCCTGCTGCTGCTGCTGCCAATTCCAGGGTGTGAATCATCCAATTCTTGGGCTCCTGAAGCCAACTCCAGTGTCTCTTTAAAGTAATGTTGGGGCTCCTGCCGCTGCTGCTGCTGCCAACACCAGGGTGTGATTCATCCAATTTTGGGGCTCCTGCTGCCAACCCCAGTGTCTCTTTAAAGTAATGTTTGGGTTCCTGCTGCTGCTGCTGCCAACTCCAGGGTGTGAATCATCCAATTTTTGGGGTCCTGAAGCCAACTCCAATGTCTCTTTAAAGTAATGTTTGGGCTCCTGCTGCTGCTGCTGCTGCCAACTCCAGGGTGTTAATCATCCAATTTTTGGGCTCCTGAAGCCAACTCCAGTGTCTCTTTAAAGTAATGTTTGGGCTCCTGCTGCTGCTGCTGCTGCCAACTCCAGGGTGTGATTCATCCAATCTTTGGGCTCCTGCTGCCAACTCCAGTGTCTCTTTAATGTAATGTTTGGGCTCCTGCTGCTGCTGCTGCCAACTCCAGGGTGTGATTCATCCAATTTTTGGGCTCCTGAAGCCAACCCCAGTGTCTCTTTAAAGTAATGTTTGGGCTACTGCTGCTGCTGCTGCTGCCAACTCCAGGGTGTGAATCATCCAATTTTTGGGCTCCTGAAGCCAACTCCAGTGTCTCTTTAAAGTAATGTTTGGGCTACTGCAACTGCTGCTGCTGCTGCCAACTCCAGGGTGTGAATCATCCAATTTTTGGGCTCCTGAAGCCAACTCCAGTGTCTCTTTAAAGTAATGTTTGGGCTCCTGCTGCTGCCAACTCCAGGGTGTGATTCATCCAATTTTTGGGCTCCTGAAGCAAACCCCAGTGTCTCTTTAAAGTAATGTTTGGGCTCCTGATGCTGCCAACTCCAGGGTGTGGATCATCCAATTTTGGGGCTCCTGAAGCCAACTCCAGTGTCTCTTTAAAGTAATGTTTGGGCTCCTGCTGCTTTCAACTCCAGGGTGTGAGTCATCCAATTTTTGGGCTCCTGAAGCCAACCCCAGTGTCTCTTTAAAGTAATGTTTGGGCTCCTGCTGCTGCTGCCAATTCCAGTGTGTGAATCATCCAATTTTTGGGCTCCTGAAGCAAACTCCAGTGTCTCTTTAAAGTAATGTTTGGGCTCCTGCTGCTGCTGCTGCTGCTGCCAACTCCAGGGTGTGATTCATCCAATCTTTGGGCTCCTGCTGCCAACCCCAGTGTCTCTTTAAAGTAATGTTTGGGCTCCTGCTGCTGCTGCTGCTGCTGCTGCCAACTCCAGTGTGTGAATCATCCAATGTTTGGGCTCCTGAAGCCAACTCCAGTGTCTCTTTAAAGTAATGTTTGGGCTCCTGCTGCTGCTGCCAACTCCAGGGTGTGATTCATCCAATTTTTGGGCTCCTGCTGCCAACTCCAGTGTCTCTTTAAAGTAATATTTGGGCTTCTGCTGCTGCCAACTCCAGGGTGTGAGTCATCCAATTTTTGGGCTTCTGAAGCCAACCCCAGTGTCTCTTTAAAGTAATGTTTGGGCTCCTGCTGCTGCTGCTGCCAACTCCAGGGTGTGAATCATCCAATTTTTGGGCTCCTGAAGCCAACTCCAGTGTCTCTTTAAAGTAATGTTTGGGCTACTGCTGCTGCTGCTGCCAACTCCAGGGTGTGATTCATCCTATCTTTGGGCTCCTACTGCCAACTCCAGTGTCTCTTTAAAGTAATGTTTGGGCTCCTGCTGCTGCTGCTGCCAACTCCAGGGTGTGATTCATCCTATCTTTGGGCTCCTACTGCCAACTCCAGTGTCTCTTTAAAGTAATGTTTGGGCTCCTGCTGCTGCTGCTGCTGCCAACTCCAGGGTGTGATTCATCCTATCTTTGGGCTCCTACTGCCAACTCCAGTGTCTCTTTAAAGTAATGTTTGGGCTCCTGCTGCTGCTGCTGCCAACTCCAGGGTGTGATTCATCCTATCTTTGGGCTCCTACTGCCAACTCCAGTGTCTCTTTAAAGTAATGTTTGGGCTCCTGCTGCTGCTTCTGCAAAATCCAGGGTGTGATTTATCCAATTTTTGGGCTCCTGAAGCCAACCTCAGTGTCTCTTTAAAGTAATGCTTGGGCTGCTGCTGCCAACTCCAGGGTGTGATTCATCCAATTTTTGGGCTCCTGCTGCCAACTCCAGTGTCTCTTTAAAGTAATATTTGGGCTTCTGCTGCTGCTGCTGCCAACTCCAGGGTGTGAGTCATCCAATTTTTGGGCTCCTGAAGCCAACCCCAGTGTCTCTTTAAAGTAATGTTTGGGCTCCTGCTGCTGCTGCTGCCAACTCCAGGGTGTGAATCATCCAATTTTTGGGCTCCTGAAGCCAACTCCAGTGTCTCTTTAAAGTAATGTTTGGGCTCCTGCTGCTGCTGCCAACTCCAGGGTGTGATTCATCCTATCTTTGGGCTCCTACTGCCAACTCCAGTGTCTCTTTAAAGTAATGTTTGGGCTCCTGCTGCTGCTGCTGCTGCCAACTCCAGGGTGTGATTCATCCAATTTTTCGGCTCCTACTGCCATCTCCAGTGTCTCTTTAAAGTAATGTTTGGGCTCCTGCTGCTGCCAACCCCAGGGTGTGATTCATCCAATTTTTGGGCTCCTGAAGCCAACTCCAGTGTCTCTTTAAAGTAATATTTGGGCTCCTGCTGCTGCTGCTGCAAAATCCAGGGTGTGATTTCTTGAATTTTTGGGCTCCTGAAGCCAACCTCAGTGTCTCTTTAAAGTAATGCTTGGGCTCCTGCTGCTGCTGCCAACTCCAGGGTGTGATTCATCCAATTTCTGGGCTCCTGCTGCCAACTCCAGTGTCTCTTTAAAGTAATGTTTGGGCTCCTGCTGCTGCTGCTGCCAACTCCAGGGTGTGATTCATCCTATCTTTGGGCTCCTACTGCCAACTCCAGTGTCTCTTTAAAGTAATGTTTGGGCTCCTGCTGCTGCTGCCAACTCCAGGGTGTGATTCATCCAATTTTTCGGCTCCTACTGCCATCTCCAGTGTCTCTTTAAAGTAATGTTTGGGCTCCTGCTGCTGCTGCTGCCAACTCCAGGGTGTGATTCATCCAATTTTTGGGCTCCTGAAGCCAACTCCAGTGTCTCTTTAAAGTAATATTTGGGCTCCTGCTGCTGCTGCTGCAAAGTCCAGGGTGTGATTTATCCAATTTTTGGGCTCCTGAAGCCAACCTCAGTGTCTCTTTAAAGTAATGCTTGGGCTCCTGCTGCTGCTGCCAACTCCAGGGTGTGATTCATCCAATTTTTGGGCTCCTGAAGCCAACTCCAGTGTCTCTTTAAAGTAATGTTTGGGCTCCTGCTGCTGCTGCTGCCAACTCCAGGGTGTGATTCATCAAATTTTTGGGCTCCTGAAGCCAACCCCAGTGTCTCTTTAAAGTAATGTTTGGGCTCCTGCTGCTGCTGCCAACTCCAGGGTGTGAATCATCCCATTTTTGGGCTCCTGAAGCCAACTCCAGTGTCTCTTTAAAGTAATGTTTGGGCTCCTGCTGCTGATGCTGCTGTTAACTCCCAGGGTGTGATTCATCCAATTTTTGGGCTCCTGCTGCCAACCCCAGTGTCTCTTTAAAGTAATGTTTGGGCTCCTGCTGCTGCTGCTGCCAACTCCAGGGTGTGAATCATCCAATTTTTGGGGTCCTGAAGCCAACCCCAGTGTCTCTTTAAAGTAATGTTTGGGCTCCTGCTGCTGCTGCTGCCAACTCCAGGGTGTGATTCATCCAATCTTTGGGCTCCTGCTGCAAACTCCAGTGTCTCTTTAAAGTAATGTTTGGGCTCCTGCTGCTGCTGCTACCAACTCCATGGTGTGATTCATCCAATCTTTGGGCTCCTGCTGCCAACTCCAGTGTCTCTTTAAAGTAATGTTTGGGATCCTGCTGCTGCTGCTGCCAACTCCAGGGTGTGATTCATCCAATTTTGGGCTCCTGAAGTCAACTCCAGTGTCTCTTTAAAGTAATGTTTGGGCTCCTGCTGCTGCTGCTGAAAACTCCAGGGTGTGATTCATCCAATTTTTGGGCTCCTGAAGCCAACCCCAGTGTCTCTTTAAAATAATGTTTGGGCTCCTGCTGCTTCTGCTGCTGCTGCCAACTCCAGGGTTTGAATCATCCAATTTCTGGGCTCCTGAAGCCAACTCCAGTGTCTCTTTAAAGTAATGTTTGGGCTGCTGCTGCTGCCAACTCCAGGGTGTGATTCATCCAAGTTTTGGGCTCCTGAAGCAAACCCCAGTGTCTCTTTAAAGTAATGTTTGGGCTCCTGCTGCTGCTGCTGCCAACTCCAGGGTGTGAATCATCCAATTTTTGGGCTCCTGAAGCCAACTCCAGTGTCTCTTTAAAGTAATGTTTGGGCTCCTGCTGCTGCCAACTCCAGGGTGTGATTCATCCAATTTTTGGGCTCCTGCTGCCAACCCCAGTGTCTCTTTAAAGTAATGTTTGGGCTCCTGCTGCTGCTGCTGCCAACTCCAGGGTGTGAATCATCCAATTTTTGGGCTCCTGAAGCCAACTCCAGTGTCTCTTTAAAGTAATGTTTTGGCTCCTGCTGCTGCTGCCAACTCCAGGGTGTGATTCATCCAATTTTTGGGCTCCTGAAGCCAACTCCAGTGTCTCTTTAAAGTAATGTTTGGGCTCCTGCTGCTGCTGCTGCCAATTCCAGGGTGTGATTCATCCAATTTTTGGGCTCCTGCTGACAACCCCAGTGTCTCTTTAAAGTAATGTTTGGGCTCCTGCTGCTGCTGCCAACTCCAGGGTGTGGATCATCCAATTTTTGGGCTCCTAAAGCCAACTCCAGTGTCTCTTTAAAGTAATGTTTGGGCTCCTGCTGCTGCCCACTCCAGGGTGTGATTCATCCAATTTTTGGGCTCCTGAAGCCAACCCCAGTGTCTCTTTAAAGTAATGTTTGGGCTCCTGCTGCTGCTGCTGCCAATTCCAGGGTGTGAATCATCCAATTTTTGGGCTCCTGAAGCCAACTCCAGTGTCTCTTTAAAGTAATGTTTGGGCTCCTGCTGCTGCTGCTGCCAACTCCAGGGTGTGATTCATCCAATTTTGGGCTCCTGCTGCCAACCCCAGTGTCTCTTTAAAGTAATGTTTGGGTTCCTGCTGCTGCTGCTGCCAACTCCAGGGTGTGAATCATCCAATTTTTGGGGTCCTGAAGCCAACTCCAATGTCTCTTTAAAGTAATGTTTGGGCTCCTGCTGCTGCTGCTGCCAACTCCAGGGTGTGAATCATCCAATTTTTGGGCTCCTGAAGCCAACTCCAGTGTCTCTTTAAAGTAATGTTTGGGCTCCTGCTGCTGCTGCTGCTGCTGCTGCTGCTACTGCTGCCAACTCCAGGGTGTGATTCATCCAATCTTTGGGCTCCTGCTGCCAACTCCAGTGTCTCTTTAAAGTAATGTCTGGGCTCCTGCTGCTGCTTCTGCTGTCAACTCCAGGGTGTGATTCATCCAATTTTTGGGCTCCTGAAGCCATCCCCAGTGTCTCTTTAAAGTAATGTTTGGGCTCCTGCTGCTGCTGCTGCCAACTCCAGGGTGTGATTCATCCAATCTTTGGGCTCCTGAAGCCAACTCCAGTGTCTCTTTAAAGTAATGTTTGGGCTCCTGCTGCTGCTGCTGCCAACTCCAGGGTGTGATTCATCCAATTTTTGGGCTCCTGCTGCCAACCCCAGTGTCTCTTTAAAGTAATGTTTGGGCTCCTGCTGCTGCTGCTGCCAACTCCAGGGTGTGATTCATCCAATTTTTGGGCTCCTGAAGCCAACTCCAGTGTTTCTTTAAAGTAATGTTTGGGCTCCTGCTGCTGCTGCTGCCAACTCCAGGGTGTGATTCATCCAATTTTTGAGCTCCTGAAGCCAACTCCAGTGTCTCTTTAAAGTAATGTTTGGGCTCCTGCTGCTGCTGCTGCCAACTCCAGGGTGTGAATCATCCAATTTTTGGGCTCCTGAAGCCAACCCCAGTGTCTCTTTAAAGTAATGTTTGGGCTCCTGCTGCTGCTGCTGCTGCCAACTCCAGGGTGTGATTCATCCGAATTTTGGGCTCCTGAAGCCAACTCCAGTGTCTCTTTAAAGTAATGTTTGGGCTCCTGCTGCTGCTGCTGCCAACTCCAGGGTGTGATTAATCCAATTTTTGGGCTCCTGAAGCCAACCCCAGTGTCTCTTTAAAGTAATGTTTGGGCTCCTCCTGCCAAATCCAGGGTGTGAATCATCCAATTTTTGGGCTCCTGCTGCCAACTCCAGTGTCTCTTTAAAGTAATGTTTGGGCTCCTGCTGCTGCTGCCAACTCCAGGGTGTGATTCATCCACTTTTTGGGCTCCTGCTGCCAACTCCAGTGTCTATTTAAAGTAATATTTGGGCTCCTGCTGCTGCTGCTGCCAACTCCAGGGTGTGATTCATCCAAT
Organism: Gastrophryne carolinensis; assembly: GCA_027917425.1. NCBI lineage: Eukaryota > Metazoa > Chordata > Amphibia > Anura > Microhylidae > Gastrophryne > Gastrophryne carolinensis. Next base: position 620,043,473 of record CM051235.1, read on the forward strand.
TTTTGGGCTCCTGAAGCCAATCCCAGTGTCTCTTTAAAGTAATGTTTGGGCTCCTGCTGCTGCTGCTGCTGCTGCCAACTCCAGGGTGTGAATCATCCAATTTTTGGGCCCCTGAAGCCAACTCCAGTGTCTCTTTAAAGTAATGTTTGGGCTCCTGCTGCTGCTGCCGACTCCAGGGTGTGATTCATCCAATCTTTGGGCTCCTGCTGCCAACTCCAGTGTCTCTTTAAAGTAATGTTTGGGCTTCTGCTGCTGCTGCTGCTGCCAACTCCCGGGAGTGATTCATCCTATCTTTGGGCTCCTGCTGCCAACTCCAGTGTCTCTTTAAAGTAATGTTTGGGCTCCTGCTGCTGCTGCTGCTGCCAACTCCGGGGTGTGATTCATCCAATTCTTGGGCTCCTGAAGCCAACTCCAGTGTCTCTTTAAAGTAATATTTGGGCTCCTGCTGCTGCTGCCAACTCCAGGGTGTGATTCATCCAATTTTTGGGCTCCTGAATCCAACCCCAGTGTCTCTTTAAAGTAATGTTTGGGCTCCTGCTGCTGCTGCCAACTCCAGGGTGTGATTCATCCAATTTTTGGGCTCCTGAAGCCAACTCCAGTGTCTCTTTAAAGTAATGTTTGGGCTCCTGCTGCTGCTGCTGCCAACTCCAGGGTGTGATTCATCCAATTTTTGGGCTCCTGAAGCCAACCCCAGTGTCTCTTTAAAATAATGCTTGGGCTCCTGATGCTGCTGCTGCTGCTGCCAACTCCAGGGTGTGAATCATCCAATTTTTGGGCTCCTGAAGCCAACTCCAGTGTCTCTTTAAAGTAATGTTTGGGCTCCTGCTGCTGCCAACTCCAGGGTGTGATTCATCCAATTTTTGGGCTCCTGCTGCCAACCCCAGTGTCTCTTTAAAGTAATGTTTGGGCTCCTGCTGCTGCTGCTGCCAACTCCAGGGTGTGAATCATCCAATTTTTGGGCTCCTGAAGCCAACTCCAGTGTCTCTTTAAAGTAATGTTTTGGCTCCTGCTGCTGCTGCCAACTCCAGGGTGTGATTCATCCAATTTTTGGGCTCCTGAAGCCAACTCCATTGTCTCTTTAAAGTAATGTTTGGGCTTCTGCTGCTGCTGCTGCCAATTCCAGGGTGTGATTCATCCAATTTTTGGGCTCCTGCTGACAACCCCAGTGTCTCTTTAAAGTAATGTTTGGGCTCCTGCTGCTGCTGCCAACTCCAGGGTGTGGATCATCCAATTTTTGGGCTCCTGAAGCCAACTCCAGTGTCTCTTTAAAGTAATGTTTGGGCTCCTGCTGCTGCCAACTCCAGGGTGTGATTCATCCAATTTTTGGGCTCCTGAAGCCAACCCCAGTGTCTCTTTAAAGTAATGTTTGGGCTCCTGCTGCTGCTGCTGCCAATTCCAGGGTGTGAATCATCCAATTTTTGGGCTCCTGAAGCCAACTCCAGTGTCTCTTTAAAGTAATGTTTGGGCTCCTGCTGCTGCTGCTGCCAACTCCAGGGTGTGATTCATCCAATTTTGGGCTCCTGCTGCCAACCCCAGTGTCTCTTTAAAGTAATGTTTGGGTTCCTGCTGCTGCTACTGCCAACTCCAGGGTGTGAATCATCCAATTTTTGGGGTCCTGAAGCCAACTCCAATGTCTCTTTAAAGTAATGTTTGGGCTCCTGCTGCTGCTGCTGCCAACTCCAGGGTATGAATCATCCAATTTTTGGGCTCCTGAAGCCAACTCCAGTGTCTCTTTAAAGTAATGTTTGGGCTCCTGCTGCTGCTGCTGCTGCTGCTGCTGCTACTGCTGCCAACTCCAGGGTGTGATTCATCCAATCTTTGGGCTCCTGCTGCCAACTCCAGTGTCTCTTTAAAGTAATGTCTGGGCTCCTGCTGCTGCTTCTGCTGTCAACTCCAGGGTGTGATTCATCCAATTTTTGGGCTCCTGAAGCCATCCCCAGTGTCTCTTTAAAGTAATGTTTGGGCTCCTGCTGCTGCTGCTGCCAACTCCAGGGTGTGATTCATCCAATCTTTGGGCTCCTGAAGCCAACTCCAGTGTCTCTTTAAAGTAATGTTTGGGCTCCTGCTGCTGCTGCTGCCAACTCCAGGGTGTAATTCATCCAATTTTTGGGCTCCTGTTGCCAACCCCAGTGTCTCTTTAAAGCAATGTTTGGGCTCCTGCTGCTGCTGCTGCCAACTCCAGGGTGTGATTCATCCAATTTTTGAGCTCCTGAAGCCAACTCCAGTGTCTCTTTAAAGTAATGTTTGGGCTCCTGCTGCTGCTGCTGCCAACTCCAGGGTGTGAATCATCCAATTTTTGGGCTCCTGAAGCCAACCCCAGTGTCTCTTTAAAGTAATGTTTGGGCTCCTGCTGCTGCTGCTGCTGCCAACTCCAGGGTGTGATTCATCCAATTTTTGGGCTCCTGAAGCCAACTCCAGTGTCTCTTTAAATTAATGTTTGGGCTCCTGCTGCTGCTGCTGCCAACTCCAGGGTGTGATTCATCCAATATTTAGGCTCCTGAAGCCAACCCCAGTGTCTCTTTAAAGTAATGTTTGGGCTCCTCCTGCCAACTCCAGGGTGTGAATCATCCAATTTTTGGGCTCCTGCTGCCAACTCCAGTGTCTCTTTAAAGTAATGTTTGGGCTCCTGCTGCTGCTGCCAACTCCAGGGTGTGATTCATCCACTTTTTGGGCTCCTGCTGCCAACTCAAGTGTCTATTTAAAGTAATATTTGGGCTCCTGCTGCTGCTGCTGCCAACTCCAGGGTGTGATTCATCCAATTTTTGGGCTCCTGAAGCCAATCCCAGTGTCTCTTTAAAGTAATGTTTGGGCTCCTGCTGCTGCTGCTGCTGCTGCCAACTCCAGGGTGTGAATCATCCAATTTTTGGGCTCCTGAAGCCAACTCCAGTGTCTCTTTAAAGTAATGTTTGGGCTCCTGCTGCTGCTGCCGACTCCAGGGTGTGATTCATCCAATCTTTGGGCTCCTGCTGCCAACTCCAGTGTCTCTTTAAAGTAATGTTTGGGCTGCTGCTGCTGCTGCTGCTGCCAACTCCCGGGAGTGATTCATCCTATCTTTGGGCTCCTGCTGCCAACTCCAGTGTCTCTTTAAAGTAATGTTTGGGCTCCTGCTGCTGCTGCTGCTGCCAACTCCGGGGTGTGATTCATCCAATTCTTGGGCTCCTGAAGCCAACTCCAGTGTCTCTTTAAAGTAATATTTGGGCTCCTGCTGCTGCTGCCAACTCCAGGGTGTGATTCATCCAATTTTTGGGCTCCTGAATCCAACCCCAGTGTCTCTTTAAAGTAATGTTTGGGCTCCTGCTGCTGCTGCCAACTCCAGGGTGTGATTCATCCAATTTTTGGGCTCCTGAAGCCAACTCCAGTGTCTCTTTAAAGTAATGTTTGGGCTCCTGCTGCTGCTGCTGCCAACTCCAGGGTGTGATTCATCCAATTTTTGGGCTCCTGAAGCCAACCCCAGTGTCTCTTTAAAATAATGCTTGGGCTCCTGCTGCTGCTGCTGCCAACTCCAGGGTGTGAATCATCCAATTTTTGGGCTCCTGAAGCCAACTCCAGTGTCTCTTTAAAGTAATGTTTGGGCTCCTGCTGCTGCCAACTCCAGGGTGTGATTCATCCAATTTTTGGGCTCCTGCTGCCAACCCCAGTGTCTCTTTAAAGTAATGTTTGGGCTCCTGCTGCTGCTGCTGCCAACTCCAGGGTGTGAATCATCCAATTTTTGGGCTCCTGAAGCCAACTCCAGTGTCTCTTTAAAGTAATGTTTTGGCTCCTGCTGCTGCTGCCAACTCCAGGGTGTGATTCATCCAATTTTTGGGCTCCTGAAGCCAACTCCAGTGTCTCTTTAAAGTAATGTTTGGGCTTCTGCTGCTGCTGCTGCCAATTCCAGGGTGTGATTCATCCAATTTTTGGGCTCCTGCTGACAACCCCAGTGTCTCTTTAAAGTAATGTTTGGGCTCCTGCTGCTGCTGCCAACTCCAGGGTGTGGATCATCCAATTTTTGGGCTCCTGAAGCCAACTCCAGTGTCTCTTTAAAGTAATGTTTGGGCTCCTGCTGCTGCCAACTCCAGGGTGTGATTCATCCAATTTTTGGGCTCCTGAAGCCAACCCCAGTGTCTCTTTAAAGTAATGTTTGGGCTCCTGCTGCTGCTGCTGCCAATTCCAGGGTGTGAATCATCCAATTTTTGGGCTCCTGAAGCCAACTCCAGTGTCTCTTTAAAGTAATGTTTGGGCTCCTGCTGCTGCTGCTGCCAACTCCAGGGTGTGATTCATCCAATTTTGGGCTCCTGCTGCCAACCCCAGTGTCTCTTTAAAGTAATGTTTGGGTTCCTGCTGCTGCTGCTGCCAACTCCAGGGTGTGAATCATCCAATTTTTGGGGTCCTGAAGCCAACTCCAATGTCTCTTTAAAGTAATGTTTGGGCTCCTGCTGCTGCTGCTGCCAACTCCAGGGTGTGAATCATCCAATTTTTGGGCTCCTGAAGCCAACTCCAGTGTCTCTTTAAAGTAATGTTTGGGCTCCTGCTGCTGCTGCTGCGTCTACTGCTGCCAACTCCAGGGTGTGATTCATCCAATCTTTGGGCTCCTGCTGCCAACTCCAGTGTCTCTTTAAAGTAATGTCTGGGCTCCTGCTGCTGCTTCTGCTGTCAACTCCAGGGTGTAATTCATCCAATTTTTGGGCTCCTGAAGCCATCCCCAGTGTCTCTTTAAAGTAATGTTTGGGCTCCTCCTGCTGCTGCTGCCAACTCCAGGGTGTGATTCATCCAATCTTTGGGCTCCTGAAGCCAACTCCAGTGTCTCTTTAAAGTAATGTTTGGGCTCCTGCTGCTGCTGCTGCCAACTCCAGGGTGTGATTCATCCAATTTTTGGGCTCCTGTTGCCAACCCCAGTGTCTCTTTAAAGTAATGTTTGGGCTCCTGCTGCTGCTGCTGCCAACTCCAGGGTGTGATTCATCCAATTTTTGGGCTCCTGAAGCCAACTCCAGTGTTTCTTTAAAGTAATGTTTGGGCTCCTGCTGCTGCTGCTGCCAACTCCAGGGTGTGATTCATCCAATTTTTGAGCTCCTGAAGCCAACTTCAGTGTCTCTTTAAAGTAATGTTTGGGCTCCTGCTGCTGCTGCTGCCAACTCCAGGGTGTGAATCATCCAATTTTTGGGCTCCTGAAGCCAACCCCAGTGTCTCTTTAAAGTAATGTTTGGGCTCCTGCTGCTGCTGCTGCTGCCAACTCCAGGGTGTGATTCATCCAATTTTTGGGCTCCTGAAGCCAACTCCAGTGTCTCTTTAAAGTAATGTTTGGGCTCCTGCTGCTGCTGCTGCCAACTCCAGGGTGTGATTCATCCAATATTTAGGCTCCTGAAGCCAACCCCAGTGTCTCTTTAAAGTAATGTTTGGGCTCCTCCTGCCAACTCCAGGGTGTGAATCATCCAATTTTTGGGCTCCTGCTGCCAACTCCAGTGTCTCTTTAAAGTAATGTTTGGGCTCCTGCTGCTGCTGCCAACTCCAGGGTGTGATTCATCCGCTTTTTGGGCTCCTGCTGCCAACTCCAGTGTCTATTTAAAGTAATATTTGGGCTCCTGCTGCTGCTGCTGCCAACTCCAGGGTGTGATTCATCCAATTTTTGGGCTCCTGAAGCCAATCCCAGTGTCTCTTTAAAGTAATGTTTGGGCTCCTGCTGCTGCTGCTGCTGCTGCCAACTCCAGGGTGTGAATCATCCAATTTTTGGGCTCCTGAAGCCAACTCCAGTGTCTCTTTAAAGTAATGTTTGGGCTCCTGCTGCTGCTGCTGCTGCTGCCGACTCCAGGGTGTGATTCATCCAATCTTTGGGCTCCTGCTGCCAACTCCAGTGTCTCTTTAAAGTAATGTTTGGGCTGCTGCTGCTGCTGCTGCTGCCAACTCCCGGGTGTGATTCATCCTATCTTTGGGCTCCTGCTGCCAACTCCAGTGTCTCTTTAAAGTAATGTCTGGGCTCCTGCTGCTGCTTCTGCTGTCAACTCCAGGGTGTGATTCATCCAATTTTTGGGCTCCTGAAGCCATCCCCAGTGTCTCTTTAAAGTAATGTTTGGGCTCCTGCTGCTGCTGCTGCCAACTCCAGGGTGTGATTCATCCAATCTTTGGGCTCCTGAAGCCAACTCCAGTGTCTCTTTAAAGTAATGTTTGGGCTCCTGCTGCTGCTGCTGCCAACTCCAGGGTGTGATTCATCCAATTTTTGGGCTCCTGTTGCCAACCCCAGTGTCTCTTTAAAGTAATGTTTGGGCTCCTGCTGCTGCTGCTGCCAACTCCAGGGTGTGATTCATCCAATTTTTGGGCTCCTGAAGCCAACTCCAGTGTTTCTTTAAAGTAATGTTTGGGCTCCTGCTGCTGCTGCTGCCAACTCCAGGGTGTGATTCATCCAATTTTTGAGCTCCTGAAGCCAACTCCAGTGTCTCTTTAAAGTAATGTTTGGGCTCCTGCTGCTGCTGCTGCCAACTCCAGGGTGTGAATCATCCAATTTTTGGGCTCCTGAAGCCAACCCCAGTGTCTCTTTAAAGTAATGTTTGGGCTCCTGCTGCTGCTGCTGCTGCCAACTCCAGGGTGTGATTCATCCAATTTTTGGGCTCCTGAAGCCAACTCCAGTGTCTCTTTAAAGTAATGTTTGGGCTCCTGCTGCTGCTGCTGCCAACTCCAGGGTGTGATTCATCCAATATTTAGGCTCCTGAAGCCAACCCCAGTGTCTCTTTAAAGTAATGTTTGGGCTCCTCCTGCCAACTCCAGGGTGTGAATCATCCAATTTTTGAGCTCCTGAAGCAAACTCCAGTGTCTCTTTAAAGTAATGTTTGGGCTCCTGCTGCTGCTGCCAACTCCAGGGTGTGATTCATCCAATTTTTGGGCTCCTGCTGCCAACCCTAGTGTCTCTTTAAGGTAATGTTTGGGCTCCTGTTGCTGCTGCTGCTGCTGCCAACTCCAGGGTGTGAATCATCCAATTTTTGGGCTCCTGAAGCCAACTCTAGTGTCTCTTTAAAGTAATGTTTGGGCTCCTGCTGCTGCTGCCAACTCCAGGGTGTGATTCATCCAATTTTTGGGCTCCTGAAGCCAACTCCAGTGTCTCTTTCAAGTAATGTTTGGGCTCCTGCTGCTGCTGCCAACTCCAGGGTGTGATTCATCCAATTTTTGGGCTCCTGAAGCCAACCCCAGTGTCTCTTTAACCCTTTCGCTGCCAGCCTACCTGCAGCATTTGCCACTCCCTGTTGCCAGACTGAGTTTCACTGTTTTGCGCTACACATGTTCAACTGTCATTTTTGAAAGGATTTCCAGGGATTTCCCAGGAAAATTATATATTGTTTTTTTCAACAGAGTCTGGGCTTTAACATGAAATGTCTTGTTTGTATTTTTTAGGTGTATTCTCAACATTTTTGGGTGAAATGTGTGAAAAAAATTTAAAAAAAAATATTTTTTTACAATTTGTAGAGTTTTTTGTAATAAAAAATGTAAGTTTGTCAATAAAATCTTATTGCGTGAGAAACCCCAATTTCTCCCAGTTACAGCGACACCACATATGTATAGGTAGACACCCTTTCCTGCCCAGAAGCCTTTTATAGCTGCTGGATGACAAATGGTTAATTAAAAAAAAAAATGACATAGGGTCCCCCCTTCCCGGGGAGGGAGACCCCATTTTTTTTTGGATTTTTAAGGGTTAAAAACCCTTAAAAATCCCAAAAAAAAAAACGTGGGGTCCCCCTTACCCAAAGTAACCAGCCCGGGACCAGCTATGGGGGCTTGTAGGCACAGAGTGGGGGGGCCAGCTTTGGTGGCCCCCCCACCCTGCAGCCTACGAGCCCACATAGCCTATGTGGGCCCGGGCTCTTCTGCCCCCCCTGGCCTTTGGGGAGGCAGGTAATGGGGGTGCGGGGGTTAATGGCAAGTCACCCGCTAGGGCAGGTGACTTGCCACCCCCCCAGCCTTGTGAACTGGTATAAGGGGTCTCATGGACCCCTTACCAGCTCACAAAGTGTTAACTGTTAAAAAAACCACCACACAATAATAAAAAGTATTTTATTACAAAAAAAAAAAATTTTTTTAACTGTACTTACCTTCGATTGCAAGCTCTTGTCCCTCGCCGCTCAGCTGACAGATGCCGGTGATCGGCATCCAGAGAAGGAGAAGGCAGGAGATCAGAGGATCTCCTGTCACCTCCTTCCAGGGCACCGATCACCGGCATCTGAGAAGCTGAGAAAGCTGAAGCCGGTGATCGGGGCCGGGATGACGTCATAAGCCCCGCCCCCAAGGGGGCGGGGCTTAGAGGCAAGATGGTGGCCGCCATCGAGAAGAAGAGAGGAGAGAGCCTCCCAGGCTCTCTCCTGAAGATCGGTAAGTCCTGGGGGGGGATCGGAGGCCCCCCAGGTGAAGAGGAGGGACAGCGGGAGCCAGCGCACACACAGGTAAGTGAATGTCATTTTTATTTTATTTTTTTTTTTACAGTTAGCAGCTGCTGCTGCAGAAGCGGGGGGGGGGCGGCCTATTCCGGGGGCTCTCCTGGAGCCATCCGACCCCCCACGGGGGATCGGATGGCACCAAATTAAAGAGGAGACTCGGCCGGATCCAACAAGGGGTCAGGTGAGTATTTTTGATTTGTATTTTTTAAACTAGAAGCGAGGAAATTCAAGCACGTAACACCTACGGGCTTGGCACTTAAGGCCCAGCCAAGCCAGCACGTAGGTGTTACGTGCTTGGCAACAAAAGGGTTAAAGTAATGTTTGGGCTCCTGCTGCCAACTCCAGGGTGTGAATCATCCAATTTTTGGGCTCCTGTTGCCAACTCCAGTGTCTCTTTAAAGTAATGTTTGGGCTCCTGCTGCTGCCAACTCCAGGGTGTGATTCATCCAATCTTTGGGCTCCTGCTGCCAATTCCAGTGTCTCTTTAAAGTAATGTTTGGGCTCCTGCTGCTGCTGCTGCCAACTCCAGGGTGTGATTCATCCAATTTTTGGGCTCCTGAAGCCAACTCCAGTGTCTCTTTAAAGTAATAATTGGGCTCCTGCTGCTGCTGCTGCCAACTCCAGGGTGTGATTCATCCAATTTTTGGGCTCCTGCAGCCAAATCCAGTGTCTCTTTCAAGCAATGTTTGGGCTGCTGCTGCTGCTTGCAACTCCAGGGTGTGATTCATCCAATTTTGGGCTCCTGCTGCCAAATCCAGTGTCTCTTTAAAGTAATGTTTGGGCTCCTGCTGCTGCTGCCAACTCCAGGGTGTGATTCATCCAATCTTTGGGCTCCTAAAGCCAACTCCAGTGTCTCTTTCAAGCTATGTTTGGGCTCCTGCTGCTGCTGCTGCTGTTGCTGCTTGAAACTCCAGGGTGTGTCAGTCAATTTTTGGGCTCCTGCTGCTGCCAACTCCAGTGTCTCTTTCAGCCAATGTTTGGGCTCCTGCTGCTGCTTGCAACTCCAGGGTGTGATTCATCCAATTTTTGGGCTCCTGCTGCTGCCAACTCCAGTGTCTCTTTAAAGCAATGTTTGGGCTCCTGCCCCTCATAGTGATGCCACTTCAATTCTCTGCAATTGTGCCGCTCTGCGATTCTATTAGCGATGCCTCTGATCTGCATGTGATATTTATTTACAGTATTATTTAACTAACCCAGCACGCATCCTATGCTTGTTACAGCAAGGCAGAATGGTTTACAACCCTATTGAGGCTCTAGGAGGCTCAGAAATAGCCGTTTTTAATAGCGATTCGTCGCGAATAAATTCGGGTCGAAACGATTTTTGTCGGAAAATTCGGCGAATCAGTCGAATCGAATTTTTCAAAAGTTCGCTCATCTCTAATTGTAATCCTTCTCAATTATACCGATCGCCTTTGTCCTTCCTTCTTCCTTCCCCTCCCCTGCCCCCCCCTTCCCAAGTCCGCCCTGATTTAGACTGTCCGGAGGCTATGTCTCCCTCCATTCCTATGACTCCTTTTTCCATAAGAGTCTGCCTAAATCTTTACCGCCGAGCCGCTCGTGTGAGGATTTTATATATATATATATATATATATATATATATATATATATATATATTTTTTTTTTTTTTTTTTGTTTTTTTTGTTTTTTTTTTGTTTTTGTTTTTGCTTGTGCTTTCCCATACTCCGGTGCAGGTTCAGCTATACTAGTCCTAGATGTGGTTAATTACTGATCAGTGGTTAGACCAGTCTTCGGTTAAGAAGTTTTGTGGGGTTAGCTCCTTTATTTCAGGTCCTATTTCCCAAATGGGGATCATTATTTTTGGTATGCCAAGGACAGTGGTGAGGTTGTCTAATGGCTCACCATCCTTAAGGTAAAAGGTTTTACCATCTATACAAATCTGCAGGAGTAATGGTTTTACCCAGTGGTATCTAATGTTGGATTTTATCAGGATTTGATCTGTAAATGGTTTCAAGACGAATCGCCTCTGCATGGTTCGAGCTGAAAAATCTTGGTACAGATTGATTTTCATATTGTCTATTGATATTTCTTTATGAGTTCTGGCTCTCTCTAGGATCTTTTCTTTAGTTGTGTAGTCCGTTATTCGACATAGGACATCTTGTGTATTAATTCCACTCATTGGGCCTGATGCAGAGCCTCCTCTGAACTGCCCTTAAAACCCTCCGATTGTCCGGGGCTCCCGTTTGAATCGTGGCTCAAATGTGATGCAGAGCCTCCGTCGGAATGGCTCCCTAACTGATCCGTCAATTTCACTTTACTCGGAAAGCTTTTTTGGCTCTCTCGGGTGCCTTCAATTTGATCGGGGCTCCCGGTCACGTTCACACGGGCGGCCCGTTTTTCCCTGATTTTTCCTGGCTTTTTGAACGTACCTGCTTGGTTTCCGTCGTATTTGACCTTCCATTTTGGTGGTTTGAGCAAGTATACTTACATCTCCATGGCTCTTCAGTTGCCAATCTGGCTACACGCAAGCGCACATCCCTCAAACTCCATTGGAATATACATATGGCAACCACTGCCAATTTGACACATATTTTTTGGGGAACCATAAATGTGGGTTCTTCCTTTTTCCTTGCCATTAATGCATACCTTAATCTCCTTTGTGTTCCTTTTTCCTTGCCATTAATGCATACCTTAATTCTTTCTGATTCTTTTGGATTTATTGTACCATATCTAAACTTTTTGTGTCATGGAAATGTGTGATGATGTTGTGTGATTGTACATTTGCAGGAAACACAACTTTCTTTTTTTTTTTTTTTTTTTTTATTTTATTCCAGCGTTTGAAATTGAATTTTTTACAAAAAGTTTTTTACAAATAATTGAATCTAAATGTTTTAACAAATAAACTATTTGCTTTTTAAGCCAAATTAAAATTCTTTAGGCCTCGGTGTCTTGTGCCTGTGATTTTCTTGTATCTGTGAATGAAAAACAACATTAGTTTAGCATTGTTTATTTGGTTTGGTTGTGCGTGGTTTTTTTGGGGCCCTTTTTAAACCGGACCTTCTGCGTTTTTTACTGAAAAGGCCAAACTCTTAACCAAAGATTCCGCAGCATCTCCAAATAATAGATAGTAATTTTTTAGTCAATCAATAATTATTCTGTCCACCACTGGGCTGCAACTCAGTTCAGGAATTTAGTATACGGCCGGCGCCATCTTGACTCAGAAGCATCACACTTACTGAGGAGAGGAGAGTGGGATAAGGTACAGGGGGTGTGTTATAGCTGTGCTTTGCTCACACAGAGCAGAGACCTCTTGAAAAGGTCAGCAATCCCAGAATGCAGAGCAGCACAGTTAGAAGGCACTTCCTGTTTGCAGGCTGCCTGATAAGATGGCGGCTTCCATAATCCGCCATCTTGGATGTTGAAAGCCTCATAACATGCACTAGGTGCAGGTAGGATGATTTTGAAGGTGGGCAAACTTTATGTACAGGGTGTGGGAAACATATAAGATAGACTTATTCTGAGTGAAGGTCCGCTTTAAGGGCTTTTTAGACAAAGTCTTTGTTTTTTTTTTTGGTTTGTACATTTTGTGGCCAATGGAATTGTTGGTTCATTTACTTTGGTCCCCAAAAACGCCACTTACCATGTTTTAGGCGCATATTGCGTCAGGGGCGGAGGCTCCATTCTTGCTCCCTTGGTTGCTGCTGTGAATCTGTTTGCATGACAAAGACACTGATATTAGAGACTGTTGTTGTCTCATGTACACAAAAAGCATTAACAAGTTTGCTGGCCTAACTAAAGTCACTTTTTGAACCTCTTGCTGCCTCACATTGCCCTAGTTCTTCTATCTGCATGTAGCCTAGTTTTGAGCTGCGTACATGTGTTAAACTAAGGTGGGCTTGTATGGAACGTGAAAAACGAAGTTGTTTCAGACTATTCTGGTGGTTTTTTTTTTTTTTATTACAAGGAATGTGTGCGCGCACATAAACGCACGCGCGCATACTCACATCCATGATGATGTCGTCCTGCTCCAAGGTAAAGATTGCGGGCGCGCACCCGCTGTTGACCACGCCCACACGGAAAACATATTTAAAGCACAAGGCACTCAGCTCTGTGTTGGATACCATATCAATATGGGCAGACCTAAAGGGAGCAAAAAGAGCCAACCAAGGGCCGAGGCACATAGCAGCCGCACACATGCCTCATCCTCCACAAGACAGAAGAGCAGGCACCAGACACATGCCGAACATGCCCCCACTAAAACGGTGGATACTCCACACAAACAGGCACATTCCAAAAAACGCAGGACCAAGGGTACATTAACCCATTCACCACCACCTGCAAAAAAACCACGCACACACAAGGGTACCCCATCTAGTCAGACCATGCAGCATCCTCCACCTCCACACACCAAGCATACCCACAAATCCAAACACATAAGCAAGGGTAAGCGCATTGCAAAAACCACCACCCCACCCAGGTCACCCACCCCTCCACCTCCACCCTCTGGTTCCCCCAATTCCAGTACCTCAGATTCCACATGCAGCTCCACATCTGATAGCTCAACAGGAACCCAGACATTAAGCCAGAGAAGCACACACACAACATCAACCTCCCCCATAAGCCTAAGAAACACACACGACTCCCCAGATAGCCAAACATCAATTTCCTCAGAGGCAGGGGAGACCACACACCCATGTGGCAGACAACTACGGCGTGGCTCACTAACTGCCCGATTTTGCGATGCTCAAAGCATGGCGGTGGCAAATGCAGTTTGCGAACATTATGATGCCCTATTTGGCCGCACCTCCAAAACAACCACAAAGCAGGCTAAGATGGAAATCTGGACTAATATTTGCAGGCAGGTCAATAGTGTGGGATCAGTCCGGAGAGATATTCAGCAAATAAAAAGGAAATTTGGGGACCTGAAATACTACAGCAAAAAAAAAATGGACATGCGCCGTCAGCAGAGGTAATGGACAATTTTTAGTCACATTGTTAAAAGGATGTAACACTTATTAGGTGTAATTTAATCTTCCCCAGCCAACAGACAGGGGGTGGAGCAGAAGTAAAGGAAAAAGTAAAATGCATTTTTTGTAACATTGTTAAAAGGATGTAACACTTATTAGGTGTGATTTAATCTTCCCCAGCCAACAGACAGGGGGTGGCTTACCCACTAAAATTATCCTTACGCCCGCCGAGGAACATGTATATACATTCATACACCCGGCCAGCATCCAGGGCCTGGCAGAGGCACAAGACACAGACCGGAATGTAAGGTCCCAAGGTGAGTCTGATTTTGCCATGACCTAGTACCAAAAGTTCAAGAAGGCAGTGTTATGCTACACAACACACTGTACTTGGCCATTTACCTAATCATCCTATCTACATTCTAAGGACCAAGTCAACAGGACACACCAGGCCCCCAAACCCCTGCGTTAGCACCGAGGCCAAGGGCACACCAGGCTTCTACACCACAAACCCAAATTGTGGATTGCGATGAGGTAAGTCAATGGGCCTTGATGTGTACTTTTAACATTGATATTTGCGAGCTTGTGTGGACAGAAAGAAACTAAAAGGATGCTATATTTCTTAACAGACCACAGGAAGCCCACCCATCATCGACCATATACGAGATTTGGAGGAGGACCCAACATATGTCACTAACCACTACTGCACCAGTGGCAGCAACGCAGGCAACCCCGGCACAGCCACCACATCCACAACCACCTTCGGAACCAGAACCAACCACCCGTCCCACTGCTCCTACCCATTCTAGATGCCATATTTCCCAAAGAAGGCAACTACAAATTTTGGAGGAAACATGGAGGCAGGAAAATATTGCCTTTGCTGCGACAACAGAGCAATTCAATGAGACTGTGTGCACCCAACTCACAAACCTCAACGCCCAAGTAGAGGTATTAAACAGAAATATCTCTGCCCTAACCAGCCATATGGCTGAGATTAATCAAAGCCTGGCCCACATTGCAGCCCATTTGCAGGCACAACATCATTCCTCGTCACCATGCAACCCAACATACCACTAATTTGTGGGGAATACATTTTCTCTGCCCACGTGTAATTTTTCTTTTGGGCACAAAAAAACAAATGACAAAACAAAATTTGTTTGAAAAAAAAAAAAAAAAAATAAAAAAATTGTGGTCTCTGAAAAAACACTAAACACTAGTTGTGCACGTATGGTTTGCGCGGTGCCACTTTGGGTGCAAGAAAAAGGAGGGGTGGGGAGGGCTGAAACTAAAGGTGGTGGAGTAGCCCACAAGCCAGGATTAGGTTTAGGACCGTTGCAGGCGTCTATTGTAGTGCCCCCCCCCCAGTCACATCAAGACAACGGAACCTCATCTTCAAGAGAACAAAGCCTGGCTCCAACACAGAGCGAGTCCTCCTGGGGGCAGTATTGTAGCGCTCCTCTGCCTGTGAAGATCGGTGCAGGATGGGGCTCTTCATCCAGGGGACCAAAGGATAGGCAGAGTCTCCTGCCCTAAAACCAAAAAACAAAAAAAATTAAAAAAAGGTGTGCATTGCAACAATAGAAAAGAGGGACAAATAGGTGAGCGGGGTAGGGTGGGAGGAAAGGAGATTTGTAATGAGACTACATGCACATCCAACCTGTACTCTGATTACAAAAGTCTGGGGAATACTACTTACATAAGAGGGCAAGAACATGACGCAATAGGGTACAATCACTTAACCCATTTAATTTGTAGATCAATAATTGGGCTCCAAATATACTACGCCAAAAGTTACCAAATAGTGTGTTACGGGAACAAACACAGTCAGAGAGGGTGGGCAACCAATACAAGTTTCAGACACATACCCAGTAGCCAGCCACCAAATAGATCGGCAGATTTGAATCGCTCATGTAGGCAGGAATTCCTAGGCAGGGAAAGCCAGAAAAACGACTCCCAAAAACCAAATCAGGGCCAGCCAGTGCCTGCACATTTATCCTATGTCCCATCTTCAAATGCCTGCACACAAACAATAAAATAAAAATGAGGGAGACCCTGTAAAAAGGATACCCCAAAAAAAACAATAAAAAATATCAAATACTCATGCCATCGATGTCCAAAGGCGTGCGGTGCAGCCTGGTTTCTGCCATACTCAGCAGGACAAGACCGCGGAGCTGGCGCCGCTGATGTGCTCCAACAGAGGACTGCATATTATTGCCCGAGTGCAAATACGGCTGCTCTGACTTGCCGTAAGTGAAGGCTCGGCGGCCCCGTTTTATTAGGGTGATTTCAATAGGAAATCAAGGCTCTGCATCACTGAAAAAAACGGACCAATGAACGAGGCGTCCGTTTTCCCGGGAAACAGCCTCGTGCGAGCCGACAATCGGAAAGGCGGCTGAGCGCACACCTGAGCGCATAAACGCACACTAAAATCAACGTAGCACCCTTTCCTGACCCGATCAAAGGCCAAAACCAACGGGGAAATGCACGGGGGAGCTGAACGGGGAGGCTCTGCATCAAGCCAATTGTGCGTGTGCGACCAACTCTATGACATCGATCTATTTTAATCTCGTTATCTTCTTGAAGAATCAACTGGAATATACGCTGTACTAGTGCTAGCTTCTCTCTGGTAATCCTTTTGTTAATGACTTTTATTTTAATATTATTTTGTCTCGACCTTTTCTCCAGATCGTCTACTTTAGAAACGAGATAGTCAATCATCTTATTGTGGTTTATTATTTGCTTGTGATTCCTTTTCCGGTCGCGGGCGAGGGTGATAACGTCTGCCTCTAAGGTGTCTATTCTCTGCATAATGCTGTTTAGACCTTCTTTCATTTGGGCCAGTTCTTCAGCTATCGACTCCCTAACTGCCGTTTGGTCTGTTTGGACTAAAGATTTTTCAATCTCCGACATTTGTGATTCCACAAATAGACAGACAACACCATACATACATGTACATACACACACATAAATTCATAAGAGGGACTACTCCCGTGCAAGTGCAATAATAAAATTCCATATATTCCTGAATGTTATCATAACCTCTGCTACCAATCAATAATTAAATGCAAATCAAGGGAAGCTAATAAAGTGCTAATGTGCAAAAAATGGCAACAAGTGCAAATGTGCAATAAATGCTAATAGGAAGAGTTCACCTAAATGATGCCCAAAAGATGGTAGCCCCACTACTCCAACACTAGGATATAAGGATCTCACGCATTCCGTGGCCCCATATAGCAGGCCACTTGTTCAGGGTGCTACCTGTGCCACCAAATGTTCCTCCCTATGTACCCATGCCGCCAATTTCCCCCAGAAAAATCCTGCGCGAGTCCCGGTGTGTGCGGCAGCTCCGGCTGACAGCTGCCCACAGGCCTAAGACCCGTGTCAGGGAAAGCTCTAAGCGCCGCTATACAGATGCTCATCTGCCGATACCTGGCGCTAGTAATGAATCAGCCTCTTAGAAATCTACATGTAGTGCAAACCCCCCCCCTCCATTTGGTAAACACCTGCCCTTTATCCCATCGGGGTGTGGAGGAATATGTAGGCCACCGGCCCCTTTTGACCAGCTTTGGGCACCCGAGCCACACAGGGCCATTATTTTTACAAGGTAAGGGGCTAAACAGACCATGGGCATCTGATCTTCCCAATATAGAAAATAGCTTAACATTGATGCCCTTTGTCTCCTTCTTAGCTTCTATTTTTATTTGGGAGCTTAGGTAGTAACTGCTTTATCACCTCTGCAAGGTAACGGCACCATCTGAGGAAGAAAATGTGTTTTACTCATATATTCTATGAAATCATGATCTGCCTAATGAAGATCTAAACTGTAAGTGAGTGATTATCAGGATGTGCAATTATGAAGAAAATACAATATTGATAAATTATTAAATGCATTTTGTATCATCTATATGCATATAGATCCACTTTATGGTGATCAAGATTAATGATTTATTAAACCGAGTTTATTAACTGGATGAAGTAATTGCAATGAATGAAATGATGACATAAGAATATGGGATTTTAATGGATGACAAAATAAAATAAATTTTAAAGGTTATTAGTATATTGGTCTTTAGTTCACGTGGACTCAAATTGAATGAATTGATAAAATTGATGTACATAGTGATATATATGTATGAGGGATAGATGGATTTTTCTACTGTTTGAATTCTCACTCCTTTTTTATGAGAGAAAGCTGCCACTGACTTTCATTCTGATGTAAATTTTCACTTGGCTCTGAATAGACCTCATAGTGGAGAACATTTACGACCATTTGCGAGATTGCCCAATGTAAGCAGAGGGGTTGTTGGGCTGCCAGGGGGTAAAACACATGGAAACCTCTACTCCATCCCAGCCTGGACTGTTCACCAACACAAGGGCTTCTTCCTCACAAAACAGTCACTTCAGGGCAGGACCTCAGACAGGGGCAGCCACTCCTTACTGGAGTCTCAGACACAGTGTATTCACAGCCTGTCTGTCCTTTTGGATCCTTTCCACTCCTAAGGGAGGCCTCCTCTGTCACACCCACGCCAGGACCCCCCTGGGTTCTCTCTCTCCAGTCAGGGCCCCTCTCTTTCTGCGTGGAATTCCCCATACCTCAGTCTTCTCCTCCTACTCACTTTCATCTGCACCCAGGCCTGGTCTCTGTAGTATCCCCACCAGCAGTGTCACACGAGGAGGCTACACCAGTCTTCCCCTCAGCATGGTTATGGAGGATCTCCCCCCTTGTCTTCACCTTAAAATACCAATAAGCTTCCTGTTGTTCTCCAAATGTATCTTATGCCTCCTGACTCATGCCTAAAGGGTAATCCTACACCCAGATTCTAATAGTCTGAATAAATTCTCTTTTCATGTGTTGTGTTATACTACCATCTAGTTACCAACGTGAGAATAACAACACATTTTATATTTTACTGGACAATTTTCACATAAACCCCATTTTGAGCACCCAAATGTGTGAGCGTGGTTTTTGATACTATCACATCAGTGAACTCTATCCTTTCTGGCTCATCCATGCAAGTCTTATAGTCCTTTATTAAGGGAGCAAGTTCTAAAGGGTTTATCAGAGAAAGCTAAGTGTTGGTGAATGAAAGATGCCGCCCCTGATGGCCAGTATGGGGCAAGGAGAAAGCAGATAATATATCCCACTGCCTGGAATGAAATTTTCTTGCATAAGAAGGTGGAACCATCTGCAGGAGCTGGAGAATTCTGCTGTCAGACTGGAAGGGAAGCAAGTGATGAATTTGGCCTCTTCCCATTATTGGGCTTACTGATGACTTGTCTCATCTGACCATTATCAGTAATTTATTATACTATAAATGTTTGTCCTCTTCTTTTTCAGCATTAAGAATAAAGCCACCAGGAGACATTACAGGTTTGTCCTATATTTTATTATTTTACACTTACAAAGTCTTGGAACAGTTGAGCATGTGGTATTATTAATGGCAGTAAAATTTGAGGGGCAGAAGTGCCCCCCCCCCCCCCGATCAGGCTTATTACCCCAGAACAAGATGTGATTGCAGACACTGCACAGGCCTATGTGGGGAACACAGAGGCCTCCATACAAGAAGCTCAGCCATGCTCCCACACTGTGATGTTACATGGAAGGGGATCTCCCTGCTGGATTCCTGAGCAGCAGAAGATCAGACCTTCTCCCCTCCCCCACACCCTTATTGTAGAGCTGCTCTATAAAGAGACATTATGAAAGACCAGCCAATGGAAGTTCCCTTACTGTAATTGTGACTGATAGAATCTGCAGACACTGTGTCACAGAGCGCCTGGGCAGGATTACAGCCTTTATTATGTGATTCTGTGCAGTGTAAGTATCCCCTCCAACCTCCAGAGGGCGCTAATCTAAATCCAGTTACACTCTGTCCTGTATCATCCTAGGCATCTAATCAGCGTCAGATTATAAGGATTGTGATATCTACACAGGATAGGTATATGCAGGGCCACCCATAGGTTATGGGGCACCCTGTGTGAGATTTGTCTGGTGCCCCCACCCACTCACACATACAAATACTTACCTTTTTAGTGCTGGCACACAGACCCACTTGTCTGCAGATGGCGTCCACTGCATGATTTCGGGCTTGCTGAAAGGTTACACATAGTGGGGCATCCCAAACGTACATGTTCCCCCACTGGGTGAATAAGTGGACTAGCGTTCATTTTGTCTGTTGGTTCACATTTATCCAGAAAATCGCCCAAAAATCTGTACATAGATCACACTGCCCACAGATGTCATAGAAGAGACCAAATATAGAGAAATCACACAGAAAATTACAGAATATATATCTCTATTAATAATTCAAAGCAACTGCAATCAGAGAATAAATCATAGCAGAGAATTCACTAAATAAATGGTACCAATTATTCTCCTTCTGTTGAGTAAATGTCCCGGCCTGTCTGTCAGTGGTGTATATGACCCAGTTCAGCAGCTTTAAACTCCTGAGTCCTGATGCAAGAACAGACCACACAATTAATATTCATAACCCCAAATGTGATTGACTGATTAGTCAGCCAATCAGTGCTGCTACAATGCGGCTGCTGTGGTAAAATTGACTGACAAAGCAGTCTGGGATTCAGAATGTGGATGAATGTCTGCCTAGTGCTGATCAGGTGAGTCAGACACGCATCCATTAACCCCCCCACACACACCCATTAGTGCCCTGGATGAAGAGGGTTTTGGTCCGCTATAACCCTAAACTACACCCATTACCCACACACAAATCTGTTATCTCCAAAATACAGTTAAGCTCACACACTACCAACCACATTACACCCCCATTAACCTTATAACTAACACATGTTAACTCCCTCAGTTAACCCTTAAGACACAGCACAGTAACCCCAGTTAATCCCCCACATACCCAGCCCAATCCTCTCCAGTGAGGTATGGTGATTTGGGATGCTCCGCAGTGAAATCCCCCGGGATGCCAGAAAAACTCACCTCTCCAGTGAACGCATGGCAATCTCCATTCAGCATTACCAAGCAGCTTAGTATAGTTGCAGGGAGCATGAGCCGCTGAGCTCTCCTCTGCATTGGCCATTCAGAGTTGGCTGGTGCACATTATTTGGAGACTGTCACGGGATGCAGCCTCAGCACATGCATGCACTGTGGGATCACTAGTGAGGTAAGTATGCATGGTGATCCCAGGGAGTTTCACACAATGGGGCATCCCAAGCAAGGATTCCCTAGGCTCAGGGAATAAGCAAAGGCCCAGTATGTTCCTCTTCAACAAATACACACACAAGTTATCTCACCACATACTTGTTAAAGCAGATACAACCTCCCCCCACCCTAAATGCACCATGGGCCCACTGGAAGGGGGAGTTCCATGGGCAATCCAGGGGATTTCACATAGTGTGGCATACTAAGTTGGGATGCTCCAGGGAAAAGCAAGCAGCTGGCTGAAAAGGCTTTTGGTCTGCTTTAACACCGAAGCACACCTATTCTCTCACACACGCCTGTTAACCCATGGACTCTCACAGCTCACAAATACACCCAACCCCATTACACCCCCCTTAATCCCTTATTAAATCCATACACACAAGGTTTCCCCCTCCAGTTAAGCCTCAAGATACAACACAGTAACCACCCCCCCCCCCCGATGAGCTGACACTTGCCCATCATTTTCATTGGTGGTGCAGTGGAAATCAGGTCCCACCAGGCAGCCATTCTGTTTACTTATTTTGCAATATTTCCCTCACCATCCCACCCTGCTGCAGAAAGCCAACAGCCCCACCATCTGGCTCCTTTCTGTGAATGGAGAGCTGCCCACAGGGCGGGAGTGTGGGCCATTGGACAGCAATGGTTTCTAAAAGAACAGCATGTCAGGGATGCTGGTAGAGGCAGCAGACACTGTGTCACAGGGATGCTGGTGAAGGCATGGTGGGGCCCTATTCCCACTGCACCACCAATGAGTTGACAAAAACAAAGTCCAGCAATCTCTGCTGCCTCCCACCACCTAGGATGCAGGACCTGGTTGTTGCTGGCTTAGCTGTGGATGGCATAAGAGGACCCTGGTTGCTAGTGGATTGGCCATGGTCATTAACAGAGGGGTCTGGCCCTGGGGTGGTATTGTAAGAGGGTAAAGCCAAAGTCATTATTTGGAGACTGTTATGCTGCTGTTTTGCCACAAGGGGCTGCTGTTTCCCCCACACTGAGTTACAATCAGGGAGGAAATTACTCTGCTGGTGTGTGTGGAACAAGAACAAGGAAGTGAAGTGACCTCTATTTTGAAAGACAGCAGAAGGCTGTGTGAGGGAGTCCTTTGTGGCGTGCAGAGATCAGATGTGGTATATAGAGGGATGGAATCTGGATCCTTTCCAGGAGCAGAGGATCTCTTGAGTTCAGCTACCGAGAACTGTGGAGCCAGCCGGCTGTTCTTCATGGTTGTGAGAGAGAGACTTGCTGCGGTCCAGCCTGAAGATACCACTGGTCAGTAATCATACAGCATGCATGCTTAACTGTACAGACTAAGACTAGGCCTATTAGTTAGTTAGATAGGATTTACATAGGCCCAAAGAGTTCTCCTTTTCCCTGTTTTGCTGCCTGGATTTCTGAACTGACCAGAACATTTTGCCTGTGGGAACTGACAACTGCGCCACATTTCCATCCTCGGTGAGTGCAACACTCACGCATTTGGGAGCAACATTGTTCTTTTGGGTTCTGGGCTAGTGCTGGGGAGGGGAGTTGTTTTTCTTGCATTTTAAGGTTATAGGATTGTAAGCTGCTGTGCTGTACAGCCAATGACCCCTTAGTGAGCACCCACCCCAAACATTTGTTCCAGCTTAGGGTATTAACAGGTAATGTGGGACGTTTTAGTGTACCCACTAGTAGGTGAATTACCAGGGCTTCCTGTAACATCCAGGGTCATTTGGCTGTGTAGCACAGGGGTTCTCAGCCCAATCTGAGTGTGTGTAACCAAGTTTTATTGCTCATCCCATTTGTCTTTTTTTGAGTTGAGTTGATATGCTATTTCAGTCAAAGTTTGATATACTAACGCTGGTGTCAGTGTCGCTTTTCCCGCACGTGGCTTTGCTGTATCCTGGGGAGCCCACACCAATACACGGCTTACATCTTGGCGAAGTTGGCAGAATACAGCGTCCGCTATGGATGGGAATGCGGAAGGAGATCTTCCCCCGGCACCGGATCAGGACCCAGCTCAGAGTACACCTGCGCAAGTTCAGCCTAGCTGTAGCTAGGATATAGGATATATCCCCGTGGAGGCGCTGTTGCGCCATCTCCTGAAATTTGATGGTAAAGACATGACATTGGAGATGGATGGAGAGGGTGCGGAGTGCGGTCAAAATGTGTAACCTAACCCCCAAATTGCAGGCAGAGGTTGCACTGGGAGCGCTTGAGGGCGATTTTAGGTGGATTGTGATGGAGAGGCCCGAATCGGAGAGGGATACCCTAGAGAAAATATTGTCCCTGCTGGAGATAGCACAAAGAGGCTGTGCTAAAGTGGTACAGCTAAGGAGCCGCTTCTTCAACCGCCCGCAGCAAGAGGGAGAGACTGTGATGCAGTATTCTAATTCCCTACAGGAAATGCTTAATGAAATCCAGCGGCGAAACCCAGGGGCTATGGGGGCCTTCTGGGAAGTAGACCAACTGCTGAGGGATCAGTTCATAGTGGGGCTCTCCAATAAGTTCCTGCAGGATAAGCTGCACAAAATGACCTGGGTGACATGTCATTCTATAGCATCTACCAGGCTGCTGTGGAGAGAGAGGAAGAGCATCTACCGGTGGCAGCGAGAGCGGTGAGAAGCACTCAGGCTCCCAAGGAACAGCCGGAATCCGAAGAATCCGAGTCCCTAAAGGAAGTGGTCCAGGCCCTACGAACTGAATTAAGGGAACTGCGGTTGGAGGTGTCCCAGATGAAGACAGAATCTTCCCAGCCCCCAGAAGTGACTCCAGCACATCTCACCACCTTACGCATAAGGACTCAGGTACGGGGACCTGTCAGAAGAAGTCCCCTCTGTTGGGGTTGTCGGCAGTACGGTCATATAGCCTGAGAATGCCTGAACAGATGGAATCCGAGTAGCCAGTAAACTTCCGACCGCCACAGTAACTGGGCGCTCTGCGGTGGTACGTCACCAGCTAAGGCCCGTGTGGAAGGATCATGACCTGTATGCCAGCAGCCCCGTCATGGAAGCCGAGTTGGAAGGTCAGAAGGTACGCTGCCTAGTTGATACAGGGTCAGAGTGCACCCTTATGCCCCTACTTGTTTAAAAGACACTTTGGACATATGATGGAGCCGGAAGATGGAAGTGTCATCAGGCTAACGGCTGCCGACAATAAGGAAATGGATGTCCGAGGGATAGTCTGGGTGTGGGTCTGAGTGCTTGGGCAAGATGTGGGCAAGAAGGGGGTTGTGTTGGTGGACCATTATTCTTGGAGCGGGATGGACGTGACGCTGGATATGAGCTTGCTGAGAGACCTAGAGCATCAGCTCTATGCCAGAGAAGGGCCAAAGTATTGGCAACGGGCCACCACCCACCGGCCGACTCAGAAGGTTCTTCAACAGATGGTGAGAAGCTGTAGTCTGCAAAAGAGTAACCTCTCCGGTCGACCGGAGAGCAAAGGTGCCAGGGGGGACCCCGGTGAAGATCCCACCGCAACAAGAACGAATATTGATGCTGCCGGTGGGGGCTGGATGACGACTGAATGGATTAGAGGTCCTGATCAAGCCAGCCCATCAAGAGGAACCCCAGGCTCACCCATTGATATCCTGCTGGGTCCGGGATTAGGCACTTCCCGGTTCTATGAAAACACGCTTTTGACCATGACCTCACTATTTAGTTACAAAAATATTTATTTTTACATAATTATAATAAAATACATACACATTAAAAATCTATTGTATACTTTCATGTATTACATTTATATACATCACTCGGGCGGTGGGGAGTCGAAACACAGCTCCTCCCACCACCCTTACTGCAACGGTGTGTCCGGTGCGGTCTTTGTTCTTGACCAAATGAGGTTGGAGCAAGGTAAGTGTGGCTCTGGTGTGGTGTAATCCTTGTGCGGTGCGCCCATTGACTCATACCTCCTGGCGATGGTGCTGTCGGTTGTCTTGGATGGCCGCTTGTACGGGATCAGCTTCATACAGTACCCCCAGATACTCTTCCGAACTGCTCTCAGCTTCCAAACAGTGTGCCGCAGGAGTATGGGAGGTGGAAGGTTGTGTTTGCCTCCACGGGTTTCGGGGAGGCTCTAGGGCGCAATCCCTGCGATAATGTCCCCATTGTTTGCAACAATGGCACTGAACTGTGGAGAGGTTCGGTTGCTGCGCTGGCCTATGTGGCCCAGAGTAACGAGTTGGCGCTGAAGCCACAGGTGCTTGAAATTTGATGGGAGGTGGTGGTTTTGGAGCGGACTGTTCTGTCCGGCGAGCATCGGTGTACTCGTCGGGTAGACGAGCAGCCTCAGGTAGCGTTAGAGGCCTCCGGTCATGTACTCTCTTAGCTCTGGTTGCAGGGCATTGAGAAAATGTTCTAGTAAAAACAACTGTAGTACATCCTTAGCGGTCATGGCTTGGCATCCAGTGACCCAGTGTGATGCTGTACGATGGAGGCGACATGCCCACTCCGTGTAAGAATCCCCTCCCTTCTTTTGGGATTCCCGAAATCGTCGCCTGTAGACTTCCGGGGTGACAGCGTACCGGGCTAACAAAGCCTCCTTTACCAGATGGTAGTGTGGTAAGTCCGCATCAGGGATGGCCCGGAAAGCATCGGAAGCTTTCCCAGATAGTTTCCCTGCTAATATGGTGACCCATTCCTCCGTGGGTACCCGGTGTAAAGTGCACTGCCGTTCAAAATCGGCCAAAAATCCGTCAATCTCGTCGTCACTTTCCTGGAAGGACTTAAATGCTGCAAATGGAATCTTTCTCCCCCCAGTGTAACTGAGGCTCGGAGACACAGGGGCGCTGAGAGGCTGCTGGGTTGAGAGTCGCCGATCTTCCCTTCGCTTACTGGTCTCTGCCTCCGCTGCGGCGAAGACTCGGTCGATCAGTTCCTGTGATGGATTCGGCCCATAGACGGACAATCTGTTCCGAACCGCTTTGATTGAGAGCAGCATCTTCATCGGCCTCTATATTGGTTTCGGTCCTCACTGCTGCACGATCCATTTCGATCAGCTCGGCTATCAGTTCCTGACGTGGGCGGTTGCTAGCTGACCTTCCCCGGCTCTCGAGTAGATCCTTCAGGGTCAGCCTTTTCAACTTGTCATACTGACTCTCCATCAGGGTAGCACTCTCTCTGGGTAGAAAGGACTATCCCACCGCTTGCCACCAATTGTAGCGATAACCCTTATCGCCGGAGGGCTTCCCCGCCCCAGACGTCCTTTTCCCAATGGTGAGAGGTGCTGCAGGAATTCCAGAGTCATCCGTGAGGAAAGCAGGAACAGCTTTTACAAGGGCTAGTGAATTGCGATATAGCGTTTCCCCCCAATAAGAGACAGAACTCAGTATTGAGGGTGAAGATGAACTTCTTTTATTAGTGCCACCCTGGGCCTTATATGCAAGTCTCCATGCAAGGGGACCTCCCCCGTGGACCTGATGGAGAACTGCATGACAAACACACAGACCAATGGGAGCAGGACACACAATCCCTCAACTCTGCCGGTAACACAATCAGCAACACAATGGCAGTCTGTAACGTAATCAACAGCACAATGACAGTCTGTGACATGCTCAAGAAAATGAAAGTAATGAGTCTATGCAAAAGGAACAGTGGGCTTTCAATGGATGACCCGGTGGGCAATTGAATAGTGGTGAAATCCAAAAGGCAGAGAGTCTGTCACAAGTTCCATATGTGGTGAAAAGGAGGGTCAACCCTGCCATTCCAGTCTACGAGGTGGAGCCAGTAAGGACTGGGGGACCCCCATGTAACTTGCACCGTAACATGCTAAGACGTTGTAACTTTGAGGAGCCAGCGCACGTAGGGGAGATGCCTCCGCATGCTCCGAGTACCAGAGAAAGCTCCTCAGAGGTGGAAGAGTGGTGGGTTGCCCCTGCTCAGGTACCCACCAGCGTTTCAGGT
Organism: Gastrophryne carolinensis; assembly: GCA_027917425.1. NCBI lineage: Eukaryota > Metazoa > Chordata > Amphibia > Anura > Microhylidae > Gastrophryne > Gastrophryne carolinensis. The sequence continues at coordinate 620,069,838 of CM051235.1, forward strand.
GGGTCAGGTTTGCCACCCAAAGAGAGGGCAGAACAAATTGTGGCCTATCCCCTGATAGAGATGCTTGATGTACCCCATACCCCTGAGGCCTCCACTTTGAGAAGGTCAGCGAGGTCCAATGCTGGTGTGCCCCCACAGCGCTATGCCCAGGAGGAGCTTGTATGGGGAGGGTTGCCGAGGACGACAACCTCTAGTGGGGTGGCATGTAAGAGGGTAAAGCCAATGTCATTATTTGTAGACTGTTGTGCTGCAGTTCTGCCACAAGGGGCCGCTGTTTCCCCCAAGCTGAGTTACAATCAGGGAGGAAATGACTCTGCTGGTGTGTGTGGAACAAGAACAAGGAAGTAAAGCGACCTCCATCTTGAAAGGCAGCAGAAGGCTGTGTGAGGGAGTCCTGCATGCTGTGCGGAGATAAGACATGGTATATAGCGGGATGGAATCCGGATGATGATCCCTTTGGCTTCTCATGTTTTTCCACATGGTGAATTGTAACCCCTGATGAAGGGATTGCCTGACCCGATATAGGAAGGGGGCAATTTACTGACTGTACCTGCAACTACTTCTCTGATTTTGTAAAATAGTAGATTGGGGTTAGGTGACAATTCAACCAGAGGCCTATCAAGTTCTAGAGAGAATGTTGGAGGAATTCAGGTAAAATACGTCCGGCACTATTTAACATTAAGAACAATTCTTTAATGTGAATAATATGTAGATAATGACAGAGGTTTCCAATAGCCAACTAATGTAGTTTATAGTGAGCAAAGAATCTGCCCCATTTACATGTAGAGTAACATCAGCAACTGTCCTCAGCTTTTCTGATGAGTGGGATGTTGTTGTGTGACATTTGTATATTGGCTACTCAGCAAGTTGGGATGTTTTGTTTGCAGCAAGACTAAAGCCTGCATGGCATGGATGGGCATAAAACCATTATGGCAGAACAGTATTTGATTAGTCAGCTGTGTCCTCTATGATAATATTGTAAGTTCTGGATGGTTGTTTTAGTTCAGCAGCTTAATTTATTAGATGAAGGTGCAGTTACACACAGTGGCCAGTAGATGACACTAAGGAATATATATTATTTAATGGGAGAGTGGAACAGGCTTACAACTACAGGGGGGATATGTTCTATGTAATGATTTTCCCCAATTGCTCTTAGGGCTTGGGCAGCTCTAGAGAGGGGTGTGGTTTTGGTCTGGTCTGAACCTAAGGAGTCATTATCTGGTTTAAGAGAAACCACTCTGCATACAAGAGATTGGAGACAGGGCCTTCAAGAGCACCTACCTAAGAGCATTTCCAGGAGTAAAAGATAATGTGTCAGATGGGGAAGATTAGCCCTCAAGTATAGAGATTTCGAAGGAATAGAAAAGCTTGAACCCAATATGGGAATGCAGAGCAAGGAAGAACTACAAGTAAAAATGTGATAACTGTGGAATTATACTACTGTCAGTATTACTGCTGCTGGTGTTACTTCTGCTAATACCATCTGCAATAAAACTTGGATACCCTCAAAGAAAGTGTAGTGCCCATCTTTTCTTCTAGCTTTAGCATTTGCTGAGCCCCGAGTGAGTACACATTACTACACCACTGTACTTTATGTTAGTCCTGCTAACTTCCCTGGGCCTCCCACAAGGCTGCTGTGTATGTGTGATATCTCATCTTAGCCGGGGGAATCTCATGATACTGTTACACTATAAAGAAAATTCAGCTGAAGATGCTCTCTATGCTCTTAACTACAAATGTAATTGCTGGAGTTAAAGTAACTACAAACATTTTGCTAAAAAGGAACCTATAGCATTACATATACAATACATGTTTATATAGGAGTGCTTCTCTTTTTCATTTTCTAAAATATTTTTTCTCTAAAAGGTCTCCTCTAACTTTATATACAGATATTATAATAAAGTGAAGAAAGGGGTCTCCCTTAACATTGTAGCACAAAATGTCTCCATATCTGTGGACATCCTTCTATCATGTAATTAGTGACACTTTACTTGCTTTCCAGTGATTAGAACACAACCCCCCCATAGACCTAATAGATTTAAGAGCCTAACAAACCAGAACATTCCAAAAATGTGGCTGAACTGCCCCAGAGCCAAAACAGAGGCAGATCCAGTAAACACTATTAAATAGAGCCAGGAAGTCCAGAATGTTCCTTTATTTATTATTTATTTATTCTTGGACAGACATTTTAAGTTTGCTGATGTGATCTTTTTATCTCACACAGAGATCAGAGCAGAATACATGGCTGACATAAAGGATGAGTATGAGCGATATAAAGAGGGAAATTCTCGTATAGGAGAGGAGGTCAGTTTAAGGAGACAATACACCCGACTGGTGATCATAGAAGGACATCTAGAGGAGAAAGAAAGAGAGCATGAAATCTTGTCTTCTGGGAGAGGACATCTAGTGATAATGGCTGAAAGATCTTCTAATAATATCACCATTGCGAGGCTGTTTGATCCTAATGAAGATGGGATTGTCTCCAAGACTGTGGTGCTACAAGGAGCAGCTGGAATTGGGAAAACCATAACCTCAAGGAAGATCATGCTGGACTGGGCCTCTGAGGGTCTCTATCAGGACACATTTCATTTTGCATTTTATATGACCTGCAGAGAACTCAACACCATCACTGGTGACATAAGTCTGGCTGACCTGCTCTCCACAATATGTAATCTCCAGTGTGAGAGAAGCCAGCTTACCTCCATCTTCAGAGAGGCAGACAAAGTCCTTTTTCTCATTGATGGGTTTGATGAATTTAAGTCATCACTAAATCATTCTGGGCAGTGCAGAGATCCTTTCCAGAAGACCTCAGTAGAGATCCTTCTAAAGAGTTTACTTGGTAAAATCCTTCTCCGGAGATCCTCCCTGATCATCACCACAAGACCTTTGTCACTGGAGAGTCTTGGGAAGGTTGTGACCCATCCTCGATTTGTGGCCATTCTGGGGTTTACAGGGGATGATCGTGTAGAATATTTTCAGCGTTCCTTTACATCTAAAGAAGAAGCAGCTATGGCCATTCAGACAGTGAAGAGCAATGAGATTCTTTTTACCATGTGTGCTGTCCCGATAGTGTGCTGGCTTGTATGTACTACACTGAAGCAACAAATGAGAAAGGGATTGGATGTGAGCAGCTGTAACACCACCACATCTATCTACCTGCATTACCTGGAGGGTTTATTATTGTATCACTGCAGAAACCCCGGCCAGGTCCTCAGTTGTATAAAGAAGCTGTGTGCTCTAGCCAATGAAGGGGTTTGGCTCCAGAAGATCTTTTTTGATGAAGGAGATCTCAGGAGACATGGCCTCTCTATCTTAGAGATTGAGTCTGTGTTTCTGGCTGAGAACATCTTTCTCAGGGATGGCAGAACCCAGAGCTTCTACAGCTTCCTCCATCTGAGTGTCCAGGAGGTCTTTGCTGCTCTCTATTATCTGCTGGTCCCCGAATCAGAGCAAGGTGTTGCCGCAGCTGAACAATCCTTCTCTTCAGACGTCAGGACAGTCACACAGTTACTGGAGGCCAGATATACATATCACTTAGACCTAACAAGACAATTCTTCTGTGGTCTGATGGCTGAAGGACAAATACAGAAGCTGGAGAAGTGTCTGCACTGTAACATCTCATTCAGGGGAAAACCTGCTGTGGAGGAATGGCTGAAGAGAGGCGGGAGGCTCCATAATATTGAAGCCATGTGTTTATATGAAGCTCAGGATGTGAAGATGGTCAGAAGAATTATGTCACAAAAGTGGAAAATTGAGATCTCTGCTTCTACATCTTTCATGGAGTTCAGAGCTTTCTCATACTGTCTGATGAACAGCAAACAAAGACACCACATTGTCATGACTCGCTGTGTAATTGGAGCAGAGAGTCAGAGGATCCTGTCTCCAGCTCTGCACAAGTGTCCATGGATTAGGTAAGTACCAGTCACACCTCTTAACTAAATCCTAGAAAGTCGCCAGGAAATGAGCAGTGACATAAATCATCCAATCCATCCAGAATCCAGATGTCACTGTACATGTAATAGTAAAATGAAATGTCATTGGTTAATATGGGTCACTATCCTGCCCCACCTGTGACTCCATCCACCAATCAGCAGGCAGGAGGCAGCAATGGTGAGTGCACACCAGCTATTTCTTACTAGCACTAGTGTTTCCCAGCAGAGCATTGGCTGCCATTTTATTGTAGCTCATATTAAAGTGGACCAAAACCCATGCCCCACTAGATTGCCTCCCTCTGGGGCGTCCAGAACTGTGATGCCCCACGGTGTAAATCCCGCTAGGTCGCTCAGAAACTCACATTCTTTCCCGGTCCCATGGCGCATGGGCAAGCTGTGGTTGCATCCCCGCTATACCTTTAGCAGGGCACTTGCCCGCACCAGGAATTTGTGAATGGCCAAAGTGGGCACGCTCCCTGTTAGAGGTAGCATGATTGGATCTGCGTGCTTGGATCTGCTCACCTTAGATGAGCTATTGGACAAAGGGATGGAAGCGGATCTAAGCATGCTGACTGGACCAGAGGGCTGCACATGCGTCTTAGGTTCGGGGAAGGGTGAGTGAGATCAAGTGACCTAGAGGGTTTCATACAGCCAATCGGGGTGCCCCGGGGCAAGGACCGAAACCCAGGATAGTCAAAACCCAGGGTTTTGGTGCACTTTAATGTGACAGATGATAGTCACACACTAATAGATGATTTGTGTAGAATTATTATTACAGGTATCACTAGTCGGGTTCTCTGTGTCTCTCTAGCGGGTTTTTCCTTTTGCACATTTCCCACCAAACACATTATAAGAGCAGGAATCCTGAGGTTGCTGCAGAGGAGATCAGGAGTTTGTGTCCAGCAGAGTGGAGACTCATGGGAAATACAGATAGAGAATCACTGAGCAGGCAGGGTGGGGAGATCTGGGACTGTTGCCATGGTTACAGCTATAGATTGGGAGGATCACATGTGTGATTGGGGGGTACTGTGGATTTAGAGGTAACAGGTGACACAATTCCATGTAGAGGGTCATGTGATCCCCATATACACACCAGGATGAGTCCTCTCTCCTCTCCACACCATAAGCCGGGCTTTATAAATTGTTATATTGTGATGGCTTTATAATCTATGGCAAGGTGGAGAAATAAAGGGTTAATGTTGGGAAAGCTCAGTGAGAGGGAGAATGGCTGCATGATTAAAAGGGCTGAATGACTAGAGGTAAGGAAGTGGACTTGTGAAAGGGTGGCAGGTACAATTCCAGGCCATGAGACATGACTGAAGTGCTCTTAAGCAAAGCATCTAACCCCCAACTGCTCCCCGGATGCCGTAATTAGGGCAGCCCACAGCTTCATACATGTGTGTACACTCACGGGTAGGTGAAATGCAGAGGAAGAATTCCTATGTGTGCTCAAGCATGCAATGCCCATCTATGCCCCAAAGCTTAATAATGACCCCTGAGAGGTTGACATATGGTGCCCCCTGTAACACAGATGAATACATTTGGCCATAACTAGGCCCCTCCACTGAGCACAGTCCATCACAGCTGGGGGGGGGGGCTGGAGACATTTTTCCGAGGGGGACAGGAGACATTTTCCCGGGGGGAGAGGAGACATTTTCTTGGGAGGGCAGGACACATTTTTCCGGGGAGGGGCAGCATTGTGTGAGCAATCAATCCTCTGCCTGCATTTACTCACACTCCCATCATCCTCTCCTTCAGCCCAGCACCCAAATGTCTGATCCACCTGCAGGGAGGAGCGGAGGAGCCAAGTCACTGCCCATACTCACCCCCATCAACATGTGGCCACTTATACAGTATGGTATCTTATATCAATGGCTTCCAAAAGCATCTGCCACTATTGTGCTCACACAATGCTGCCCCTCCCAGGGGAAAATGTGTCCTGCCCCCCCCTCGGAAAAAAGTTTCCTGTTCCCCCCTTGGAAAATGTCTCCTGTTCCCCTCTCGGGAAAATGTCTCCTGCCCCCAGGAAAATGTCTCCTGCATCCCCCCCCCCCCCCCGCCCCGGAAAATGTCTACTCCCCGCCACCATGTGGCTGATCATCACAGGATTGCTCACACCAATGTCTTTACAGGTTTCATAGATGCACATTTGGGGATAATGAAGAATCCTCTCTGGATATTTCCCATCTCTGTGAGTCACTGAAATCACATTCTGGATTACGCGAATTACTGTAAGTACATTAACTGTCACTAAAAAGCTCCTACAAAACACATTAATCATTTATATTCCTCATCTACAGACACTGACCATCAACTTTCACCCTGTACAGGGGCGCAGTGTGGGTGGGGCTATATGGCTAGAGTTGAATGGGTGGGGATATATGGGCATGGCTATAAAGGAGGTATGTGGGTGGGGTTACATGGGTGGTTGGTGGTGGGTGGAGTTCTTTGTGGGGAAATGTCATTAGACAAAATAGATAATAAATAAAAATATCTTCTTTCCCCCACACAGAAAGTGCCACCAATGTACCAACATTCTACACAGATGCCCCCATGATGGAGCCCTTTTATCTGTGCCCCACCCAGCTGATTGGCCCCCTCTTCTACACACTGCAATGTTGGCACCAGGGCCCGCTCACATTTAGTTACACCACTGACACTATCTATACATTGTGCTCTGAGGGGGCAGAGGGGGCGTTACATAGATGTTACATTAATGATGTGGTGCAGACTAATCAGAATTCTGCTAAAATTTGGCTTAAATTCAGCCATTTCTGCTTTTATTTTTCCATAAAATAACAGTAATGTGCAGATAATGGCGGCGTCACCTTTACCCAACTAATGGATTATAAAGTGGAAAACAATAGCAGAAACCTCCTTTAACTTGCAGAATCTTCAGAATGAATATTGGAATGAAGGGGCTGAGAAACCACTTATGGAGGTGTATTGGGGGTATTAGAGGATTAGTTTTCAATTTCATCAATACCACTAATAAAATCCATCCGTTACACATGTAATAAGTTGTAGAAAACTGACACAATCATGTGGCTGAAACACTGACTGCAGACTGCAGAACACTGGCGCCATCATCCCTGGAGAATCCATCCAGCCAATCACATCGCCTCTCAGAGTCCACCTCCCCCCAGATAAAGGCACTACTATGATTTCCCATCCTCCCTTATCTCGTCCCCCTATAAGAAAAAGCCTCATAAAGTGGACCATTCACCAGCTAGATCAGCCCTGGAGTCTAAAGCTGACTAAGTGCCCCTGGGGCATCCTGAATCTCTATGCCCTACTGTGTGAACCCCCTGCTGTGGCCTACAAAACCCTTAGCTTTCCACCAGCCCCTTGCTGCGATCATAGGCCACATTTGCAGCCCTGCAGGGGGCGCACGCACTGTGCAGGCAAACTGGGGATGACACTGCTGCTACCTATACAACAAATGATTAGTTCAAAGCAAAGGCTTCAAGCCTTGCACAACAGGGCATCCCAAATTGGGGTAAGATAATAAAAAGCTCTGCTCCCCCGGCGGAGAACCATTCCAGCATGACACCACCGCTGCTGGGACTGGATCGAGGCTCAGGTGAGTTACAGCAGCTTCCTGCTGCTGAACCCTTATATGAAGCGGGTTAATAGGCAGCTCAGCATCCCATCCTTCAGCTTTTCTTTGTTTTGGCCAAACTCTTCAAAGAGAAATCCATGCTAGGGTTCAGAGACCTGAACTCACAAAGTTTGGCACGGGCCTGAACGTTAGGTCTGCTTATCCCTAGTTATCTGTAAATAATAAAAACTAACTCTCCCTGTCAGGTATATAAAGCAAGCGCTTTATATGGAATAATGGAGGATCAAATAAAAAACTATAGCTGGGGTTGATCCTTTGAGGTGGACATAAAACACCTCTAAAAGAAATCACTTGTAGGTAATATTGTTGTACAACAGTAAAACTTACTACTAGCGGTTAGATATAAATAAAAATGATTATAAATACAATGAAAATAACCAAAACAAAATTAGATAACAATTATACAATCAGGTACTTCTTAAATTTGACCACAAGGGGGGCGTGGTCTGGACATGGCCGAGTGAGGAACATTTTGCCTGAGCTCCATGCGGCCATAGACGTTTGCAGCAGATTGTCGGCAGTCGTGACGTGTAGGACCATCAGAAACGGGGTCCCAGAAAAGAAAGAAGAGTGGGAAGAGGTCGGTGGCAGCGGTGGCCCGAACCGGGATTGACAAGTTTCTGGCCCTTCCGGCCGCATTAAAGCAATGTGATGAGGCGGTCAACATAATATGAATGGCAGCAGGGCAGGTGGAGAGGGGCGGTCGGATTGCCCCGGAGGGATCCCCACTAGAAGCCTCATGGTCAGGGACCTCTCCCCTATTCCTAACCCCTGCCCTATAACTAGCAGTGGCTCCAGCAATATCAGTGATTGCAGCATGGAAGGGGCAATGCTCATTCCCTCGGAGTCCCTGGAGGAGATGATAAGCTGCGAGGATGCCACCCCGAGCCCCAGCCAGAGAAGCCACAGGCAATACCCCACACACAGGTAGAACTCAGGACCAGCAGAGGGAGCTCAGGTGGATTGGCGGAAGGAAAGAGTCACATCCCCGGCAGAGACCCCTCATTGGGATTGTTCGCCACTGGCAGACGGTGAATCTGGGGGGAAGACGCTTAGAAACCTCCTGCAGTCGTTGGCTACTAAGGAGGACCTGCAAGCCCTCCCCTCCAAGGTGGATCTAGAGTCAATGGCGCTTCATATTGAGAGGGCAGTGAGAAAAGATATTAAGGAATTGCAACAGCAGACAGCTACATTAGACACTAGAATGGTCGCAGTGGAAAGAAATCGGGAGGAGTTGACCCGGGACTTGTCTGAGTTGGCCGGGTTGCAGTGGGAAGTCCGGCGACAGCAAATGGAGATGCAGCTACAATTGGACGACCGGGAGAACAGGGGAAGAAGAAACAATGTAAAATTGAGGGGGATCCCAGAGTAGATTGGGGGCGACAGGTTGAGATCAGTGGCACAGTCGATCTTCAATTCTTTGCTTGGAAGACAACCGGAAATGACAATAGACGCTATCCAGATTCCGAATTGGATGGTGGAAGCTCTGCCGCCCCCATTTCAGCCCTTGCCACAGTGGGAAAGGAGGCCTAGGCTTGGGGGGGCAGACCGGACTGAGCGTGACCACGACAGGAGGAATAGATGGGGTGCCAGCCAGGAAGGGAGCCGAGGGAGATAGAGGCGTATGTGGAGGACACGGGACTGCCAGTTCTAGATGCATCGGACAGGGACGCGATGGAGGAGCTGTTTGAGCAATTAGAGTTGCTTGAGGTGATGGTTGGGACCCCATCTGGTAGAAGCCCTGGCCCTGATGGTTTCACAGTAAAATTTTCTTTCACAAAATTTTTATTGAAGTTTGCCCGTGATGTACAGCATATTTTTAAAGGCAGGTGTACTAAACAAGTACTAATGCAAAAAGCGTACATAGTTGAATGCATCATGGAATGCAGATAAACAGTAAAGATAAGTCAACAAAATGCTTACAGTATCTTTTGGTGTCAGCAAAAGTAGCTTGCAAAATCAGACAGTGTCTAACCAAGGGATATGCGTCATGTGGAACTTAAGTAGTATAAATTGAGATTACGAATTCTCATTAAAATTATTTTGAGAGCTGTTTATATATTCATTTTTGGGTTTTCAGCACCCTGGCTGACCTTGGAAAAACTTCTAACTATGATAAACGAACATTGGACTGGTGTAGATGTCCAGGGTATATCTCAGGAGGGTTGGGGGGGAAGAGGGGGGGAAGAAAGCGAAGGGGGGACCGTGGGATCCCAGGTCTGCTGGATCATGTTTTAATAAGGGGGTGAGAACTAGAACAAGATCAGTCCGGAGTCTAGTGGTTAGATAGGGAGGGACGGGTCTGTTTGATGAGGGCTCAGCCCAATATACTCTATCCATGGGTTCCAGGTACTGAGAGTCATCCGTGAGGAAAGCAGGAACAGCTCTTACAAGGGCTAGTGAATTGCGATATAGCGCTCCCCCCCAATAAGAGACAGAACTCAGTATTGAGGGTGAAGATGAACTTTCTTTATTAGTGCCATCCTGGGCCTTATATGCAAGTCTCCATGCAAGGGGACCTCCCCCGTGGACCTGATGGAGAACTGCATGACAAACACACAGACCAATGGGAGCAGGACACACAATCCCTCAACTCTGCCGGTAACCCAATCAGCAACACAATGACAGTCTGTAACACAATCAACAGCACAATGACAGTCTGTAACATAATCAACAACACAATGACAGTCTGTAACATGCTTAAGAAAATGAAAGTAATGAACCTATGTAAAGTCCAAGGGGCAGAAACAGTACCTTTAAAATCCAATATGCCCAAGTAGGGTCCCAGGGGCCGTATAAGAAAAGGAACAGTGGGCATCCAATGAGTGACCCGGTGGGCAATTGAATAGTGGTGAAATCCAAAAGGCAGAGAGTCTGTCACAATGCCCCCTTTTTGTGAAACACCCGGCAGACCCGGTGTCACGCTCCGGGTACCGCAATTAACCACTTGGATAACTTCAGCTCTCTTGGTAAGGACCTCAACCCCCAATCTCCGCAGCCAGCTTCACCTATAGGAGCCCCCGCTTGCCGAGACGCAGAACACGCCTGCTCGGGATCGGTTGCCCCCAGGACTTGATGGCTCAAAGGATGAAGCCTTACTGAAAAGAGGACTGGAGAACCCGCGGCTGGAAGTGGAATTGGGTAGCCCGTTTTTGAGCGTAAGACTGAAGTCCGAGGACAGAATGGAGAGTAGATCGAGGATGGTCAAACAGGCAAAGGTCGGCAACTGGAGTGGAGATCGAGGAATGGTCAAACAGGCAAAGGTCGGCAACTGGAGTGGAGATCGAGGATGGTCAAACAGGCAAAGGTCGGCAACTGGAGTGGAGATCGAGGAATGGTCAAACAGGCAAAGGTCGGCAACTGGAGTGGAGATCAAGGAATGGTCAAACAGGCAAAGGTCAGCAACTGGAGTGGATCAATATCAAGGATAAACAACTACTAAGGGTCTAAGCGCTATAACAGGCAATGAGCAACTGGCAGAAGAGCGGTTATAAAGGAACCAGGTATGATTGGGCTAAGGGAACGATTCTGATGATTGGTGCAACTAGAATCTGAGATCTGATAGGACGGAACAGGGCGTACCGCCCAGGAGTCTGAAAGGGCTGATTGGAGGGAACATGTGAGGGGAATAGCGTCCTGGTAATCCAGAGTGAGATTGGCCAGTAACTACATGAAACACTCCCCCACCCACACCTGTAGCTTTAAGTAACTTTCCTCCGGCGGCCGCGCTGAGAGCAGCGGCGCCGGAGGGTATAACTACAACGTGCTCATGCGCGCGCGCGAGCACGAGAACAGGAGCCGGGGACGCCGGCCGAAGAAGAGCGAGGCGCGCGCGCGCCAGGCGGAAGGGAGGCCGCCGAACAGAAAGCCGCGCGGCAGGAACGGGGCGCAGGTAAGTGGCTACTGACATTACCCCCCCCCTCACGAGGGGCCTCCGGACCCTCACCAGGCTTTTCCGGATTGTCACGGTGAAACTTCTTTACCAGAGCCCTGGCGTGAACATCCCTAGAAGAAACCCAGCATCTCTCCTCAGGACTAGAGATGAGCGAACTTTTGAAAACAAAGAAATTCGGGTTCGGCCGAATCGAACTTTTACGAAGTTCCCCATCATAAATGCCGGCATGGTGGGAGCGGGCCGCTCTCAGCTGTCATCTGAGGGCGCGTCATCAGAGGGCGCTCTGATGACGCGCCCTCAGATGACAGCTGAGAGCGGCGCCGGCCTCCACGCTCCGGACCTGCAGGTAAGTGTTTGCTTTTTTTTGAAATGCCGGCATGGTGGGAGCGGGCCGGCCGGTTCCGCTGACAGCGGAGCGGGCCGGCCCGCTCCCACCATGCCGGCAAAAATGCTTTTTTTTTTTTTTTTTTTTTTTTTAAATGCCGGCATGGTGGGAGCGGGCCGGCCGGCTTTACCGGCCCGCCGGCCGGCTCCGCTGTCAGCGGGCCGGCTTCGCCGGCATACCATGCGAGATGAACAAGCGCGAAAGTTCAGGAGCCGAGGGTAGCTTGGGTAAAGCAATAAAATGAGCCATCTTACTGAATCTATCGACGACTACCCAAATCACAGTGTTCCCATGCGAAAGAGGTAAATCAACAATAAAGTCCATCGAGATGTGAGACCATGGTTCTTTAGGGATCTCAAGCGGAATCAGATATCCACTAGGGGCCTTGTGTACCCCTTTACTTCATGCACAAACAGGACATGCGTTTTTTTTTTTTTTTTTTTTTTTTTAAATGCCGGCATGGTGGGAGCGGGCCGGCCGGCTTTACCGGCCCGCCGGCCGGCTCCCACCATGCCGGCATTTTTTTTTTTTTAATTTCAGGAAAAATTCGATCGGCACGAACCACAAAATATTCGGGTTCGTGCCGAATCGAATATTTCCTGAAATTCGGAGCGAATTCCGGTTCGTCCGAACCGGTTAGCTCATCTCTACTCAGGACCATAACCAACCCAATCAATTAAATACTGTATAGTATTACGCACTCTACGAGAATCCAAAATCTTGTTTACTTCATATTCTTGTGCATTATCTACTAAAACCGGAGGAGGACCAACAGGAGAGGAGTTTTTAGCAGGCTTCAATAGAGAAACATGAAATGAGTCGGAGATCTTCATAGTAGGAGGGAGCCGAACTTTATAGATAACATTATTAAGTTTCCTGATAATAGGGTAAGGACCAATACATTTTGGACCCAATTTATGAGAAGGCTGACGGAGAGCGATATTCCTAGTGGTATATTCCTAGCGGTATTCCTAATGATACGCGGAGGATAAAGAAACCTGAATCCCCAAACGCGAACAAAAATTTTTCCAAAATCGTGATATAAATTGCACACCCCGATCGGAAACAATATTTACTGGCATACCATGCGAGATGAACAAGCGCGAAAGTTCAGGAGCCGAGGGTAGCTTGGGTAAAGCAATAAAATGAGCCATCTTACTGAATCTATCGACGACTACCCAAATCACAGTGTTCCCATGCGAAAGAGGTAAATCAACAATAAAGTCCATCGAGATGTGAGACCATGGTTCTTTAGGGATCTCAAGCGGAATCAGATATCCACTAGGGGCCTTGTGTACCCCTTTACTTCATGCACAAACAGGACATGCGTCGATAAGGGTAGTGATATCATGTCTCATAGAAGGCCACCATACATGACGTCGAGCTAAAATAAAAGTTTTACGAATTCCCAGATGCCCAGCAGTTTTGGCGTTGTGGAATTCGCGGATTATATCAGAACGCAAATGCGGTGGTACAAAGTGACGTCCTACTGGTACATTTACGGATGATTCATCTTGGAACGGTGCCAAAACATTAGAAAGATCAGGGAGCAGGGCCCCGACCACACAACCTGCAGGTAAGATAGGTTCACCAGTATCTCCTCGATCTTTACACTCGCCGAACATGCGCGACAGAGCATCGGCTTTAGTATTCTTTACGCCTGGCTTAAAAGTAATAATAAAATTGAAACGTGAAAAAAATAATGCCCAACGAGCCTGTCGAGAATTCAACCTCTTGGCGGAGCCTATATACTCGAGATTTTTATGATCGGTATATACAGTGATAGGATGTAGAGAACCCTCTAACCAATGACGCCATTCATCAAATGCCAGTTTAATAGCTAATAGTTCCCTATTGCCGACGTCATAATTTTGTTCCGCGGTATTAAATTTCCGAGAAAAATAGGCACATGGATGCATCCGTTCAGGAGATCCAGAGAATTGCGATAAAACAGCTCCAACACCTAATTCAGACACATCAACCTCAATAACAAAAGGTCTGTTGACATCAGGGTGCACTAAAATTGGCGCCGAAGTAAAAGCCTGTTTTAGGACACAAAAAGCTTCAATAGCTGATGGTGACCAGTTAACAGTGAACGCGGCTTTGCGGGTGAGATTGGTGAGAGGAGCAACGATACTAGAAAAACCCTTGATAAAACGTCGATAGAAATTAGCAAACCCTAGAAAGCGTTGTAATTCCTTTAAGGATTTGGGTTGTACCCAATCCCGCACCGCTGAAACCTTTCCCGCATCCATCTCCAACCCCTGACTAGAAATAATATACCCTAAGAAGGGAACGGAGGTAACCTCAAACATACATTTAGAGATTTTAGCGTATAGATTATTTTCTCTCAATTTCTGAAGGACCAGTTTTACATGTTGCCTGTGTTCGGAAAGGTTCTTGGAGAAAATGAGGATGTCATCCAAATAAACCACTACGAAGTTACCCAAATAGTCACGAAACACGTCATTAACAAAGTCTTGAAAGACCGCAGGAGCATTACAAAGGCCAAAAGGCATGACTAAATATTCATAATGACCATCTTTAACATTGAAAGCCGTTTTCCATTCATCCCCTTGCCGTATACGGATCAGGTTGTAGGCCCCCTTTAGATCTAGTTTAGAAAAAATTCGAGCCCCCACAACCTGATTAAATAAATCACCTATTAAGGGAAGAGGATAGCGATTTTTAACGGTGATCTTATTCAAGGCTCTATAATCTATGCAAGGCCTTAAACCCCCATCCTTCTTCTCAACAAAAAAGAAGCCGGCACCCGCCGGTGATGTTGACGGGCGGATAAAGCCTTTACTCAGATTTTCCGAAATATATTCCTTCATAGCCTGCTCTTCTGCTCGATTCAGATTATAAATTTTCCCCCTAGGAGGAATAGTTCCAGGAAGTAAGTCGATGGGACAGTCATAGGGTCTGTGCAGGGAAAGTTTATCAGCGGATCGCTCAGAAAAGACATCTGCCCAATCTGTATAAGGCAGAGGCAGTTCCTGGGGCAATATCTGAACACTCCTAAGGACAGTGGAGAAGCAATGTGACTTGCAATAAATACTCCACTTAACCAGATCACCAGACTGCCAGTTAAATATGGGGTTATGAAGCTTTAGCCATGGGTATCCCAAAACTACTGGTGTTTCCGGACAATCAAACACCAGGAATTCTATTCAGTTCAGAATGAGACGAGCCAACCACCAATTTGAGAGGAGGGGTCTTGTGACTGACCGGTCCTCCCTGGATAGCCTTCCCATTTATGGCCAGAACCTGGAGAGACTTTTCAAGGGGTACCAGTGGAACTCCCAGGATGGAGATTATGTTCCGATTCAGGAAGTTATCTGCAGCTCCACTATCGACAAAAGCAGATACTGCCTGTTTGGAAAGACCCCAGAAAAGTACCGTAGGGATTAACATCTTATCATGATGAGAGTAACGCTTCAACCCACCTAGATCAGTACCCTCTTCCTGATCTAGGCGAGAAAGTTTCCCGCCGGATACCCCTTATTAGGACAGGACCTGGCAAAATGACCCGGGGACCCACAATAGAGGCAAAGACCCAAGGACCGTCTCCGTTGTTTCTCGTCCTGAGAAAGATGGGCTCTGCCAACCTGCATTGGCTCCTCTTGAGAGGGGGAGGGGGTGTTTACCCCACCAGGAGTTGAAGGGTTGGGAGTTTGTGAAGGTCTAAAGGGAGTGGTAACCCTAACCCTTTCCCTGGCTCTCTCCCTAAGACGTCTATCGATCCTGATGGAGACCTGCATAAGTTGATCCAAATCTTTTGGAGTGGGAAAATTGAAAATTGAAAATTGGCATCTTTAATATTTTCAGAAAGCCCCATACGGAATTGGCTACATAGGGCTGGATCATTCCAAGTAGACTCCACTGCCCAGCGCCGGAACTCAGCGCTGTAGTCCTCGGCGGAATTCCGACCCTGCTTCAGGGCCCGAAGCCTGTTTTCCGCCGTGGACTGACGATCTGGATCCGCATACAGCACTCCCATAGCTGAGAAAAAGGATGTAACGGAGTGTAAGGCAGGATCTTCAGGAAGCAAGCTGAAAGCCCATGACTGAGGATCTCCTTGTAGCAGAGAGATAATTAAACCCACCCGTTGGGTTTCTGTGCCAGAAGATAAAGGCCGCAGCCTGAAATAGAGTTCACATGAATTCTTGAAGTTCGAAAAACCGGCCCGGTCTCCAAAGAACTTTTCAGGTAAAGGAACCTTAGGTTCAGGAATATGAGGTGGTACAGCGGGTGTTGTAATCTGGCGGGTTTCTTGATTGGCCACTCTCTGGGCAAGTTGATTGATAGCGGTGGCCATCGCCTGAACTTGCTGTACCAGGTCTTCCATATTAATTTTGGGGCCTGTTATAATGTCACGCTCCGGGTACCGCAATTAACCACTTGGATAACTTCAGCTCTCTTGGTAAGGACCTCAACCCCCAATCTCCGCAGCCAGCTTCACCTATAGGAGCCCCCGCTTGCCGAGACGCAGAACACGCCTGCTCGGGATCGGTTGCCCCCAGGACTTGATGGCTCAAAGGATGAAGCCTTACTGAAAAGAGGACTGGAGAACCCGCGGCTGGAAGTGGAATTGGGTAGCCCATTTTTGAGCATAAGACTGAAGTCCGAGGACAGAATGGAGAGTAGATCGAGGATGGTCAAACAGGCAAAGGTCGGCAACTGGAGTGGAGATCGAGGAATGGTCAAACAGGCAAAGGTCGGCAACTGGAGTGGAGATCGAGGATGGTCAAACAGGCAAAGGTCGGCAACTGGAGTGGAGATCGAGGAATGGTCAAACAGGCAAAGGTCGGCAACTGGAGTGGAGATCGAGGAATGGTCAAACAGGCAAAGGTCGGCAACTGGAGTGGATCAATATCAAGGATAAACAACTACTAAGGGTCTAAGCGCTATAACAGGCAATGAGCAACTGGCAGAAGAGCGGTTATAAAGGAACCAGGTATGATTGGGCTAAGGGAACAATTCTGATGATTGGTGCAACTAGAATCTGAGATCTGATAGGACGGAACAGGGCGTACCGCCCAGGAGTCTGAAAGGGCTGATTGGAGGGAACATGTGAGGGGAATAGCGTCCTGGTAATCCAGAGTGAGATTGGCCAGTAACTACATGAAACACTCCCCCACCCACACCTGTAGCTTTAAGTAACTTTCCTCCGGCAGCCGCGCTGAGAGCAGCGGCGCCGGAGGGTATAACTACAACGTGCTCGTGCGCGCGTGCGAGCACGAGAACAGGAGCCGGGGACGCCGGCCGAAGAAGAGCGAGGCACGCGCGCGCCAGGCGGAGGGGAGGCCGCCGCCCGCCGCGGTCGCCGAACAGAAAGCCGCGCGGCGGGACGGGGAGCGCGGCAGGAACGGGGCGCAGGTAAGTGGCTACTGACACCCGGATTGACCCTGTTCGGGTTAACGTGGGGCTGTCCAGACTCTTGTTATGGGCAGAATTCTGTTTGCCAGGATAATCCATCGGCATTACGGTTTTGTCTACCGGGCCTGTATTGGATTGTAAAATTATATGGCTGCAAATAGTGAGTAACAGGACTAAACATTGGCGTGGGCTGTACATAGGAATCGGTCATGGGTGTGGTCCAAACACTGGGATATTGTGGCATTGGTGAGTTCAGCACCAAAGTCCTTGGTTGGATGTGTGCACAGGTGCTTTGCTTTCTTATAGCTGGTCCAAGTTTCAATCTCTTTCAATGGAAGCTGATCGGAGAATTCACAATCCTCTGCACCTCTACATCATCATAAAAGGAGACAAAACCATAACCCTTAGAAACGCCCGAGGCATCCGTAATAATTTTGACATACTTTGAAAAAAAATCCTTAATTTCATGCTGATCAATCCGAAGGTCAATGCCCCCAACAAAAATAGTGTTTGGCATAAGTTTTCCTTCTGGAAGGACGTAACCTGATGGCTGATCCTCTTCTGGGCTTCTTGTAACAGACATGATGTGATGCAGACAAAACCCCTGGGTCTCCCCGACCAGTGGACTGGAGTCGGCAGCTCGGGCTGGAGCCCGGGTTGTAACAGAGTTGATGCTGGCTGGCCCAGAGGTAGCGTAGGCAGAAGTAATTGGTCCTAGATCATTTCCCAATAGTACTTCTGCTGGTAAGTTGTCCATAAGTCCCACATGTACCCTGCCGGATCCAGCGCCCCAGTCAAGATGTACTCGGGCGGTGGGGAGTCGAAACACAGCTCCTCCCGCCACCCTTACTGCAACGGTGTGTCCGGTGCGGTCTTTGTTCTTGACCAAATGAGGTTGGAGCAAGGTAAGTGTGGCTCCGGTGTCGCATAATCCTTGTGCGGTGCGCTCATTGACTCGTACCTCCTGGCGATGGTGCTGTCGGTTGTCTTGGATGGCCGCTTGTACGGGATCAGCTTCATACAGTACCCCCAGATACTCTTCCGAACTGCTCTCAGCTTCCAAACAGTGTGCCGCAGGAGTACGGGAGGTGGAAGATTGTGTTTGCCTCCACGGGTTTCGGGGAGGCTTTAGGGCGCAATCCCTGCGATAATGTCCCCATTGTTTGCAACAATGGCACTGAACTGTGGAGAGGTTCGGTTGCTGCGCTGGCCTATGTGGCCCAGAGTAACAAGTTGGCGCGGAAGCCACAGGTGCTTGAAATTTGATGGGAGGTGGTGGTTTTGGAGCGGACTGTTCTGTCCGGCAAGCATCGGTGTACTCGTCGGCTAGACGAGCAGCCTCAGGTAGCGTTAGAGGCCTCCGGTCACGTACCCACTCTCTTAGCTCTGGTTGCAGGGCATTGAGAAAATGTTCTAGTAAAAACAACTGTACTACATCCTCAGCGGTCGTGGCTTGGCATCCAGTGACCCAGTGTGATGCTGTACGATGGAGGCGATATGCCCACTCCGTGTAAGAATCCCCTCCCTTCTTTTGGGATTCCTGAAATCGTCGCCTGTAGGCTTCCGGGGTGACAGCGTACCGGGCTAAAAAAGCCTCCTTTACCAGATGGTAGTGTGGTAAGTCCGCATCAGGGATGGCCCGGAAAGCATCGGAAGCTTTCCCAGATAGTTTCCCTGATAATATGGTGACCCATTCCTCCGTGGGTACCCGGTGTAAAGCGCACTGCCATTCAAAATCGGCCAAAAATCCGTCAATCTCGTCGTCACTTTCCTGGAAGGACTTAAATGCTGCAAATGGAATCTTTCTCCCCCCAGTGTAACTGAGGCTCGGAGACACAGGGGCGCTGAGAGGCTGCTGGGTTGAGAGTCGCCGATCTTTCCTTCGCTTACTGGCCTCTGCCTCCGCTGCGGCGAAGACTTGGTCGATCAGTTCCTGTGATGGATTCGGGCCATAGACCGACAATCTGTTCCGAACCGCTTGAACGAGAGCAGCGTCTTCATCGGTCTCTATATTGGTTTCGGTCCTCACTGCTGCACAATCCATTTCGATCAGCTCGGCTATCAGTTCCTGACGTGGGCAGTTTCTAGCTGACCTTCCCCGGCTTTCGAGTAGATCCTTCAGGGTCAGCCTTTTCAACTTGTCATACTGACTCTCCATCAGGGTAGCACTCTCTCTGGGTAGAAAGGACTATCCCACCGCTGCCACCAATTGTAGGGATAACCCTTATCGCCGGAGGGCTTCCCCGCCCCAGACGTCCTTTTCCCAATGGTGAGAGGTGCTGCAGGAATTCCAGAGTCATCCGTGAGGAAAGCAGGAACAGCTTTTACAAGGGTTAGTGAATTGCGATATAGCGTTTCCCCCCAATAAGAGACAGGACTCAGTATTGAGGGTGAAGATGAACTTTCTTTATTAGTGCCACCCTGGGCCTTATATGCAAATCTCCATGCAAGGGGACCTCCCCCGTGGACCTGATGGAGAACTGCATGACAAACATTACAGGATAATTTTCTTGTATCACTCCCGATTTTCTGCTATATCTCAGGATCTTTAGTTGTTCCCAGCTCTTGTTCCCATCTTATCATATAGTTGTGGTGAATAGGGGCTGGGGGTGTAACTAGAGCTGTGTATAAACTGGATTTTAAGCCCCTTTCAAAATGGTCCCTGATGCATCTGATTTCGAAGTCCGTATTCCTATATGGAGTAGGGGACTTTTTTAGGAGGCTTTTAACAAAATGTTGGACTTGTAGGTGTCAAAATACCTCAGAAGGTGGGAAGCTATCGTGGGGTGCGAGGTCTTGTTTTCATCCCTTTTGGGGTGCAGAGTTTGTCTACAGAGGTTAGGCCTTTCTGTGACCACCATTTGTAATTTTTAGTGTACGTGACCCCTGATGGAAACATTAGGTTACCTAGCAGGGGGGAAGCTGGCAAATGAGGTGAGGTGAATTTATGTTTGACTTTGTCCCATATTGTCAAGGAGAACTTTAGGATTGGAGGGATACATTTCGGTCTAAGTGTTCTAGGGATCCAGAGCCGGGAGGACTGGGTCACAAGTGGCAATGTCATTTAGGACCCATAATGGTTTATGCTGTGGGGCGTGTAGGAGTACTAGGGGCGCTATTTGAGCTGCTGTATAATATTTATGTAGGGATGGGAAGGCCAGGCCGCCTTGGTCTTTTTTACAGAATAGAGTTGTTTTATTTATACTTGGTCTAGATTTGCACCATGTAAAAGACATGATTTTCTGTTGAAGGATGTCAAAGGCACGTTTAGGGACCTGAACCGGGAGCACTCTGCTAGTCTCCCTAGCCAAGACAATTTTATAAATTGCCAGGACTGAAGTAGAGTGTCCAGTTTTCTAAATGTTTCTGGGTAGTTTGCATTATACAAATCTGTATAGTTGGCTGTTAATTTTATCCCCAGATACTGCAGTCTCTGTGTCCAAGTCCACGTAAAGTTTTGGGATAAAGTCTGCTTTGTACTAGCAAAGAGTGAGATGTCTAGTGCAGTGGACTTTAAGGCATTTAGTTTAAGGCCTGAGATGCGACCAAAAGTGGTCAGCAGGTCGATGGCATTAGGGGCTGAGGTATGTGGGGAGTTCAACATCAACAGCATGTCGTCTGCGAAAAGTGAAACTTTATGTTCCCTGCCTCCTAAGGGGATTCCTTTGATTGAGGTATTTTGCCTTAGTTTTATTGCAAGTGGTTCTAAGGCCAGGATGAATAATACCGGGGACAAAGGTCATCCTTGTCTGGTACCTCTCTGGATCTTGAAACTTGGGGAGTGGAAGCCAGCGTACTTAACGCAAGCTGACGGGTTGGAGTACAAAGCTGCGATCCAGGAGAGGAATCCTGGGCCAAAGCCCCATTTATTTAAGTAGGACTGGAGGTATTGCCAAGAGAGGGAAGCGAAAGCTTTCTCCACATCAAGAGAAAGGAGCCTTGCCTCTAATTTTTGGTCCTTTGCCCCCTGTATCAATTGCATTATCCTGTGCACCCCATCTCCAGCCTGTCTTCTAGGGACAAAACCCACCTGATCCCTGTGAATTACATCCCCCAGAAATTCGTTGACTCTGTTAGCTAAGATCTTCGTGAGGATTTTCAAGTCTGTAAGGAGTGATATGAGCCGAAAATTTGTCCAGTTTTGGTGGTCCTTTCCAGGCTTCGGGATCATTGTTATCGTGGCTCTAAGCATGTCTGGGTCTATGGGGTTGCCTCCTTTGATATAGTTGTAAACCCTCGCCAGTCGAGATGCTACTATCCATTTTTTTATAAAATGCAGTGAACCCATCAGGCCCAGGCCTTTTATTGGTGTCAGGGATCGCGGGACACCCTTCTTGCATGAGCCAACAATCCCCAATCTCCACCGCCTCTTGTGCCTATAGTCAAGCCCCCACTCGCTGGAGACACGGGTTATGCCTCTCCAGACTCGATTGCCCCCAGGACTTACTGGCGCAAAGATTGCTGGCTTATGGAAAAGGCGGGTGAACTGCAGGGTATCCCAAATCAGGGGTTAAAGCGAACAGAGTCCGAAACGTCAATCCAATGGGTTAGGCAGAGAATTGTCGAGACGGGCAGGGGTCAAAGCCAGGAGGTCACAGAAGCGCGGTATCCAAGGGGTAAGCAGAAGCAAGGTCTAACAGGCAGAAGGTCGGTGCGGGCAGCGGACAGGAGTGGTCAAGGACGAAGCCGGATCAATACACACAAAACACAATTTTAACAGCACACCCAAGCTAATAATGGCTATAACGGGCACTGATGGTCAGGTCAAGGACACATTTAAAGGGGAACTGGCCAATGGGAAGGGGGGAATGTAATGATTGGTGCAACATGATTGGTGCAACATGGTTGGTGCATAACTTGCTCCTGATAGGAGCCCCCCAGGGCTGTCCAGTCCCTGGGTTCATCAGACCCAGAGGACCCTCCCTGGACCCGGATAGGTCCACTCAAACCTGCCCCCGGCGAATGTGCTGGGAGCAGTGGCGCCGAGTGGCATAATTATGATGTGCTTGCGCGCGCGAGCATCAGAGGCTCTGCCAGGCGCGCCCCCCGAGGAGGAGGGGGAGGATGCACCGCCAGAGCAGCGGAGGAGCTGCCGCCGGAAACCCCAGCCGCCGCCGAGGAGGAGGAGGAGGCGGAAGCTGGAGCTCCAGCGAGGGAGGAGGAGAGAGAGGTGGCCGCCCCGCATGGCCGCCAGAAGACCGGAGCTGCGCCGCG
The DNA here is from genome assembly GCA_027917425.1 of Gastrophryne carolinensis. Lineage (NCBI taxonomy): Eukaryota > Metazoa > Chordata > Amphibia > Anura > Microhylidae > Gastrophryne > Gastrophryne carolinensis. The sequence goes on from CM051235.1 coordinate 620,092,268, forward strand.
GGAACGACCCGCAGATAAGTTTCTTACAATTGGATTTCAATGTCTTGATTGCTTTCAAGACTTCTTCTACTGTTACATTTTCTTCTATTTTGGCATTCTGACCCTTTGAGATTTGTGGTAGGGTGATCTTGTCTAAGAAGGCCTGCGTCTGATGGTCCCAGAATGGGGGTAGGGCTTCGTATAACTTAGATAGGCCTGCTGAGTATTCTTCAACCACTACTTGGGGGTTGCTAGTCTCACCTCCTGTCCTAGTCCTGAGTCTCACTGGTTTCATGGTATGCTTGTGACACTTTAATTGGGAGGCCAGAAGGGTGCCTGGTTTATTTGCAGAAACATAGTATTTTTGTCTAGAGCGTCTATAACGTCCCTCCGCCACTTGAGATTGAAAGAGGTTACGTTTAGTTCTGGAGAGCTCCATTTGGCGGAGATGTTTGGAACTGGGGGTGGTTTTAAAGGTCCCTACATCCTTAGAGTATTGGGACTGAAGTTGTTCTGAGAGTATTGACCTTTCCTTTTTCTTTCTAGAAGCTGTGGCAATAAAGTGTCCTTTCATAACAGATTTAAAGGCGCCCCAGACCATAGTTGGTGAGGTTTCTGGGTTCTCATTTATGGTGAAGAATTCTAGCGACTTTGCTACCATCCTCCACCATGAGGACGGTTTGGGTTTAATGACCATAGAGTTACACGTCATTGCCATCAAGTCATGGTCTGACCACGGGACAGGGTAGATTTTTGTCTGAACCACCTGTGACATAATGGTGGAGAGGACAAAAATGTGGTCTATCCTGGTATGTAGCTTATGGGGGGCAGAGTAATGCGTGTAGCCCCTTTTATGAGGGTGCATATCTCTCCATGGGTCCACTAGATGAGCATTATCTATCAACTCTGTGAAGCCTTTGCTATCTTGAATTGTAAGGGCGTTTGGGGGGAGTGATCTATCTAGGGATGGTTGCAGCGTTAAGTTTGAGTCCCTGCACATAAACATAGCTCCCTTTCCATGCTTCTGCAATAATGAGCACATACGGGCCAGGAAAGGAATCTGCTTAGTGTTTGGCATGTAGTAAGTGAGAAATGTTACCTCATCATCCTGTAAGGTTCCTTGAAGCAAAAGATATCTACCGCCAAGGTCTGCTATCTGTTTATGGCAGGTAAAGGAAAGCCGGTTACGAAATTAGAACACCTCTCTGCTTACCTTGGCTGACCGCCTGAAAAAACAAGGGGAATTTATGGTTAAGAAATTTTGGTTTGCAACTAGATGAATAGTGTGTTTCCTGGAGACAAATTATGTCTGCGTGGATTGAATTAAAATATTTAAATGCTCTGGACCTCTTATTCGGGGAGTTTAGCCCCTGAACATTCACTGATACTATATTAAGTGACATCTTCATTTAGGAAGGGACTATCTCCCTTGAGGAGTGGATTGTGCTTACCTGGGCTCCCACATTGGGTGGGGGAGGGGAGGGTGGGGGTTTTGAGGTGGGTGGATGAATATGGGGGAAAGGGGGGAGGGGAAAGGGGTGGTAGAGTTAGAAGAATTAAACACATTAAGTAGACGAAGAGGTTGTCTTGTCAGGTTCTGGTATACGGATGTCCAGAGATTTAAATTTATCCAGAAGCTTTGGGAGAGAGGAAGCTTGGACTTGTTTCCCTTGGTATGAGAATGAGAGCTTAAAGGGGAAGCCCCATCTCTGTGACTGCAGGGCCAGGAGGTATGGCCGAAAAGATCTTCTTTTTAAGATAGTGGTTTGGGATAAATCAGCAAAGATTTGATAGCTGTGCTTCTGAAATGTAAGGGGTGCTTTATCTCTGGAAGCTCTCTGGAATACAATTTCTTTGGTTTGGTAGAAGTGGAATTTGACAATGATGTCACGTGGTGGGCCCTCTGCAGGTCTTCTGGTTAGGCCCCTATGAGCTCTGTCTAATTCTAGCCTCTCTAGTGGGATTTCAGGTACTAGCTCCTGTAAAAGGGCAGTGATAGTGCCCACTGTGTCCTCCATAGTTTCCGGCAACCCCCTAAATCTCAGGTTAGATCTGCGGTTGCGATTTTTCAGCTCCTCATTCTGGCCCTTTAAGAGGGTGATTTCTTCTTAGAGCTGCTGTAATAAAGTCCCCTGGTTATCTAAGACTGTAGTGGCATCGTCCATGCGGGATTCTAATGCATCTGTACGTCCCCCCAGATCTCTGATCTCTTTCAGGAGGGTGTCAGTATGCCTGGCAGACACTGCAGTAACTTCTTCCCTCACTATGATTCTCAGCTGGCTGAGGAGGGCCTGGTTTGCTGTGGGGCTCTGTGCTGCAGTCTGTGTGGATGGAGGGTGCTGGGGCCAGCTATCTGTGGAGTCGAGGGAAAGATCCTCCCAAGCGCTTATTTCCCCACCGATCTCCTTACTTGGAGTGCTGTGAGCTGTCTCCTCCTCAGCACTGTCAGGGACTGGCGCCATCTTGCCTGCCGGAGCTGCTGATCTGCGTGTCTCCCTAGCAGCTTTCTTCTTGCTATGAGCTGTGTTCATCGCCTCTGGTAAGTGGACTGGGGCTTCCAAAGGTCTCCTGTGCCTTTTAGGGGCCTCTCAAGATCTGCCCTGCTGCTGCTGTGTGCTTCCAGCCTCTCTGACCTGTGGAGCTGAGCTAGCAGGCATCCATCTTGCTCGGCTGCACAGGCACGCCCCCTCACAGTAAAATTCTATAAGCAGTTTAAGACTAAACTGGTCCCATTCATGCATAAGACGTTCAATGCGGTGTCGGGGAAGTGCTGCTTTCTGATGCAGACCCTAGAAGCACACATCACGGTCCTGCCCAAGCCCGGGAAAGAGCTAACATCATGCAGCAGCTACAGGTCAATCTCTTTAATTAACATGGATGTGAAGCTTTACTCCAAAGTGATTGCGAGTTGATTGAAGAGATTGCTACCTGCCTGGGCCCACACGGACCAATTGGGGTTTGTGCCAGAAAGAGAAGCCCGGGATAACACAATCAACACTATCCTGCTAAATTCTTACTTTAAAAATAACAAAATCCCCATGTGCCTTTCTTCAGTAGACGCCGAAAAGGCATTTGACAGGGTTAGTTGGAGATTCCTTGAACATACCCTTAGGCAAGTGGGCTTGGGTCCAATCATGAGAGAGAATCTACGGGTACTGTACTCAGGCCCTACAGCTAGGGTAAGAACGAATGGGCTTTTGTGTTCTGCGTTTCAGGTGAGGAACGGAACAAGACAGGGGTGCCCTTATTGCCCTTGTTATTCGTATTAGTGATGGAGCATTTGGCGGTGGCGCTGAGGTGGATCCCTGATATTAGGGGAATTGAAGTGAGGGGAATACATAAACTGGCATTGTACGCTGATGATCTACTTATGTATGTTACATCGCCTCACACGTCTCTACCCTCAATTATTCAGGAGTTCCAGAGATTCAGAGTCAGCAACTTTAAAGTCAATATGGCCAAGTCGGAAATACTGCATATCAGCATAGAGGATAAGCCATTGGTCCAGAGGCTGAAAGGGAACTTCTCCTTTAAGTGGTGTGAGGAGGCCATAAGCTACCTGGGAGTCCTCATACCAGCTGATCCCACCTCGCTATTTAAGCTGAATTACGACCCCTTACTGGGGAGAACAAAAGCGGACCTGGAGGAGTATGGGAGGAAAGTTATTTCTTGGCTGGGGAGGATTAATGTTATTAAGCCGGACATATTGCCTAAAATGTTGTACGTCTTCCAGACGGTGCCCATTCATGGTAACAAACGTTTTTTCAGGCAGTTGAGGTCAGAGATCATAAGTAGAGATGAGCGAACTTTTGAAAAATTAGATTCGACTGATTCGCCGAATTTTCCGACAAAAATCGTTTCGACCCGAATTTAAAAATGGCTATTTCTGAGCTTCCTAGAGCCTCAATAGGGTTGTAAACCATTCTGCCTTGCTGTAACACGCATAGGATGCGTGCTGGGTTACTGAAATAATACTGTAAATAATTAGGACATGCAGATCAGAGGCATCGCTATTAGAATCGCAGAGCGGCACAATTACAGAGAGTTGAGGTGGCATCACTATGAGGGGCCCCTATATTGCCTGAAAAACACACCCTGGAGCTGGCAGCGGCAGGAGCCCAAACATTGGATTTGGCTCAAAGAGACATTGGAGTTGGCAGCAGGAGCAGCAGGAGCCCAAAAATTGGCTGAATGACACCCTGGAGTTGCAAGCAGCAGCAGCAGCAGCAGCAGGAGCCCAAACATAGCTTGAAAGACACACTGGAGTTGGCAGCAGGAGCCCAAAAATTGGATGAATCACATCCTGGAGTTGCAAGCAGCAGCAGCAGCAGCAGCAGCCCAAACATAGCTTGAAAGAGACACTGGAGTTGGCAGCAGGAGCCCAAAAATTGGATGAATCACACCCTGGAGTTGCAAGCAGCAGCAGCAGCAGCCCAAACATTACTTTAAAGAGACACTGGAGTTGCAAGAAGCAGCAGCCCAAACATAGCTTGAAAGACACACTGGAGTTGGCAGCAGGAGGCCAAAAATTGGATAAATCACACCCTGGAGTTGCAAGCAGCAGCAGCAGGAGCCCAAACATTGGCTGAAAGAGACACTGAAGTTGGCAGCAGGAGCCCAAAAATTGGATGAATCGCACCCTGGAGTTGCAAGCAGCAGCAGCAGGAGCCCAAACATTGACTGAAAGAGACACTGGAGTTGGCAGCAGGAGCCTAAATATTGGCTGAATCACACCCTGGAGTTGCAAGCAGCAGGAGCCCAAACATTGGCTGAAAGAGACACTGGAGTTGGCAGCAGCAGGAGCCCAAAAATTGACTGACACACCCTGGAGTTGGCAGCAGCAGCAGGAACCTAGAAATTGGCTGAAAGGCACCCTGAAGTTGGCAGCAGCAGGAGCACATACATTAGCTGGAAGGCACACCCTGGAGTTGGCAGCAGCATAAGCAGGAGCCCAAACATTGCTTGAAAGACACCCTGGAGTTGGCAGCAGCAGCAGCAGGAGGCCAAAAATTGGCTGAGAGAGACACTGGAGTTGGCAGCAGGAGCCCAAAAATTGGATGAATCACACCCTGGAGTTGCAAGCAGCAGGAGCCCAAACATTGGCTGAAAGAGACACTGGAGTTGGCAGCAGGAGCCTAATAATTGACTGACACACCCTGGAGTTGGCAGCAGCAGCAGGAACCTAGAATTCGACTGGAAGGCACCCTGAAGTTGGCAGCAGCAGGAGCACATACATTAGCTGGAAGGCACACCCTGGAGTTGGCAGCAGCATAAGCAGGAGCCCAAACATTGCTTGAAAGACACCCTGGAGTTGGCAGCAGCAGCAGCAAGAGGCCAAAAATTGGCTGAGAGAGACACTGGAGTTGGCAGCAGGAGCCCAAAAATTGGATGAATCACACCCTGGAGTTGCAAGCAGCAGCAGCAGCAGGAGCCCAAACATTGCTTTAAAGAGACACTGGAGTTGGCAGCAGGAGCCCAAAAATTGGATGAATCACACCCTGGAGTTGCAAGCAGCAGCATCAGCAGCCCAAACATAGCTTGAAAGACACACTGGAGTTGGCTTCAGGAGCCCAACGATTGGATGAATCACTCCCTGGAGTTGCAAGCAGCAGCAGCAGGAGCCCAAACATTGATTTAAAGAGACACTGGAGTTGGCAGCAGGAGCCCAAGAATTGGATGAATCACACCCTGGAGTTGCAAGCAGCAGCAGGAGCCCAACATTGGCTGAAAGAGACACTGGAGTTGGCAGCAGGAGCCCCAAAATTGGATGAATCACACCCTGGAGTTGCAAGCAGCAGCAGCAGCAGCCCAAACAATGCTTTAAAGAGACACTGGAGTTGGCAGCAGGAGCCCAAAAATTGGATGAATCACACCCTGGAGTTGCAAGCAGCAGCAGCAGCAGCCCAAACATAGCTTGAAAGACACACTGGAGTTGGCTTCAGGAGCCCAAAAATTGGATGAATCACTCCCTGGAGTTGCAAGCAGCAGCAGCAGGAGCCCAAGCATTGCTTTAAAGAGACACTGGAGTTGGCAGCAGGAGCCCAAGAATTGGATGATTCACACCCTGTAGTTGCAAGCAGCAGCAGGAGCCCAACATTGGCTGAAAGAGACACTGGAGTTGGCAGCAGGAGCCCAAAAATTGGCTGAATCACACCCTGGAGTTACAAGCAGCAGCAGCAGCAGCAGCAGGAGCCCAAACATTGCTTTAAAGAGACACTGGAGTTGGCAGCAGCAGGAGCCCAAAAATTGACTGACACACCCTGGAGTTGGCAGCAGCAGCAGGAACCTAGAAATTGGCTGCAAGGCACCCTGAAGTTGGCAGCAGCAGGAGCACATACATTAGCTGGAAGGCACACCCTGGAGTTGGCAGCAGCATAAGCAGGAGCCCAAACATTGCTTGAAAGACACCCTGGGGTTGGCAGCAGCAGCAGCAGAAGGCCAAAAATTGGCTGAGAGAGACACTGGAGTTGGCAGCAGGAGCCCAAAAATTGGATGAATCACACCCTGGAGTTGCAAGCAGCAGCAGCAGGAGCCCAAACATTGCTTTAAAGAGACACTGGAGTTGGCAGCAGGAGCCCAAAAATTGGATGAATCACACCCTGGAGTTACAAGCAGCAGCAGCCCAAACATTGCTTTAAAGAGACACTGAAGTTGGCAGCAGGAGCCCAAAAATTGGATGAATCACACCCTGGAGTTGCAAGCAGCAGCAGGAGCCCAAACATTGGCTAAAAGAGACACTGGAGTTGGCAGCAGGAGCCCAAAAAATGGATGAATCACACCCTGGAGTTGCAAGCAGCAGCAGCAGGAGGCCAAAAATTGGCTGAAAGGCACACCCTGAAGTTGGCATCAGCAGGAGGCCAAAAATTGGTTGGAAGGCACACCCTGAAGTTGGAATCAGCAGGAGCCCAAAAATTGGCCTAAAGACATAAATATGTTTTGCACCATTTGGAAATTGTAAAACGTGGCACCATGCTGAATCTAGTCGCATGCATCAGGCATTGGTGGGTGGAAATCCTGGCTGATCCATCCCTGATTCATTTTGACAAAGGTGAGTCTCTCCACATTTTTAGTTGACAGACGAGTTCTCCTCGCCGTAACTATGGCCCCCGTCGCACTAAACACCCGCTCAGATGGCACGCTACTTGCCGGGCAGGACAGCTTTTCCAGGACAAACTCTGCTAGTTGCGGCCACAAATGAAGTTTGGCTGCCCAGAAGTCCAGCGGATCCTCAAGGTGTGTTGGCATGGTCATGTCAAGGTATGACATGACCTGCTGGTTGAGGTCCTGCTCCAGGTCTTCCTGCTGCTCATGAGTAGCCTCACTATGCGGGTGTAGAAAGCTACTCATTAGTGACTGAAGACTGAGGCTGCTGCTGCTGATGGAGCTGCTGCTGCTGCTCCTGCCAACCCCCCCAGCAGCCATGGCAGTGGAAGGTGAGCGCAGAGGTCCCCTCGAGTCAGACCTGCGAGAGTATGGACCATACAGATAGGCATCGGCCAACTGCCTACGTAGAATGTCTTTGTAGTAGTTCAGTTTGTCCTCCCTCTCGGTGGGTTTAAAAAATACCCCCATTTTGTGCCAGAAGCGAGGGTCCAATAAGGTGGACAGCCAGAAGTCATCCCGCCGACAAATGGAAACAATTCTGGGGTCACTACGCAAGCACGTGAGCATGCTTCCTGCCATTTGCGCAAATGACTCGGATGGACTACCTGTCTCCATCTCCACTGCATACTGCCACGGTGTGTCCGGGTCCTCTGTCTCGCCTTCCTCAAAACCCTCTAGCTCCTCTGGCTGCTCCTGCTCCTCCTCTCCTGTCCGCTGACTAGATAAACCAGCCATTTTGCCAAGCCTAAACTGTGCTTCACTGTGCCCCTCCTCCTCCTCTTCCTCCTCCTCCAGTTCAGTTCCAACGGGGTTCATGTGGCTGTAAGATGCAGACGCCATGTCTCCAGTGCCCTGACCAGCCATGGTTTCCAACATGTGCTGCAGTACATGAAGCAGTGGAATCACGTCGTTCATCCCATAATCCTGCCGACTGACAAATAAAGTGGCTTCCTCAAAGGGCCTGAGCAAATGGCAGGTGTCACGTATGAGCTGCCACTGGTTGACATTGAAGTTACACAGGGGAGTCCCCCTATCCGCTTGCATCATCAGGAAATCCGTGATGGCTTTTCTCTGTTCATATAATCGGTCCAACATGTGAAGGGTAGAATTCCAACGGGTGGAAACATCGCAAATCAGACTATGTTGGGGGATACCGTTCTGACGCTGTAGCTCAAGAAGGGTGTGTTTGGCGGTGTATGAGTGGCTGAAGTGCATGCAAAGTTTCCTTGAAGTTGTTAGGATGTCTTGCATATGGGGGGAACACTTCAGAAACCGCTTGACAACCAGATTGAAGACGTGAGCCATGCAGGGGGCATGGGTCAGCCTTCCTTGGGGCAGCGCAGACAAAATGTTCTTCCCATTGTCGGTAACCATGATTCCCATTTTAAGTTTTCTTGGAGTAAGCCATGTTTGGATTTCCTGATGAATAAATTTAAGCAGTTCCTCCCCTGTGTGACTCAGTTCGCCAAGACAAACCATGTGAAGCACTGCGTGACACCTCCGTGCCCTGCACACATGGTAGACTGGAGGGGCACTGAGACTTGAGCCTACAGTGGAGGGTGAGGAGATGGCGGAGGATGAGGAGGCCGAGTCGCACGGTGTCACAGGCCCAACGGGCAGGGAACGCGGAGGCCGAAGCGGCGTGACCTGTCCAAGTTGTTGGTGCAAAGGGACCACATTCACTCAGTGGGCCGTAAATGACATGTACTGTCCCTGACCGTAGTTACAGCTCCAGACGTCGGCACTGCCATGCACTTTGCTACACACCGACAGGCTCAAGGACTGGCCCACCTTCTGTTCAACAAAAGTGTGCAGCGCTGGTACTGCCTTCTTGGCAAAGAAATGACGGCTTGGGACTCTCCACCTCGGCTCGGCACAAGCCATCAGTTCTCTGAAAGGTGCAGAGTCCACCACCTGAAAAGGGAGCGACTGCAGGACCAGCAACTTGGACAGGAGCACATTCAGCTTCTGCGCCGTAGGATGAGTGGGCGCATACTGCTGTCTCTTGGACATGGCTTCGCTGATGGATTGCTGGCGGGATGCATGACTTGGAGGAGGAGGAGCAGGAGCGACAGAGGATGGGTATGACGCACAGCTGCCTTCGGCTGAGGTGCTGGAGCCTTGGCTGGCAGAAATTGGGAGCGGCGTGCAACTTGGTGAGGAAGCAGACTGGACCACCCCTTGGGAGCCTCGGTTCTCCCAGGTCGCTTTATGGTGACGCATCATATGTTGACGCAGGGCCGTGGTGCCAACATTTGGGCCCTGGCCACACTTCACCTTCTGCCTACATATCTTGCATGTGGCCATGTTACCCTCCTGCGGATGCTTCAGGAAAAACTGCCACACTGCTGAGTAGCTACTTTTCCCACCAACAGGCCTCACTGATTCACTGCTATTGTCGCCAACTCCAGGAACCCCTGCCCCACTACCTCCCGATAAGGTAGCCTGCCGCACAGCAGGTGCTCTACCCCGGCCTCAGCCCCGTTTGGCTCCAGGCTTTACAATTCTGCCCCCATGCTGACTGCCAACCATGCTGCTAACACCTTGCTGCCTGAGCTGCTGACTCCGGGGCAACCTGCGCCCCTCTTCTCCTGATGATGACGATGAAGCCCCTTCATCACCCGGCTCCCAAGTGCGATCGGCTTCATCATCATCATCATCGTCACCGAGTTGTGTCTGTACGTCACTGATGTTCTCGGTTTCCTCAACAGTGTCTGGCACAGAAGCTGGAAATCTCGCAACACCCACGACACTGTCCACATCACAATTTGTCTGCTGAGCTAAAGAAGCCACCTCCATTTCATGGCTGGGCAGTAGCTGCTGACTGTCCTCTATCTGATCATCCTCCTCACTAAAGAGTAGAGCTGAACCCAAAGCATAGGATACGTTGCTGGGGGAGGGAACGGCGTAGGACAGAGGCAATGGGAGGGCGGGGACTGCTCTCGGAGCATGCCAACTCAGGGTTGTGTCAGAGGAACCTACCGACCCTAGACTGGGGGTCTCAGACGTAACTTGTGATGATGTTGATGAGCGCGTTAACCAATCTACCACGGCAGATGCGTTACTGGTGGAGACACGACCGCTAGCAGATACTGGCAGATCAGGTCTCTCACCGTGACTCCTGCTGCCACTCGCCCCTAGTCTGCTGCGACCTCTGCCTGCTGAATCTTGGCCTCTGCCACTCCTCTTTGAACATCCTGGCATTTGTCTGCCTGACATTTTTTTTTTTTTTAAGTTTTTATTTTGCAATAAACAAACAGACAAGACAATACAAGTCATCTTGTAAAGCAATTATGGTGCTGCAGGCACCCAACTTCAAAATTGGCATATAGACTATTAACACTGACAACCATTCACACATCTTTCATACCGGACTCCGGGGACTTTTGCTACCAGCACAGTTCAGGTAAAGGACAGGACGGCAGAAGCACACCAGTTATTAGACGGGGCATACGTGTTCTAAATTCCCTCCCACTTCGCTTCAGTCAGATTCCCGCACCCGGCCCAAGCCTCTTAAATATAATATAAATATCAGACTTGACCCAAGAAGCTCCTCGCCAGGCCCCACTCACTCAGCCAGGCTCACTCAGCGTCGGACGCTGACTCTTGGTTCTGCAACCGTGGATCCCAGATCTTTGCGAACTAATCCGGCACCCCTCTTGCAGCATATGTCAGTTTATACATAGTGAGTTTCTGGTTAACTAATCTTTTCCAGGCTTGCACAGAGGGCTTAGCGGGGTGTCTCCAGTTCATCAAAATGCACTTCCTGGCGTAGAAGAGCAGCAGCCGCACCAAGGCCCTCAGAGCTCTCAGATCCGACAGCGGCTCAACCACCCCCAGAAGACACAGTGAAACAGATCCCTGCATCCGAAAGCCCACAACACTACTGATCAGACCCATCACACCCTCCCAGAAGACCGTCAGGTCTCCACATGACCAGATCATGTGTACCCATGTGCCACTACTTCTTTCACATCTAGGACATATATCATTATCAGTTAAGCCCATTCTGTGCAGACGAACCGGGGTGATGTATGCCTGGTGAATCCACTTGGTTTGAATTAATCGATCTCTGGCTTCCACTACCGATGCATGTAAGTTGTCCATTATCTCCTCCCAGTGATCCTGGTCCAGGTTTGGGTCTAAGGCCTGCCATTTAGCCTCAATCTTGCTTCTAGGCGATTCCAGCTCTCCCAACAAGCACTTTTATACAGAGTGGAGACAGGTTTTTTAAGGCTCCTATCTCTGATTGCGTTCTCCGCACTAGACCCATTAATCCTCGGGCCCTCCCTATGGAACTGGGCGTGCAGCGCATGCCTGAGTTGCAGGTAACGGAAAAAATCTCGGTGGGATATATGAAACTCCTCCTTAATCTGATCGAAGGACATCAGCACCCCCCCACCCCCTATATAATTGCCCAATCCGATGAATGCCTTTCCTTATCCAGAATAGCTGGTCCTGCATAGCACCCAATTCTGGCAACCTGGGGTTGTCCCAGAGGGGGGTATAAGGGGACCAAGCCGGGGTCTCACCCGACCTCACCCCTAGCTTAGCTGCTCTCTCCCAGATGTCTGCCTGACATTTTTATGTATTTGCTTATTTAGTATAAACAGATAGGGTTCAAGGTGCAGCTTTGGGGTGCCCTGCGGCCTGGTTTATTAAAAGCAGTCAAAAACAAGTGCAAACTGAAGTAGCTTAATAAAGCAGCTGATGCTGATCAACGCTTATGTTATATAATAGATAGGGTGCAAGGTGCAGCTTTGGGGTGCCCTGCGGCCTGGTTTATTAAAAGCAGTCAAAAACAAGTGCAAACTGAAGTAGCTTAATAAAGCAGCTGATGCTGATCAACGCTTATGTTGTATAACAATAGGGTTAAAATAGCATGTGCCTTGGGATGCCCGTGTGGCCTGGTATATTTCAAGCTGAACAAAAAGTAACAATAATCCAAGTATGAGAAATGCTTGTGCTTAACAGATAGGGTTAAATAGCATGTGCCTTGGGATGCCCGTGTGGCCTGGTATATTTTAAGCTGAACAAAAAGTAACAATAATCCAAGTATAAGAAATGCTTGTGCTTAACAAATAGGGTTAAATAGCATGTGCCTTGGGATGCCCGTGTGGCCTGGTATATTTTAAGCTGAACAGAAACTTTTGACACTAATCCAAGTATGAGAAATGCTTTAGCTTAACATATAGGGTTAATTAGCATGTGCCTTGGGTTGCCCGTGTGGCCTGGTATATTTTAAGCTGAACAAAAAGTAACAATAATCCAAGTATGAGAAATGCTTGTGCTTAACAAATAGGGTTAAATAGCATGTGCCTTGGGATGCCAGTGTGGCGTAATGTATTTTAAGCTGAACAAAAAGTATTAACAATAATCCAAGTATGAGAAATGCTTTTGTTTAACAGATAGGGTTAAATAGCATGTGCCTTGGGATGCCAGTGTGGCGTAATGTATTTTAAGCTGAGCAGAAACTTTTAACACTAATCCAAGTATGAGAAATAATTTTGACCTTCTTTACAGCGCCATACTTTGAAAAAAATCCTTAATTTCATGCCGATCAATCCAAAGGTCAATGCCCCCAACAAAAATAGTGTTCGGCATAAGTTTTCCTTCTGGAAGGACGTAACCTTTAGTTTACACGGTTGTGGTAGGTTATATTACAAATTGGGATACCCCAGGCAGCAGTGTCATTGAAAGAGACAGATTGTAATGCAGACCATACGCAAGCAGAGAAACTCAGGCTGCAACAGGCCTCTTTAGTTTACATGGTTGGGGTAGGTTATCTTACAAATTGGGATACCCCACTGTATATGAAACCGAATATAATGCACACCCAAAAGTGGACAATCAGCCTCCAAGAGGCCTGCTTAGTTTAAATAAGAGAGCTGCTTAGCTTAAATAAGAGAGCTGCTTAGTGTAAATAAGAGGCCTGCTTAGTTTAAATAAGAGAGCTGCTTAGTGTAAATAAGAGAGGTAGGTTATGTTATGTTACAGAATGGGATACCCCCAAGCAGGCTTTAGAACAGTATATATGCACAGCAACAGTGGATAAGCAGGCTCCAAGAGGCCAAATTACTTTAAATAAGTGTGCAGCTTAGTGAAGATCAAGAGGGGTATGGTATGTTATAGAGTGGGATACCCCCAAGCAGGCTTTAGAACAGTATATATGCACAGCAACAGTGGATAAGCAGGCTCCAACAGGCCAAATTACTTTAAATAAGTGTGCAGCTTAGTGAGGATCAAGAGGGGTATGGTATGTTATAGAGTGGGATACCCCCAGGCAGGCTTTAGAACAGTATATATGCACAGCAACAGTGGATAATCAGGCTCCAACAGGCCAAATTACTTTAAATAGGTGTGCAGCTTGGTGAAGATCAAGAGGGGTATGGTATGTTATAGAGTGGGAAACCCCCAGGCAGGCTTTAGAACAGTATATATGCACAGCAACAGTGGATAAGCAGGCTCCAACAGGCCAAATTTCTTTAAATAAGTGTGCAGCTTAGTGAAGATCAAGAGGGGTATGGTATGTTATAGAGTGGGATACCCCCAAGCAGGCTTTAGAACAGTATATATGCACAGCAACAGTGGATAAGCAGCCTGCAACAGGCCAAATTTCTTTGAATAAGTGTGCAGCTTAGAGGAAATACAGAGGCTAATGGGATGTTACAGAATGGGATACCCCCACAGCAGACTTGAGATCAGTATATATGCACAGAAAAAGTGTCTAAGCAGGCTGCAACAGGCCAAATTACTTTAAATTAGTGTGCAGCTTAGAGGAAATACAGAGGCTAATGGGATGTTACAGAATGGGATACCCCCAAGCAGGCTTTAGAACAGTATATATGCACAGAACAAGTGTCTAAGCAGGCTGCAACAGGCCAAATTACTTTAAATAAGTGTGCAGCTTAGAGGAAATACAGAGGCTAATGGGATGTTACAAAATGGGATGCCCCCACAGCAGACCTGAGATCAGTATATATGCACAGTAAAAGTGTCTAAGCAGGCTGCAACAGGCCAAATTACTTTAAATAAGTGTGCAGCTTAGAGGAAATACAGAGGCTAATGGGATGTTACAGAATGGGATGCCCCCACAGCAGACCTGAGATCAGTATATATGCACAGAAAAAGTGTCTAAGCAGGCTGCAACAGGCCAAATTACTTTAAATAAGTGTGCAGCTTAGAGGAAATACAGAGGCTAATGGGATGTTACAAAATGGGATGCCCCCACAGCAGACCTGAGATCAGTATATATGAACAGAAAAAGTGTCTAAGCAGGCTGCAACAGGCCAAATTACTTTAAATAAGTGTGCAGCTTAGAGGAAATACAGAGGCTAATGGGATGTTACAGAATGGGATGCCCCCACAGCAGACCTGAGATCAGTATATATGCACAGAAAAAGTGTCTAAGCAGGCTGCAACAGGCCAAATTACTTTAAATAAGTGTGCAGCTTAGAGGAAATACAGAGGCTAATGGGATGTTACAGAATGGGATACCCCCACAGCAGACCTGAGATCAGTATATATGCACAGAAAAAGTGTCTAAGCAGGCTTCAACAGGCCAAATTACTTTAAATAAGTGTGCAGCTTAGAGGAAATACAGAGGCTAATGGGATGTTACAGAATGGGATGCCCCGACAGCAGACCTGAGATCAGTATATATGCACAGAAAAAGTGTCTAAGCAGGCTGCAACAGGCCAAATTACTTTAAATAAGTGTGCAGCTTAGAGGATATACAGAGGCTAATGGGATGTTACAGAATGGGATACCCCCACAGCAGACCTGAGATCAGTATATATGCACAGAAAAAGTGTCTAAGCAGGCTGCAACAGGCCAAATTACTTTAAATTAGTGTGCAGCTTAGAGGAAATACAGAGGCTAATGGGATGTTACAGGATGGGATGCCCCCACAGCAGACTTGAGATCAGTATATATGCACAGTAAAAGTGTCTAAGCAGGCTGCAACAGGCCAAATTACTTTAAATTAGTGTGCAGCTTAGAGGAAATACAGAGGCTAATGGGATGTTACAGAATGGCATGCCCCCACAGCAGACCTGAGATCAGTATATATGCACAGCAACAGTGGATAAGCAGGCTGCAACAGGCCAAATTACTTTAAATAAGTGTGCAGCTTAGAGGAAATACAGAGGCTAATGGGATGTTACAAAATGGGATGCCCCCACATCAGACCTGAGATCAGTATATATGCACAGTAAAAGTGTCTAAGCAGGCTGCAACAGGCCAAATTACTTTAAATTAGTGTGCAGCTTAGAGGAAATACAGAGGCTAATGGGATGTTACAAAATGGGATGCCCCCACAGCAGACCTGAGATCAGTATATATGCACAGTAAAAGTGTCTAAGCAGGCTGCAACAGGCCAAATTACTTTAAATAAGTGTGCAGCTTAGAGGAAATACAGAGGCTAATGGGATGTTACAGAATGGGATGCCCCCACAGCAGACTTGAGATCAGTATATATGCACAGTAAAAGTGTCTAAGCAGGCTGCAACAGGCCAAATTACTTTAAATAAGTGTGCAGCTTAGAGGAAATACAGAGGCTAATGGGATGTTACAGAATGGCATGCCCCCACAGCAGACTTGAGATCAGTATATATGCACAGCAACAGTGGATAAGCAGGCTGCAACAGACCAAATTACTTTAAATAAGTGTGCAGCTTAGAGGAAATACAGAGGCTAATGGGATGTTACAAAATGGGATGCCCCCACAGCAGACCTGAGATCAGTATATATGCACAGTAAAAAGTGTCTAAGCAGGCTGCAACAGGCCAAATTACTTTAAATAAGTGTGCAGCTTAGAGGAAATACAGAGGCTAATGAGATGTTACAGAATGGGATGCCCCCACAGCAGACTTGAGATCAGTATATATGCACAGTAAAAGTGTCTAAGCAGGCTGCAAGAGGCCAAATTACTTTAAATAAGTGTGCAGCTTAGAGGAAATACAGAGGCTAATGGGATGTTACAGAATGGGATACCCCCAAGCAGGCTTTAGAACAGTATATATGCACAGAAAAAGTGTCTAAGCAGGCTGCAACAGGCCAAATTACTTTAAATAAGTGTGCAGCTTAGAGGAAATACAGAGGCTAATGGGATGTTACAAAATGGGATGCCTCCACAGCAGACTTGAGATCAGTATATATACACAGTAAAAGTGTCTAAGCAGGCTGCAACAGGCCAAATTACTTTAAATTAGTGTGCAGCTTAGAGGAAATACAGAGGCTAATGGGATGTTACAGAATGGGATGCCCCCACAGCAGACTTGAGATCAGTATATATGCACAGTAAAAGTGTCTAAGCAGGCTGCAACAGGCCAAATTACTTTAAATAAGTGTGCAGCTTAGAGGAAATACAGAGGCTAATGGGATGTTACAAAATGGGATGCCCCCACAGCAGACTTGAGATCAGTACATATGCACAGCAAAAGTGTCTAAGCAGGCTGCAACAGGCCAAATTACTTTAAATAAGTGTGCAGCTTAGAGGAAATACAGAGGCTAACGAGATCTTACAAAATGGCAATGTTCCCACAGCAGACTTGAGATCAGTTCAGTATATATGCACATCAAAAGTGTATAAGCAGCCTGAAACAGCTAACAAAGCCAGTCAGCCAGACAGTAACACTCAGGCTGGATGAAAAAAAAAAAATCTCCCTGTCACTGCCTCCGATTTTTCCTACCTTTCCCTTCTTCTCACTGACTTCCTGCCTGTCTCCTGCCTGTCTACTGGCTGTCCCTGGCTGTCCCTGGCTCTCTAACTGTCTCTCCCTGAATACAGCAGTGTCCTGTCTCTCACGAATGTAATAGAGAAATGAACAAAAGCAAGATGGCCGCCGCCTTATATAGCGCTGTGACGTCACCGGGCTTGCTGGCTGCTGATAGGCTGCATGTGACTGCCCCAGCATGCACTGGAGAAGGGTAGATGTCTGGACATGTCCCGTCCGCCATTTTAGAATGCCTGTAATGTAAATGAATGGATGTTAAAGAAAAACTTTGAGCGATCGAAGCACGGGGAAATTCGGATTCGATCCGAATCGAATTTTTCATGAAGTTTGGATCGAATCCGGGTTCGTCCGGATCGATTCGCTCATCCCTAATCAGAAGGTTTATCTAGGGGGGTAGACAACCAAGACTGAGTCTCCGTAAACTAACTAGGCCGAAGGGAAAGGGAAGGGCCGGGTTGCCGGACATTGAGAATTACCATAGAGCTGCAGCATTGATCCGGATGGTGGATTGGTACCACGGGGAAGGGTCTAAGCAATAGGTTACAATTGAGCAAGATATACAGCCGGGAGTCTGACCTTTCTTCCCTGGGTAGACCCGAAATTACTCCCTAAAGACGGGTTGCCTTTTCTGATGGCCCAGCTCCTTCTGACATGGGAGGATTGTCTCAGGAATCTTAAAATTGTAACAAGACCGGGTCCATTGATGCCTCTGTTTGGCAATGGGGGTGCCAAGATTCCTGAGCTGGGAGGCGTCCTTACGACCTAAATTGAGGCATACGCTGATGGAGAAAGGCTTCCTACGGGGGAGAAGCTGGCGGCTCGGGGGGGAAGGGGGGGTCATGGCTGGCAGTGAGCCAATTGCGTAACTATCTGGGTTCCCCCGGGGGATCTTGGGGGGATAACGAGGGCTTGTACTCAGTTTGAAGACCTGTTGGAGGCAGCTTAACGACCTAAAGGGGTTATCTCACTTCTATACGGTATCATGATGGAGGAGAGGGAGCCTAGGAAGTTGGATGTGGGAGAGGGAGATCGGGAAGACTTTTGAAGAGGACTGGGAGAAGGCATTCTATCTCACTCATAAAATGGTGAAACCCTGTAAGGCTCAGGAAAAAAACTTTAAGCTAATTTCCAGGTCATACAGAAGCCCAGTCCGTGTCCACCAGATTTTCCCCATGGCCCCAGACATGTGTTGGAGTTGTAACAGGGCAAGGGGGACACTTCTACATGTTTGGTGGGAGTGCCCCAGTATAAACAGATTGTGGGAGAGGGTCCTACTATTGTATGGGGAGGCGTTTGGTACTGTGAGTCCAAACACTCCTGAGATAACATTGCTATCTATGCTCCCTGGAAGTAGGGAGGCAGGGAAGAAGAGGGTCCTGAGGCATTTCTTGGCAGCCGTGAGAATGGTGATCCCTAGGCACTGGAAGAGTGTGACATCTACCTCTTTACTAGAATGGTAAGAGGAGCTTAACAATATCATGAGGGTGGAGGAGCTAATGGAGGATCTGGGGGGGTAGAGTGAGAAGTTCATGCATACATGGGTTGCCTGGATAATGTTCAAGTACTCGGATGCTGGCCAAAAAAAAGATATTAGAACTACAGTAGGTGGTGCTGCAGAGGGGAGTAGGGTATGGGGATGGAGACTGGGAAGGGGTCTGGTAGGGGCGTGATCTCTATACCTGCTGGGTTTCTCCCGCTCCTTCGCATTTGGGTGCCCTGTTCTTGCTCCTTTTTTCCTCCCCCCCCCTCGTCTCCGGTCCTAGTGTTCCAGTGTTGGTGGGTGTAGATGTGTGTATGTCGGTGTCCTTCTTGTCGTGAGCTTGTCTGCTTTTCTGACCGAGTGCCGGGAGGTCTCGAGCATCGATAGATCCTTGAAGGGGAGCTGATTTACTGTATTAAATGTGGGGCTTACCTTGGGGCTCGGCTCTCTGTTTTGCTTTCCTTGTAGGGTATGTTGTGCCAGTGGGCGACCTTGCTCACCTTCCCGGGGTCGGGGTCAGGGGTAGTGGGCAATCCTGCAATATGATGGTCACTACAGGGATTGCTGGACTGGCAAGGGAAGGGAGGCGAGGATGGTGGAGAGGTGCGCCTTCCGGTGATACAGGTGGCTGCTGTGACTCTCTGGAGGGCTAGATATGACGTGTATTGTATTCTGTTTTGTGTCTAGTAATTCTTTTGTGATATTGTATCGTGCTTTAAAACTCAATAAAATAAGATTAAACATATATTTGACCACAAGATGGCTCCCCGTAAAGCACCAAATAACCTTTTACTTTGCCAAATGGGAACAAATGACTGACAGTCATGCACTATTTGCAATGGGAATTATGAATTAAAAGCAATTAAACCCAATAAAAACACTGCCCTGACAATACCAAATCAACCAGAGATATTGGATAGTATAGTTCAAATTACCTGGCTGGAAATTAACTTGTTGGAATATGGATTCTAAGAAGAGTTTTTATGGCCACTGAATCAACTTTAAATGCAAAATCTGGTAATATGCATCTGCACCGAACAGCACCAAAATGACACAACGCCTTTATTACAGCTCCGCAATGAAGCAGGGCATGACTAAATGTCCAGCCAGTTAATTCTCAATAATAAAATCTATACGTTACCAAGTATCCTGGGATATCAGCTTCCAATGCAATGCAGAGCTATGGAGATCTTTAGAGGATTTGAAGTGTCCCTTTGTGTTTCTTTGATGTTGTCATGTCGTTTTCTGTGTGATGTTCTCTTCACCGAACACGTGTTTAAACCCATTTCTTATCTGCCCTTTTCCTCCCATAAGAAATATGACGTCACTTGGGGGGGGGTGTTTGTGTAAATGAGGATCTAGTCATGCCTATTTTAACCACATGAGGGCAGTATAGGCAGTGTGGCATTCCCTCCTCTCATTCCCCATATAGGCAGTGTGGCATTCCCACCTCCCATTCCCCATATAGGCAGCATGGCATCCCCCCTCCCATTCCCCATATAGGCAGTGTGACATCCCCCCTCCCATTCCCTATATAGGCAGCGTGGCATTCCCTCCTCCCATTCCCCATATAGGCAGTGTGACATTCCCCCTCCCATTCCCCATATAGGCAGTGTGGCATTCCCTCCTCTCATTCCCCATATAGGCAGTGTGGCATTCCCACCTCCCAATCCCCATATAGGCAGTGTGGCATTCCCTCCTCTCATTCCCCATATAGGCAGTGTGGCATTCCCACCTCCCATTCCCCATATAGGCAGTGTGGCATGCCCCCTCCCATTCCCCATATAGGCAGCATGGCATCCCCCCTCCCATTCCCCATATAGGCAGTGTGGCATCCCCCCTCCCATTCCCCATATAGGCAGTGTGGCATCCCCCTTCCCATTCCCCATATAGGCAGTGTTGCATCCCCACAGAAGCAACAGTGGATAAGCAGGCTCCAACAGGCCAAATTACTTTAAATAAGTGTGCAGCTTAGTGAGGATCAAGAGGGGTATGGTATGTTATAGAGTGGGATACCCCCAGGCAGGCTTTAGAACAGTATATATGCACAGCAACAGTGGATAATCAGGCTCCAACAGGCCAAATTACTTTAAATAGGTGTGCAGCTTGGTGAAGATCAAGAAGGGTATGGTATGTTATAGAGTGGGAAACCCCCAGGCAGGCTTTAGAACAGTATATATGCACAGCAACAGTGGATAAGCAGGCTCCAACAGGCCAAATTTCTTTAAATAAGTGTGCAGCTTAGTGAAGATCAAGAGGGGTATGGTATGTTATAGAGTGGGATACCCCCAAGCAGGCTTTAGAACAGTATATATGCACAGCAACAGTGGATAAGCAGCCTGCAACAGGCCAAATTTCTTTGAATAAGTGTGCAGCTTAGAGGAAATACAGAGGCTAATGGGATGTTACAAAATGGGATGCCCCCACAGCAGACTTGAGATCAGTATATATGCACAGAAAAAGTGTCTAAGCAGGCTGCAACAGGTCAAATTACTTTAAATAAGTGTGCAGCTTAGAGGAAATACAGAGGCTAATGGGATGTTACAGAATGGGATACCCCCACAGCAGACTTGAGATCAGTATATATGCACAGAAAAAGTGTCTAAGCAGGCTGCAACAGGCCAAATTACTTTAAATTAGTGTGCAGCTTAGAGGAAATACAGAGGCTAATAGGATGTTACAGAATGGGATGCCCCCACAGCAGACTTGAGATCAGTATATATGCACAGTAAAAGTGTCTAAGCAGGCTGCAACAGGCCAAATTACTTTAAATTAGTGTGCAGCTTAGAGGAAATACAGAGGCTAATGGGATGTTACAGAATGGGATACCCCCAAGCAGGCTTTAGAACAGTATATATGCACAGAACAAGTGTCTAAGCAGGCTGCAACAGGCCAAATTACTTTAAATAAGTGTGCAGCTTAGAGGAAATACAGAGGCTAATGGGATGTTACAAAATGGGATGCCCCCACAGCAGACCTGAGATCAGTATATATGCACAGTAAAAGTGTCTAAGCAGGCTGCAACAGGCCAAATTACTTTAAATAAGTGTGCAGCTTAGAGGAAATACAGAGGCTAATGGGATGTTACAGAATGGGATGCCCCCACAGCAGACCTGAGATCAGTATATATGCACAGAAAAAGTGTCTAAGCAGGCTGCAACAGGCCAAATTACTTTAAATAAGTGTGCAGCTTAGAGGAAATACAGAGGCTAATGGGATGTTACAAAATGGGATGCCCCCACAGCAGACCTGAGATCAGTATATATGCACAGAAAAAGTGTCTAAGCAGGCTGCAACAGGCCAAATTACTTTAAATAAGTGTGCAGCTTAGAGGAAATACAGAGGCTAATGGGATGTTACAGAATGGGATGCCCCCACAGCAGACCTGAGATCAGTATATATGCACAGAAAAAGTGTCTAAGCAGGCTGCAACAGGCCAAATTACTTTAAATAAGTGTGCAGCTTAGAGGAAATACAGAGGCTAATGGGATGTTACAGAATGGGATACCCCCACAGCAGACCTGAGATCAGTATATATGCACAGAAAAAGTGTCTAAGCAGGCTTCAACAGGCCAAATTACTTTAAATAAGTGTGCAGCTTAGAGGAAATACAGAGGCTAATGGGATGTTACAGAATGGGATGCCCCGACAGCAGACCTGAGATCAGTATATATGCACAGAAAAAGTGTCTAAGCAGGCTGCAACAGGCCAAATTACTTTAAATAAGTGTGCAGCTTAGAGGATATACAGAGGCTAATGGGATGTTACAAAATGGGATACCCCCACAGCAGACCTGAGATCAGTATATATGCACAGAAAAAGTGTCTAAGCAGGCTGCAACAGGCCAAATTACTTTAAATTAGTGTGCAGCTTAGAGGAAATACAGAGGCTAATGGGATGTTACAGAATGGGATGCCCCCACAGCAGACTTGAGATCAGTATATATGCACAGTAAAAGTGTCTAAGCAGGCTGCAACAGGCCAAATTACTTTAAATTAGTGTGCAGCTTAGAGGAAATACAGAGGCTAATGGGATGTTACAGAATGGCATGCCCCCACAGCAGACCTGAGATCAGTATATATGCACAGCAACAGTGGATAAGCAGGCTGCAACAGGCCAAATTACTTTAAATAAGTGTGCAGCTTAGAGGAAATACAGAGGCTAATGGGATGTTACAAAATGGGATGCCCCCACAGCAGACCTGAGATCAGTATATATGCACAGTAAAAGTGTCTAAGCAGGCTGCAACAGGCCAAATTACTTTAAATTAGTGTGCAGCTTAGAGGAAATACAGAGGCTAATGGGATGTTACAAAATGGGATGCCCCCACAGCAGACCTGAGATCAGTATATATGCACAGTAAAAGTGTCTAAGCAGGCTGCAACAGGCCAAATTACTTTAAATAAGTGTGCAGCTTAGAGGAAATACAGAGGCTAATGGGATGTTACAAAATGGGATGCCCCCACAGCAGACTTGAGATCAGTATATATGCACAGTAAAAGTGTCTAAGCAGGCTGCAACAGGCCAAATTACTTTAAATAAGTGTGCAGCTTAGAGGAAATACAGAGGCTAATGGGATGTTACAGAATGGCATGCCCCCACAGCAGACTTGAGATCAGTATATATGCACAGCAACAGTGGATAAGCAGGCTGCAACAGGCCAAATTACTTTAAATAAGTGTGCAGCTTAGAGGAAATACAGAGGCTAATGGGATGTTACAAAATGGGATGCCCCCACAGCAGACCTGAGATCAGTATATATGCACAGTAAAAAGTGTCTAAGCAGGCTGCAACAGGCCAAATTACTTTAAATAAGTGTGCAGCTTAGAGGAAATACAGAGGCTAATGAGATGTTACAGAATGGGATGCCCCCACAGCAGACTTGAGATCAGTATATATGCACAGTAAAAGTGTCTAAGCAGGCTGCAACAGGCCAAATTACTTTAAATTAGTGTGCAGCTTAGAGGAAATACAGAGGCTAATGGGATGTTACAGAATGGGATGCCCCCACAGCAGACCTGAGATCAGTATATATGCACAGTAAAAGTGTCTAAGCAGGCTGCAACAGGCCAAATTACTTTAAATAAGTGTGCAGCTTAGAGGAAATACAGAGGCTAATGAGATGTTACAGAATGAGATGCCCCCACAGCAGACTTGAGATCAGTATATATGCACAGTAAAAGTGTCTAAGCAGGCTGCAAGAGGCCAAATTACTTTAAATAAGTGTGCAGCTTAGAGGAAATACAGAGGCTAATGGGATGTTACAGAATGGGATACCCCCAAGCAGGCTTTAGAACAGTATATATGCACAGAAAAAGTGTCTAAGCAGGCTGCAACAGGCCAAATTACTTTAAATAAGTGTGCAGCTTAGAGGAAATACAGAGGCTAATGGGATGTTACAAAATGGGATGCCTCCACAGCAGACTTGAGATCAGTATATATACACAGTAAAAGTGTCTAAGCAGGCTGCAACAGGCCAAATTACTTTAAATTAGTGTGCAGCTTAGAGGAAATACAGAGGCTAATGGGATGTTACAGAATGGGATGCCCCCACAGCAGACTTGAGATCAGTATATATGCACAGTAAAAGTGTCTAAGCAGGCTGCAACAGGCCAAATTACTTTAAATAAGTGTGCAGCTTAGAGGAAATACAGAGGCTAATGGAATGTTACAAAATGGGATGCCCCCACAGCAGACTTATGATCAGTATATATGCACAGAAAAAGTGTCTAAGCAGGCTGCAACAGGTCAAATTACTTTAAATAAGTGTGCAGCTTAGAGGAAATACAGAGGCTAATGGGATGTTACAGAATGGGATACCCCCACAGCAGACTTGAGATCAGTATATATGCACAGAAAAAGTGTCTAAGCAGGCTGCAACAGGCCAAATTACTTTAAATTAGTGTGCAGCTTAGAGGAAATACAGAGGCTAATAGGATGTTACAGAATGGGATGCCCCCACAGCAGACTTGAGATCAGTATATATGCACAGTAAAAGTGTCTAAGCAGGCTGCAACAGGCCAAATTACTTTAAATTAGTGTGCAGCTTAGAGGAAATACAGAGGCTAATGGGACGTTACAGAATGGGATACCCCCAAGCAGGCTTTAGAACAGTATATATGCACAGAACAAGTGTCTAAGCAGGCTGCAACAGGCCAAATTACTTTAAATAAGTGTGCAGCTTAGAGGAAATACAGAGGCTAATGGGATGTTACAAAATGGGATGCCCCCACAGCAGACCTGAGATCAGTATATATGCACAGTAAAAGTGTCTAAGCAGGCTGCAACAGGCCAAATTACTTTAAATAAGTGTGCAGCTTAGAGGAAATACAGAGGCTAATGGGATGTTACAGAATGGGATGCCCCCACAGCAGACCTGAGATCAGTATATATGCACAGAAAAAGTGTCTAAGCAGGCTGCAACAGGCCAAATTACTTTAAATAAGTGTGCAGCTTAGAGGAAATACAGAGGCTAATGGGATGTTACAAAATGGGATGCCCCCACAGCAGACCTGAGATCAGTATATATGCACAGAAAAAGTGTCTAAGCAGGCTGCAACAGGCCAAATTACTTTAAATAAGTGTGCAGCTTAGAGGAAATACAGAGGCTAATGGGATGTTACAGAATAGGATGCCCCCACAGCAGACCTGAGATCAGTATATATGCACAGAAAAAGTGTCTAAGCAGGCTGCAACAGGCCAAATTACTTTAAATAAGTGTGCAGCTTAGAGGAAATACAGAGGCTAATGGGATGTTACAGAATGGGATACCCCCACAGCAGACCTGAGATCAGTATATATGCACAGAAAAAGTGTCTAAGCAGGCTTCAACAGGCCAAATTACTTTAAATAAGTGTGCAGCTTAGAGGAAATACAGAGGCTAATGGGATGTTACAGAATGGGATGCCCCGACAGCAGACCTGAGATCAGTATATATGCACAGAAAAAGTGTCTAAGCAGGCTGCAACAGGCCAAATTACTTTAAATAAGTGTGCAGCTTAGAGGATATACAGAGGCTAATGGGATGTTACAAAATGGGATACCCCCACAGCAGACCTGAGATCAGTATATATGCACAGAAAAAGTGTCTAAGCAGGCTGCAACAGGCCAAATTACTTTAAATTAGTGTGCAGCTTAGAGGAAATACAGAGGCTAATGGGATGTTACAGAATGGGATGCCCCCACAGCAGACTTGAGATCAGTATATATGCACAGTAAAAGTGTCTAAGCAGGCTGCAACAGGCCAAATTACTTTAAATTAGTGTGCAGCTTAGAGGAAATACAGAGGCTAATGGGATGTTACAGAATGGCATGCCCCCACAGCAGACCTGAGATCAGTATATATGCACAGCAACAGTGGATAAGCAGGCTGCAGCAGGCCAAATTACTTTAAATAAGTGTGCAGCTTAGAGGAAATACAGAGGCTAATGGGATGTTACAAAATGGGATGCCCCCACAGCAGACCTGAGATCAGTATATATGCACAGAAAAAGTGTCTAAGCAGGCTGCAACAGGCCAAATTACTTTAAATAAGTGTGCAGCTTAGAGGAAATACAGAGGCTAATGGGATGTTACAGAATAGGATGCCCCCACAGCAGACCTGAGATCAGTATATATGCACAGAAAAAGTGTCTAAGCAGGCTGCAACAGGCCAAATTACTTTAAATAAGTGTGCAGCTTAGAGGAAATACAGAGGCTAATGGGATGTTACAGAATGGGATACCCCCACAGCAGACCTGAGATCAGTATATATGCACAGAAAAAGTGTCTAAGCAGGCTTCAACAGGCCAAATTACTTTAAATAAGTGTGCAGCTTAGAGGAAATACAGAGGCTAATGGGATGTTACAGAATGGGATGCCCCGACAGCAGACCTGAGATCAGTATATATGCACAGAAAAAGTGTCTAAGCAGGCTGCAACAGGCCAAATTACTTTAAATAAGTGTGCAGCTTAGAGGATATACAGAGGCTAATGGGATGTTACAAAATGGGATACCCCCACAGCAGACCTGAGATCAGTATATATGCACAGAAAAAGTGTCTAAGCAGGCTGCAACAGGCCAAATTACTTTAAATTAGTGTGCAGCTTAGAGGAAATACAGAGGCTAATGGGATGTTACAGAATGGGATGCCCCCACAGCAGACTTGAGATCAGTATATATGCACAGTAAAAGTGTCTAAGCAGGCTGCAACAGGCCAAATTACTTTAAATTAGTGTGCAGCTTAGAGGAAATACAGAGGCTAATGGGATGTTACAGAATGGCATGCCCCCACAGCAGACCTGAGATCAGTATATATGCACAGCAACAGTGGATAAGCAGGCTGCAACAGGCCAAATTACTTTAAATAAGTGTGCAGCTTAGAGGAAATACAGAGGCTAATGGGATGTTACAAAATGGGATGCCCCCACAGCAGACCTGAGATCAGTATATATGCACAGTAAAAGTGTCTAAGCAGGCTGCAACAGGCCAAATTACTTTAAATTAGTGTGCAGCTTAGAGGAAATACAGAGGCTAATGGGATGTTACAAAATGGGATGCCCCCACAGCAGACCTGAGATCAGTATATATGCACAGTAAAAGTGTCTAAGCAGGCTGCAACAGGCCAAATTACTTTAAATAAGTGTGCAGCTTAGAGGAAATACAGAGGCTAATGGGATGTTACAGAATGGCATGCCCCCACAGCAGACTTGAGATCAGTATATATGCACAGCAACAGTGGATAAGCAGGCTGCAACAGGCCAAATTACTTTAAATAAGTGTGCAGCTTAGAGGAAATACAGAGGCTAATGGGATGTTACAAAATGGGATGCCCCCACAGCAGACCTGAGATCAGTATATATGCACAGTAAAAAGTGTCTAAGCAGGCTGCAACAGGCCAAATTACTTTAAATAAGTGTGCAGCTTAGAGGAAATACAGAGGCTAATGAGATGTTACAGAATGGGATGCCCCCACAGCAGACTTGAGATCAGTATATATGCACAGTAAAAGTGTCTAAGCAGGCTGCAAGAGGCCAAATTACTTTAAATAAGTGTGCAGCTTAGAGGAAATACAGAGGCTAATGGGATGTTACAGAATGGGATACCCCCAAGCAGGCTTTAGAACAGTATATATGCACAGAAAAAGTGTCTAAGCAGGCTGCAACAGGCCAAATTACTTTAAATAAGTGTGCAGCTTAGAGGAAATACAGAGGCTAATGGGATGTTACAAAATGGGATGCCTCCACAGCAGACTTGAGATCAGTATATATACACAGTAAAAGTGTCTAAGCAGGCTGCAACAGGCCAAATTACTTTAAATTAGTGTGCAGCTTAGAGGAAATACAGAGGCTAATGGGATGTTACAGAATGGGATGCCCCCACAGCAGACTTGAGATCAGTATATATGCACAGTAAAAGTGTCTAAGCAGGCTGCAACAGGCCAAATTACTTTAAATAAGTGTGCAGCTTAGAGGAAATACAGAGGCTAATGAGATGTTACAAAATGGTAATGTTCCCACAGCAGACTTGAGATCAGTTCAGTATATATGCACATCAAAAGTGTATAAGCAGCCTGAAACAGCTAACAAAGCCAGTCAGCCAGACAGTAACACTCAGGCTGGATGAAAAAAAAAATCTCCCTGTCACTGCCTCCGATTTTTCCTACCTTTCCCTTCTTCTCACTGACTTCCTGCCTGTCTCCTGCCTGTCTCCTGCCTGTCTACTGGCTGTCCCTGGCTGTCCCTGGCTCTCTAACTGTCTCTCCCTGAATACAGCAGTGTCCTGTCTCTCACGAATGTAATAGAGAAATGAACAAAAGCAAGATGGCCGCCGCCTTATATAGCGCTGTGACGTCACCGGGCTTGCTGGCTGCTGATAGGCTGCATGTAACTGCCCCAGCATGCACTGGAGTGGGGTAGATGTCTGGACATGTCCCGTCCGCCATTTTAGAATGCCTGTAATGTAAATGAATGGAAGTTAAAGAAAAACTTCGAGCGATCGAAGCACGGGGAAATTCGGATTCGATCCAAATCGAATTTTTCATAAAGTTCGGATCGAATCCGGGTTCGTCCGGATCGCTTCGCTCATCCCTAATCAGAAGGTTTATCTAGGGGGGTAGTCAACCAAGACTGAGTCTCCGTAAACTAACTAGGCCGAAGGGAAAGGGAAGGGCCGGGTTGCCGGACATTGAGAATTACCATAGAGCTGCAGCATTGATCCGGATGGTGGATTGGTACCACGGGGAAGGGTCTAAGCAATAGGTTACAATTGAGCACGATATACAGGCGGGGAGTCTGACCTTTCTTCCCTGGGTAGACCCGAAATTACTCCCTAAAGACGGGTTGCCTTTTCTGATGGCCCAGCTCCTTCTGACATGGGAGGATTGTCTCAGGAATCTTAAAATTGTAACAAGACCGGGTCCATTGATGCCTCTGTTTGGCAATGGGGGTGCCAAGATTCCTGAGCTGGGAGGCGTCCTTACGACCTAAATTGAGGCATACGCTGATGGAGAAAGGCTTCCTACGGGGGAGAAGCTGGCGGCTCGGGGGGGAAGGGGGGGTCATGGCTGGCAGTGAGCCAATTGCGTAACTATCTGGGTTCCCCCGGGGGATCTTGGGGGGATAACGAGGGCTTGTACTCAGTTTGAAGACCTGTTGGAGGCAGCTTAACGACCTAAAGGGGTTATCTCACTTCTATACGGTATCATGATGGAGGAGAGGGAGCCTAGGAAGTTGGATGTGGGAGAGGGAGATCGGGAAGACTTTTGAAGAGGACTGGGAGAAGGCATTCTATCTCACTCATAAAATGGTGAAACCCTGTAAGGCTCAGGAAAAAAACTTTAAGCTAATTTCCAGGTCATACAGAAGCCCAGTCCGTGTCCACCAGATTTTCCCCATGGCCCCAGACATGTGTTGGAGTTGTAACAGGGCAAGGGGGACACTTCTACATGTTTGGTGGGAGTGCCCCAGTATAAACAGATTGTGGGAGAGGGTCCTACTATTGTATGGGGAGGCGTTTGGTACTGTGAGTCCAAACACTCCTGAGATAACATTGCTATCTATGCTCCCTGGAAGTAGGGAGGCAGGGAAGAAGGGGGTCCTGAGGCATTTCTTGGCAGCCGTGAGAATGGTGATCCCTAGGCACTGGAAGAGTGTGACATCTACCTCTTTACTAGAATGGTAAGAGGAGCTTAACAATATCATGAGGGTGGAGGAGCTAATGGAGGATCTGGGGGGGTAGAGTGAGAAGTTCATGCATACATGGGTTGCCTGGATAATGTTCAAGTACTCGGATGCTGGCCAAAAAAAAGATATTAGAACTACAGTAGGTGGTGCTGCAGAGGGGAGTAGGGTATGGGGATGGAGACTGGGAAGGGGTCTGGTAGGGGCGTGATCTCTATACCTGCTGGGTTTCTCCCGCTCCTTCGCATTTGGGTGCCCTGTTCTTGCTCTTTTTTTCCTCCCCCCCCCCTCGTCTCCGGTCCTAGTGTTCCAGTGTTGGTGGGTGTAGATGTGTGTATGTCGGTGTCCTTCTTGTCGTGAGCTTGTCTGCTTTTCTGACCGAGTGCCGGGAGGTCTCGAGCATCGATAGATCCTTGAAGGGGAGCTGATTTACTGTATTAAATGTGGGGCTTACCTTGGGGCTCGGCTCTCTGTTTTGCTTTCCTTGTAGGGTATGTTGTGCCGGTGGGCGACCTTGCTCACCTTCCCGGGGTCGGGGGCAGGGGTAGTGGGCGGTCCTGCAATATGATGGTCACTACAGGGATTGCTGGACTGGCAAGGGAAGGGAGGCGAGGATGGTGGAGAGGTGCGCCTTCCGGTGATACAGGTGGCTGCTGTGACTCTCTGGAGGGCTAGATATGACGTGTATTGTATTCTGTTTTGTGTCTAGTAATTCTTTTGTGATATTGTATCGTGCTTTAAAACTCAATAAAATAAGATTAAACATATATTTGACCACAAGATGGCTCCCCGTAAAGCACCAAATAACCTTTTACTTTGCCAAATGGGAACAAATGACTGACAGTCATGCACTATTTGCAATGGGAATTATGAATTAAAAGCAATTAAACCCAATAAAAACACTGCCCTGACAATACCAAATCAACCAGAGATATTGGATAGTATAGTTCAAATTACCTGGCTGGAAATTAACTTGTTGGAATATGGATTCTAAGAAGAGTTTTTATGGCCACTGAATCAACTTTAAATGCAAAATCTGGTAATATGCATCTGCACCGAACAGCACCAAAATGACACAACGCCTTTATTACAGCTCCGCAATGAAGCAGGGCATGACTAAATGTCCAGCCAGTTAATTCTCAATAATAAAATCTATACGTTACCAAGTATCCTGGGATATCAGCTTCCAATGCAATGCAGAGCTATGGAGATCTTTAGAGGATTTGAAGTGTCCCTTTGTGTTTCTTTGATGTTGTCATGTCGTTTTCTGTGTGATGTTCTCTTCACCGAACACGTGTTTAAACCCATTTCTTATCTGCCCTTTTCCTCCCATAAGAAATATGACGTCACTTGGGGGGGGGGGTGTTTGTGTAAATGAGGATCTAGTCATGCCTATTTTAACCACATGAGGGCAGTATAGGCAGTGTGGCATTCCCTCCTCTCATTCCCCATATAGGCAGTGTGGCATTCCCACCTCCCATTCCCCATATAGGCAGCATGGCATCCCCCCTCCCATTCCCCATATAGGCAGTGTGACATCCCCCCTCCCATTCCCTATATAGGCAGCGTGGCATTCCCTCCTCCCATTCCCCATATAGGCAGTGTGACATTCCCCCTCCCATTCCCCATATAGGCAGTGTGGCATTCCCTCCTCTCATTCCCCATATAGGCAGTGTGGCATTCCCACCTCCCAATCCCCATATAGGCAGTGTGGCATTCCCTCCTCTCATTCCCCATATAGGCAGTGTGGCATTCCCACCTCCCATTTCCCATATAGGCAGTGTGGCATGCCCCCTCCCATTCCCCATATAGGCAGCATGGCATCCCCCTCCCATTCCCCATATAGGCAGTGTGGCATCCCCCCTCCCATTCCCCATATAGGCAGTGTGGCATCCCCCTTCCCATTCCCCATATAGGCAGTGTTGCATCCCCCCAGAAGCAAAAAAAAAAGTAAAACTCACCTCTCCGCTGACACCGCTTTGCTGACAAGTGGCCGGCTCCGTGAATTGGGTGGGCGTGGCCTGCACCACATCGGCGTCGGCGCATGCCATGCCCACCTGCTCTATGGGCCGACGAGTAAGAAGCAGCGGCTGGCTCTGTCCCAGCTATCAATGTCTTTTCTGGCTGCAATAGCAGCAGGGACAGCAACAGCGCCCGCCGCTCCTCCTCCCTGCCTCTTCATGCCAGGGCACCACGAATACCCGGGTCAGGGCAGTGGGTGGGTGTGGCCTGCACCGACTCAGTGCAGGCCACGCCCACCTG
This sequence comes from Gastrophryne carolinensis, assembly GCA_027917425.1. Lineage (NCBI taxonomy): Eukaryota > Metazoa > Chordata > Amphibia > Anura > Microhylidae > Gastrophryne > Gastrophryne carolinensis. Next base: position 620,123,990 of record CM051235.1, read on the forward strand.
CTGCATGGACCCAGGTGCTCGCATGTGCCCCAGCCAGAAGAGGCAGCAGATGGAGGAGTGGCGGGCGCCGTCTCTGTCCCTGCCGCTGCTGTCGCTGCCGGAAAAGGCAGTGATAGCAGCGGCGGGGTCGGGGACCGAGCCCGTTGCTCCTCTGTCTTCTTCTAGCCTCCCACAGTGTGGCAGGCAGCATAGGAGCGCCGATAACAGGTGTTTTTTTTTTTTTTTTTTTGTCTTTTGTTTTTTTTTTAACATTCGCCCGATAGCACGGACAATATCTACAATTTATTTCTCAGTCATCTCAAATAGATGCCATGGGGACAATCGTTATGGCTAATATTTTAAAACAATTAAAATATCATAACATTCCTACAACCATTAAAACATCCTACTATATATACTTTATATCTTCTAATTATCCTAAGAAGATATAACATTCAAAGAAACTCAAAATACATATAATACATCCTACCAACATTATTTAAACCGATAAATCAGGCATTTAACATAATATCTATATATATTTTTGGTACATTCCTATATACCAGTTGTAAGTGTACATTAGTATAAGCCTTCTTTGCCGATTCCCACATTCCATTAGTAAGCTCGTTTCGGGGGAAAAACACATTTTTAAGCAAACTTGTTGTTTTGCCACAGCTCATAGTCCATAGTATTAATGTTGATTTAGGACAAACACGGCACGGCAGAAAACCTGAGAAGGTATACACCTAGGATCTTTTCAAACAATGGTGGCTTATTTGTAATCTATTCTCATACTGAGTTCTAGACATCTGGTCTGGACTCCCATTGTAAACCCCCTCCTAGCACAGACATCTAGTATGGAGCTTCTATTATAGTCAATGATCGAGCCCGTTGCTCCTCTGTCTTCTTCTAGCCTCCCACAGTGTGGCAGGCAGCATAGGAGCGCCGATAACAGGTGTTTTTTTTTTTTTTTTTTGTCTTTTGTTTTTTTTTTAACATTCGCCCGATAGCACGGACAATATCTACAATTTATTTCTCAGTCATCTCAAATAGATGCCATGGGGACAATCGTTATGGCTAATATTTTAAAACAATTAAAATATCATAACATTCCTACAACCATTAAAACATCCTACTATATATACTTTATATCTTCTAATTATCCTAAGAAGATATAACATTCAAAGAAACTCAAAATACATATAATACATCCTACCAACATTATTTAAACCGATAAATCAGGCATTTAACATAATATCTATATATATTTTTGGTACATTCCTATATACCAGTTGTAAGTGTACATTAGTATAAGCCTTCTTTGCCGATTCCCACATTCCATTAGTAAGCTCGTTTCGGGGGAAAAACACATTTTTAAGCAAACTTGTTGTTTTGCCACAGCTCATAGTCCATAGTATTAATGTTGATTTAGGACAAACACGGCACGGCAGAAAACCTGAGAAGGTATACACCTAGGATCTTTTCAAACAATGGTGGCTTATTTGTAATCTATTCTCATACTGAGTTCTAGACATCTGGTCTGGACTCCCATTGTAAACCCCCTCCTAGCACAGACATCTAGTATGGAGCTTCTATTATAGTCAATGATCTTGGTCAACAAGCTTTAGTATGCCTTTAAATTTAAACAAATTGTAAAAAGTTTGAACTCAGCATTACCAAACAGGTCTCACAAAAACAGGACAATTCTAGTTCAGAGCCCTGTGTAAAATCCTATTAAGCAGAATAAAATGATACATAGATTTTTACATTTCCATTAAAATTATGCCCGACATCCCCAACCCCATCCCTTGGTTGAACTTGATGGACACATGTCTATTTTCAACCATATTAAACACTATGGCCGCACCTAGGAGAAAATCAGTGAGGCAGTGTTAAGTGGATGCAGGAGCAAATGTAAGTGTGGCCAATGATTCAGAATCATGTGTGCAGATGGGACAAATGGGTTTGGGGAGGTTTTCTTGCAGCTGTGCGAGGCTGTTGTTCTTCAGTAAGTCATCTCTGCAGCTAGACACAGAATCCCTCTGTGAATGTTTCACTCTGCATTGTGATTGTTGTATCAAAGACTCAGTAAGTTAACAATGATAGAGATAACCAAGCTCAGGGCACCATATATTGGGATGGGAGGTAAAACCTTGGGATGGGTGATCTCTCCCTCCTGCTGAAACTGTAACAAACAACATCCATCATTCTAAAAAGCTGCCGGCTCACTGCTGAGAGTTCCATTGTGTTACATTATTTAAGCTAAATGGCAATTCGTTTATGTTACTAGTTTCTATCTATTGTAATCAGCTGTGATACTTTCTAAAGCAGCCATGAGCCTAATATTCCACATCCTGCTGTGGGATGGAAAAGACTCTGTAGAGATTGTCTCCTTTATATAGTGACTCTAGTTACTATACTGGCATAATGAGGAAAGTGCCCCCCCCCCCAGCGGTAACTAGCCCATACCTACCCCCCTGATGAATTCAGCCTTTTTGTCCTAATGACCTCCACATGTTACAAGTTACAGCTCCCCTAGTGGCCAAATTACATCACACAACAGACTGGTGATTAGTGATTACAATCTATATTCCATAAATGTAAATGTTACACATCATTCTACAACAAGAAATTGTATACTGATTATAAAGAATAAAAGTGCCCTGGACATAAAAATGTTAATACATCATTGTAGAAGACTGTTTGTATTGTTAAACTATTAAGTTGGAAGATTGTATGTGAATATTATGGAGGGTGTCAGTGTGATGTGTTGCTGATTTATATGTGACAGTGACAGCAGATCTCTGGTGGATCTCTTATCATCTCTCTGCAGGTTCCTGGACTGTGACCTGACCTCATCCTGCTGTGCTGATCTCTGCTCTGTCATCACCACAAACACATTTCTGACCTCACTGGACCTGACATTGAATCCTCTGCAGGACTCTGGGACAAAGCTTCTGTGTGAGGGGCTCAGACATCCAGGATGTGTCCTGCAGGAGCTGAGGTGAGAATAACACATCACATGTTACATATGTTTTATTATATATATATATATATATATGAGGATATTGATACATGTTGTGGTGTCACCATCTGGAGTAAAGCTTCTGTGTTACATCCAAGTACCGTGGCCTGCAAGACATGAGGTTGAAATCATATAAACATTTAATTCAAAGCTGAAATGTGGCTTAAAACAGACCTAAGTGAGTCTTACCCTGTGACCTCTGGCAGTGTTGCTGTGCTCCTGATTTGGGATGATGAACACTGCAGTAAGCCAATTGTTGAAGCTGCTTAGCCTCATCTGAATAAAAGCATTCCAAGCTGGGTGCCATTCAGTACTGGGTGCTGCACAAGGTGCCCCATAGACACAGGAGAAGCTATTGTATGAATACACAGCACACACACTAATGTTTGAATTTAAACAATAAATTCATATTCAAAAAGTTGTAAAAAACCCTCCAAGAATGTTTGGCCTCAGTCACATATGTATAATACAATGACAAGGAGACAGAATAAGTGACAGGAAGTTTCCCTGGCTGGACAGAAGCTCGGGATTGTGGGATTTGAGGAACAAATATCTGCATCATTCTATGCTCCTCCTCCTGTGTGTTAGTAGGTGTAGCCCCGCCCCAGTCACATGCTCAAAGCACAATTCCAGATCCCTGGTCCATATAGGATGCTGATGATTGGCCTGACACAATGGAGTAACAATTCTTTGCCTATAATATGATTTTAAGCATTCCAGGCACAGTCATTTCTCAATGCAGTGATTTCACCTTGTGCTCCGCCCATCTTATGTGTATGTTTGTTGTTATCCATTATTTCTTATTATGGTTTATTGATTACTATTGGCTTGTATACAATGTACATGTTTATTGTAACTTGGCACTATTGTTCCTTAAAGGAGCTCGATCACAAAACTGCCCAAAGCATTGCATGCTGGGAAAAATCATCTACACGCATCAGCAGAATTTCAGAACCCATACACTGTTATTGCAGCACAGTGTAGCTCCGGGGACTGTTAGAGTTGAGCAGTTCTCCCCTGTAAAAGCAGAATGATGCATTCAGAACCTGCCCCCCTGATTATCCTTCCTTCTAGTAACAGAAAGAAACAAGCATGGCTGGATGTGATGCTGGGTGTATAAGTCTCCCCTCCTCTTGCTATCCACCACATTTATGGGGGTTTCTCTATATACAAAGCCTTCAGCCAGACACTAGAACATTAGGAGGGAGGTGACATCACATAGTCTCCCATCACTGGGCAGCTTTGGAGGCTTCTGGGAGGTGTTTTCTATGGTCAGGTGATGAGGCTGATGCCCCCATTACATTTCAGATTGATAGTGAGGCCTGATCCTGAGCTTCTGTCCAGCCAGGGAAACTTCCTGTCACTTATTGGGTCTCCTTATCATTGACCAAAACACCAAACACAACTTATTCATACAATAGCTCCTCACATGCCACTCACTGACATCCCAAATGATTACTCACCCCTTCCATGCTCCCACTCCATGCACAGCACTATGCAGAGCCACCAGCTGCCCCCTATTGGTGGCTGCCAGTCATATGGTCAGTCTGCACACACACAGCTCTGCAGGAGAATTTCCAGGAAATTACAAGCGGATGCCGGGGGCTCAGGGGACACCATTGAGGCAATATGGCCGCACATGTTACAGATCAAACAGGAGAGGCTGCACCATACAATATCCAAGTAGCTGCCTATTTAAATATCCAAAGAGAATGAACATTGATCAACATCTGTTTTAAGTCACATGTGACATGTGTGGGGGCATCCCATGTGCTTAAGCCCCCCCCCCCCATGCATGCACCACCCCCCAGCCTGGGATTCTCTTACCTGCTTGCCGCTCCCTTCAGCAAAATCCAGCCCAGTGATTGGCCGCTGGTGGTCACATTGTGGGCAGATCTGTGTAAGTGACTCTGCTGCATGTAATTATGTGCAGATAGAGCAGGGCCATAGAGTCACAAACCTGGAGCAGGTGGACACTCTTATTTCATTCTGGCCCCAGGAACATGGTGCTGGCTGCTCAGTGGCCCTGCAGTGACAGCTACATAAAGAGCGCAGCACCTCGCTTGTTGGCACATGAAGGACAACTCGGGGCAAATATTCCATCTGCATGTATATACTTACCCCTCCCCCGATCCCTGTTACCTCCATTATAAGCTGTTCCTCTATGGAAGTTGTAGTTCTGCCCCACTCTCTGCTGTAATGGCTGCTGCCCTTCATCTGACAGGAAACTCATTCAGCCCTGGATGATCTGGTGACCCCGAGGACTTTGCTTTGCTCACCTATTGCTGAGGATTGGGCTGCTGAGCACTCACCTCAGAGAGCCATTGTAAGAGAAATGCTGCCCTTCCCCGGCATCCTAACTACTGTGCTAATTATAATAATCATTTATACAGCACATCCACCCTCACATGCCAACACTATACCAGTCTTTCTCCACTGGGCTGAGGTTTGCTGCTGTGTCTGAACCTCTGTATGCCAGGAAGGTGTGTGGGGTGTGTTACACAATGATGTCACTTGCTGTGTGTGAATTTCTAATGTACCTGGGCCTTTGCCTCCCTCCTCAGCTCCCTGGTCAGCTTCCTTCAACAGTTATGAGGACATATTTTCATCCTTTCATAGCACACAGTGTTTCCTGGGGTTCCTTTAACAAATACACAATACTAAACAATTATATATAGTGACCCTATACTGGCAGGGCCATATTTGGGGTTTATGCCGCCCTAGGCACTTTTAGTGCTCACCCCCCTATTTATCCTGATATGCATACTTACCTAAAAATACCCCCCCCCCCCCCCCATTCTGCACCTGCAGCCCTTTCCCTGGATAGATAATAAAGGCCTGGGCTTCTGCTGAGAAAAGTGCTTCAGGAATAAACCACACACAGGTATCTTTGGAAGATAAATACACAAATGTTTTTTTTAATCGGTTTTAGGAAGGTTCTAACTTGGTTGGTGTTGGCAGGATAATCATTAATCTGTAATAAAGTTTAAAAAAACTTTAAAAAGGAGCAAGAAAATGTGGAAAAGTGAAAAATGGGGAGATTTTAAATGAGACGGAGGGATGAAGAAATGAAGGTGATGAAGAGATGGTAAAAAGAAGGAAAGGCATAAAGAATGTGCAGAACAAAGAGAGAGCGAGAGGCGCCTGCTGAGCCAGCTAAGAGCTTTGTATGTGACTATTATCTCCTGGCACCTCCTGACACATCCCGTCCACCTAACCAACCTGATTGGCATCCGACGCTCATGTGGGGCCAGGGCCAGTTGGGGCCTATAGTTACCCAGGTCATAGAGAGGATGATCATCTACATCATAAAGAACAAAACCACAACTGCGGGTTCAGCACCCAGGTCTAAGTAACTACAAGGCCCAGCTGCCCCCAGGGCAACTACAAGGCCCAGCTGCCCCAGGCGGAGCAACTACAAGGCCCAGCTGCCCCAGGAGGAGCAACTACAAGGCCCAGCTGCCCCAGGAGGAGCAACTACAAGGCCCAGCTGCCCCAGGAGGAGCAACTACAAGGCCCAGCTGCCCCAGGAGGAACAACTTCAAGGCCCAGCTGCCCCCAGAGGAACAACAAGGCCCAACTGCCCCAAGAGGAACAACAAGGCCCAGCTGCCCCCAGAGGAACAACAAGGCCCAGCTGCCCCCGGAGCAACTACAAGGCCCAGCTACCCCTAGAGGAACTACTAGACCCAATTGCTTCCCCTCCCCAGCCCTGGGGAACTAACAGACCCTGCTGACTATGAAGGTACTACTATGCCTAGCTGCCCCAGGGTATCAAAGACCCAGCTTCTACTCCTCCCCAACCCTGGAGAAATACATGGCCCAGCTGCTCACCAGCTATAGGCTTTGGAGAACTGCAAGCTCCTGCTTGGCAGACGCCCCCTGTAACAAACAATCAGCAGGACCTACCTCAGTTTAGTGAGGACAGATGGAAGGACAGAGAGACGAGCGTCACGTGGAGACCGAGCTGATAATACAATTCTGTGATTACTCACCGGTAGAAATTTTTTTTATGGGTATCCAGCACGGGTTGCTTCATCTGTAATTCTTTACAGTCGACTGCAGAAGATTTGTGGCTCCTCCCGGCCCATAAAAGGGCAGGAATTACCCATAAACTCCAGTGTTGACAAGCAGTAATGCAAGAAGCCGGGAGGCAAAAAAAAACATGTTAATTTAAAAACAGCCCACTAAGAATGTAAAATCATGCACTTGGGTAGAAGGAACCCCTGCTCAGAGTACCGTATGGGCAGCACTGTGTTAGCCAGGACCTCGGAGGAGAGAGATTTAGGGGTACTGATTACTGATAGCTGCAAGATGAGTGGACAGTGTAGCCAGGCAGTGGGAAAAGCAAGCAGGATGCTTGGTTGCATAGTTTGAGGCATCACCAGTAGGAAGAGGGAGGTTGTGATGCCGCTGTATAGAGCCCTGGTGAGGCCACAGCTAGAATACTGTGTGCAGTTCTGGAGGCCTTACCAGCAAAACGACATTATTCAAATAGAACTTGTCCAAAGGCGGGCAACAAAAATGGTGGAAGGACTTAAACTTAAAACTCAGGAGAGACTTAAAGAACTTAATTTGTACAGTCTGGAGGAAAGAAGGGAGAGGGGGGACATGATTGAGAACTTTAAATATGTGAAAGGATTGAATAAGGTTCAGGAGGGAAGTGTTTTTAAGAAGAAACTTAATGATAGAACAAGGGGGCACAACCTGAAGCTAGTCGGGGGGAAGATCAGGAGCAATGTTAGAAAATATTATTTTACAGAAAAAGTAGTAGATGCTTGGAACAAACTTCCAGCAGAGGTAGTTGAAAAATCAACAGTCACTGAATTTAAACATGCCTGAGATAAGCACACATCTATCCTAAGATAAAGAGTACATACAGTATACACATAAGGGCAGACTAGATGGACCGTATGGTCCCCTTCTGCTGTCAACCTTCTATGTTTCTATGTTTCTAAGAACTCTCTCAAAAAAATCACCATAACAAGGCAAAAGAGGATAACAACAACAAGGGAGGGATGAAGCAACCCGTGCTGGATACCCATAAAAACAATTCTACAGGTGAGTAATCACAGAATTGTATTTTTCTTGGTATCCAGCACGGGTTGCTTCATCCGTAATTCTTTACATTTGGGACATCTAAAAGCAGTATCCAAGAAGAAGGGAGGGATCCCCAGTGACCAACAGCAGGTAGTTCAGGTCACTACCGCCTGAAGCACTTTGTGACCAAAAACAGCATCAGCTGAGGCCCTAACGTCAACCTTGTAAAACTTAGAAAAAGTATGAACTGAAGACCAAGTAGCGGCCTTACAAACCTATTCAACTGAGGCCTGGTGCTGAAAAACTCGAGAGGCACCAATAGCTCTAGTGGAATGAGCAGTAACACGGAAGGGGGGTTCTTTCCCCTTGGCAGAATACGCTTGCACGACCGCCTGTCTGATCCACTTGCTGATAGTGGATTTGGCTGGAGGCAAGCCCTTCCTAGGTCCACCAGGGAGAACAAATAGAGAGTCCGATTTCCTAAACGAAGAGTCCGTTCCTTAGAATTAGAAGGGGCAGGACACAAGGAAGTCAAGACAATGTCCTCATTGAGATGAAAGGAAGAGACAACCTTGGGCAAGAATTCCGGTCTGAGACGGAACACCACCTTATCCTGATGCCGCTCAAAATAAGGAGGCTTCATAGAAAGCGCCGCCAACTCAGAGACGCGACGCACCGAGGTGATAGCTACCAAAAAGTCCACCTTCAGAGTCAGAATGGACAGAGCCGCATCGCACAAGGGCTCAAAGGGGGGACCCTGGAGAGCAGAAAGCAACAAGTTCAAATCCCACACTGGTAGCAAGGGCTTACGCGGCGGACGTACATGAGTAAATCTTTGGAAAAAAAGTCTTGATAAGCCTATGATTGGCGAAGGATCTTTGGAAAATAATAGCCAAGGCCGAAACCTGTCCTTTGAGGGTACTCAGTTGTAAATCTGACTCTAGACCATGTTGTAGAAACTCCAAAATCCTGGAAATGTAAAAAGTACGACAAGGAAGAGACTTAGACTCACACCAGGCAATGTAAGCATGCCAGACCCTGTAATAAATCATAGAAGAGGATTTCTTCCGAGCCTGAATCATGGTACTGACGACTGAGGCCCGTAACCCTTTATCCACTCAGGATGGAGGTTTCAGCGGCCAAGCCGTCAAAGCCAGAGTTTGTAAATTGGGATGGCGCAGCTGTCCCTGAGTGAGGAGCCCTGGATCTTCGGGACTTACGAAGTGATCCACCGCCAACTGGACGATGTCCGCGAACCATACACTTCTCGGCCAATAGGGGGCCACCAGAATGGTTGGTACCCCCTCCTGGGCTATCTTGCGCAGCACACGACCCAGTAGAGGAAAGGGAGGAAAGTCATAGAGGAGTCGGAACTCCGTCCAAGGAAATGCCAGAGCGTCCGTAGTGAAGGCTAGAGGATCTCTTGACAGGGAGACGAACTTTGGAAGCTTGTGATTGTGACGGGATGCAAACAGGTCCACATCCGGCTGACCCCAGCGGCGACACATGGCGTGAAATATCTTGTTGCTGAAAGACCATTCCCCCAGACGACCCCCTGCTCAGGGAGTCCGCCTCCTGGTTCTCCACCCCTGGGATGTAAACCGCCGAGATGCAGGGAACATTCTCCTCCGCCCAAGACAAGATCAGGGACACTTCCTTGAGGGCTTGTTTGCTCCGAGTCCCACCCTGATGATTGATGTAGGCAACGGCCGTCTGATTGTCCGAGCGGACCTGGACCGCACGACCCCATAGGTGGTGAGTCAACTGAAAGAGAACCAACCTGATCGCTCTGAGCTCCAGGAGGTTGATAGGAGTAAGAGCCTCCTGAGGGCCCCACTGACCCTGAAACTTCAGCGATTACCAAAACCCCCCCAGCCGGACAGACTGGCGTCCCTGGTGACAATCTCCCAGCATAGAGGCAGAAAGGACCTGCCCACTAGAAGATTCCTTGAGTCCAGCCACCACAAGAGAGACTGTCTGGCCAGAGGAGACAGAACAAATTCCTGCTCTAGGGACTTCTGTGTCCGCTTCCAAACGGACAGAAGATTCAACTGAAGAGATCTCATGTGAAACTGGGCGAAGCAAACCGCCTTGAAACAAGACACCATGAGACCCACCAACTGCATCCCCAGCCGAATGGAGGGGTGAAGGCACAACAGCAGAGCCCGCGCCTGCATCTAAAGACCCACCACCTTCTGACTGGGGAGGAAAACCTTGACCTGGGAGGAGTCCAGCGTCATGCACAGGAAGGACCTCACCAAGGACGAAGTGATCGATAACTTGGGGTAATTGATCACCCAACCGAAGGCTTCGAGAGTGGACAATACCTTCTGAGTGTCGCTCTCGGCCCGTTGAAGAGATTGAGCAGCAATCAGCAAATCGTCCCGGTAAGGAAGAATGCGAATGCCCTGGCTCCTCAAGAGGGCCATGACACCCGCCAACACCTTGGTGAACACCCGAGGAGCCAATGAGATACCGAACGGCAAGGCCACAAATTGGTAGTGTTGATCCTCCAAGGCGAACCACAGGAACTTCTGATGTCCCCGGAAGATAGGAACGTGCAGATAGGCATCCTTGATGTCCACCGTTGTCATGAAATCGCCGGGCCGAAGGGAGCTCACCGCCGACCATAAGGTCTCCATGCGGAAGTGTTTGAATCTGACAAATCTGTTGAGACCCTTCAGGTCCAGGGTGGGTCTCAGGGAACAGTCCTTTTTGGGCACCGTGAAAAGATTGGAATAGAAACCCCGACCCCGCTCTAGAATAGGCACAGGACAAATCACACCGGACGATAGAAGCCGTTGGACAGCCAACCTCAGACCCTGCGCCGTCACTGGGTTTTGGGAGATCCGGGACCGAAGAAATCTCGGGGGCGGCCAAGCTGCCAGCTCTATCTTGTAGCCGGAGGACACCACCTCCTGAATCCACCGGTCTGAAACATATTGTCTCCAGACGTGAGCAAACAGCAGAAGCTGTCCCCCCACCCGGCAGGGTGAGGGCGCCTCCTCATGCCTTAGGGATCTTGGTGGGGGGCTTAGGCTTGAAACCCCAGGAGAGCCTGGGAAGACCGCGGGCCCTACCTCATCCCCAGGAGTCCCTGCGACCACCAGGGAAGGAAGAGCCACGTTCCCCATGGAAGGGGCAAAAGGAAGTAGACCCCTGAAAGGGCCGTGCTTGCTTCCGGTGCTGAGGGAGCCAGCCATCCTTGGCCAAGCGATCCAGCCGCTCCCCAAAGAGCCGGAGCCCCGTAAAGGGAAGTCCAGTGAGAGATTTTGTGGCGGCAGCATCGGCAGCCCACTGCCGCAGCCAAATAGACCGACAGAGAGCAACCAGCAGAGCTGAAGCCCTACCCCCGAGCCGGACGGCATCATCCATGGCGGAGAGCACAAAGTCAATAAAGTCAGCACAAGCCAAAAGTTCCTTATACTCGTCCGCGAGCCTGCGGGAACGAGTAGCCTCAACAAGATGCTTCACCTTCTTTTTAATGGCAATGGAGACAATGGCCGCGGCACACACAGGGCGCAGACCAGCCCCCACGAAGGTGAAAGCATGGCAAGCAAGTTGATCCATGCGCCATCCATCGGCATTATCACGCAAGGTAGTGGTGTCCGGAGATGGCATAACAGAAGTATTGGAGAGCCCCAGGATGGGAGAGTCCACCTCCGAGAAGGGATACCGTCTATTTAGCCCCTTGGGCACCGAGGGCAGCTTATTAGGCCTTTCCCATTCCTTAAACACCATTTTAGAGAAATGCCCCTGCTCCGGGAACACCAGGTGCTGCCTATCAGGCCAGAAAAGCTCCCCCTGTTTCCTTTTAGCCGCCTTGGGGGAAACAATATGTAAGGTCTCAAAGACCTCGGACAACAATCTGTCAATATCGTCGGGGAGCAACATATTCTTGTCCGAGGAAGATCCAGGGTCACTGTCAAAGTCACCCGGACGGTCCGCGGAAGAGTCAGAATCATGGAATAACTCACCCAGCCGCCAAGAGCCTCCTAAGCATCATCAACATCAGCAAAGGGAGAGTAGGCCGGTTCCAAATGCCGCTTCTTACTTGAAGCCTTACCGGTTGCCGGCCGGGCCAACTGACATTCAAGGCTGGCCACGTGTAATGCCAGGTCTGAATGGGACCCCCGGCTGACCTCCCTCTCACTGCGGGCTAAATGCAGACGCGGGGGCGTAGGCGAAGCCGCAGGTAAAATGGGACTGGGAAGTGGGACGCTAGGCCCATCCTGTTCCGCAATAACGCTCTGATCGCAGGGGACACAAACCGCACTGCGACCACTCAATGGGGACATACCACACACAAGACACAGCGGAGCCCGCCCCGAAGGGCCCCCGAGCTCGCTATCCTCAGAAGCCTCCATTATGGTGATTCAGAGGAAAAAAATATATATATATAGATATATATCTATACCCATGGGTAACCGGCGCTAAGCCTGACCCGGGGTCCCCCTACAATGTCCGTTAGGAGCAGGAGAGGAGAGTGGGGGGGGGATGACCGGGAGAAACCACAAGAAAAAAACAGAAGAGTCCCACCTGAAGACAAAAAAGTGGCCAGGATGAGCATCCCACAGCACATGCACACATGTATAGAAAGAAAGGGGACCGGACTCACGGACCAAGAAGAAGCCCCGAAGCTCGCCGCACTGGAGGACTCCCGGAACCAGCAGCAGCGCCACTAAAACCAGACCCCAGAAGCAGAGGAGGACCCTGCAGCAACAGGAGGGCCGGGGGAGCAGGCCCACACACACGATCACGCTGCCAATGGCGCCGGAGACGGCCGCTGCGAGAACATAGAGAGGCTGGCCCCGCCCCCCGGCAGCGCGCGATCCTCCGGGCGCCAGGAAGGGCAAAATGGCGCCCGGAGGAGACAGGGAAGGAGCCCCCTCCCCCCTCTGTCAGTCCACCCCCGCCATGGAGCGCACAGCTGTGCCCGCGGCAGCGATGAAAAGGACGGCGGCGGCCGCAGGAAGTCCCGTGCCCCCCCTCCCCGACCGCAGTGCAGAGAGCGGGAGCGGAGGAAGGGCGAGGGAGAAGGGAGGAGAGAGGGGCAATGGCACGGTCCACACAGAAAACACCACACATACCAAGAGGGGACCCAGGCAAATTGAGAAGGACATGTGGGAATGAAAATAAAACAGTAAAAAACATTCAATAAGTGGTTTCTCCCCCCCACATAGGCTCACCATTAGCCTAAAAACCGGCTACCCTTTAAGTACAGGGTCTGCGGCCCAGAGCATAGCTCTGTGAGCACCCAACCCCAGGTGCTCCCCTACCGTCACCTGAACCATCAGCCAGGGCTGTGAGGCAGAAAGGGTTTGGAACAGGTGGGAATAGGCCTGCAGGGCCGACGGGCTTGGGATGCCCCGCTCGCCTGCGAAAATCCAGAGAGAGTCATCTTCTGTTTTCGCAGTTAGGACTGCAGAGAAACACTGGAGTTTATAGGTAATCTTTATGGGCCGGGAGGAGCCACACGTCTTCTGCAGTCGACTGCGCCACCTGGTGGCGGATTACCCAAATGTAACGAATTACAGATGAAGCAACTAGAGATGAGCGAACTTTTGAAAAATTTGATTTGGCTGATATGCTGAATTTTCCGACAAAATTAGTTTCAACCCGAATTTATTCGCAACGAATCGCTATAAAAAATGGCTATTTCTGAGCTTCCTAGAGCCTCAATAGGGTTGTAAACCATTCTGCCTTGCTGTTACACACATAGGATGCATGCTGGGTTAGTAAAATAATACTGTAAATAATTATGACATGCAGATCAGAGGCATCGCTATTAGAATTGCAGAGCGGCACAATTGCAGAGAGTTGAGGTGGCATCACAATGAGGAGCCCCTATATTGCCTGAAAAACACACACTGGAGCTGGCAGCAGCAGGAGCCCAAATATTGGCTGAAAGACATCCTGGAGTTGGCAGCAGGAGCCCAAAAATTGGCCTGAAGACACACACTGGAGTTGGCAGAAGGAGCCCAAAAATTGGTGGAAAGAGACACTGGAGTTGGCAGCAGCAGCAGGAGCCCAAAAATAGCTTGAAAGAGACTACCTGGAGTTGCAAGCAGCAGCAGCAGCAGCAGCAAGAGCCCAAACATTGCTTGAAAGAGACACTGGAGTTGGCAGCAGGAGCAGCAGGAGCCCAAACATTGGCTCAAAGAGACACTGGAGTTGGCAGCAGCAGGAGGCCAAAAATTGGCTGAATGACACCCTGGAGTTGCAAGCAGCAGCAGCAGGAGCCCAAACATTGCTTGAAAGACACACTGGAGTTGGCAGCAGCAGCAGCAGGAGCCCAAATACTGCTTGAAAGAGACACTGCATTTGGCAGCAGGAGCCCAAAAATTGGCCGAATGACACCCTGGAGTTGGCAGCAGCAGCAGGAGCCCAAACATTGCTTGAAAGAGACACTGGAGTTGGCAGCAGGAGCCAAAACATTGGCTCAAAGAGACACTGGAGTTGGCAGCAGCAGCAGTAGGAGGACAAAAATTGGCTGAATGGCACCCTGGAGTTGCAAGCAGCAGCAGCAGGAGCCCAAACATTGCTTGAAAGAGATACTGAAGTTGGCAGCAGGAGCCCAAAAATTGGCCTGAAGACACACACTGGAGTTGGCAGAAGGAGCCCAAAAATTAGTCGAAAGAGACACTGGAGTTGCCAGCAGCAGCAGAAGCCCAAACATTGGTGGAAAGAGACACTGGAGTTGGCAGCAGCAGCAGCAGCAGCAGGAGCCCAAAAATTGCTTGAAAGAGACTACCTGGAGTTGCAAGCAGCAGCAGCAGCAGCAGGAGCCCGAACATTGCTTGAAAGAGACACTGGAGTTGGCAGCAGGAGCCCAAATATTGGCTCAAAGAGACACTGGAGTTGGCAGCAGCGGGAGGCCAAAAATTGGCTGAATGACACCCTGGAGTTGCAAGCAGCAGCAGCAGGAGCCCAAACATTGCTTGAAAGACACACTGGAGTTGGCAGCAGCAGCAGCAGGAGCCCAAATATTGCTTGAAAGAGACACTGCATTTGGCAGCAGGAGCCCAAAAATTGGACGAATGACACCCTGGAGTTGGCAGCAGCAGCAGGAGCCCAAACATTGCTTGAAAGAGACACTGGAGTTGGCAGCAGGAGCACAAAAATTGGCTTGAAGACACACACTGGAGTTGGCAGAAGGAGCCCAAAAATTAGTCGAAAGAGACACTGGAGTTGCCAGCAGCAGCAGAAGCCCAAACATTGGTGGAAAGAGACACTGGAGTTGGCAGCAGCAGCAGCAGCAGGAACCCAAAAATTGCTTGAAAGAGACTACCTGGAGTTGCAAGCAGCAGCAGCAGCAGGAGCCCAAACATTGCTTGAAAGAGACACTGGAGTTGGCAGCAGGAGCCCAAACATTGGCTCAAAGAGACACTGGAGTTGGCAGCAGCGGGAGGCCAAAAATTGGCTGAATGACACCCTGGAGTTGCAAGCAGCAGCAGCAGGAGCCCAAACATTGCTTGAAAGACACACTGGAGTTGGCAGCAGCAGCAGCAGCAGGAGCCCAAATATTGCTTGAAAGAGACACTGCATTTGGCAGCAGGAGCCCAAAAATTGGACGAATGAAACCCTGGAGTTGGCAGCAGCAGCAGGAGCCCAAACACTGCTTGAAAGAGACACTGGAGTTGGCAGTAGGAGCCAAAACATTGGCTCAAAGAGACACTGGAGTTGGCAGCAGCAGCAGCAGGAGGACAAAAATTGGCTGAATGGCACCCTGGAGTTGCAAGCAGCAGCAGCAAGAGCCCAAACATTGCTTGAAAGAGACACTGGAGTTGGCAGCAGGAGCCCAACAATTGGCCTAAAGACACACCCTGGAGTTGCAAGCAGCAGCAGGAGCCCAAACATTGCTTGAAAGAGACACTGGAGTTGGCAGCAGGAGCCCAAACATTGGCCTAAAGACACACCCTGGAGTTGCAAGCAGCAGCCCAAACATTGGAAAGAGACACTGGAGTTGGCAGCAGGAGCAGCAGGAGCCCAAACATTGATTGAAAGAGACACTGGATTTGGCAGCAGGAGCAGCAGGAGCCCAAACATTGCTTGAAAGAGGCACTGGAGTTGGCAGCAGGAGGCCAAAAATTGTACTTAAGACACACTAGAGTTGCAAGCAGCAGCAGGAGCCCAAACATTGCTTGAAAGAGACACTGGAGTTGGCAGCAGGAGCCCAAACATTGGCTGAATGACACCCTGGAGTTGCAAGCAGCAGCAGGAGCCCAAACATTGCTTGAAAGACACACTGGAGTTGGCAGCAGGAGCCCAAACATTGGCTCAAAGAGACACTGGAGTTGGCAGCAGCAGGAGCCCAAACATTGCTTGAAAGAGACACTGCATTTGGCAGCAGGAGCCCAAAAATTGGCCGAATGACACCTTAGAGTTGGCAGCAGCAGGAGCAGGAGCCCAAACATTGCTTGAAAGAGACACTGGAGTTGGCAGCAGGAGCAGCAGGAGCCCAAACATTGTTTGAAAGAGACACTGGAGTTGGCAGCAGGAGCAGCAGGAGCCCAAACATTGCTTGAAAGAGACACTGGAGTTGGCAGCAGTAGCCCAAAAATTGGACTAAAGAGACACTGGCGTTGCAAGCAGCAGGAGACCAAACATTGGCTGAATGACACCCTGGAGTTGCAAGCAGCAGCAGCAGCAGCAGCAGGAGCCCAAACATTGATTAAAAGAGACACTGAATTTGGCAGCAGGAGCAGCAGGAGCCCAAGCATTGCTTAAAAGAGACACTGGATTTGGCAGCAGGAGCCCAAAAATTGAATTAAAGACACACTGGAGTTGCAAGCAGCAGCAGCAGGAGCCCAAACATTGATTGAAAGAGACACTGGATTTGGCAGCAGGAGCAGCAGGAGCCCAAACATTGCTTAAAAGAGACACTGGATTTGGCAGCAGGAGCCCAAAAATTGGACTAAAGACACACTGGAGTTGCAAGCAGCAGCAGCAGGAGCCCAAACATTGCTTGAAAGAGACACTGGATTTGGCAGCAGGAGCCCAAACATTGGCTGAATGACACCCTGGAGTTGCAAGCAGCAGCAGCAGCAGCAGGAGCCCAAACATTGCTTGAAAGAGACACTGGAGTTGGCAGCAGGAGCACAAAAATTGGCTTGAAGACACACACTGGAGTTGGCAGAAGGAGCCCAAAAATTAGTCGAAAGAGACACTGGAGTTGCCAGCAGCAGCAGAAGCCCAAACATTGGTGGAAAGAGACACTGGAGTTGGCAGCAGCAGCAGCAGCAGGAACCCAAAAATTGCTTGAAAGAGACTACCTGGAGTTGCAAGCAGCAGCAGCAGCAGGAGCCCAAACATTGCTTGAAAGAGACACTGGAGTTGGCAGCAGGAGCCCAAACATTGGCTCAAAGAGACACTGGAGTTGGCAGCAGCGGGAGGCCAAAAATTGGCTGAATGACACCCTGGAGTTGCAAGCAGCAGCAGCAGGAGCCCAAACATTGCTTGAAAGACACACTGGAGTTGGCAGCAGCAGCAGCAGCAGGAGCCCAAATATTGCTTGAAAGAGACACTGCATTTGGCAGCAGGAGCCCAAAAATTGGACGAATGAAACCCTGGAGTTGGCAGCAGCAGCAGGAGCCCAAACATTGCTTGAAAGAGACACTGGAGTTGGCAGTAGGAGCCAAAACATTGGCTCAAAGAGACACTGGAGTTGGCAGCAGCAGCAGCAGGAGGACAAAAATTGGCTGAATGGCACCCTGGAGTTGCAAGCAGCAGCAGCAAGAGCCCAAACATTGCTTGAAAGAGACACTGGAGTTGGCAGCAGGAGCCCAACAATTGGCCTAAAGACACACCCTGGAGTTGCAAGCAGCAGCAGGAGCCCAAACATTGCTTGAAAGAGACACTGGAGTTGGCAGCAGGAGCCCAAACATTGGCCTAAAGACACACCCTGGAGTTGCAAGCAGCAGCCCAAACATTGGAAAGAGACACTGGAGTTGGCAGCAGGAGCAGCAGGAGCCCAAACATTGATTGAAAGAGACACTGGATTTGGCAGCAGGAGCAGCAGGAGCCCAAACATTGCTTGAAAGAGGCACTGGAGTTGGCAGCAGGAGGCCAAAAATTGTACTTAAGACACACTAGAGTTGCAAGCAGCAGCAGGAGCCCAAACATTGCTTGAAAGAGACACTGGAGTTGGCAGCAGGAGCCCAAACATTGGCTGAATGACACCCTGGAGTTGCAAGCAGCAGCAGGAGCCCAAACATTGCTTGAAAGACACACTGGAGTTGGCAGCAGGAGCCCAAACATTGGCTCAAAGAGACACTGGAGTTGGCAGCAGCAGGAGCCCAAACATTGCTTGAAAGAGACACTGCATTTGGCAGCAGGAGCCCAAAAATTGGCCGAATGACACCTTAGAGTTGGCAGCAGCAGGAGCAGGAGCCCAAACATTGCTTGAAAGAGACACTGGAGTTGGCAGCAGGAGCAGCAGGAGCCCAAACATTGTTTGAAAGAGACACTGGAGTTGGCAGCAGGAGCAGCAGGAGCCCAAACATTGCTTGAAAGAGACACTGGAGTTGGCAGCAGTAGCCCAAAAATTGGACTAAAGAGACACTGGCGTTGCAAGCAGCAGGAGACCAAACATTGGCTGAATGACACCCTGGAGTTGCAAGCAGCAGCAGCAGCAGCAGCAGGAGCCCAAACATTGATTAAAAGAGACACTGAATTTGGCAGCAGGAGCAGCAGGAGCCCAAGCATTGCTTAAAAGAGACACTGGATTTGGCAGCAGGAGCCCAAAAATTGAATTAAAGACACACTGGAGTTGCAAGCAGCAGCAGCAGGAGCCCAAACATTGATTGAAAGAGACACTGGATTTGGCAGCAGGAGCAGCAGGAGCCCAAACATTGCTTAAAAGAGACACTGGATTTGGCAGCAGGAGCCCAAAAATTGGACTAAAGACACACTGGAGTTGCAAGCAGCAGCAGCAGGAGCCCAAACATTGCTTGAAAGAGACACTGGATTTGGCAGCAGGAGCCCAAACATTGGCTGAATGACACCCTGGAGTTGCAAGCAGCAGCAGCAGCAGGAGCCCAAACATTGCTTGAAAGAGACACTGGAGTTGGCAGCAGGAGCCCAAACATTGCTTAAAAGAGACACTGGAGTTGGCAGCAGGAGCCCAAACATTGGCTGAATGACACCCTGGAGTTGCAAGCAGCAGCAGGAGCCCAAACATTGCTTGAAAGAGACACTGGAGTTGGCAGCAGGAGCCCAAACATTGGCTGAATGACACCCTGGAGTTGCAAGCAGCAGCAGGAGCCCAAACATTGCTTGAAAGAAACACTGGAGTTGGCAGCAGGAGCAGCAGGAGCCCAAACATTGCTTGAAAGAGACACTGCATTTGGCAGCAGGAGCCCAAAAATTGGCTGAATAACACCCTGGAGTTGGCAGCAGCAGGAGCCCAAACATTGCTTGAAAGAGACACTGGAGTTGGCAGCAGGAGCGAGGCCAAACATTGGCCTAAAGACACACCCTGGAGTTGCAAGCAGCAGCCCAAACATTGGAAAGAGACTCTGGAGTTGGCAGCAGGAGCAGCAGGAGCCCAAACATTGATTGAAAGAGACACTGGATTTGGCAGCAGGAGCAGCAGGAGCCCAAACATTGCTTGAAAGAGGCACTGGAGTTGGCAGCAGGAGGCCAAAAATTGTACTTAAGACACACTAGAGTTGCAAGCAGCAGCAGGAGCCCAAACATTGCTTGAAAGAGACACTGGAGTTGGCAGCAGGAGCCCAAACATTGGCTGAATGACACCCTGGAGTTGCAAGCAGCAGCAGCAAGAGCCCAAACATTGCTTGAAAGAGACACTGGAGTTGGCAGCAGGAGCCCAACAATTGGCCTAAAGACACACCCTGGAGTTGCAAGCAGCAGCAGGAGCCCAAACATTGCTTGAAAGAGACACTGGAGTTGGCAGCAGGAGCCCAAACATTGGCCTAAAGACACACCCTGGAGTTGCAAGCAGCAGCCCAAACATTGGAAAGAGACACTGGAGTTGGCAGCAGGAGCAGCAGGAGCCCAAACATTGATTGAAAGAGACACTGGATTTGGCAGCAGGAGCAGCAGGAGCCCAAACATTGCTTGAAAGAGGCACTGGAGTTGGCAGCAGGAGGCCAAAAATTGTACTTAAGACACACTAGAGTTGCAAGCAGCAGCAGGAGCCCAAACATTGCTTGAAAGAGACACTGGAGTTGGCAGCAGGAGCCCAAACATTGGCTGAATGACACCCTGGAGTTGCAAGCAGCAGCAGGAGCCCAAACATTGCTTGAAAGACACACTGGAGTTGGCAGCAGGAGCCCAAACATTGGCTCAAAGAGACACTGGAGTTGGCAGCAGCAGGAGCCCAAACATTGCTTGAAAGAGACACTGCATTTGGCAGCAGGAGCCCAAAAATTGGCCGAATGACACCTTAGAGTTGGCAGCAGCAGGAGCAGGAGCCCAAACATTGCTTGAAAGAGACACTGGAGTTGGCAGCAGGAGCAGCAGGAGCCCAAACATTGTTTGAAAGAGACACTGGAGTTGGCAGCAGGAGCAGCAGGAGCCCAAACATTGCTTGAAAGAGACACTGGAGTTGGCAGCAGTAGCCCAAAAATTGGACTAAAGAGACACTGGCGTTGCAAGCAGCAGGAGACCAAACATTGGCTGAATGACACCCTGGAGTTGCAAGCAGCAGCAGCAGCAGCAGGAGCCCAAACATTGATTAAAAGAGACACTGAATTTGGCAGCAGGAGCAGCAGGAGCCCAAGCATTGCTTAAAAGAGACACTGGATTTGGCAGCAGGAGCCCAAAAATTGAATTAAAGACACACTGGAGTTGCAAGCAGCAGCAGCAGGAGCCCAAACATTGATTGAAAGAGACACTGGATTTGGCAGCAGGAGCAGCAGGAGCCCAAACATTGCTTAAAAGAGACACTGGATTTGGCAGCAGGAGCCCAAAAATTGGACTAAAGACACACTGGAGTTGCAAGCAGCAGCAGCAGGAGCCCAAACATTGCTTGAAAGAGACACTGGATTTGGCAGCAGGAGCCCAAACATTGGCTGAATGACACCCTGGAGTTGCAAGCAGCAGCAGCAGCAGGAGCCCAAACATTGCTTGAAAGAGACACTGGAGTTGGCAGCAGGAGCCCAAACATTGCTTAAAAGAGACACTGGAGTTGGCAGCAGGAGCCCAAACATTGGCTGAATGACACCCTGGAGTTGCAAGCAGCAGCAGGAGCCCAAACATTGCTTGAAAGAGACACTGGAGTTGGCAGCAGGAGCCCAAACATTGGCTGAATGACACCCTGGAGTTGCAAGCAGCAGCAGGAGCCCAAACATTGCTTGAAAGAAACACTGGAGTTGGCAGCAGGAGCAGCAGGAGCCCAAACATTGCTTGAAAGAGACACTGCATTTGGCAGCAGGAGCCCAAAAATTGGCTGAATAACACCCTGGAGTTGGCAGCAGCAGGAGCCCAAACATTGCTTGAAAGAGACACTGGAGTTGGCAGCAGGAGCGAGGCCAAACATTGGCCTAAAGACACACCCTGGAGTTGCAAGCAGCAGCCCAAACATTGGAAAGAGACTCTGGAGTTGGCAGCAGGAGCAGCAGGAGCCCAAACATTGATTGAAAGAGACACTGGATTTGGCAGCAGGAGCAGCAGGAGCCCAAACATTGCTTGAAAGAGGCACTGGAGTTGGCAGCAGGAGGCCAAAAATTGTACTTAAGACACACTAGAGTTGCAAGCAGCAGCAGGAGCCCAAACATTGCTTGAAAGAGACACTGGAGTTGGCAGCAGGAGCCCAAACATTGGCTGAATGACACCCTGGAGTTGCAAGCAGCAGCAGCAGGAGCCCAAACATTGCTTGAAAGACACACTGGAGTTGGCAGCAGGAGCCCAAACATTGGCTCAAAGAGACACTGGAGTTGGCAGCAGCAGGAGCCCAAACATTGCTTGAAAGAGACACTGCATTTGGCAGCAGGAGCCCAAAAATTGGCCGAATGACACCTTAGAGTTGGCAGCAGCAGGAGCAGGAGCCCAAACATTGCTTGAAAGAGACACTGGAGTTGGCAGCAGGAGCCCAAACATTGTTTGAAAGAGACACTGGAGTTGGCAGCAGGAGCAGCAGGAGCCCAAACATTGCTTGAAAGAGACACTGGAGTTGCAAGCAGCAGGAGACCAAACATTGGCTGAATGACACCCTGGAGTTGCAAGCAGCAGCAGCAGCAGGAGCCCAAACATTGATTAAAAGAGACACTGAATTTGGCAGCAGGAGCAGCAGGAGCCCAAGCATTGCTTAAAAAAGACACTGGATTTGGCAGCAGGAGCCCAAAAATTGGACTAAAGACACACTGGAGTTGCAAGCAGCAGCAGGAGCCCAAACATTGCTTGAAAGAGACACTGGAGTTGGCAGCAGGAGCCCAAACATTGGCTGAATGACACCCTGGAGTTGCAAGCAGCAGCAGGATCCCAAACATTGCTTGAAAGACACACTGGAGTTGGCAGCAGGAGCCCAAACATTGGCTCAAAGAGACACTGGAGTTGGCAGCAGCA
Source organism: Gastrophryne carolinensis (assembly GCA_027917425.1). Lineage (NCBI taxonomy): Eukaryota > Metazoa > Chordata > Amphibia > Anura > Microhylidae > Gastrophryne > Gastrophryne carolinensis. The sequence goes on from CM051235.1 coordinate 620,146,562, forward strand.
GGAGCCCAAACATTGCTTGAAAGAGACACTGCATTTGGCAGCAGGAGCCCACAAATTGGCCGAATGACACCTTAGAGTTGGCAGCAGCAGGAGCAGGAGCCCAAACATTGCTTGAAAGAGACACTGGAGTTGGCAGCAGGAGCAGCAGGAGCCCAAACATTGTTTGAAAGAGACACTGGAGTTGGCAGCAGGAGCCCAAACATTGCTTGAAAGAGACACTGGAGTTGGCAGCAGGAGCCCAAAAATTGGACTAAAGAGACACTGGAGTTGCAAGCAGCAGGAGACCAAACATTGGCTGAATGACACCCTGGAGTTGCAAGCAGCAGCAGGAGCCCACACGTTGATTAAAAGAGACACTGGATTTGGCAGCAGGAGCAGCAGGAGCCCAAGCATTGCTTAAAAGAGACACTGGATTTGGCAGAAGGAGCCCAAAAATTGGACTAAAGACACACTGGAGTTGCAAGCAGCAGCAGCAGTAGCCCAAACATTGATTGAAAGAGACACTGGATTTGGCAGCAGGAGCAGCAGGAGCCCAAACATTGCTTGAAAGAGACACTGGATTTGGCAGCAGGAGCCCAAAAATTGGACTAAAGACACACTGGAGTTGCAAGCAGCAGCAGCAGGAGCCCAAACATTGCTTGAAAGAGACACTGGATTTGGCAGCAGGAGCCCAAACATTGGCTGAAAGGCACCCTGGAGTTGCAAGCAGCAGCAGCAGGAGCCCAAACATTGCTTGAAAGAGACACTGGAGTTGGCAGCAGGAGCCCAAACATTGCTTAAAAGAGACACTGGAGTTGGCAGCAGGAGCCCAAACATTGGCTGAATGACACCCTGGAGTTGCAAGCAGCAGCAGGAGCCCAAACATTGCTTGAAAGAGACACTGGAGTTGGCAGCAGGAGCCCAAACATTGGCTGAATGACACCCCGGAGTTGCAATCAGCAGCAGGAGCCCAAACATTGCTTGAAAGAAACACTGGAGTTGGCAGCAGGAGCAGCAGGAGCCCAAATATTGCTTGAAAGAGACACTGCATTTGGCAGCAGGAGCCCAAAAATTGGCTGAATGACACCCTGGAGTTGGCAGCAGCAGGAGCCCAAACATTGCTTGAAAGAGACACTGGAGTTGGCCGCAGGATCCCAAACATTGGCTCAAAGAGACACTGAAGTTGACAGCAGCAGCAGCAGGAGCCCAAAAATTGGCTGAAAGGCACACCCTGAAGTCAACAGGAGCCCAAAAATTGGCCTAAAGACATAAATATGTTTTGCACCATTTGGAAAGTGTAAAACGTGGCACCATGCTGAATCTAGTCGCATCAGCCATTGGTGGGTGGAAATCCTGGCTGATCCATCCCTGATTCAGTTTCACAAAGGTGAGTCTCTCTACATTTTTAGTTGACAGACGAGTTCTCCTCGCCGTAACCATGGCCCCCGCCGCACTAAACACCCGCTCAGATGGCACCCTACTTGCCGGGCAGGACAGCTTTTCCAGGGCAAACTCAGCTAGTTGCGGCCACAAATCAAGTTTGGGTGCCCAGAAGTCCAGCGGATCCTCAAGGTGTGTTGGCATGGTCATGTCAAGGTATGACAAGACCTGCTGGTTCAGGTCCTGCTCCAGGTCTTCCTGCTGCTCATGAGTAGCCTCACTATGCGGGTTTAGAAAGCTACTCATTAGCGACTGAAGACTGAGGCTGCTGCTGATGGAGCTGCTGCTGCTGCTGCCAACCCCCCCAGCAGCCATGGCAGTGGAAGGTGGGCGCAGAGATCCCCCCGAGTCAGCGCAGATAGGCATTGGCCAACTGACTACATAGAATGTCTTTGTATTAGGTCAGTTTGTCCTCCCTCCCGGCGGGTTTAAAACTGCCCCCATTTTGTGCCGGAAGCGAGGGTCCAATAAGGTGGAGAGCCAGAAGTCATCCCTCTGACAAATGGAAACAATTCTGGGGTCATTACGCAAGCACGTGAGCATGCTTCCTACCATTTGCGCAAGTGACTCGGAGGGACTAACTGTGTCCATCTCCACTGCATACTGCCACGGTGTGTCTGGGTCCTCTGTCTCGCCTTCCTCACAACCCTCTAGCTCCTCTGGCTGCTCCTGCTCCTCCTCTCCTGTCAGCTAAACCAGCCATTTCTTCAAGCCTAAACTGTGAATTGTGCAACTCCTCCTCCTCTTCCTCCTCCAGTTCAGCTCCAATGGGGTTCATGTGGCCGTAAGACGTAGACGGCATGTCTCCAGTGCCCTGACCAGCCATGGTTTCCAACATGTGCTGTAGTACATGAAGCAGTGGAATCACGTTGTTCATCCCGTAATCCTGGCGACTCACAAATAAAGTGGCTTCCTCAAAGGGCCTGAGCAAACGGCAGGTGTCACATATGAGTTGCCACTGGTTGACATACACAGGGGAGTCCGCCTATCCGCTTGGATCATCAAGAAATCCGTGATGGCTTTTCTCTGTTCGTATGCTGACTGCCAACCATACTGCTAACACCTTGCTGCCTGAGCTGCTGACTCCGGGGCAACCTGCGCCCCTCTTCTCCTGATGATGATGATGAAGCCCCTTCTGCACCCGGCTCCCAAGTGCGATCGGCTTCATCATCATCATCATCAAGTTGTGGCTGCACGTCACTGATGTTCTCGGTTTCCTCAACAGTGTCTGGTGCATGAGCTGGAACGCTCGCAACACCCTGCCACTCTCCACATCACTATTTGTCTGGCTAGTGAAAGAAGCCACCTCCATTTCTTGGCTGGGCAGTAGCTGCTGACTGTCCTCTATCTGATCGTCCTCCTCACTAAAAATTGGAGCTGAACCCAAAGCATAGGATACGTCGCTGGGGGAGGGAATGGCATAGGACAGAGGCAATGGGAGGATAGGGACTGCTCTCGGGGCATGCCAACTCAGGGTTGTGTCAGAGGAACCTGCCGACCTTAGACTGGGGGTGTCAGATGTAACTTGTGATGATGTGGATGACCGCGTTAACCAATCTACCACAGCAGATGCGTTACTGGAGGAGACACAACCAGTAGTAGATACTGGCAGATCAGGTCTCTCAACGCGACTCCTGCTGCCACTCGACCCTAGTCTGCTGTGACCTCTGCCTGCTGAATCTTGGCCTCTGCCACTACTCTGTGAACATCCAGGCACTTGTCTGCCTTACATTTTTATGTATTTGAAATGCGCAAAAGGCACTTTAAAAAATTTGTTTACTTTAAAAACCAGAAGCTAAATAAACTGAGGAAATGTTTCTCTGTAACAGATACTATGAAAATTGGCAATATAGGATGCCCTGTGGGCAGGGCTCTTTACAGTAGACACAGCAACAATTAAAACAGCAATATATTTATAAGAAATAACCCTTTAAAAGCTGCTTGTAACAGATAGGGTCAAAGGTGCAGGTTTGGGATACCCTGCGGCCTGGTGTTTTTACAGCACACACAAAAACAATTCAAACTGCGATATATTTATGAGAAATAGCCTTTAAAAGCTGCTTTAGTGTAACAGATAGGGTCAAATGTGCAGGTTTGGGATACCCTGCGGCCTGCTGTTTTTACAGCACACACAAAAACAATTCAAACTGCAATATATTTATGAGAAATAGCCTTTAAAAGCTGCTTTAGTGTAACAGATAGGGTCAAATGTGCAGGATTGGGATACCCTGCGGCCTGCTGTTTTTACAGCACACACAAAAACAATTCAAACTGAAATATATTTATGAGAAATAGCCTTTAAAAGCTGCTTTAGTGTAACAGATAGGGTCAAATGTGCAGGTTTGGGATACCCTGCGGCCTGGTGTTTTTACAGCACACACAAAAACAATTTAAACTGCGATATATTTATGAGAAATACCCTTTAAAAGCTGCTTTAGTGTAACAGATAGGGTCAAATGTGCAGGTCTGGGATACCCTGAGGTCTGGTGTTTTTACAGCACACACAAAAACAATTCAAACTGCAATATATTTATGAGAAATAGCCTTTAAAAGCTGCTTTAGTGTAACAGATAGGGTCAAATGTGCAGGGTTGGGATACCGTGCGGCCTGGTGTTTTTACAGCACACACAAAAACAATTCAAACTGCAACATATTAATGAGAAATACCCTTTACAAGCTGCTTTAGTGTAACAGATAGGATCAAATGTGCTGGTTTGGGATACCCTGAGGCCTGTTTTTTTTACAGCACACACAAAAACAATTCAAACTGCAATATATTTATGAGAAATAGCCTTTAAAAGCTGCTTTAGTGTAACAGATAGGGTCAAATGTGCAGGTTTGGGATACCCTGCGGCCTGGTGTTTTTACAGCACACACAAAAACAATTCAAACTGCGATATATTTATGAGAAATAGCCTTTAACAGCTGCTTTAGTGTAACAGATAGGGTCAAATGGACAGGTTTGTGATACCCTGAGGCCTGGTGTTTTTACAGCACACACAAAAACAATTCAAACTGCAATATATTTATGAGAAATAGCCTTTAAAAGCTGCTTTAGTGCAACAGATAGGGTCAAATGTGCTGGTTTGGGATACCCTGCGGCCTGCTGTTTTTACAGCACACACAAAAACAATTCAAACTGCAATATATTTATGAGAAATAGCCTTTAAAAGCTGCTTTAGTGTAACAGATAGGGTCAAATGTGCAGGTTTGGGATACGCTGAGGCCTGTTTTTTTTACAGCACACACAAAAACAATTCAAACTGCGATATATTTATGAAAAATAGCCTTTAAAAGCTGCTTTAGTGTTACAGATAGGGTCAAATGTGCAGGTCTGGGATACCCTGAGGCCTGGTGTTTTTACAGCACACACAAAAACAATTCAAACTGCAATATATTTATGAGAAATAGCCTTTAAAAGCTGCTTTAGTGCAACAGATAGGGTCAAATGTGCTGGTTTGGGATACCCTGAGGCCTGTTTTTTTACAGCACACACAAAAACAATTCAAACTGAAATATATTTATGAGAAATAGCCTTTAAAAGCTGCTTTAGTGTAACAGATAGGGTCAAATGTGCAGGTTTGGGATACCCTGCGGCCTGGTGTTTTTACAGCACACACAAAAACAATTTAAACTGCGATATTTTTATGAGAAATAGCCTTTAAAAGCTGCTTTAGTGTTACAGATAGGGTCAAATGTGCAGGTCTGGGATACCCTGAGGCCTGGTGTTTTTACAGCACACACAAAAACAATTCAAACTGCAATATATTTATGAGAAATAGCCTTTAAAAGCTGCTTTAGTGTAACAGATAGGGTCAAATGTGTAGGTTTGGGATACCCTGAGGCCTGCTGTTTTTACAGCACACACAAAAACAATTCAAACTGCAATATATTTATGAGAAATAGCCTTTAAAAGCTGCTTTAGTGTAACAGATAGGGTCAAATGTGCAGGTTTGGGATACCGTGCGGCCTGGTGTTTTTACAGCACACAAAAACAAATCAAACTGCAACATATTCATGAGAAATACCCTTTACTAGCTGCTTTAGTGTAACAGATAGGGTCAAACGTGCAGGTTTGGGATACCCTGCGGCCTGGTGTTTTTACAGCACAAACAAAAACAATTCAAACTGCAATATATTTATGAGAAATAGCCTTTACAAGCTGCTTTAGTGTAACAGATAGGGTCAAATGTGCAGGTTTGGGATACACTGAGGCCTGTTTTTTTACAGCACACACAAAAACAATTCAAACTGCGATATATTTATGAAAAATTGCCTTTAAAAGCTGCTTTAGTGTAACAGGGTCAAATGTGCTGATTTGGGATACCCTGAGGCCTGTTTTTTTACAGCACAACCAAAAACAATTCAAACTGCAATATATTTATGAGAAATAGCCTTTAAAAGCTGCTTTAGTGTAACAGATAGGGTCAAATGTGCAGGTCTGGGATACCCTGAGGCCTGGTGTTTTTACAGCACACACAAAAAAAATTGAAACTGCAATATATTTATGAGAAATAGCCTTTAAAAGCTGCTGTAGTGTAACAGATAGGATCAAATGTGCAGTTTTGGGATACTGTGCGGCCTGGTGTTTTTACAGCACACACAAAAACAATTCAAACTGCAACATATTAATGAGAAATACCCTTTATAAGCTGCTTTAGTGTAACAGATAGGGTCAAATGTGCTGGTTTGGGATACCCTGAGGCCTGTTTTTTTACAGCACACACAAAAACAATTCAAACTGCAATATATTTATGAGAAATAGCCTTTAAAAGCTGCTTTAGTGTAACAGATAGGGTCAAATGTGCTGGTTTGGGATACCCTGCGGCCTGCTGTTTTTACAACACACACAAAAACAATTCAAACTGCAATATATTTATGAGAAATAGCCTTTAAAAGCTGCTTTAGTGTAACAGATAGGGTCAAATGTGCAGGTTTGGGATACGCTGAGGCCTGTTTTTTTTACAGCACACACAAAAACAATTCAAACTGCGATATATTTATGAAAAATAGCCTTTAAAAGCTGCTTTAGTGTAACAGATAGGGTCAAATATGCAGGTTTGGGATACCCTGCGGCCTGGTGTTTTTACAGAACACACAAAAACAATTTAAACTGCGATATATTTATGAGAAATAGCCTTTAAAAGCTGCTTTAGTGTAACAGATAGGGTCAAATGTGCAGGTCTGGGATACCCTGAGGCCTGGTGTTTTTACAGTACACACAAAAACAATTCAAACTGCAACATATTAATGAGAAATAGCCTTTATAAGCCGCTTTAGTGTAACAGATAGGGTCAAATGTGCTGGTTTGGGATACCCTGCGGCCTGGTGTTTTTACAGCACACACAAAAACAATTCAAACTGCAATTTATTTATGAGAAATAGCCTTTAAAAGCTGCTTTAGTGTAACAGATAGGGTCAAATGTTCTGGTTTGGGATACCCTGCGGCCTGCTGTTTTTACAACACACACAAAAACAATTCAAACTGCAATATATTTATGAGAAATAGCCTTTAAAAGCTGCTTTAGTGTAACAGATAGGGTCAAATGTGCAGGTTTGGGATACACTGAGGCCTGTTTTTTTTACAGCACACACAAAAACAATTCAAACTGCGATATATTTATGAAAAATAGCCTTTAAAAGCTGCTTTAGTGTAACAGATAGGGTCAAATGTGCTGGTTTGGGATACCCTGAGGCCTGGTGTTTTTACAGCACACACAAAAGCAATTCAAACTGAAATATATTTATGAGAAATAGCCTTTAAAAGCTGCTTTAGTGTAACAGATAGGGTCAAATGTGCAGGTTTGGGATCCCCTGCGGCCTGGTGTTTTTACAGCACACACAAAAACAATTTAAACTGCAATATATTTATGAGAAATAGCCTTTAAAAGCTGCTTTAGTGTAACAGATAGGGTCAAATGTGCAGGTCTGGTATACCCTGAGGCCTGGTGTTTTTACAGCACACACAAAAACAATTCAAACTGCAATATATTTATGAGAAATAGCCTTTAAAAGCTGCTTTAGTGTAACAGATAGGGTCAAATGTGCAGGTTTGGGATACCCTGAGGCCTGGTGTTTTTACAGCACACACAAAAACAATTCAAACTGCAATATATTTATGAGAAATAGCCTTTAAAAGCTGCTTTAGTGTAACAGATAGGGTCAAATGTGCAGGTTTGGGATACCGTGCGGCCTGGTGTTTTTACAGCACACACAAAAACAATTCAAACTGCAACATATTCATGAGAAATGCCCTTTTACAAGCTGCTTTAGTGTAACAGGGTCAAACGTGCAGGTTTGGGATACCCTGCTGCCTGGTGTTTTTACAGCACAAACAAAAACAATTCAAACTGCAATATATTTATGAGAAATAGCCTTTACAAGCTGCTTTAGTGTAACAGGGTCAAATGTGCAGGTTTGGGATACCCTGCAGCCTGGTGTTTTTACAGCACATACAAAAACAATTCAAACTGCAATATATTTATGAGAAATAGCCTTTAAAAGCTGCTTTAGTGCAACAGATAGGGTCAAACATGCAGGTTTTGGATACCCTGCGGCCTGTTGTTTTTACAGCACACACAAAAACAATTCAAACTGCAACATATTAATGAGAAATACCCTTTATAAGCTGCTTTAGTGTAACAGATAGGGTCAAATGTGCTGGTTTGGGATACCCTGAGGCCTGTTTTTTTACAGCACACACAAAAACAATTCAAACTGCAATATATTTATGAGAAATAGCCTTTTAAAGCTGCTTTAGTGTAACAGATAGGGTCAAATGTGCTGGTTTGGGATACCCTGCAGCCTGCTGTTTTTACAACACACACAAAAACAATTCAAACTGCAATATATTTATGAGAAATAGCCTTTAAAAGCTGCTTTAGTGTAACAGATAGGGTCAAATGTGCAGGTTTGGGATACGCTGAGGCCTGTTTTTTTACAGCACACACAAAAACAATTCAAACTGCGATATATTTATGAAAAATAGCCTTTAAAAGCTGCTTTAGTGTAACAGATAGGGTCAAATGTGCTGGTTTGGGATACCCTGAGGCCTGTTTTTATTACAGCACACACAAAAACAATTCAAACTGAAATATATTTATGAGACATAGCCTTTAAAAGCTGCTTTAGTGTAACAGATAGGGTCAAATGTGCAGGTTTGGGATACCCTGTGGCGTGGTGTTTTTACAGCACACACAAAAACAATTCAAACTGCAATATATTTATGAGAAATAGCCTTTAAAAGCTGCTTTAGTGTAACAGGGTCAAATGTGCTGGTTTGGGATACCCTGAGGCCTGGTGTTTTTACAGCACACACAAAAACAATTCAAACTACAATATATTTATGAGAAATAGCCTTTAAAAGCTGCTTTAGTGTAACAGATAGGGTCAAGTGTGCAGGTTTGGGATACCCTGAGGCCTGGTGTTTTTACAGCACACACAAAAACAATTCAAACTGCAATATATTTATGAGAAATAGCCTTTAAAAGCTGCTTTTGTGTAACAGATAGGGCCAAATGTGCAGGTTTGGGAAACCTGAGGCCTGTTTTTTTACAGCACACACAAAAAAAATCAAACTGCATTATATTTATGAGAAATAGCCTTTAAAGGCTGCTTTAGTATAACAGATAAGCTCAAATGTACAGGTTTGGGATACCCTGAGGCCCGGTGTTTTTACAGCACACACAAAAACAATTCAAACTGCAATATATTTATGAGAAATAGCCTTTACAAGCTGCTTTAGTGTAACAGATAGGGTCAAATGTGCAGGTTTAGGATACCCTGCGGCGTGGTGTTTTTACAGCACACACAAAAACAATTCAAACTGCAATATATTTATGAGAAATAGCCTTTAAAAGCTGCTTTAGTGTAACAGGGTCAAATGTGCTGGTTTGGGATACCCTGCGGCGTGGTGTTTTTACAGCACACACAAAAACAATTCAAACTACAATATATTTATGAGAAATAGCCTTTAAAAGCTGCTTTAGTGTAACAGATAGGGTCAAGTGTGCAGGTTTGGGATACCCTGAGGCCTGGTGTTTTTACAGCACACACAAAAACAATTCAAACTGCAATATATTTATGAGAAATAGCCTTTAAAAGCTGCTTTTGTGTAACAGATAGGGCCAAATGTGCAGGTTTGGGAAACCTGAGGCCTGTTTTTTTACAGCATACACAAAAAAAATCAAACTGCATTATATTTATGAGAAATAGCCTTTAAAGGCTGCTTTAGTATAACAGATAAGCTCAAATGTACAGGTTTGGGATACCCTGAGGCCAGGTGTTTTTACAGCACACACAAAAACAATTCAAACTGCAATATATTTATGAGAAATAGCCTTTACAAGCTGCTTTAGTGTAACAGATAGGGTCAAATGTGCAGGTTTGGGATACCGTGCCGCCTGTTGTTTTTACAGCACACACAAAACAATTCAAACTGCAACATATTTATGAGAAATAGCCTTTAAAATCTGCTTTAGTGTAACAGATAGGGTCAAATGTGCAGGTTTGGGATACCCTGAGGCCTGGTGTTTTTACAGCACACACAAAAACAATTCAAACTGCAATATATTTATGAGAAATAGCTTTTAAAAGCTGCTTTAGTGTAATAGATAGGGTCAAATGTGCTGGTTTGGGATACCGTGCGGCCTGGTGTTTTTACAGCACACACAAAAACAATTCAAACTGCAACATATTTATGAGAAATAGCCTTTAAAAGCTGCTTTAGTGTAACAGATAGGGTTAAATGTGCTGGTTTGGGATACCCTGAGGCCTGGTGTTTTTACAGCACACACAAAAACAATTCAAACTGCAATATATTTATGAGAAATAGCCTTTACAAGCTGCTATAGTGTAACAGATAGGGTCAAATGTGCAGGTTTGGGATACCGTACGGCCTGGTGTTTTTACAGCCCACACAAAAACAATTCAAACTGCATTATATTTATGAGAAATAGCCTTTAAAGGCTGCTTTAGTATAACAGATAAGCTGAAATGTGCAGGTTTGGGATACCCTGAGGCCCGGTGTTTTTACAGCACACACAAAAACAATTCAAACTGCAATATATTTATGAGAAATAGCCTTTACAAGCTGCTTTAGTGTAACAGATAGGGTCAAATGTGCAGGTTTGGGATACCGTGCCGCCTGTTGTTTTTACAGCACACACAAAACAATTCAAACTGCAACATATTTATGAGAAATAGCCTTTAAAATCTGCTTTAGTGTAACAGATAGGGTCAAATGTGCAGGTTTGGGATACCCTGAGGCCTGGTGTTTTTACAGCACACACAAAAACAATTCAAACTGCAATATATTTATGAGAAATAGCCTTTAAAAGCTGCTTTAGTGTAATAGATAGGGTCAAATGTGCTGGTTTGGGATACCGTGCGGCCTGGTGTTTTTACAGCACACACAAAAACAATTCAAACTGCAACATATTTATGAGAAATAGCCTTTAAAAGCTGCTTTAGTGTAACAGATAGGGTTAAATGTGCTGGTTTGGGATACCCTGAGGCCTGGTGTTTTTACAGCACACACAAAAACAATTCAAACTGCAATATATTTATGAGAAATAGCCTTTACAAGCTGCTATAGTGTAACAGATAGGGTCAAATGTGCAGGTTTGGGATACCGTACGGCCTGGTGTTTTTACAGCCCACACAAAAACAATTCAAACTGCAATATATTTATGAGAAATAGCCTTTACAAGCTGCTTTAGTGTAACAGATAGGGTCAAATGTGCAGGTTTGGGATACCCTGAGGCCTGGTGCTTTTACAGCACACACAAAAACAATTCAAACTGCAATATATTTATGAGAAATAGCCTTTAAAAGCCGCTTTAGTGTAACAGATAGGGTCAAATGGACAGGTTTGGGATGCCCATGTGTGCTGGTGTTTTTACAGCACACACAAAAACAATTCAAACTGCAATATATTTATGAGAAATAGCCTTTAAAAGCTGCTTTAGTGTAACAGATAGGGTCAAATGTGCTGAAATGGGATGCCCATGTGGGCTGGGGTTTTTACAGCAGACACAAAAAAAATTAAAACTAAACGAGTTATAAGAAATGCTTGTGTGTAACAGATAGGGTTAAATATGCCACTGCCAAGATGGGATGCACAGTGGGCAGGAATTTTTACAGCACAAACAAAAGCAATTTAAAACTGATCTGGCAAATGAAGTGAAATGAAAATAAAAAAAAGTTTCCCTGTCACTTTCTGTGCTGTCCCTGCCTGGATCCTTCCTGGTTTTTCCCTATCTTTCCCTGGCTCTCCCTGGCTCTCTGTGGGTCTCCCTGCCTCTCCTTGCCTCTCTGTTAGTCTCTCCCTGTCTGTAGCAAGCTCCGTTCTGGCCGCAATACAACGCTGAAATGCGCACAAGCAAGATGGCCGCCGTTTATATAGCACTGTGACGTCACCAGGCTTCCTGGCTGCTGATAGGCTGCATGTGACCTTCCCATGATAACTTTCCTCAGGGGATATGTCCGGACATGTCCATCCACCATTTTACAATGGCTGTAATTGAAATAAATGGAGTTTAAAGGAAAACTTCGATCGATCGAATCGCGGGGAAATTCGGATTCGTTCAGAATCGAATTTTTCCTGAAATTCGGAAAGAATTCGGGTTCGTCCGGATCGATTCGCTCATCCCTAGAAGCAACCCGTGCTGGATACCAAGAAAAATATCCTTCCTGGCTAGGCTCTCTTCCTTGTAAGACTTAGGGCGCATCACTGCCTCCAGTGGTGAAAATACAAAACTGCAGCCTTTGTGAAATGTGACCAACCCAGCACCTTACCAGCCCTGTTCACATTCATTTTACAATTAAAAAATGTGCCCCCTAGTGGACATGCACCCCTAGGCATGTGCCTACAGGTACCTAATGGTAAATTCGACCCTGTATACTGGCATCATGGGGAATGTGCCCAAACCACCCCCCCCCCATCTCCTTATCCACATGACTTCCACATGGCTGCTGTGATGAAGTTACAGATCCCCCAATGCCCATCATTTACACTTTCCTACTTGTAGAATACTATACAGTATATATTATATACTATGCATACTTTATAGATGTTTAGATGTGTTTGTGATATACAGTATGTCCCATAGGGGAGCACCTTAGGGAACGTAGGAACTACTGGAGACCTTTTAAAAAAGAAGCAGCAACAATTAGGAAATATTTGCATGTTAGGGGCTACACAAAGAAAATCCTCAAACGCTCATACAAAAAAGTCCTTGCTATGGAAAGAAATTCATTAACCAAACCTCTTTGCATCATGACGTATTCAGGCCAACATAAAAAATAAGGAAATTAATGCAAAACCATTGGTATGTTTCAGGCGCAGACACAAAACTCAACCAAACTTTAGGACCTGAACCTATAATATTGCAGCACAAGGCACAATTAGGGTCAGGGTAACAGCCAGTCACTATGGGGGTCATGCTAAATATTTGCTGCAGCCAGTGTGACTTGCGATGTGCATTGCGGTCTGGATTGCAACCTGAACCCCGGGGAGAATTTTAGCTTTTAGACACAAAAATGGGCAAAAAATAAAAGGTATTTTATATCTTTTTCCCCAAAAATGATCTGTACATGTGATGGGGCATTTTTATAGCTTAGATATAATAATGAGGTCAGGAGATTTGTTTTTAAGTTTGGAAACAGAACCCTATGGGCTATGCAGAATACAATGGTGACATCTTTAGCACAGCCCATAAGCTGCTTTAAAAATATATCCTTACCTCACTGGGAAAATAATGGACATAAACTGCAAAAATGCCCCGTCACCAGTTCCTTTGATTTTTTTGGGAAAATGTAGGACAGGCTTTTTTGCACATTTTTGTGTCCGCACTAAAAATCTCCCTGGCATGCACACCACAATGCACACCGCAATACACACAGCAAGTCACACTGGCTCTACCACTAATTAGCATGACCCTCTGTGATCCATTTTCAAAAACCGGCTGCACCATTGTAGGAACATATAGCTGTCAATCAGTAAATACAAGTCAATGGGGTCGATTCAAAGAAACATGTAACAGCTTTGATTTTGGTGCCGATCATCCTATTTTTCCCGTACGCTCGTGTGTTTGTATGAACTTGCGAGTGATTCTATAAGCAAATACGTTTCTATCCTAAAATGTACGTCCGTTCGTATGGCAGTTCGGGAATCAGACCTATGTCAGTTTCCATCCTGAATTTTCCGTTTCATTTCTCAGGTTGCAACATTGGTTTTGCCCTTTTTCCTTTTTTGTCTGGACGTAAATCCTTCTGATCTTGTGGCTGCGCACTACAAACTTACCTCATTAAAGTGCATTCTAAATATTTGGTCTTTTATTTTTCTTTATTTCATTCATTTTGTAGTAACCAACCATTAATGAATGCATTTGCATAAGTAAATCTTACTTTGTTTAATTTTTAGTTAACTTGCATTTTTTACTTGTGGATTTAATTTCAATATTTTGGCTTTAAATGGTACAACTTAAAATTTTGGGTGTGATTACCCACACCCTCTACATACCGATTTGCTCTCAAAAATTAAAAAACACCCAGCAACTTCAGCATGTTATGAGCCTAGAAACAGCCAAGATGGCGGCTCAGGTATTCTCGGGCAGCCTGCAAACAGAAAGGGCCTTGTGACTGTGTTGCTCTGCATTCTTTGATTTCTGACATTTCCGTGCCCCCAGCTCTGCTGTGTCTGTGCAAAATACAGCAGTAACCCACATCCTGCACTTTATCCCTCTCTCCTCTCCTCAGTAAGTGTGATGCATCTGACCAAAGATGTGCTTAAATAATTAAACAAAGCAAAGGTAAACAACTACACCAATAAATGCAATCTAAAAATATTATTCTAGTACATTAATTTAAAAATAAATAACAAAGGACATAAGTTTCTTTAATTAACGCAAATATATTGCAAAATAAAGGTTTACATGCAAAGGACTAATTAAGGTCCACATTAAAATGCTTTTATAAGGCATACATGAATCAGGTATGCATTGCCATACAATTTATGGCCTCGGCCATGCTGATACATGCAGTTCATTGGAGCTCAAGACGCGCAGACTCCTCCACATAGCCAAAAAACCTGTTCAAGAACAGCAATCCGACTGCTAAAAGGTGTCGGCAGTGGCTTTCTTTTAAAACGTATTTAGAGGTTTGAAAACTGTTCTCTGAATCACACCTAAACACATCCGATTATCCTAAGTTTTACGTTTTGATCCTAAGTTTTAGGATTTGATCCTAAGTTTTACGTTTTGATCCTAAAATTTAGGAACGAACTTCCGATGATCGTAAGAGCATATACGCATTCGTACGTAGGCTCGTGCGAGTCGGAAATGGGCAAAAAAAACAGGAAAAAATGACTAACACCCACCCAAACTTACGATTCTTGATCCGAAATCAATTAACTTTTGCTCTTTGAATCGAGGGGAATGTCTGTTTATACAATGAGGGGGGGGGGGGCACAATTACCATGGGGCAAAACATTGAAACCACCAACATTTCGTAAATTGTAAATTCTACAACATTGTTAACCTGTTATTATGCAAATGTGGGGCATATGAAAAAAAGTTACGAAAAAGGAGGAGAATTTATGATAACACAAACCTGAGCCTAATGTTGTTAATCTTTCTTTGTATTGAATACAATTGATTTCCTATGTGTTTGATCTGCTATGTGTGGTGTATTGTTTGTGGGCAGCATTTGCTTCTAGGGAAGAGCGAATCGATCCGGACGAACCCGGATTCGATCCGAATTTCATGAAAAATTCGATTCGGATCGAATCCAAATTTCCCCGTGCTTCGATCGCTCGAAGTTTTCCTTTAACATCCATTCATTTACATTACAGGCATTGTCGGACGGGACATGTCCAGACATCTACCCCGCTCCAGTGCATACTGGGGCAGTCACATGCAGCCTATCAGCAGCCAGCAAGCCCGGTGACGTCACAGTGCTATTTAAGGCGGCGGACATCTTGCTTTTCCTCATTTCTCTATTGCATTTGTGAGAGACAGGACACTGCTGTATTCAGGGAGAGACAGTTAGAGAGCCAGGGACAGGCAGGAGACAGGCAGGAGACAGGCAGGAAGCAGGGAAAGTTAGGAAAAATCGGAGGCAGTGACAGGGAGTTTATTTTTTTTTTCATCCAGCCTGAGTGTTACTGGCTGGCTGACTGGCTTTGTTAGCTGTTTCAGGCTGCTTATCCACTTTTACTGTGCATATATACTGTTCTAAAGCCTGCTGTGGGGGCATCCCATTCTGTAACATACTATTAGCCTCTGTATTTACTCTAAGCTGCACACTTATTTAAAGTAATTTGGCCTGTTGGAGCCTGATTATCCACTTTTACTGTGCATATATACTGTTTTAAAGCCTGCTTGGGGGCATCCCATTCTGTAACATCACATTAGCCTCTGTATTTCCTGT
Organism: Gastrophryne carolinensis; assembly: GCA_027917425.1. Lineage (NCBI taxonomy): Eukaryota > Metazoa > Chordata > Amphibia > Anura > Microhylidae > Gastrophryne > Gastrophryne carolinensis. Next base: position 620,162,411 of record CM051235.1, read on the forward strand.
AAGCTGCACACTTATTTAAAGTAATTTGGCCTGTTGGAGCCTGCTTATCCACTGTTGCTGTGCATATATACTGATCTCAAGTCTGCTGTGGGGGCATCCCATTCTGTAACATCCCATTAGCCTCTGTATTTCCTCTAAGCTGCACACTTATTTGAAGTATTTTGGCCTGTTGGAGCCTGATTATCCGCTTTTACTGTGCATATATACTGTTCTAAAGCCTGCTTGGGGGCATCCCATTCTGTAACATCACATTAGCCTCTGTATTTCCCGTAAGCTGCACACTTATTAAAAGTAATTTGGCCTGTTGGAGCCCGCTTATCCACTGTTGCTGTGCATATATACTGATCTCAAGTCTGCTGTGGGGGCATCCCATTCTGTAACATACCATTAGCTTCTGTATTTACTCTAAGCTGCACACTTATTTAAAGTAATTTGGCCTGTTGGAGCCTGCTTATCCACTTTTACTGTGCATATATACTGTTCTAAAGCCTGCTGTGGGGGCATCCCATTCTGTAACATCACATTAGCCTCTGTATTTACTCTAAGCTGCACACTTATTTAAAGTAATTTGGCCTGTTGGAGCCTGCTTATCCACTTTTACTGTGCATATATGCTGTTCTAAAGCCTGCTTGGGTGCATCCCATTCTGTAACATCACATTAGCCTCTGTATTTCCTCTAAGCTGCACACTTATTTAAAGTAATTTGTCCTGTTGGAGCCTGCTTATCCACTGTTGCTGTGCACATATACTGTTCTAAAGCCTGCTTGGGGGCATCCCATTCTGTAACATCACAGTAGCCTCTGTATTTACTCTAAGCTGCACACTTATTTAAAGTGGACCAACACCCAGGGGGGATCGGCCCGGAAATCTATAAGATTCCCGGACCGATCAGATCCCTCCCCGCGGGGCATCCGAAATCGGGATGTCCCGCGGGGAGGAACCCCCCAGGAGGCCCACAATCCTCACCTTACCTGCGATCCAACGGCGCATGCGCGAGACGCGGCCGCGTCTCTCGCTTCCCTCTAGCAGGGCGCGCTCCCGCGCCGGCCGTTTTGTGAATGGCCGGCGCAGGAGCGCTCCCTGTTAGAGGGAAGCGAGAGACGCAGCCAATGACAGCGCTCTGGTATGCGCGTCCAAGCAGCTTTGGACGCGCATACCAGAGCTGCTCTGAGCGCTGTCATTGGCCAGACGAGGTCACGTGGGAGCGGGGAGAGGTGAGTTTTTGCGGCGATCGGGGGGGTTTCAGACAGCGGGGCACCCCCGATCGGGGTGCCCCACCTAAGTGGACCAACACCCAGGATAGTCAAAATCCTGGGTGTTGGTCCACTTTAAAGTAATTTGGCCTGTTGGAGCCTGCTTATCCACTTTTACTGTGCATATATACTGTTTTAAAGCCTGCTTGGGGGCATCCCATTCTGTAACATCACATTAGCCTCTGTATTTACTCTAAGCTGCACATTTATTTAAAGTAGTTTGGCCTGTTAGAGCCTGCTTATCCACTTTTACTGTGCATATATACTGTTCTAAAGCCTGCTTAGGTGCATCCCATTCTGTAACATCACATTAGCCTCTGTATTTCCTCTAAGCTGCACACTTATTTAAAGTAATTTGGCCTGTTGGAGCCTGCTTATCCACTGTTGCTGTGCACATATACTGTTCTAAAGCCTGCTGTGGGGGCATCCCATTCTGTAACATCACATTAGCCTCTGTATCTCCTGTAAGCTACACACTTATTTAAAGTAATTTGGCCTGTTGGAGCCTGCTTATCCACTTTTACTGTGCATATATACTGTTTTAAAGCCTACTTGGGGCATCCCATTCTGTAACATCACATTAGCCTCTGTATTTACTCTAAGCTGCACACTTATTTAAAGTAATTTGGCCTGTTGGAGCCTGCTTAAACACTTTTACTGTGCATATATACTGTTCTAAAGCCTGCTTGGGGGCATCCCATTCTGTAACATCACATGAACCTCTGTATTTACTCTAAGCTGCACACTTATTTAAAGTAATTTGGCCTGTTTGAGCCTGCTTATCCACTCTTGCTGTGCATATATACTGATCTCAAGTCTGCTGTGGGGGCATCCCATTCTGTAACATCACATTAGCCTCTGTATTTCCTCTAAGCTGCACACTTATTTAAAGTAATTTGGCCTGTTGGAGCCTGCTTATCCACTGTTGCTGTGCATATATACTGATCTCAAGTCTGCTGTGGGGGCATCCCATTCTGTAACATCACATTAGCCTCTGTATCTCCTCTAAGCTGCACACTTAATTAAAGTAATTTGGCCTGTTGGAGCCTGCTTATCCACTCTTGCTGTGCATATATACTGATCTCAAGTCTGCTGTGGGGGCATCCCATTCTGTAACATCCCATTAGCCTCTGTATTTACTCTAAGCTGCACACTTAATTAAAGTAATTTGGCCTGTTGGAGCCTGCTTATCCACTCTTGCTGTGCATATATACTGATCTCAAGTCTGCTGTGGGGGCATCCCATTCTGTAACATCCCATAAGCCTCTGTATTTACTCTAAGCTGCACACTTTATTAAAGTAATTTGGCCTTTTGGAGCCTGCTTATCCACTCTTGCTGTGCATATATACTGATCTCAAGTCTGCTGTGGGGGCATCCCATTCTGTAACATCCCATTAGCCTCTGTATATACTCTAAGCTGCACACTTAATTAAAGTAATTTGGTCTGTTGGAGCCTGCTTATCCACTGTTGCTGGGCATATATACTGATCTCAAGTCTGCTGTGGGGGCATCCCATTCTGTAACATCACATTAGCCTCTGTATCTCCTCTAAGCTGCACACTTAATTAAAGTAATTTGGCCTGTTGGAGCCTGCTTATCCACTGTTGCTGTGCATATATACTGATCTCAAGTCTGCTGTGGGGGCATCCCATTCTGTAACATCACATTAGCCTCTGTATCTCCTCTAAGCTGCACACTTAATTAAAGTAATTTGGCCTGTTGGAGCCTGCTTATCCACTCTTGCTGTGCATATATACTGATCTCAAGTCTGCTGTGGGGGCATCCCATTCTGTAACATCCCATTAGCCTCTGTATTTACTCTAAGCTGCACACTTAATTAAAGTAATTTGGCCTGTTGGAGCCTGCTTATCCACTGTTGCTGTGCATATATACTGATCTCAAGTCTGCTTTGGGGGCATCCCATTAGCCTCTGTATTTACTCTAAGCTGCACACTTAATTAAAGTAATTTGGCCTGTTGGAGCCTGTTTTTCCACTCTTGCTGTGCATATATACTGATCTCAAGTCTGCTGTGGGGGCATCCCTTTCTGTAACATCCCATTAGCCTCTGTATTTACTCTAAGCTGCACACTTAATTAAAGTAATTTGGCCTGTTGGAGCCTGCTTATCCTCTCTTGCTGTGCATATATACTGATCTCAAGTCAGCTGTGGGGGCATCCCATTTGTTTTTGCCTGCTTTTAATAAACCAGGCCGCAGGGCGCCCCAAAGCTGCACCTTGAACCCTATCTGTTTATACTAAATAAGCAAATACATAAAAATGTCAGGCAGACAAGTGCCAGGATGTTCAAAGAGGAGTGGCAGAAGCCAAGATTCAGCAGGCAGAGGTCGCAGCAGACTAGGGGTGAGTGGCAGCAGGAGTCACGGTGAGAGACCTGGTCTGCCAGTATCTGCTAGCGGTCGTGTCTCCACCAGTAACGCATCTGGCGTGGTAGATTGGTTAACGCGCTCATCAACAACATCATCACAAGTTACGTCTGAGACCCCCAGTCTAGGGTCGGTAGGTTCCTCTGACACAACCCTGAGTTGGCATGCCCCGAGAGCAGTCCCTGTCCTCCCATTGCCTCTGTCCTACGCCGTTCCCTCCCCCAGCGACGTATCCTATGCTTTGGGTTCAGCTCCACTCTTTAGTGAGGAGGACGATCAGATAGAGGACAGTCAGCAGCTACTGCCCAGCCAAGAAATGGAGGTGGCTTCTTTAGCTAGGCAGACAAATAGTGATGTGGACAGTGTCGTGGGTGCTGCGAGCGCTCCAGCTCCTGCGCCAGACACTGTTGACGAATCCACGAACATCAGTGACGTACAGCCACAACTCGGTGATAATGATGATGACGATGAAGCCGATCGCACTTGGGAGCCGGGTGATGAAGGGGCTTCATCGTCATCATCACGAGAAGAGGGGCGCAGGTTGCCCCGGAGTCAGCAGCTCAGGCAGCAAGGTAGCAGCATGGTTGGCAGGCAGCATGGGGGCACAATTGTAAAGCCTGGAGCCAAACGGGGCCGGGGCCGGGGTAGAGCACCTGCTGCGCGGCAGGCTACCTTATCGGGAGGTAGTGGGGCAGGGGTTCCTGGAGTTGGCAACAGCAGCAGCGAATCAGTGAGGCCTGTTGGTGGAAAAAGTAGCTACTCGGCAGTGTGGCAGTTTTTCCTGAAGCATCCGCAGGAGGGTAACATGGCCACATGCAAGATATGTAGGCAGAAGGTGAAGCCAGGGTCCAAATGTTGGCGCCACAGCCCTGCGTCAACATATGCAGCGTCACCATAAAGCGGCCTGGGAGAACCTAGGCTCCGGAGATGTGGGCCAGACTGCTTCCTCACCGAGTGGCACGCCGCTCCTAATTTCTGCCAGCCAAGGCTCCAGCACCTCAGCCGAAGGCAGCTGTGCATCATACCCATCCTCTGTCGCTCCTGCTCCTCCTCCTCCTCCTCCAAGTCATGCATCCCGCCAGCAATCCATCAGCGAAGCCATGTCCAAGAGACAGCAGTATGCGCCCACTCATCCCAGGGTGCAGAAGCTGAATGTGCTCCTGTCCAAGTTGCTGGTGCTGCAGTCGCTCCCTTTTCAGGTGGTGGAATCTGCACCTTTCAGAGAACTGATGGCTTGTGCCGAGCCGAGGTGGAGAGTCCCAAGCCGTCATTTCTTTGCCAAGAAGGCAGTACCAGCGCTGCACACTTTTGTTGAACAGAAGGTGGGTCAGTCCTTGAGCCTGTCGGTGTGTAGCAAAGTGCATGGCAGCGCCGACATCTGGAGCTGTAACTACGGTCAGCGACAGTACATGTCGTTTACGGCCCACTGGGTGAATGTGGTCCCTTTGCAGCAGCAACTTGGACAGGTCACGCCGCTTCGGCCTCCGCGCTCCCTGCCCATTGGGCCTGTGACACCGTGCGACTCGGCCTCCTCATCCTCCGCCATCTCCTCACCCTCCACTGTAGGCTCAAGTCTCAGTGCCCCTCCAGTCTACCATGTGTGCAGGGCACGGAGGTGTCACGCAGTGCTTCACATGGTTTGTCTTGGCGAACGGAGTCACACAGGGGAGGAACTGCTTAAGTGTATTCATCAGGAAATCCAAACATGGCTTACTCCAAGAAAACTTAAAATGGGAATCATGGTTACCGACAATGGGAAGAACATTTTGTCTGCGCTGCACCAAGGAAGCCTGACCCATGCCCCCTGCATGGCTCACGTCTTCAATCTGGTTGTCAAGCAGTTTCTGAAGTGTTCCCCCCATCTGCAAGACATCCTAACTACTTCAAGGAAACTTTGCATGCACTTCAGCCACTCATACACCGCCAAACACACCCTTCTTGAGCTACAGCGTCAGAATGGTATCCCCCAACATAGTCTGATTTGCGATGTTTCCACCCGTTGGAATTCCACCCTTCACATGTTGGACCGATTATATGAACAGAGAAAAGCCATCACGGATTTCCTGATGATCCAAGCAGATAGGGGGACTCCCCTGTGTAACTTCAATGTCAACCAGTGGCAGCTCATACGTGACACCTGCCGTTTGCTCAGGCCCTTTGAGGAAGCCACTTTATTTGTCAGTCGGCAGGATTACGGGATGAACGACGTGATTACACTGCTTCATGTACTACAGCACATGTTGGAAACCATGGCTGGTCAGGGCACTGGAGACATGGCGTTTACATCTTACGGCCACATGAACCCCGTTGGAGCTGAACTGGAGGAGGAGGAGGAAGAGGAGGAGGAGGAGTTGCCCAGTGAAACACAGTTTAGGCTTGGCGAAATGGCTGGTTTATCTAGTCACCGGACAGGAGAGGAGGAGCAGGAGCAGCCAGAGGAGCTAGAGGTTTTTGAGGAAGGCGAGACAGAGGACCCGGGCACACCGTGGCAGTATGCAGTGGAGATGGAGACAGGTAGTCCATCCGAGTCACTTGCGCAAATGGCAGGAAGCATGCTCACGTGCTTGCGTAGTGACCCCAGAATTGTTTCCATCTGTCGGCGGGATGACTTCTGGCTGTCCTCCTTATTGGACCCTCGCTTCCGGCACAAAATGGGGGCATTTTTTAAACCCACCGAGAGGGAGGACAAACTGAACTACTACAAAGACATTCTACGTAGGCAGTTGGCCGATGCCTATCTGCTCCATGGTCCATACTCTCGCAGGTCTGACTCGAGGGGACCTCTGCGCTCACCTTCCACTGCCATGGCCGCTGGGGAGGTTGGCAGGAGCAGCAGCAGCAGCTCCATCAGCAGCAGCCTCAGTCTTCAGTCGCTAATGAGTAGCTTTCTACACCCGCATAGTGAGGCTACTCATGAGCAGCAGGAAGACCTGGAGCAGGACCTCAACCAGCAGGTCATGTCATACTTTGACATGACCATGCCAACACACCTTGAGGATCCGCTGGACTTCTGGGCAGCCAAACTTGATTTGTGGCCGCAACTAGCAGAGTTTGCCCTGGAAAAGCTGTCCTGCCCAGCAAGTAGCGTGCCATCTGAGCGGGTGTTTAGTGCGGCGGGGGCCATAGTTACGGCGAGGAGAACTCGTCTGTCAACTAAAAATGTGGAGAGACTCACCTTTGTCAAAATGAATCAGGGATGGATCAGCCAGGATTTCCACCCACCAATGCCTGATGCATGCGACTAGATTCAGCATGGTGCCACGTTTTACACTTTCCAAATGGTGCAAAACATATTTATGTCTTTAGGCCAATTTTTGGGCTCCTGCTGATGCCAACTCCAGGGTGTGAATCATCCAATTTTTGGGCTCCTGAAGCCAACCCCAGTGTCTCTTTAAAGTAATGTTTGGGCTTCTGTTGCTGCTGCTGCTGCTGCTGCCAACTCCTGCCAACTCCAGGGTGTGATTCATCCAATTTTTGGGCTCCTGAAGCCAACCCCAGGGTCTCTTTAAAGTAATATTTGGGCTCCTGATGCTGCTGCTGCCAACTCCAGGGTGTGAATCATCCAATTTTTGGGCTCCTGAAGCCAACCCCAGTGTCTCTTTAAAGTAATATTTGGGCTCCTGCTGCTGCTGCTGCCAACTCCAGGGTGTGAATCATCCAATTTTTGGGCTCCTGAAGCCAACTCCAGTGTCTCTTTAAAGTAATGTTTGGGCTCCTGCTGCTGCTGCTGCCAACTCCAGGGTGTGATTCATCCAATTTTTGGGCTCATGAAGCCAAACCCAGTGTCTCTTTAAAGTAATGTTTGGGCTCCTGCTGCTGCCAACTCCAGGGTGTGAATCATCCAATTTTTGGGCTCCTGAAGCCAACTCCAGTGTCTCTTTAAAGTAATGTTTGGGCTCCTGCTGCTGCCAACTCCAGGGTGTGAATCATCCAATTTTTGGGCTCCTGAAGCCAACTCCAGTGTCTCTTTAAAGTAATATTTGGGCTCCTGCTGCTGCTGCTGCCAACTCCAGGGTGTGAATCATCCAATTTTTGGGCTCCTGAAGCCAACTCCAGTGTCTCTTTAAAGTAATATTTGGGCTCCTGCTGCTGCTGCTGCCAACTCCAGGGTGTGATTCATCCAATTTTTGGGCTCCTGAAGCCAACTCCAGTGTCTCTTTAAAGTAATGTTCGGGCTCCTGCTGCTGCTGCTGCTGCTGCTGCCAACTCCAGGGTGTGATTCATCCAATTTTTGGGCTCCTGAAGCCAACCCCAGGGTCTCTTTAAAGTAATGTTTGGGCTCCTGCTGCTGCTGCTGCTGCCAACTCCAGGGTGTGATTCATCCAATTTTTGGGCTCCTGAAGCCAACCCCAGGGTCTCTTTAAAGTAATGTTTGGGCTCCTGCTGCTGCTGCTGCTGCCAACTCCAGGGTGTGATTAATCCAATTTTTGGGCTCCTGAAGCCAACTCCAGTGTCTCTTTAAAGTAATATTTGGGCTCCTGCTGCTGCTGCTGCCAACTCCAGGGTGTGAATCATCCAATTTTTGGGCTCCTGAAGCCAACTCCAGTGTCTCTTTAAAGAAATATTTGGCCTCCTGCTGCTGCTGCCAACTCCAGGGTGTGATTCATCCAATTTTTGGGCTCCTGAAGCCAACCCCAGGGTCTCTTTAAAGTAATGTTTGGGCTCCTGCTGCTGCTGCCAACTCCAGGGTGTGATTCATCCAATTTTTGGGCTCCTGAAGCCAACCCCAGGGTCTCTTTAAAGTAATGCTTGGGCTCCTGCTGCTGCTGCTGCTGCCAACTCCAGGGTGTGATTCATCCAATTTTGGGCTCCTGAAGCCAACCCCAGGGTCTCTTTAAAGTAATATTTGGGCTCCTGCTGCTGCCAACTCCAGGGTGTGATTCATCCAATTTTTGGGCTACTGAAGCCAACCCCAGTGTCTCTTTAAAGTAATGTTTTGGCTCCTGCTGCTGCTGCTGCCAACTCCAGGGTGTGATTCATCCAATTTTTGGGCCCCTGTAGCCAACCCCAGGGTCTCTTTATAGTAATATTTGGGCTCCTGCTGCTGCTGCTGCTGCCAACTCCAGGGTGTGAATCATCCAATTTTTGGGCTCCTGAAGCCAACCCCAGGGTCTCCTTAAAGTAATGTTTGGGCTCCTGCTGCTGCTGCCAACTCCAGGGTGTGATTCATCCAATTTTTGGGCTCCTGAAGCCAACCTCAGGGTCTCTTTAAAGTAATGTTTGGGCTCCTGCTGCTGCTGCTGCCAACTCCAGGGTGTGATTCATCCAATTTTTGGGCTCTTGAAGCCAACCCCAGGGTCTCTTTAAAGTAATATTTGGGCTCCTGCTGCTGCCAACTCCAGGGTGTGATTCATCCAATTTTTGGGCTACTGAAGCCAACCCCAGTGTCTCTTTAAAGTAATGTTTTGGCTCCTGCTGCTGCTGCTGCCAACTCCAGGGTGTGATTCATCCAATTTTTGGGCTCCTGAAGCCAACCCCAGGGTCTCATTAAAGCAATATTTGGGCTCCTGCTGCTGCTGCTGCTGCCAACTCCAGGGTGTGAATCATCCAATTTTTGGGCTCCTGAAGCCAACTCCAGTGTCTCTTTAAAGTAATGTTTGGGCTCCTGTTGCTGCTGCTACTGCTGCCAACTCCTGCCAACTCCAGGGTGTGATTCATCCAATTTTTGGGCTCCTGAAGCCAACCCCAGAGTCTCTTTAAAGTAATATTTGGGCTCCTGCTGCTGCCAACTCCAGGGTGTGATTAATCCAATTTTTGGGCTCCTGAAGCCAACTCCAGTGTCTCTTTAAAGTAATATTTGGGCTCCTGCTGCTGCTGCTGCCAACTCCAGGGTGTGAATCATCCAATTTTTGGGCTCCTGAAGCCAACTCCAGTGTCTCTTTAAAGTGGACCAACACCCAGGGGTGATCGGCCCGGAAATCTATAAGATTCCCGGGCCGATCACCTCCCACCCCGCGGGACATCCGAGATCGGGATGTCCCGCGGGGTGAAACCCCCCAGAAACCCCTAAAACACCTTACCTGATCCGCCGCCGCTACCGCCGCCGCCGCCTCACGCGCGCCCCTCCAGACGTGCGCGCGCCCGCGCCGGCCCTCTGTGAATGGCCGACGGGGGCGCGCGCGCGCCGAGAGTGACGCGCGGGAGGCGGCGGCGGCGGAAGCGGCTTGGACGTTCCTGATCCCCGCCTGGACGTGGGCAGGGATTGGCTGCGGCGTTCACGTGGGAGCATTGAGAGGTGAGTTTTTTGGGGTTTCTGGGGGGTTGGGTGCCCCGCCGAAGTGGACCAAAACCCAGGATAGTCAAAATCCTGGGTGTTGGTCCACTTTAAAGTAATGTTTTGGCTCCTGCTGCTGCCAACTCCAGGGTGTGATTCATCCAATTTTTGGGCTCCTGAAGCCATCCCCAGGGTCTCTTTAAAGTAATATTTGGGCTGCTGCTGCTGCTGCTGCCAACTCCAGGGTGTGAATCATCCCATTTTTGGGCTCCTGAAGCCAACCCCAGTGTCTCTTTAAAGTAATGTTTGGGCTGCTGCTGCTGCCAACTCCAGGGTGTGATTCATCCAATTTTTGGGCTCCTGCTGCTGCCAACTCCAGTGTCTCTTTAAAGCAATGTTTGGGCTCCTGCCCCTCATAGTGATGCCACTTCAACTCTCTGCAATTGTGCCGCTCTGCGATTCTATTAGCGATGCCTCTGATCTGCATGTGATATTTATTCAAAGTATTATTTAACTAACCCAGCACGCATCCTGTGCGTGTTACAGCAAGGCAGAATGGTTTACAACCCTATTGAGGCTCTAGGAGGCTCAGAAATAGCCGTTTTTAATAGCGATTCATCGCGAATAAATTCGGGTTGAAACGATTTTTGACGGAAAATTCGGCGAATCAGTCGAATCGAAATTTTCAAAAGTTCGCTCATCTCTAATCCTGATCTCTAGTCAGCTAAGAGAAGACGAAGTGTGCTCGCGCACGAGATATTGGATCTGCAGTCAAGTAAGTTTTACTGGTGATCAGAAGGGTTTCACATAGCGGGTCATCCCATATAGGGATGCCCTGGAAGCAAGGACCAAAACTCAGGATAGTCAAAAAGTAACAATGAGTTTTCTTGCTGCAAAAGTGTTAATATTAGTCATCATAAGAAAATTTTGATAGTAGCTCACACCCAATGGAAATAATGACAATACATGTTTGTTACCTGTGCTGCATGCTACAAAGAATTGTTTTAAGTATACTAGTATCTCTAAGTATGGCTAGTATACTAATATCACACAAAACTATATTTTTCACTGTGCTATCAATATTAGCATAGTGACCCACATATTCACTTTTGATCTGTATTTCTTCTGGATCTCTGTGCCCAAACAGGGAGGGAGCCTCAGCATAGAGATGCTGGGGATGTGGCCGGCGTTGCTTATATTGTCATGGGAGCCAGGGAAAAGGTGAGTTTTCCAGTTAATTAGGGATGGTTTTTTACAGTGAGGCATCCCGCTTTGGGATGCCCCTGGGGGAGGGCCAGCGATGAAGTCTATCAGACACCAGGGCTTGCCAGCCAGGGTTTGTTCAGCTTTAAATCAGACCTAAAGTCCCATTTGGTCTATTGCCCTGATGCAGAGCCTCCCCATTCAGCTATCCCGTACATTTTCCCGTTGGTTTTGGCCTGTGATCGGGTCAGGAAAGGGTGCTACATTGCTTTTTGTGTGCGTTTATGCGCTCAGGTGTGTCGGCATGCGCCTTTCCGATTGACGGCTCGCAAGAGGCTGAACTCCGTGAAAACGGATGGCCCGTTGATTGATCCATTTCTTTAATTGATTCAGAGCCTTGATTTCCAATTGAAACCAGCCCCATTTAACTAGGGCCTCGACGCTTCACTTACGGCCACTATCAGGGGCGGGCTGGCCATAGGGCATACCGGGCAGAATCCCGGTAGGCCGGCAGCAGAGAAGGCCGAAAACTGTGTGCTCAATATTTCACCTGTCAGCAAATCTTTAGATGTCCAGGGCCGAGCGGTTGCTTTTCAGGTTCCGGTATTTTTTTTTTTTCTTTTGCCCTCCCTGCTTTACTGGGCTGTTATAGTTCCTGCAAAAAAGCAAGCAGGCGGCGCTGGACAACCTAAAGATTTGCTCTCAGAGGAAGAAAGCCTAGCAGCCAATCGTCTGCCACGCAGCCCGAGGAGGGGGCGGGGCCAGGAGGAGATGTTGGAGGTGAGCAGTGCTGGATGTGTAGATGGCGGCAGCCCGCCCCCCTCTCTCCCCAGCTCATCCTGCAGCAGCTCAGGCTTTCCTGTCCCCTCCTCTGCGCAGCACAATACTGACAGCTGGAATCCAGACATCACCAGCATGATCAGGTACAATGTACACAGCCCCATTTACCTGCACCCCCCCCCCCCCTGCCTGACACATGGCCCAATTCACATGTAACCCCCAGTCTGACCAAAGGCCCCCATTCATCTCTGCCTCCCAATCTGATACACACACACACACACACACACACACACACACACACACACTCTGGACACCATGTACTGATACCCAACTGTGTGGGATCTGTACTTAGGGATGCCCCAACTGTGTGGGATCTGTAATGAGGGATGCCCCAACTGTGTGGGATCTGTAATGAGGGATGCCCCAACTCTGTGGGATCTGTACTGAGGGATGCCCCAACTGTGTGGGATCTGTAGTGAGGGATGCCCCAACTGTGTGGGATCTGTAGTGAGGGATGCCCCAACTGTGTGGGATCTGTAGTGAGGGATGCCCCAACTGTGTGGGATCTGTAGTGAGGGATGCCCCAACTGTGTGGGATCTGTAGTGAGGGATGCCCCAACTGTGTGGGATCTGTAGTGAGGGATGCCCCCACTGTGTGGGATCTGTACTGAGGGATGCCCCAACTGTGTGGGATCTGTACTGAGGGATGCCCCAACTGTGTGGGATCTGTAGTGAGGGATGCCCCAACTGTGTGGGATCTGTAGTGAGGGATGCCCCAACTGTGTGGGATCTGTAGTGAGGGATGCCCCAACTGTGTGGCATCTGTAGTGAGGGATGCCCCATCTGTGTGGGATCTGTAGTGAGGGATGCCCCAACTGTGTGGGATCTGTAGTGAGGGATGCCCCAACTGTGTGGGATCTGTAGTGAGGGATGCCCCAACTGTGTGGGATCTGTAGTGAGGGAGCCCCCACCTGTGTGGGATCTGTACTGAGGGAGGCCCCAACTGTGTGGGATCTGTACTGAGGGATGCCCCCACTGTGTGGGATCTGTACTGAGGGAGGCCCCCACTGTGTGGGATCTGTACTGAGGGATGCCCCCATTGTGTGGGATCTGTACTGAGGGATGCCCCAACTGTGTGGGATCTGTACTGAGGGAGGCCCCAACTGTGTGGGATCTGTACTGAGGGAGGCCCCAACTGTGTGGGATCTGTACTGAGGGAGGCCCCAACTGTGTGGGATCTGTACTGAGGGAGGCCCCCACTGTGTGGGATCTGTACTGAGGGATGCCCCAACTGTGTGGGATCTGTACTGAGGGAGGCCCCAACTGTGTGGGATCTGTACTGAGGGAGGCCCCAACTGTGTGGGATCTGTACTGAGGGAGGCCCCAACTGTGTGGGATCTGTACTGAGGGAGGCCCCAACTGTGTGGGATCTGTACTGAGGGAGGCCCCAACTGTGTGGGATCTGTACTTAGGGATGCCCCAACTGTGTGGGATCTGTACTGAGGGAGGCCCCAACTGTGTGGGATCTGTACTGAGGGAGGCCCCAACTGTGTGGGATCTGTAGTGAGGGAGGCCCCAACTGTGTGGGATCTGTAGTGAGGGAGGCCCCAACTGTGTGGGATCTGTAGTGAGGGAGGCCCCAACTGTGTGGGATCTGTACTGAGGGAGGCCCCAACTGTGTGGGATCTGTACTGAGGGAGGCCCCAACTGTGTGGGATCTGTAGTAAGGGATACCCCAACTGTGTGGGATCTGTACTGAGGGATGCCCCAACTGTGTGGGATCTGTACTGAGGGATGCCCCAACTGTGTGGGATCTGTACTGAGGGATGCCCCAACTGTGTGGGATCTGTACTGAGGGATGCCCCAACTGTGTGGGATCTGTACTGAGGGATGCCCCAACTGTGTGGGTTCTGTACTGAGGGATGCCCCAACTGTGTGGGTTCTGTACTGAGGGATGCCCCAACTGTGTGGGTTCTGTACTGAGGGATGCCCCAACTGTGTGGGATCTGTACTGAGGGATGCCCCCACTGTGTGGGATCTTTACTGAGGGAGGCCCCCACTGTGTGGGATCTGTACTGAGGGATGCCCCCACTGTGTGGGATCTGTACAGAGGGATGCCCCCACTGTGTGGGATCTGTACTGAGGGATGCCCCCACTGTGTGGGATCTGTACTGAGGGATGCCCCCACTGTGTGTGAGCTGTATTGAGGGATGCCCCACTGTGTATGAGCTGTACTGAGGGATGCCCCACTGTGTGTGAGCTGTACTGAGGGATGCCCCCAGTGGCTGTCCAGGGGGATGCTACTTAATGGTTGTAATGGACTGATTCTGCACACTGTCTGTAATGGGGGGATTTTAGCACACCATTTGGTTCAGAATATTTTCTTTCTTATTTTTGACCTATAAACCCCGGATGCGTGTTGTGTAACGAAAAATTAGGTGTATATATAATGTGACATTAAGATACTATACTGGGCCAGGAAAAGTGCAGCAGGGCCGGTGTGCCCCAAAAAGTCCCGGGCCGTTTTTTATTCCCAGTCCGCCCCTGGCCACTATTAGCACCCGTATTTGAGCTCCGTATCATGGTTTCCTCTGTGCACGAGCATCAAAGGCGTCTTGTACTTTTGAGCATGGCTGAAACCAGGCTGCACCGAACACGTTTGGACATCGATGGCATGCATGACGTTGAACTATTCGAGCTCACCCGCCTTAACCGTGTTTCTCTCCAGGACTTGTATAGCCAGCTGCGGCCATGGTTAGCCCCCACCACAAGAAAGGGGCATGCAATTGCAGGTATGACCAAATTGGTTGGTTTTTGGCGAACGACTTGTTCCAGAGACTGGGTGCCTTCTCCGTGGGGATGTCCCAGTCTACGCTGAGCCGCAGCCTAACCAAGTTTTTGGATGGCATGGCTACCCTGGCCCCCCAATTTATATTTTTCCCAGACACAGGGGAAGCCTGGAATGCGGTTAAGCTGGCCTTTTATAACCTAGCCGGCATGCCCAATGTCATGGGTGCCATTGACTGTACCCACGTATCGATCATTCCGCCTGCTGACCAGGAATATCTGTTCAGGTATGTGGTTTAGGTCAGCTTTTTTGTTTGTTTTTGTTTTTTTTTGGTTTTCAAACAGACCTACACCCTGTGTATCACTAGCATCCATTGTTTAGTAATGTTGTTGATGTTTAAGAATATTTGTGTGCATCTTGACACTTATGGTCACACTAATTACAGTTATGTTTGGTTTGTGCAGGAACAGGAAGATGGGCCATTCCATTAATGTCCAGGCAGTGTCCGGCCCTGATCTGCAATTTTTTAGTATATTTGCAGCCTTCCCTGGTTCCACGCATGATGCCCACATTTTGAGGAACTCCTGCCTCTTTGAATGTTTTCAATCTGGAGATCTGTCTGGCGGATGGCTACTGGGTATGTGTTTCAAACGTGTTGTTGCTGTGCAAAATTGATTTAATTTTTTGGTGCCGGCCCCCACTAATCTGTGAGAGATAGCAATGAAACAGTACAGGTTGGCAATCACTTACTTACCACTATTTGATCATCAATTCTTGTATGTATTCTCCACTATTGCATCCTGTCCTGGCCCTCTTAGCTAGGTAGCATACCACAGTCATTGTATAGGAGTGTACTGGTTGGATGTGCAGGTTGGCTCATCAGAACTGTGCTTTGCTCTGACACTGCACAGCTCACCCATTTGTCCCTGTTCAATAATGCTTTAATGCACACCTAAACATTATTGATGTTATTCCCCTTAGGGCTCTGTCTGTTGTTCCATGTTGTTAGGCTTTTCAAGTTACCTAACATGCCATTTTTGTTTAATGCATGTAAGGTACTTGTGGATATAGTTTAGTTATTAGAATTAGAGTTATTTGTTATTTTTTGTTGGCCTTATAGGTAGTATGTGTTGACTAGTTAGGGTGCCAGACACTACATATGTTTCCAATAGGCACATTTGTCATGTGTGTTTGTGTTATTGTTAGTGCTTATTTTTGGTTTGATGCAGGTGATTCTGGCTATCCTTTGCTACCATGGCTACTCACACTCATCCTGCACCCATCTTCCCAGGCCTAGGAGCGGTATAACACTGCCCATAGGAGGACTCGCTCAGTGGTGGAATGTGCCTTTGGCTTGCTCAAGATGCGCTTCCGATGTATGGATCAGACTGGGGGTGCACTACAGTATCAGCCAGCCAAGGTCCTCAAAATCATTATGGCTTGTGGTGTCCTGCACAACCTTGCCATTCGAGCCCGGATATCCAGATACACTGACCTGCCTGAGGACACTTTAGAGATTTCAGAAGATCACACCCCTCCATACTCTGGATCACCAAGTGGCACAGCACAGGCAATACGTGCTCAACTAGTGGACAATGTTTTTGCATAAAACACACGCCTTTGAAATGTTTTTCTGTTAAATTTATTTGTGAATCAACAAAAATTTCTTTTCAAACCTTTTTTTGGTTTTTTATTTAAACTGAAACGTGGGGTCATATACATTAACACAACCATTTAGTGGTAGGTATAGTCTGATGTTGCAGCTGATGGCTGGGGTGGGTGAATGTGTGCAGCAATATGTGCCAGGCTTTAGTTAATGTGTTGCCATTGTTGGACCATTTCACCCATATGCCTGTTTAGGCTTCTTGTTTCTGCCAGTAGGCCAGACACATTTGAGTTTAAAACCTCTAATTAGTTAGTCATCAATGCTATTTCGGTGCACACCGTGTCATTAAATTGTTGTGTGGTTTGTGAGAATGCTATATTCTCGCTTCCTCCATAATCTGAAGCTGTCTCCTCTGGCTTATATGTCGCCTTGGCTGTGTTCTTGCACTGGAACGGGTGGGTGGTTCTGCACCAGATTGAGTTGGTGCTGGTAGTTGGGTTGGCACTGAGTGTGTGGTGCCGACGGCAGAAGTGGTTGTTGGCACAGAGGTTGTGGTAGTGGACACCAGGTGATGAAGTTGCTGTGCCTGTTGGTTCTAATGTTCACACACTGGTTCTGTAGGCATTTGCGGCATCTGATTTATGTCCTCCTCCAAATCTCGAATGTCTTCAATAATTGGGGGACTTTGTATGTTCTGTAAAGAAATGTAGCATTTATTGAGTTCACTCTTCTCCCAAAAATGGATGCAAGTGCAATTTCCCAAGTCTACACAGTGAACCATTGACTTACCTCATCCAAACACTCAATTTGGTTTGTGTGGGAAGAAACCTGGTGTTGCATGGGACTCTGGGACAAGCCAGGGGTTGTTTGGCCTTGTGACGTGTGTTGAGTTTGTTCTTGGAAGAGAGAATGAAATGTAATTTGTAACA
This sequence comes from Gastrophryne carolinensis, assembly GCA_027917425.1. Lineage (NCBI taxonomy): Eukaryota > Metazoa > Chordata > Amphibia > Anura > Microhylidae > Gastrophryne > Gastrophryne carolinensis. Next base: position 620,179,569 of record CM051235.1, read on the forward strand.
ACAAACACAGTGTGTATTAACGGTTACCAAAGTTTTTGGGTCCACATTGAAAAGTCTCTCTGTAAAAACAAACTCACCTTTCGACCTGACATTCCTGTCTGTGTCTAGGTCCTCTGGCAGGCCCTGAAGGGTTGCAGGGTGAATATATGTGTAGACATGTTCTTCTGCTGGGGTTAGTGTGATTTTAGTCGGGAGACCACCCCCTGTCTGCTGGCTGGGGTAGAGTAAAACACACCTATTAAGTGTTACATCCTGTTCCAAAGCAGGCTAGACATGCATTTACACTCTAAATGGACTTTACCTCTGCTGGCGGCGCATGTCCATTTTTTTTTCCCATAATATTTGAGATCACCAAATTTCCGCTTAATTTGCTGCAGATCTCTCCTGACAGAGCCAACACTATTAACTTGGCTGCAAATATTAGCCCAGATCTCCTGCTTTGCCTGCTTTGTGGTGCTTTTTGAATAACAGCCAAATAGGGCATCATAGTGCTCACAGACACCAGTGGCTACAGCCATGCTTTGGGCATCACAAAAACGGGCTGTAAGTGAGCCATGGCATAGCTGACGGCCACATGGGTGTGTGGTGTCCCCTGCATCAGATGAAATAGATGGCTGGCTGTCTGGGGAGTCGTGTTGGGTTCTTGGGCTTATGGGTGAGTGTGATGGAGTGCTGCTCTGTGTTAATGGCTGGGTGCCTGTGGAGCTTTCACCTGTTGAGCTCTCTAGTGAATCTGTGGTAGTGGTACTTTGTGACACAGAGTGTTGCGGAGGAGGGGTGGGTGGCCTGGGTGGGGTGGAGGTTTTGGACCTACGCTTCCCCTTGCTGGTGTGTCTTGTTTTTTGGGCATGCTTTGTGTGTGGAGGAGGTGCAGGCTGCAGGCTTTTAACAGATTTGGGTCCCTTGTGAGGCCTGGCTGATTTAGCAGGTGCTGGCGAATGTGGCAAGGGCTCCTTGCTCCTGCATTTTGGGTGAGCTACCTGTGTGTGTGTGGCTTATCCACCCTTTTAGTAGGTGCATGTCCATCCTGGCTCTTGTGGCTGCTCTTGTGATGTTTTTTGTGTGCTGGATCTGAGCGGCTAGTATGTGCCTCTGGGCTTTTGTGGGTCTTACGGCTCCCTTTTGGTCTGGCCATAGTGATATGGTATCCAACACAGAGCTGAGTGCATTGACCTTTAAATATTTTTACCGTATGGGCGTGCTCACCAGCGTGTGTGCCTGCGTGCGCGCACGCACGCACGTCACCGCGGGGGAACATCATAGCCATACCCGGAACCCCTAAAAAAATGGCGCCAGCACTTTACACTGCGGAGCAGGATGACCTTATCATGGATGTGAGTAGACGAGCGTGCGTTTATGTGCGCGCACAAGCCGCTTTAAAAACATAGCTATGCCAGGGCAAGATTAATGAGGATCAACTGACTTGTTAAAGTAAACTACTAGACCACCTTACTTTTAAACATGTGCGCAACATCAAACTAGCCTACATGCAGATTGTAGAACTAGGCCCATGTAAGTCGGAATGAGGGGCAGATAGTGACTTTAGGTAGGGCATGAGACTTGGACATGTTTTTGTGTGACTAATGGGGTACCATTGTGTTTATTCCAAACAAACGATTTCCTGCCGTGCGATTATGAGAAGAGGACGTTGGCGCTGGCGGTGGTGGACGCGATAGCCCACATTTCTGGAACCACCTATACCTTCACACAGATCGCCCAACACTGGTCTGATTTAAAAAGGAGGCATATGCCCCGGGTGAGGCGGTACTTCGCAAAACACTTTCCAGGTAAGTCGGGATGCTTGACATGCAATAATCACACTGGCCTTGGCTGAGCGTGTTTTTATGATTGTGTTTATATTTCAGCGCATGAATGGAATATGCGGTTCCGCCCCACCCGGAGAAGAGCCCGCAGCCCAGTGTTGGACGAATCTGGTGAAGGGATAGGTGGTCCACCGCCAGTGCCAACGCCCACCCCCCCTCTGCTAGTGAGTATGAGGAACCTCTGGACCTCAGTATGCAGGGGGGGGAATCGCATGGCAGGGAGTCGAGCAACACCGAGCAGCAAACTGACTCCAGTAAGACTCTCAAAATTACATATGTCCAGTTACATGCAAGAAAGACATATACTCATGTGCACTATTGTTCTTTTTAGATTTTGACGTCGCAGGAACATCCCAAGGGGTCCAGGAAGCTGGACAAGCAGAAGAGTTGCCAGTGGAAGGTGAGTGATTTGATGCATAGAAGCATAGAAGCCTTACCTAATCTGACATTCATGAGCCACAAACAGTCAATAATATACTTGTGTTTTTGATCCCAACAGCTTCACAGCAGCAACAGATGGGGGAAGAAGGGAGGAGACTGCGCCCCAGACGCCATGTTGGCCACAAGCCTTGTAAGTTTAGGATCTATCTAAAAAATGTATTTGCAACTCATGTCCAAAAATAAAAAATAAAGTTAAACAATTAGCCAAAGAAATTTATAAAAAAATATGGACCCAAAAAAAAAAAGCCTAGATAAGCATAATTACAACCCAAAATTGATGTTGTTTTTCATTCACAGATCAAAGAAAAGGCCAACAATAAAACAAGCAAGAGACTCCTGTGGTGTTGCCAAAAATTTTATTTTTTGTAAAAAGTTTTTAGCATTTTTTTTAAAAAAAATTACATTAAAAAAAAACAAAAAAATGTTGTGGTGTGTTCTCTTTCCTGGCACTGTACGTTCTCACAACATAAACATACAGTTACATGTCCCAAAAGGTAAGTATATGGGACAAGGAATAGGAAGAAGGAGAAGAAGAAAAAGAACAAAAAGAGATTCAGGTAAGCATGAAAGACAAGGAAGAAGAAGAAAAAGAGATTCAGGTAAGCATTAAATACAAGGAAGATGAAGAAAAAGAGATTCAGGTAAGCATGAAAGACAAGGAAGAAGAAGAAAAAGAGATTCAGGTAAGCATTAAATACAAGGAAGATGAAGAAAAAGAGATTCAGGTAAGCGTGAAAGACAAGGAAGAAGAATAAAAAGAGATTCAGGTAAGCATGAATGACAAGGAAGATGAAGAAAAATGTAAGTATACTTGTCCAAAACATCAAAATAGGGGTGGAAACGGATAGCAAGAAGGTACGTTTGGAAACCCATTAAAAAGGAGGGAAAAACGGATCGTCCGTGTGAACGGGAACGGAAGCCACGACTAAATAGCATGCCCTCAAGAGGGGGAAAAAACCCTTCCCGATTGAAGACACAGAAACGGAGCATTAACGGAGTTCCCCCGACGGCGGCTCTGCATCACATTTTAACCCTGGGACAAATGTAAGCAAAACGGAACAAAATAAGCTCAGATCGGGGGCGGCTCTGCATCAGGGCATATGTGTCTATAACACAGAAAGCAAATGAACTCTTCTGCACTCCCTAGGCTGAGTGAGTGAGTTGTAAAAGGATGGCAAATAAGAGGCAGGATTAAGAAGTAGGCAGTCAGAGCAGGATGCAGAAGGGTGGTGGCCACGGTGAGGTTCAGAATAGCTGCGGAAGAGAGATAGATGCTGTAGGCCAGTGGATCAGAAAAGACACAGAACAATGACAAATCAGAGATGCAGAATGGTGCTGAATGAGAGGAAGATCCTATGAGAGGAAGGGAAGGAAAAACCAGCGTCAGAAGGAGGCAGAGAAAGATGGTGGGTCCAAAAAAGGATGGCAGATTAAAGTGAGGTATGAAAGGGATTGCTGCAGACGATGGTGAAGTGAATGAGGTGTAGCAGGGCAGCAGGTGAGCTAAAGGAACAGTTGGAGGATGGGATGCCTTAGAGGGAGGCACAGATATGTAGTGGTGTTATGGCATTTTTAAATGTTTTAGTTTAATATACTTGATACCAAAACACCTTTTATTCCACGCTACAGCAATCAGTTGACCTATCTGCAAAGCTTTCTGTGGGTCCCTCACTGCAATCCTGGGCCACTTTCCTGCAGCTGTGCACACTCCTGCACCCAAGTGGACCAAAACCCAGGATTTTCACTATCCTGGGTTTTGGTTCTTGCCCCCGGGGCACTCCGATCCGGGATGCCCCGCTTGTATCAAACCCCCCAGGTTGCCCGATTGCACTCACCCTTCCTTGGTCCTATGGCGAAGCCTCCTGGCGCACTCGGATATGCTCACACCAGCTCGTCTAAGCCTTCATCTGAGGTGAGCGGATCTGAGAACGCTGGCTGTCGCATTCCCTACTACCCTCTAACAGGGAGCGTGCCCGCCATTTACAAATGCTTGGCACAGGCACACTCCCTGTTAGAGGGATAGCGGGGATTCACCTGCTGCTCGCGCAAGCGTCGTTGAACGGGAAAGAAGGTGAGTTTATGGATGACCTGGAGGGTTTGACCGCGGGGGGAGGGAATCAATCAGCCTGGGAATCTTATAGATTCCTGGGCTGATCTCCATAGGTTTTGGTCCACTTTAAAAAGCATCTAAAGCTAACATTAGTGTATCCAGAACATGATGTAGGGGGGAGGGGGCAGCAAGGTACCCAGCCAATACAATGAAAAAAAACCAACAGGGGTGGGAGAGAGAGGAACAGGGAGTCGCAATGGCAAGTAGATGAGGTCTAGAATTTGCTTTACTCACACTGCTTCTGTCTCCTGTCCAGGGGCGGCTCCAGGGTTATGTGGGTGGCATGGTCTCAGTGGGCCCCTTTGTGGTGAAGAGTCGCTTCACATCACCGAGGGATGCCCCCTGGATGCACCCCCACCTTGGTCATTGCTGGCTCATCGCTAGGAGCTGCGGGCACCAGCTGTGGCCAGTCCTCCGGTTAAGCGCCATCACACAGCCCAAAGACCGGCCCTGTCAGTGGGCCCTCTCTGGAGGCCATGGGCCCCCGGCAGCTGCCCAGCCTTGCCAGGTGCTGATGCCGGCCCTGCTCCTGCCAATGTGATTCTGGTAACATCTCTGTGCCTCCTCCTGTCACTGCACCTCACACTGATGAAGGAACTGGAGGGGAGGGGGAGAGAGGTGGGAACCTGTCATGCTGTGTGCTCTAAAGTAAATACGCACACTTAGCATGCCAATGCCTGTACTTCCGACCTGACTTCTGTTTTTCCCTGTCACATTACTGCATTGTCACAATTAGAGATGAGCGAACTTTTGAAAAATTCGATTCGACTGATTCGCCGAATTTTCCGACAAAAATCATTTCGACCCGAATTTATTCGCGACGAATCGCTATTAAAAACGGCTATTTCTGAGCCTCCTAGAGCCTCAATAGGGTTGTAAACCATTTTGCCTTGCTGTAACACGCATAGGATGCGTGCTGGGTTAGTTAAATAATACTGTAAATAAATATCACATGCAGATCAGAGGCATCGCTAATAGAATCGCAGAGCGGCACAATTGCAGAGAATTGAAGTGGCATCACTATGAGGGGCAGGAGCCCAAACATTGCTTTAAAGAGACACTGGAGTTGGCAGCAGCAGGAGCCCAAAAATTGGATGAATCACACCCTGGAGTTGCAGGCAGCAGCAGGAGCCCAAACATTGGCTGAAAGAGACACTGGAGTTGGCAGCAGCAGGAGCCCAAAAATTGACTGACACACCCTGGAGTTTCAAGCAGCAGCAGCAGCAGCAGGAGCCCAAACATAGCTTGAAAGAGACACTGGAGTTGGCTGCAGGAGCCCAAAGATTGGATGAATCACACCCTGCAGTTGCAAGCAGCAGCAGCAGGAGCCCAAATATTACTTTAAAGAGACACTGGATTTGGCAGCAGGAGCCCAAAATTGGATGAATCACACCCTGGAGTTGGCAGCAGCAGCAGCAGCAGCAGCAGGAGCCCAAACATTACTTTAAAGAGACACTGGAGTTGGCTTCAGGAGCCCAAAAATTGGATGAATCACACCCTGGAGTTGGCAGCAGCAGGAGCCCAAACATTACTTTAAAGAGACACTGGAGTTGGCTTCAGGAGCCCAAAGATTGGATGAATCACACCCTGGAGTTGGCAGCAGCAGCAGCAGGAGCCCAAACATTACTTTAAAGAGACACTGGAGTTGGCAGCAGGAGCCCAAAGATTGGATGAATCACACCCTGGAGTTGGCAGCAGCAGCAGGAGCCCAAACATTACTTTAAAGAGACACTGGAGTTGGCTTCAGGAGCCCAAAAATTGGATGAATCACACCCTGGAGTTGCAAGCAGCAGCAGCAGCAGGAGCCTAAACATTACTTTAAAGAGACACTGGAGTTGGCAGCAGGAGCCCAAAGATTGGATGAATCACACCCTGGAGTTGGCAGCAGCAGCAGGAGCCCAAACATTACTTTAAAGAGACACTGGGGTTGGCTTCAGGAGCCCAAAAATTGGATGAATCACACCCTGGAGTTGGCAGCAGCAGGAGCCCAAACATTACTTTAAAGAGACACTGGGGTTGGTTTCAGGAGCCCAAAAATTGGATGAATCACACCCTGGAGTTGGCAGCAGCAGCAGCAGCAGGAGCCCAAACATTACTTTAAAGAGACACTGGAGTTGGCTTCAGGAGCCCAAAAATTGGATGAATCACACCCTGGAGTTGGCAGCAGCAGGAGCCCAAACATTACTTTAAAGAGACACTGGAGTTGGCAGCAGGAGCCCAAAGATTGGATGAATCACACCCTGGAGTTGGCAGCAGCAGCAGCAGCAGGAGCCCAAATATTACATTAAAGAGACACTGGGGTTGGCTTCAGGAGCTCAAAAATTGGATGAATCACACCCTGGAGTTGGCAGCAGCAGCATCAGGAGCCAAAACATTACTTTAAAGAGACACAGGAGTTGGCTTCAGGAGCCCAAAAGTAGGATGATTCACACCCTGGAGTTGGCAGAAGCAGCAGCAGGAGGCCAAATATTACTTTAAAGAGACACTGGAGTTGGCTTCAGGAGCCCAAAAATTGGATGAATCGCACCCTGGAGTTGGCAGCAGCAGCAGGAGCCCAAACATTACTTTAAAGAGACACTGGGGTTGGCTTCAGGAGCCCAAAAATTGGATGAATCACACCCTGGAGTTGGCAGCAGCAGCAGCAGGAGCCCAAACATTACTTTAAAGAGACACTGGAGTTGGCTTCAGGAGCCCAAAAATTGGATGATTCACACCCTGGAGTTGGCAGCAGCAGCAGCAGGAGCTCAAATATTACTTTAAAGAGACACTGGAGTTGGCAGCAGCAGGAGCCCAAAAATTGGATGAATCACACCCTGGAGTTGGCAGCAGCAGCAGCAGCAGGAGCCCAAACATTACTTTAAAGAGACACTGGAGTTGGCTTCAGGAGCCCAAAAATTGGATGATTCACACCCTGGAGTTGGTAGCAGCAGCAGGAGCCCAAACATTACTTTAAAGAGACACTGGGGTTGGCTTCAGGAGCCCAAAAATTGGATGAATCACACCCTGGAGTTGGCAGCAGCAGGAGGAGCCCAAACATTACTTTAAAGAGACACTGGGGTTGGCAGCAGGAGCCCAAAAATTGGATGAATCACACCCTGGAGTTGGCAGCAGCAGCAGCAGCAGGAGCTCAAACATTACTTTAAAGAGACACTGGAGTTGGCTTCAGGAGCCCAAAAAATGGATGAATCACACCCTGGAGTTGGCAGCAGCAGCAGCAGAATCCCAAACATTACTTTAAAGAGACACTGGGGTTGGCTTCAGGAGCCCAAAAATTGGATGAATCACACCCTGGAGTTGGCAGCAGCAGCAGCAGCAGGAGCCCAAACATTACTTTAAAGAGACACTGTGGTTGCTAGCAGGAGCCCAAAGATTGGATGAATCACACCCTGGAGTTGGCAGCAGCAGCAGGAGCCCAAACATTACTTTAAAGAGACACTGGGGTTGGCTTCAGGAGCCCAAAAATTGGATGAATCACACCCTGGAGTTGCAAGCAGCAGCAGCAGCAGCAGGAGCCCAAACATTACTTTAAAGAGACACTGGAGTTGGCTTCAGGAGCCCAAAAATTGGATGATTCACACCCTGGAGTTGGCAGCAGCAGCAGGAGCCCAAACATTACTTTAAAGAGACACTGGGGTTGGCTTCAGGAGCCCAAAAATTGGATGAATCACACCCTGGAGTTGGCAGCATCAGCAGCAGGAGCCAAAATATTACTTTAAAGAGACACTGGGGTTGGCTTCAGGAGCCCAAAAATTGGATGAATTACACCCTGGAGTTGGCAGCAGCAGCAGCAGGAGCCCAAATATTACTTTAAAGAGACACTGGGGTTGGCTTCAGGAGCCCAAAAATTGGATGAATCACACCCTGGAGTTGGCAGCAGCAGGAGCCCAAATATTACTTTAAAGAGACACTGGGGTTGGCTTCAGGAGCCCAAAAATTGGATGAATCACACCCTGGAGTTGGCAGTAGCAGCAGTAGCAGGAGCCCAAACATTACTTTAAAGAGACACTGGAGTTGGCAGCAGGAGCCCAAAGATTGGATGAATCACACCCTGGAGTTGGCATCAGCAGCAGCAGGAGCCCAAACATTACTTTAAAGAGACACTGGGGTTGGCTTCAGGAGCCCAAAAATTGGATGAATCACACCCTGGAGTTGGCATCAGCAGGAGCCCAAAAATTGGCCTAAAGACATAAATATGTTTTGCACCATTTGGAAAGTGTAAAACGTGGCACCATGCTGAATCTAGTCGCATGCATCAGGCATTGGTGGGTGGAAATCCTGGCTGATCCATCCCTAATACATTTTGACAAAGGTGAGTCTCTCCACATTTTTAGTTGACAGACGAGTTCTCCTCGCCGTAACTATGGCCCCCGCCGCACTAAACACCCGCTCAGATGGCACGCTACTTGCCGGGCAGGACAGCTTTTCCAGGGCAAACTCTGCTAGTTGCGGCCACAAATCAAGTTTGGCTGCCCAGAAGTCCAGCGGATCCTCAAGGTGTGTTGGCATGGTCATGTCAAAGTATGACATGACCTGCTGGTTCAGGTCCTGCTCCAGGTCTTCCTGCTGCTCATGAGTAGCCTCACTATGCGGGTGTAGAAAGCTACTCATTAGCGACTGAAGACTGAGGCTGCTGCTGATGGAGCTGCTGCTGCTGCTCCTGCCAACCCCCCCAGCAGCCATGACAGTGGAAGGTGAGCGCAGAGGTCCCCTCGAGTCAGACCTGCGAGAGTATGGACCATGGCGCAGATAGGCATCGGCCAACTGCCTACGTAGAATGTCTTTGTAGTAGTTCAGTTTGTCCTCCCTCTCGGTGGGTTTAAAAAATGCCCCCATTTTGTGCCGGAAGCGAGGGTCCAATAAGGTGGACAGCCAGAAGTCATCCTGCCGACAGATGGAAACAATTCTGGGGTCACTACGCAAGCACGTGAGCATGCTTCCTGCCATTTGTGCAAGTGACTCGGATGGACTACCTGTCTCCATCTCCACTGCATACTGCCACGGTGTGCCCGGGTCCTCTGTCTCGCCTTCCTCAAAAACCTCTAGCTCCTCTGGCTGCTCCTGCTCCTCCTCTCCTGTCCGCTGACTAGATAAACCAGCCATTTCGCCAAGCCTAAACTGTGTTTCGCTGGGCAACTCCTCCTCCTCCTCTTCCTCCTCCTCCTCCAGTTCAGCTCCAACGGGGTTCATGTGGCCGTAAGATGTAAACGCCATGTCTCCAGTGCCCTGACCAGCCATGGTTTCCAACATGTGCTGTAGTACATGAAGCAGTGAAATCACGTCGTTCATCCCGTAATCCTGCCGACTGACAAATAAAGTGGCTTCCTCAAAGGGCCTGAGCAAACGGCAGGTGTCACGTATGAGCTGCCACTGGTTGACATTGAAGTTACACAGGGGAGTCCCCCTATCTGCTTGGATCATCAGGAAATCCGTGATGGCTTTTCTCTGTTCATATAATCGGTCCAACATGTGAAGGGTGGAATTCCAACGGGTGGAAACATCGCAAATCAGACTATGTTGGGGGATACCGTTCTGACGCTGTAGCTCAAGAAGGGTGTGTTTGGCGGTGTATGAGTGGCTGAAGTGCATGCAAAGTTTCCTTGAAGTTGTTAGGATGTCTTGCAGATGGGGGGAACACTTCAGAAACCGCTTGACAACCAGATTGAAGACGTGAGCCATGCAGGGGGCATGGGTCAGGCTTCCTTGGCGCAGCGCAGACAAAATGTTCTTCCCATTGTCGGTAACCATGATTCCCATTTTAAGTTTTCTTGGAGTAAGCCATGTTTGGATTTCCTGATGAATAAATGTAAGCAGTTCCTCCCCTGTGTGACTCCGTTCGCCAAGACAAACCATGTGAAGCACTGTGTGACACCTCCGTGCCCTGCACACATGGTAGACTGGAGGGGCACTGAGACTTGAGCCTACAGTGGAGGGTGAGGAGATGGCGGAGGATGAGGAGGCCGAGTCGCACAGTGTCACAGGCCCAACGGGCAGGGAACGCGGAGGCCGAAGCGGCGTGACCTGTCCAAGTTGCTGCTGCAAAGGGACCACATTCACCCAGTGGGCCGTAAACGACATGTACTGTCCCTGACCATAGTTACAGCTCCAGACGTCGGCGCTGCCATGCACTTTGCTACACACCGACAGGCTCAAGGACTGGGCCACCTTCTGTTCAACAAAAGTGTGCAGCGCTGGTACTGCCTTCTTGGCAAAGAAATGACGGCTTGGGACTCTCCACCTCGGCTCGGCACAAGCCATCAGTTCTCTGAAAAGTGCAGATTCCACCACCTGAAAAGGGAGCGACTGCAGCACCAGCAACTTGGACAGGAGCACATTCAGCTTCTGCGCCGTAGGATGAGTGGGCGCATACTGCTGTCTCTTGGACATGGCTTCGCTGATGGATTGCTGGCGGGATGCATGACTTAGAGGAGGAGGAGGAGGAGGAGCAGGAGCGACAGAGGATGGGTATGATGCACAGCTGCCTTCGGCTGAGGTGCTGGAGCCTTGGCTGGCAGAAATTGGGAGCGGCGTGCCACTCGGTGAGGAAGCAGTCTGGCCCACCTCTCCGGAGCCTAGGTTCTCCCAGGCCGCTTTATGGTGACGCTGCATATGTTGATGCAGGGCCGTGGTGCCAACATTTGGACCCTGGCCACGCTTCACCTTCTGCCTACATATCTTGCATGTGGCCATGTTACCCTCCTGCGGATGCTTCAGGAAAAACTGCCACACTGCCGAGTAGCTACTTTTCCCACCCCCTGGCCTCACTGATTCACTGCTGCTGTTGCCCACTACAGGAACCCCTGCTCCACTACCTCCCGATAAGGTAGACTGCCGCACAGCAGGTGCTCTACCCCGGCCCCGGCCCCGGCCGGCTCCAGCCTTTGGAATTGTGCCCCCATGCTGACTGCTACCACCATGCTGCCTGAGCTGCTGACTCCGGGGCAACCTGCGCCCCTCTTCTCCTGATGATGATGATGATGAAGCCCCTTCATCACCCGGCTCCCAAGTGCGATCAGCTTCATCATCATCATCATCATCATCATCACCGAGTTGTGGCTGTAGCTCCCTGATCTTATCGGTTTCAGTGTCTGGCGCAGGAGCTGGAAAGCTCCCAACACCCACATCACTCTCCACATCACTATTTCTGTGCGGAGCTAAAGAAGGCACCTCCATTTCATGGCTGGCCAGTAGCTGCTGGCTGTCCTCCAGATGATCGTCCTCCTCACTAAAAAGTGGAGCTGAACCCAAAGCATGGGATACGTCGCTGGGGGAGGGAGTCAGTGGGAGTCAGTGGGAGGACAGGGACTGCTCTCGGGGCATGCCAACTCAGGATTGTGTCTGAGGAACCGACCGACCCTAGACTGGGGCTCTCAGACGTAAGTCGAGATGATGTGGTTGTTGATGAGCGCGTCAACCAATCTACCACGGCAGATGCGTTACTGGTGGAGACCCGACCGCTAGCAGATACTGGCAGATTAGGTCTCTCAGCGTGACTCCTGCTGCTACTGGCCCCCAGTCTGCTGCGACCTCTGCCTGCGGAATCTTGGCCTCTGCCACTCCTCTTTTCACTTCCAGGCACTTGTCTGCCCGACATAGTCTAACTGGCGTGGTAGTAGGTGATATTAACCCCCAGGCAGCGGTGGGTCTATATGAAACAGAATATAATGCACACCAAAAGTGAGCAGTAACACTCAGCCTCCAACAGGCCTGCTTAGTGTAAATAAGAGAGCTGCTTAGTGTAAATAAAGAGGGGTATGGTATGTTACAGAATGGGATGCCCCAACAGCAGAGCACCTGGGAGCAGTAGTACTATGCACAGCAAAAGTGTCTTTATCAGGCCAAATTACTTTTAGAATAAGTGCAAAGGGTTATAGTAAATAGAGGCTGGTGTAGTCACAGAATGGGATGCCCCAACAGCAGTGCACCTGGGAGCAGTAGTACTATGCACAGCAAAAGTGTCTTTATCAGGCCAAATTACTTTTAGAATAAGTGCAAAGGGTGATAGTAAATAGAGGCTGGTGTAGTCACAGAATGGGATGCCCCAACAGCAGAGCAACTGGGAGCAGTAGTACTATGCACAGCAAAAGTGTCTTTATCAGGCCAAATTACTTTTAGAATAAGTGCAAAGGGTTATAGTAAATAGAGGCTGGTGTAGTCACAGAATGGGATGCCCCAACAGCAGAGCACCTGGGAGCAGTAGTACTATGCACAGCAAAAGTGTTTTTATCAGGCCAAATTACTTTTAGAATAAGTGCAAAGGGTTATAGTAAATAGAGGCTGGTGTAGTCACAGAATGGGATGCCCCAACAGCAGTGCACCTGGGAGCAGTAGTACTATGCAAAGCAAAAGTGTCTTTATCAGGCCAAATTACTTTTAAAATAAGTGCAAAGGGTTATAGGAAATAGAGGCTGGTGTAGTCACAGAATGGGATGCCCCAACAGCAGAGCACCTGGGAGCAGTAGTACTATGCAAAGCAAAAGTGTCTTTATCAGGCCAAATTACTTTTAGAATAAGTGCAAAGGGTTATAGGAAATAGAGGCTGGTGTAGTCACAGAATGGGATGCCCCAACAGCAGTGCACCTGGGAGCAGTAGTAATATGCACAGCAAAAGTGTCTTTATCAGGCCAAATTACTTTTAGAATAAGTGCAAAGGGCTATAGCAAATAGAGGCTGGTGTAGTCACAGAATGGGATGCCCCAACAGCAGTGCACCTGGGAGCAGTAGTACTATGCACAGCAAAAGTGTCTTTATCAGGCCAAATTACTTTTAGAATAAGTGCAAAGGGTTATAGTAAATAGAGGCTGGTGTAGTCACAGAATGGGATGCCCCAACAGCAGAGCACCTGGGAGCAGTAGTACTATGCAAAGCAAAAGTGTCTATATCAGGCCAAATTACTTTTAGAATAAGTGCAAAGGGTTATAGGAAATAGAGGCTGGTGTAGTCACAGAATGGGATGCCCCAACAGCAGTGCACCTGGGAGCAGTAGTACTATGCACAGCAAAAGTGTCTTTATCAGGCCAAATTACTTTTAGAATAAGTGCAAAGGGTTATAGTAAATAGAGGCTGGTGTAGTCACAGAATGGGATGCCCCAACAGCAGTGCACCTGGGAGCAGTAGTACTATGCAAAGCAAAAGTGTCTTTATCAGGCCAAATTACTTTTAGAATAAGTGCAAAGGGTTATAGTAAATAGAGGCTGGTGTAGTCACAGAATGGGATGCCCCAACAGCAGTGCACCTGGGAGCAGTAGTACTATGCACAGCAAAAGTGTCTTTATCAGGCCAAATTACTTTTAGAATAAGTGCAAAGGGTTATAGGAAATAGAGGCTGGTGTAGTCACAGAATGGGATGCCCCAACAGCAGAGCACCTGGGAGCAGTAGTACTATGCAAAGCAAAAGTGTCTTTATCAGGCCAAATTACTTTTAGAATAAGTGCAAAGGGTTATAGTAAATAGAGGCTGGTGTAGTCACAGAATGGGATGCCCCAACAGCAGTGCACCTGGGAGCAGTAGTACTATGCACAGCAAAAGTGTCTTTATCAGGCCAAATTACTTTTAGAATAAGTGCAAAGGGCTATAGCAAATAGAGGCTGGTGTAGTCACAGAATGGGATGCCCCAACAGCAGTGCACCTGGGAGCAGTAGTACTATGCACAGCAAAAGTGTCTTTATCAGGCCAAATTACTTTTAGAATAAGTGCAAAGGGTTATAGTAAATAGAGGCTGGTGTAGTCACAGAATGGGATGCCCCAACAGCAGTGCACCTGGGAGCAGTAGTACTATGCACAGCAAAAGTGTCTTTATCAGGCCAAATTACTTTTAGAATAAGTGCAAAGGGCTATAGCAAATAGAGGCTGGTGTAGTCACAGAATGGGATGCCCCAACAGCAGTGCACCTGGGAGCAGTAGTACTATGCACAGCAAAAGTGTCTTTATCAGGCCAAATTACTTTTAGAATAAGTGCAAAGGGTTATAGGAAATAGAGGCTGGTGTAGTCACAGAATGGGATGCCCCAACAGCAGTGCACCTGGGAGCAGTAGTACTATGCACAGCAAAAGTGTCTTTATCAGGCCAAATTACCTTTAAAATAAGTGCAAAGGGTTATAGTAAATAGAGGCTGGTGTAGTCACAGAATGGGATGCCCCAACAGCAGAGCACCTGGGAGCAGTAGTACTATGCACAGCAAAAGTGTCTTTATCAGGCCAAATTACCTTTAGAATAAGTGCAAAGGGTTATAGTAAATAGAGGCTGGTGTAGTCACAGAATGGGATGCCACAACAGCAGTGCACCTGGGAGCAGTAGTACTATGCAAAGCAAAAGTGTCTTTATCAGGCCAAATTACTTTTAGAATAAGTGCAGAGGGTTATAGGAAATAGAGGCTGGTGTAGTCACAAAATGGGATGCCCCAACAGCAGAGCACCTGGGAGCAGTAGTACTATGCACAGAAAAAGTGTTTTTATCAGGCCAAATTACTTTTAAATAAGTGCAGAGGGTTATAGGAAATAGAGGCTGGTGTAGTTACAGAATGGGATGCCCCAACAGCAGAGCACCTGAGAGCAGTAGTACTATGCACAGCAAAAGTGTCTTTATCAGGCCAAATTACTTTTAGAATAAGTGCAGAGGGTTATAGGAAATAGAGGCTGGTGTAGTTACAGAATGGGATGCCCCAACAGCAGAGCACCTGGGAGCAGTAGTACTATGCAAAGCAACAGTGGTTAACCAGGGTGAAACAGCTAACAAAGCCAGTGACCCAGGCAGTAACACTCAGGCTGCATGAAAACAAAAAAAAAATCCCTGTCACTGCATTCGTTTTTTTCCTACCTTTCCCTGCTTCTCCCTGACTTCCTGCCTGTCTCCCGCCTGTCTACTGGCTGTCTACTGGCTGTCCCTAACTCTCTACCTATCTCTCCCTGAATACAGTCTGCAGTGTCCTCCTGAGTCCTGTCTCTCACGAATGCAATAGACAAATGCGCTGGGAAGTAGGGCTTAGGGGGGGAACCATGCCACGGGTAATAAGGACGTATAAAAGATTTAAGGGAATCAACAAAACGCACCTAACAGTTCACTTGCAAAAATATAAGCTGTCACTAGGGCCTACCTATTCACTTCTAAAATGGAAAACAAACAGATAAGACTTTGTACTTATAATATTAGAGGGGCTAACTGCCAGCAAAAGAGAAGAGCCATCATTAAGGAACTCCACAGGTTAAAAATTGACATCGCATTGTTACAGGAAACACACTTTAAAAAAGATAAAGAGCCCGTTAAAGCTTTTGCAGATTTCGGATCCATGATATCAAACCCTTTCAGATCAAAAAAATCCCGAGGCGTGGCCATTATTATTAATAAAAACTGTCAACATCAGATTCTATCACAATATACAGACGAACAAGCCAGAACCATAGTAATCACATTGAAAATTTACGGACAAACCTTTACTCTTGCAAACTCCTACGCACCCAATCAAGGACAGGCTAAATACTTAATAAAAGTGGCTAAAAAAACCGAGCAGATAAAAAGCGGCATTCTAATCTGGGTAGGAGACTTTAATTTAATCGCCAACAATGACCTAGATACCTCAAGCAAAAGAAGAAAAAATACTAATCTTATAACAAACCCGCAGATATGGGATCACTTTAAGTGCCTTAATTTAGTTGATACCTGGCGTATTCTCCACCCAACAGATAGAGACTACACATGTTATAATCGTTCAAAAGATACTTACTCTAGAATAGATCTCTGCTACATCAGACAACAAAACTTACAAATGGTTTCCAAATGCCGGATCGAGAATATAACTCTCTCAGATCACGCCCCCGTAACCATTACTCTGAATCTCTGCTATAAAACAGATCTGTGTTATCAGTGGAAATTTGATAGGAACATCCTAAACTCAGAAACTGACAACCAAAGAATAAAGAAAGATCTAAGAGAATTCTT
Organism: Gastrophryne carolinensis; assembly: GCA_027917425.1. Classification (NCBI taxonomy): domain Eukaryota; kingdom Metazoa; phylum Chordata; class Amphibia; order Anura; family Microhylidae; genus Gastrophryne; species Gastrophryne carolinensis. The sequence continues at coordinate 620,195,874 of CM051235.1, forward strand.
TGATACCAACAATAACGGCGAGGTTACAATAAGATATATCTGGGAAGCTCATAAATGCTACATAAGAGGAACAAGTATAGCTATATCAGCAAAAAATAAGAAAATCGCTACTCAACAAATAAACATTATAATTAACCACTTAGCCGCACTAGAAAAATCCCACAAACAACAGGCGAATGAGACTCTCTACCAGGAAATCGTAAAGGCTAGAACAGCTCTGAAAGACTTGCTGAACCCAAGAGAAAATAAAATAGACAAAATAAAAAGGAGACACCAGCAAAATAAAAATGGGAAATTCATGGCAGATTTAGCAAAGGACAATAGGGCGGAGAAATTCATAGAAATGATTACGGATGCGCAAGGCACTAACCATTTTACAACGGAAGAAATCAAGAACTCTTTCTATTCATTCTACGAGAAGCTGTATAATATCCCGGACATAAACAGCATAGAGTTCGATTCCTTTTTCAAAGGAATAAAAATACCAACAATACCTGAAGCCTTAAAAAACACACTAGATGACCCTATAAATATAAAGGAAGTGATGGCAATAGACACGTTAAAATCACAGAAAGCAGCTGGAGGGGATGGTTTCCCTGCTGAATATTACAAAGCCTTCAAGGATGAGCTGGCTCCACACCTATTAGAGCTATTTAACACTCTGGACGACACATATCCTCTGAGCAACCAGATGAATAATGCAATTATTAAACTAATCCCCAAACCAGGAAAAACCCCCTCCAATTGTGCTCACTACAGACCCATATCCCTCATAAATATAGACTTAAAGATATATGCAAAAATCATCAGCAAACGTTTAGAGGAAGCCATAAAATACATCATTTCTCCCTTCCAAGCAGGATTTATCCGCGCCAGAGGAATACATCAAAATATTTCTCTGGCCAGATGCAGAAAAAGCTTTCGATAGGGTCTCATGGGACTTTCTAGATGCTGTACTAAAGAAAAATGGATTTGGTCCCACTTTTGTAACAAAAATCATGAGTTTATATAAGAACCAGACCGCCCAAATAGACATAAATGGCTCCCTCACTAACCCAATTAAAATAGGGAACGGCACCAGACAAGGCTGCCCTCTATCACCTTTTTTGTTCAATATCCATTTAGAACCAGTACTTCGTTTAATCAATGATGACCCCTTAATTAAAGGCATTGGAATAGGTACCAACGAAATTAAAATCCTTGCCTACGCGGATGACATATTGTTAATGCTAGAAGATCCTAGGGATTCACTTCAGCGTTGTTTACAAGCACTAGAAACTTTCAGTCGGTATTCCAACTTCAAATTAAATATAGGGAAATCAATAATCATGCCTCTAAATATTCCTTCAAAGGAGCTCAAGGTACTCCGCAACATGGCCAACTTTCATTTTGAGGAAAACCATATTAAATACCTTGGAATTAACATCACACGAAACCCTAAGCACCTATTTAGGGCAAATTACACCCCTCTTCCTCCACAATTACGGGACTCAACAAAGAAATGGAATAAGCTACCTCTGAATATGATAGGACGAATTTCCTTAGTAAAAACGTTCTTTCTTCCCAAGTTAATTTTCTTATTCCAGGCATTACCAGTTAATATCCCAAGGAACTATTTCCCAGATCTAAACCGTACTATCTCAGACTTCATTTGGAGAGGGAGAAAACACAAAACCAAATACGAGTATTTAAGCAGACCTATGGACCTGGGTGGTCTAGGCGCCCCCAATTTTAGACAATACTATCATGCAGCCCAACTACAAAGGATTTTCACCTGGAAATACCAGATAAAAAAGGAAGTCTGGCCACAACTGGAACTACACCCCATTAAAATAGATGACGTATTCTCATTAAACCCCACAACTCTTACTGAAGCATTGAGATGCACATACCACCCCCTGGTCACCCCAACTCTCTCTTTTCTAAAAAAACTGATCGCAAACACATCGATCTCTCCTTTCCCACAAAGATTAATATCTGTGGCAAAGAAGAAGGAAATTGAACAAGCCTCCAGCAATATTAGTGCGGATTTCCTATTTTCAAGGGAATATATCAGGGTTCAAGATTTCTGGTTAAAAGAAATAGAGCTGCCCCAAATATTTCCCAAAGCAAAACGAGAAAAAGATATGATCACCCTACTAAAATTTACCAAGGCCAATAACATTCTCCGAGAAAACAAACAACCAGTTACTATTCCTCCCCTATCCAGGGTACAAGCTTTATTTTTTTTAATAGACACCTCCCCAAAGCAACTAAGGCAATACTACAGAACACTCGGGGGTCACCACAAACCCGACACATATAAGAAAAAGTGGGAAGGAGATATTGAGACTCCACTCCACGAAATTGACTGGGGGAATATCTACAAAGAAAACGCCCTCATACAGTCCGCACATATAAGGATCTTCAGTTTTAAATATATCTCCCGGTACTACCTAACCACCGATTACAACAAGAACATGTCCCTGTACCCTTGCTGGTGGTGCGGTCTTACCCCTCTTACAGTAATACACATTTGGTGGGAATGTGTGCATATCAAGAATCTTTGGCAATATATACTAACCCTGGTAGAGAAAGAGGTGGGAATAAATATCCCTTTGTGTAAGCCGCAAATTCTCTTAAATTTCCCAACCGCAGACTACCCTATAGATACACGATTTTTAATCAACCTGATTATAATGGGCACAAAACATTACATAATCAAACATTGGTGCAACACAAACCCCCCCTCCCCTAAAAAATGGAAGGAGGAGATGTTAAAAACCATAGAAATTGAATCTGTGCTGACAGAGTCGGGAGCCACCAGGTCTCTACTTCAGGAATTTGGGGAGAGGATTAAAAGAAAAAGATAGGATGGACGACTGTGAATAATCGTTTGACAAATAAGTAAGCTAGGCAGAACGAGGGTGTACAGGTGCCTGCACACGTATTAAACTACGTGTATTTAGGTATTTATTCTACAAATGGTAATACACTCTACAATTATTTATTCTTATTCTTATTCTTACCCGTGGCAACAGGTTGGGGAGGCGGGGGGCATAGGGGGGCTTCCGGGGGGAAGGGACACTTCACGGGAGGGAGGGGGATAGGGACACATAGGGAATCTCACAAATAGGCTCCACAGTCAGTAAACTGGGTAAAACACACTCTACCGCCAACTGTACGTAAGCAGATTAAACCTGGCAATGATGTTAAAGTGATCTTCCCAATATAGATGATCGACTCTGAAAAAGGCAATGAAGATCTAAACTGAGCCAAAAAAAAAAAAATTAAGAAAAAAAAAAAAATAGACAAATGCGCAAAAGCAAGATGGCCGCCGCCTTATATAGCGCTGTGACGTCAACGGGCTTGCTGGCTGCTGATAGGCTGCATGTGACTGTCCCAGCATACACTGCCCCAGCTTACATGTCTGGACATGTCACGTAGACCATCCTAGAATGCCTGTCATTGAAATGAATGGATTTTAGAAAAAAACTTCGCTCGATCGAATCGCGGGGAAATTCGGATTCGATCCGAATCGAATTTGTCATGAAATTCGGATCGAATCCGGGTTCGTCCGGATCGATTCGCTCATCCCTAGTCACAATAGGGGAACAAGTAAATAAGAGAGAGAGAGAGAGAGGAGCTACAGAGGCAGGAACTGGCCCTAATGTGAATGCAGCTGCCCCATGCTGCTTATATGTTTCATCTTACAAACCTCATCAGCTGTGCGTTCCACACCTGGCATTTCCCCGACAGCCAGCCATATGGTACTTTACTATTTTTATTTATTTTTTTAAATCCTTTATTTAGTTTTTCAAATGCAATACAATAAGATATCAGAGATACAAGTAGTTCAGAGTAAATATAAAGATGACATATAGGTAACAGTGGCACAGGCCTGTCATATACATGTCTATCCCCCACACTCTTATGCTTGTGGTTCTTTTCCAAAGGCTTTTAGGGCCTGATGCAGAGCCTCCTCTGAACTGACCTTAAAACCTTCCGATTGTCCGGGGGTCCCGTTTGAATCGTGGCTCAAATGTGATGCAGAGCCTCCGTCGGAATGGCTCCCTAACTGATCCGTCAATTTGACTTCACTTGGAAAGCTTTTTTTGCTCTCTCGGGTGCCTTCAATTTGATCGGGGCTCCCGTTCCCGTTCACACGGGCGGCCCGTTTTTCCCTGATTTTTCCTTGCTTTTTGAACGTACCTGCTTGCCTTCCGTCGTATTTGACCTTCCATTTTGGTTGTTTTTCAAGTATACTTACATCTCCATGGCTCTTCAGTTGCCAATCTGGCTACACGCAAGCGCACATCCCTCAAACTCCATTGGAATATGCATATGGCAACAACTGACAATTGAACGCATATATATTGGCATATTTATTTTTGGGTGTTCCTTGGCTTTAATGCATACCTCAATCATGTTGTATTTCCTTCTTCCCTGGCTTTAATGCATACCTCAATCATGTTGTATTTCCTTCTTCCCTGGCTTTAATGCATACCTCAATCATGTTGTATTTCCTTCTTCCCTGGCTTTAATGCATACCTCAATCATGTTATATTTCCTTCTTCCCTGGCTTTAATGCTTACCTTAATTGTTTGTGAGTTTTTCTGTTTTATTGTCCCATATCTAAACCTTTTGTGTGTCATGTAAATGTGTGCTGATGTTGTGTGATTGTACTTTTGCAGGAAAGACAACTCTTAAAATATTTTGATTTTTTTTATTATTAAAACATTGTTTATTTTTATTTTTTTTAAACATAAAAAATAAATTATTTACATTTTTTAAAATAAATCAAAAATTAGGGCTCGGGGTATTTTGCCTGTTGTTTTCTTTGATCTGTGAATGAAAAACAACATTACTTTCGCATTTTTTTTGGTTTGGTTGTGGTTTATTTTTTTTGGGCCCTTTTTAAACCGGACCTTCTGCGTGATTTAATGAAAAGCCCAAACTCTTAAAAAAAGATTCCTCAGCATCATCTGTAAAAAAAAGATACAAGGACACACCAATAATCCACCAAATACATTAACAAGTTTCCTGGCCTAACTCAAGTCACTTATTAACCTCTTGCTGCATCACATTGCCCTAGTTCTGCTATCTGCATGTAGCCTAGTTTGTAGCTGCGTACATGTGTTAAACTAAGGTGGGCTGGTATGTAACGTTACAAACTAAGTTGTTTCAGACTATTCTTGCGCTTATTTTTTTTTTATTACAAGGAATGTGTGCGCGCACATAAACGCACGCTTGCATACTCACATCCATGATGATGTCGTCCTGCTCCGCTGTGAAGATGGCCGGGGACATCTTGGCTTGGTTTTCAAGTTCTAGCTCTGACGTTCCCCCGCGGTGACGTGCGTGCGTGCGCGCAGGCGCGCAACCACAGTTGGAAACATATTTAAAGCTCCAGGCACTCCGCTTGGTGTGGGATACCATATCAATATGGCCAGACCTAAAGGGAGCAAAAAGAGCCAACCAAGGCCAAAGCCACATAGCCGCCGCACACAAGCCTCATCCTAAATAAAACAGAAAAGTAGGCACAAGACACATGCAGAACATGCACCAACTAAAACAGTGGGGACTCCACAGACATAGGCACATTCCCAAAAACGCAGGAGCAAGGAGACATTAACCCATTCACCACCACCTGCCAAAAAAACACAAACACACAAGGATGCTAAATCTAGTAAGACCATGCAGCATACTCAACCTCAACACACCAAGCATACCCAAAATAAAAAACACATCAGCAAGGGTAAGCGTATTGCAGAACCCTCCACCCCACCAAGGTCATCCACCCCGCCACCTCAACCCTCTGGTACTCACAATTCCAGGACCTCAGATAACACATGCAGCTCTACATCTGATAACTCACCAGGAACCCAGACATTAACCCAGAGCAGCACATACACACCCTCAACCTCCCCCCTAAGCCCAAAAACATGACTCCCCAGATAGCCAACCATCTATTTCAAATGATGCAGGGGACAACACACACCCATGTGGGCGCTAACAACGCCATGGGTCACTAACAGCCCGTTTTTGCGAAGCACAAAGCATGGCTGTTGCCAATGCTGTTTGGGTACATTATGGTGTTCTGTCCATCGAGATACTGAACAAATCAAGCGGACAGTTGGGGACCTTAAATCATATAGTTGGCCAAAAATGGACATGCGCCGGCAGCAGAGGTAAAGCAAACATGCATTTAGAGTCGCTTTGTGACCAGCATGTAACACTTATTAGGTGTGATTTAATCTTCCCCAGCCTGCAGACAGGGGGTGGTTTCAAGAAAATACATTGGCCACAAGGTCAGCACGGATTGTGTGTGCTGGGCCACTTTGTGTACCAGTGTAAGGAGGAGTCTGCTCGTCAGAAATAGGTAAAGGTTCTGCACCCAGGTCAGTATATCGAGCAATCCTGCTTCTTATGGCAAGGTTGTGCAGGACCCCACAAGCAATAATTATTTGGATAACCTTGCCAGGCTGATACTGAAGAGAACCCCCACTGTGATCCAGACATCGGAAACGCATCTTCCACAACCCAAAGGCACGTTCCACCACAGAGCGAGACCTCCTATGGGCTGTGTTGTAGCGCTCCTGTGCCTGGGAAGATGGGTGCAGGATGGGTGTGAGCAGCCATGGTAACAAGGGATAACCTGAGTCACCTGCAAAAATCAAAAAGACAAACATAAGGTGGATGCCTAAAAAAAAGGTTTAGGTGTGCATAGAAAGATTAGTACACAGGGACAAATAGGTGATCTAGGTATGGGTGGAGGAATTGACATTTTTAATGAGCCTACAAACACATGCAACCTGTACACTCATTAAAAATGTCTGCAGAATGCTACTTAGATAAGAGGGCCAGAACATAACACAATAGTGGTGAATACTTTCACCCATTAATTTTTAAACACAAAAAAAAAAAAAAATATTAAAGTTTCCAGGAAAGGTCTCACAGATTAGTGGGGTACTGGCAAATCCACATGGGGGCCAACAACAACAACTTTAAGACACATACCCAGTAACCATCCTCCAGAAATGTCTCCAGATTGAAACCGTTGATAGAGGCTGGAGTTCCTCAAAATGTGTGCATCATGCGTGGACCCAGGAAAGCCAGCAAACAGACTGAAAAATTGAAGATCAGGGCCCGCCACTGCCTGAACATTGATGGAATGTCCCATCTTCCTGTTCCTGCACCAAGCAAAACACAAGTGGAATTAGTGTGAGCCATAAAAAATGTTTGATAACCAGAAAATAAAGCAGACCCAAACCACATACCTGAACAGATATTCCTGGTCCGCAGGGGGGGTAAGCGAAACATGTGTGCAATCAATTGCACCAATGACGTTGGGCATGTCGGCTATGTTATAAAAGCCCAGCTTAACCGCATTCCAGGCATCCCCTGTTTGAGGGAAATAAATGTAATTCTGTGCCAGGGTAGCCATGCCATCCAAAAACTTGGTTAGGCTGCGGCTCAGCGTAGACTGGGACATCCCCACGGAGAAGGCACCCAGTCTCTGGAACGAGCCATTCGCCAAAAATTGCAGGCAGCCAACCAATTTGATCATACCTGCAATTGCATGCCCCTTTCTGGTGGTGGGGGCTAACCATGGCCGCAGCTCGCTATACAAGGCATGGAGAGAAACACGGTTAAGGCGGGTGAGCTCGAATAGGTCAACGTCACTCATGCCATCGATGTCCAAAGGCGTGCGCTGCAGCCTGGTTTCTGCCATACTCAGAACTACCAGACGGCGTAGCTGGCGCCTTTGTTGTTGGCCCACAGAGGAATGCATTCCCAAAAAGCACGGAGCTCCAATACGGCTGGTCAGACTGGCCGTAAGTGAAGGCTCGGCGGCCCCGTTTAATTAGGCTGATTTCAATCAGAAATCAAGGCTCTGCATCATTGAAAAAAACGGACCAATGACCGAGGCGTCCGTTTTGCCGTAAAACAGCCTCGCGCGAGCCGACAATCGGAAAGGCGGCTGCGCGCACACCTGAGCGCATAAACGCACACTAAAATCAACGTAGCACCCTTTCCTGACCCGATCAAAGCCCAAAACCAACGGGAAAACGCACGGGGGAGCTGAACGGGGAGGCTCTACATCAAGCCATTAAATTCTGAGATGGCTCAGAGAATCCAGGAATTCGCAGGGCACACTAATAGTGTCAATCCACTGTCACCCACCTCTCCAGAAGTTTTGGCTTCTATTCACTTTTTTGCTAGAGAAGCAATGACTCGGGTTTCTGTACACCAGTTTGCTGTTTATCTATTTAATTATTACTTCATCTTTCGGATTAAATTTGTTTAGTTCCAAGCCTAGTGTCTTAATGACTTGGGGGTCAATCAGGGATGTTTCACGCCGAGGGCCGGCCAGCTGAAAGAAATGGATGTAAAAAAGAAAAAGGGGGAGAAGAAAAGGAGATAGGTATAGGTAAGTAATGGTGGGGGGGAGGGGACGCCCCAACGCGCAAGAGGAACACTGCAAGGTTGGTGTCGGGGGTCATATGACCAACCACCATCTACTTCAGATTCTGCACCGGATCTCAGGGGGCCGAGGAGGCTAAGGAGGAGATGGGAAGGGCCGCCGGGGCCCAGAACATATACCATGAGGTCCAGAGTAGTCGAGTCTTTTCCTCATTGTCCTGAGCCATAGCCATCAGCTCTTCCATTTCTCTTATTCTGTCCACCTCTCAAATCCAATGATTTTCTGTTGGGGTATATTCAGTCTTCCAGAACCTAGGGATCAGCATTTTTGCTGCGTTTATTAGGTGTCTCAAAACCAACTTTTTATATACTGCTATGCTGCTAGTGGTATGGTGTAGTAGCATGAGGGCCGGGCAGAGTGGGACTTGTGAGCCAATGACCTCAGTCATAGTCGCTGTTATCTTCTTCCAGAAGGCCGTCACTTTAGGGCATGACCATAACATGTGTATTAGCGGGCCTTACACCTCCAGCACATAGGCGAAGAGCCTGGGAAGATGGAGGCCAGTCACTTTGGGGTGTAGTAGCATCTAGATAAATATTTGTAGTTCGTTTCCTGTACCTGTGCCAAGATTGATGATTTGTGGGTAAGTAATAACATTTTCTCCCATTCATCTGTTGTAAATACTCTGCTTAGTTCTCTCTTCCACTGTCCACAGAAGGCAGGTACTGTCTCCTGCTATGCACCTAAGAGCTGGTATATTTATGATATCACCCTCTGCGGCGGATCTTTCTGCGTGACTAAGGTCTCAAAGTGTGTAAGATCTCGTCCTAGGGAGTTTTTTGGGCCCACCCTTTGCAGGAAGTGCTGGAAGAGTAGCAGTTGCCAGGGATCTAGGTGTGGATTTTCCCATCAACATCTAAGTTCTTTTATGTTGCACCAGTCTCGTCCTTTCACCAGGTCTTTCCCTCTGACCGTTCCCAGGTCTCTCCAGCCTCCTCTGGCTATCAATCTCTGACTAGTAGACAGTTCCGGATTTCCAATTACTGGGATCAGGGGTGATGGCCAAGGTGAGATCTCTCCACTCCTCCTAACCCCATCCCAAACACTGAGAGTTGCTTTAGTTAATGGGTTAGATCCTCCCCATCGGCTTGAGGCCTCTGCTGCCCATGGAGCCTCTTTCAACAGGGTTTCTGTGCAACCTCCACGGTGACCCATTTCTTCTCCCTCTCATTTCTCCCCCAGTCCACTATCCTCTGTAGGTCTGTTGCTTGCCAGTATCTCTTCAAGTTTAGGACCGCCAGGCCTCCTTTTGTTCTTGGTCACTGCAAAAGTCCGAAACGGATCCTCGGCTTTTTGTTACCCCAGACGAATTTTAAAAATATTGTGTTCAGATTCTTGAAGTAGCTTGCCGGTATGTGGCACGGAAGGGTTTGGAATAGGTCTAGAATTCCTGGGAGAATTGTTATCTTTATGGCACTCATCCATCCCAGCCAGGTAAGTGTAAGGGCATGGGGACAAAGTTATGTCTAAAGACATCTTCTATGTCCTTCAAGATCTTCGTACCTAAATAGGTTAACGTGGGTGATGACCATTTAAAGGGAAAAGAGGACGTGATGGGAGATACTACTGCTTCTGGGAGTCCAACATTGAGCGCTTCTGATTTGTCAAAGTTAATTTTAAAGTCAGAGAGTTTCCCAAATTTTTTAAATTCCTTCATGAGGTTCAGAAGTCCTACAGTTGGGTTGGAGATGAAGAATAGAAGGTCATCCGCATATGCAGCAATCTTGTGCTCTTTTCCTTGCACATGGACCCCTTTTAGATCTGCATTCTTTCTTATGTGTCTTAAGAAAGTTTCTACTACTAGGGAGAGCATGAGGGGAGATAGTGGGCATTCTTGTCTTGTCCCGTTTGAAATCTGAAAAGGGTGAGAGGGGTGACCATTTACTTTTACTCTGGTCTGCGGTTTAAAGTATATTCCCAGGATATACCCTAACGCCCTCCCTTGAAGCCCTATGTGTTTCAACACTTCAAATGCATAGTTCCAGTCCACTCAGTCGAATGCTTTCTCAGCGTCCGTAGATAGCAACATCATCGGGGAGTTATCTATTCATGACCGGTGTATTGTCCCTGGCTTCTCTGCCAGGGATAAACCCACATTGATCTTTATTTACCAGATCTGGTAGGTGTATTGCTAGTCGGGCTCCAAGTATTTTGGTGAACAACTTAAGATCTACGTTCAGTAATGATATAGGGTGATAGCTTTTAAAACTTAGCGGGTCCTTCCCTGCTTTGTGTATGACTGTGTTGTGGGCTTCCAACGCTTCCGTCGGAAATGCCTTGATATCTTCTTCCCTACCCGTGGCATTGAGAGCCCGAAGAAAGTGCTTACCCAGGATTTTTTGTAGTATGCAATAGTTAACCCATTGGGTCCCGGGGATCTACCATTCAGTGTGGTCTTTATTGCTTGGTGTAGTCTCGGCATGCCTGAGGCCACAATGTAATGCCGTATCTTAGATAGGTACCTTTGGGGATTTCTCTCTCCCTGTGGGCACAAGCTGTACAGTCCGAGGTAGTATTCCTGGAATACTCTAGCGATGTCTATTGTTTTGTGCCATTTCTGCTGTTTCTCGTCAAGTATTGCTTTGATGAAATTGATGGATTGTTGCTTCCTCAACGCTCTGGCCAGGAGTGCTCCGCTTTTGTTTCCCCACTCATAGTAAAATTGCTTACACCTCTTTATGGCAAACGCAGCCTTTCCCAATAGCATGGAGTTCTGTTGCTCCCTGCAAGCTGTCAGATCTTTTAAAGCTTCACGTGCCTGGGTTTCTTTGTATTTCCTTTTCAACTCTTGAATTTGTGAAAGTAGCCGGTCTCTTTGTGTAGTGTGAGTTTTTTCAGTCTAGTTGCGTGTTGGATGAGTACCCCTCTCATCACAGCTTTGTGTGCCTGCCAAACTGTCATTGGTGCAGTTCAGTTAAAAGTATTCAGTTAGAGCCGCTTGTGCAGCTTGTACAGTTACTGGGTCTTTCAACAGACTCTCATTCAGTCGCCACGTCCAGGCCTTCTTTCTCTCTTCTTTAGTGATCAGAGACACCCATACCGGGCTGTGGTCTGACTGGGACGCCAATTCTATGGCAGAGTCAGCCACCCTAGATAAAAGACTGTGCGAAAGCAGCATGTAATCCAGCCTTGCAAATGACGAGTGCACTGGTGAGAAGTGAGAATAGTGCCTGCCCTTTGGGTTGTGGATTCTCCAAGGGTCACATAATTGCAATTTATGTAGGGCTTGTTTTACCTTCCGTAGTCCTCCTTATGGGATGGATGAATTACCGGTGGACGAGTCAATAAGTGGGTCTAGAGAAATATTTAAATCCCATCCCAAGAGAATCTTTCCCTCCTGAAAGTTTGATAATTTGGTGAGAAAGCGCAGGAGAAAGTCCACCTGTCCGCTGTTGGGAGCGTAAACAGATGATATTGTGTACATTTCTCCAAATAGCGAACCTTTCACCATTATGTATCTGCCCTCTCCATCCACGGAGGTTTCCATCATCTGAAACGGGATGTCTCTGGCCATCAGTATCGCTACTCCTTTGGTTTTGGAGTCCGGCGAGGAGCTTACAATCCACTGAGGGAAATATCTAAGAGACATCCAAGGACTGGCGTTTCCCTTGAAGTGTGTTTCTTGTAAGAAGACGATTTTAGCCTTCAATCTTCTCAGTTCCGATATCATAGCTGATCTCTTTTCAGGTACATTGAGGCCCCTACAATTCACGGACACCATCTTCATGGTTGTCTCTGATGGGCCACGGCCCTGTACCACCTCCATCCCGCCCACCAGACCCAGGAAACGGTGCCCCAGGAGATAAAATATATGCTGTTAGTGGTTGCTCGCGATGCGCGGGTAGTCAGGGCACTCAAAACCGTATGTTATTATGGCGGTTTCTGTTCTCTAAGTTATCTTGCTGTACTTGGAAGTTAGAGAGCATCCTGGTGTGACTTCTCACTCGCATTCCAATGCCTCTACTCTGGCCTGGATATTCGTCTGCGCGACCGTGTTGGTTTCCATAGAGTTTTGCATGGATGTTATTTCTCTATGAAAAGTTCCTTTTATTCTGGAAATGTAAAATTCAAAATCGGCCCTGGATGGTAACGCTTTAAGGGCGTCCTTGATGTTACATCTCACCAACTCAGCGATGGCTGATATCAGCGCATAGGGTAGAGGTGTCTCAGGGGGCTCCGAGTATATGATCTGCTGCTCTCCCAGCTCGGGGTATCCCATTCCCCCAGAGTAGTGTAGGGTCATGCTGCTGGGTCCGGGGGAAGATCTGGGACCCCGTCCCCAAACAGCAGGCACATCATCTAGGGTCTTGTTTGTTGGAAGCCTAGGGGGTGACACGTGTTCCCCTCTTATCTCAAATCGGCCATTTTCAATGTGAGGCTGCGGGTACTGCTCCACTGAGTTATCCGGCTCTAAGGGGTAAGATTACTGGCTTGTAGTCCCCCTGGGGTCTCTGCACTTGCTCTCTCCTCATTAGCCTCTCTGTGGACGAGAGCTCCTGTTCTGAGCTCTCATCCCCCGCCTGCTGATGCCCTCCTCTCACCTCTAAGCTGCCTCGCTTTCACTGCGCCCATGGTCGTCTGCTCCAGAGGCTCCTCCATCTCCGCAGCATCGGTCCCCTTCTGCTGCTCGCTCCTCCACCGCTCTGCATCAGCAGCATTGGGTCTCCCCGCCTTGCTGATCTTCGCTGTTGGCGCCTCCCCTCCTCGCTTCCCACGCCCCTGGGATTTTTCTGCATAGTCCCTTGCACAGGCGCAGTAACATGGTGTGATATATATCAGCACTGTATTGCAGGACTAGATTGTGAAGCGCAATGCGAGACGTGTAGCCCTTATAATAACTCAAATCTGCCAGGACATACAGTCAGACAATATGATGGACCATGCACATTGCATGTCAGCGTGGAGCACAATGTCACACACAGACATAATGACGCCAACAAATGCCAATGGAGGTAATGACAAGAGGGGCTTCCATCTAAATCGGAGGCCCACCTCTATTATCCACACCCAACCAGACCATCTAGACACCTTAGTGTCCATTGCACCATTGGGCCACTGTCTGCAGGAAATGTGCTGGGACGGGGTCACCTCTGTGCCATAGCGCCCACTGTGCTACTATCATCGAGGGGCAGCTTATCCCAATAGCTGGCATTCAGATTTAACCCTTCCTCTCAGTAGCTTGGAGCTTGGATAAGAGCAAATCTTTCTTCTATATAGGTTATAAAAACCATTAGACAAAAACACTATTAACTACATAGATATTTATGGTAACTTTTATATAATAACATATAAAACAGTTCCTATATAAATGTATCATTGAAGAAATTAATACTAATACAAGAACATAATATTTACAGATTTATTTATTTATTTTATTCATTATAATATGTTTAATATACATATTCTCTACAGGTTTGTTTTATGGAATATGTATGACTAAAGCAGCTCTCATTCATATATTCTAGATGCCATGCTGAATGTGTTGAGCGCATCCCCTGATGAAGCCCTATGAAATGTTGAAACATTTTGGTGCAATAATATTTGTTAAAAGATCCTCCTGGTCAGACATTTCATATATTAGAATTGTTTATAAAGCGCTATTATATTCCGTGACCCCGTACAAAGTTACATTGTCCAGATCACTTATTAGAGAGTTTTTTATTTTTTCGGAAATAAAATTGTAACCTAAAAGTGGCCCCCGGAGTCTATAAGACTTGAGGGCCATCTAATTCTCTGCCCCAGAGCATTCAATTTTGGGATGCCCCACTGTGTTAACCCCCTGGTCCCCTGTAAAACCTGCCTTCTCACTGACCCAAGGGCGCATGTGTGAGCTGTGGCCGTCCTAAGCTATAGTTTAAGCTCTGCATGTCCCTGTGCCAGGGGGGTTTCACACAGCAGGGCATCCCAAATTAATGTGCTCCCGAGGAATGGACCAAAACCCAGGATAGTTAAATCCCAGGTTTTGGTCCACTTTAAATTAATACTATGTTTCTGCATAATTGCTTGACAAGCCTGTGAGAGCTGAAAGAACATCCTAATCAGGTGCTGGATTACTGCACACGTTTGTGTTTCTACTGGAGAAAAATGCCAAAATCTGGGTATAAAGAATGGAAATGCCCCAGATTTAAAGATGTTACTACAGCACTGGCTTCTAATTCACTATTAGGTGGATATTTGTGTCTTTGGATATTATGGAGGGTGTCAGTGTAATGTGTTGCTGATTTATATGTGACAGTGACCGCAGTTCTCTGATGGATCTCTTATCATCTCTCTGCAGGTTGATTAAGTGTGGTCTGACCTCATCCTGCTGTGCTGATCTCTGCTCTGTCATCACCACAAACACATCTCTGACCTCACTGGACCTGTCAGGGAATCCTCTGCAGGACTCTGGAATAAAGCTTCTGTGTGAGGGGCTCAGACATCCAGGATGTGTCCTGCAGGAGCTGGAGTGAGTAATCTGGAGTAAAGTCAGAATCTGGAGTAAACTCCTGTGTGAGGGGCTCAATCACACTGTACTCTGTAGGAAATTATGTGAGAATCCTATAACTATCGAATGCAAATCTGCAATGAGGGATTACAGCAGACCTAAACCTAGTTTTAAAGCAGCTGTTGGAGTAATTGCCCCCAGACATGCTGATTTGGGATGCCCAAAGAAAATGCCCCAAACCAGACATAAGTGCAGATAGAGCGGTGCCCTATAGCCACAAACCTGGAGACGCTCTTTTTTCATTCTGGCCCCAGGATCATGGCGCTGGCTGCTCAGTGGCCCTGCAGTGACAGCTACATAAAGAGCGCAGCACCTCGCTTGTTGGCACATACAGGACTACTGGAGGCAAATATTCTATCTGCATGTATATACTTACCCCTCTCCGATCCCTTTTACCTCCATTATAAGCTGTTTCTCTATGGAAGTTGTAGTTTTGCCCCCATTCTCTGCTGTAACGGCTGCTGCCCCTCATCTGACAGGACACTCATTCAGCCATGGATGGTCTGATGACCCCGAGGACTTTGCTTTGCTCCTCCTATTGCTGAGGATTGGGCTGCTGAGCACTCATCTCAGAGAGCCATTGTAAAAAAATGCTGCCCCCCAACATCCAAACTACTGTGCTCATCCTCAGCATGACCACAGCTCTGATGTATTTGCTGGCCATGCTCAGCTCTCTCCTATTCTACTCTCTACCCCTGGGTGAGGCTATTTCTGTTGCTTTCAGCCAAAGTAGGGTTTGCAATAGCAGGGCTCTCTTTCCTATTTTCTCCTGTTCTGTAATTACACCTTGTACATCGCTACAGAAGAAGATGCCACTATAAAAATAAACAATAATAATAGTAAATTATTGATATCTCTAATGTAAGCCTAAACTCAACTCATAAGTGTCAGCATGACAGCCAAACACCTGGCAGCATGAGATCCTCACAGCTCTGCCCTGTAATCACTACAAACCCTCCTCTGCCCACTCTGACCTTCTCAGTGAATAATGTGCAGCATGTGCAGAGGGGGTCAGACACAAGGCACATACTCAGCACAGCCCATTCCTGTCCATGGAGGCCCCATAAGCTGAGCAGCACGCTTTGCCATCTTCTGCCCGGCACATCACCTATTGAAAAGCCCCATAAGAGACCATTCATGTGTTGTAACAGAAATTGCTGCAGCTGCCAACACAAGGGGGCCTCAGTCTGCTCCAATTGTATTACAGGAAACATCTGATTGGCTGCATGTCTAATACTTATCAGCTTTTGGGGGGGCTCTACACTGAATTTCCAGTCTCTGTAGAACATGATGGCTGCTAACTCACCGGCTGAGGTGGATACAATACAGGAAATCTGGTCACTTCTTCCAGGTGGAGATGAGGACCTGTGCTGATCAGCTTATGGGGCCCCTGAGCAGAAGATCTCTTCTATTAGTGAAAGTGGAAGCCCTCCTTAGAATATAGTGCATGGAGATCCTGCTGAGAAACAGACATTGTGGCCTTTCCTGTGACAATGTCCCCAGACGTGACTTTCATGTGGAGTGTGGCAGGCAGATGAGCGAACTTTTGAAAAATTCGATTCGACTGATTCGCCGAATTTTCCGACAAAAATCGTTTCGACCCGAATAAATTCGAGACGAATCGCTATTAAAAACGGCTATTTCTGAGCCTCCTAGAGCCTCAATAGGGTTGTAAACCATTCTGCCTTGCTGTAACACGCACAGGATGCGTGCTGGGTTAGTTAAATAATACTTTGAAGAAATATCACATGGAGATCAGAGGCATCGCTAATAGAATCGCAGAGTGGCACAATTGAATTCAAGAGAGTTGAAGTGGCATCACTATGAGGGGCAGGAGCCCAAACATTGCTTTAAAGAGACACTGGAGTTGGCAGCAGCAGGAGCCCAAAAATTGGATGAATCACACCCTGGAGTTGGCAGCAGGAGCCCAAACATTACTTTAAAGAGACACTGGGGTTGGCTTCAGGAGCCCAAAAATTGGATGAATCACACCCTGGAGTTGGCAGCAGCAGCAGCAGGAGCCCAAATATACACTGGAGTTGGCTTCAGGAGCCCAAAAATTGGATGAATCACACCCTGGAGTTGGCAGAAGTTGGCAGCAGCAGCAGCAGGAGTCCAAACATTACTTCAAAGAGACCCTGGGGTTGGCTTCAGGAGCCCAACAATTGGATGAATCACACCCTGGAGTTGGCAGGAGTTGACAGCAGCAGCAGCAGGAGCCCAAATATACACTGGAGTTGGCTTCAGGAGCCCAAAAATTGGATGAATCACACCCTGGAGTTGGCAGCAGCAGCAGGAGCCCAAATATACACTGGAGTTGGCTTCAGGAGCCCAAAAATTGGATGAATCAGACCCTGGAGTTGGCAGCAGCAGCAGCAGGAGCCCAGATATACACTGGAGTTGGCTTCAGGAGCCCAAAAATTGGATGAATCACACCCTGGAGTTGGCAGAAGTTGGCAGCAGCAGCAGCAGGAGCCCAAACATTACTTCAAAGAGACCCTGGGGTTGGCTTCAGGAGCCCAACAATTGGATGAATCACACCCTGGAGTTGGCAGGAGTTGACAGCAGCAGCAGCAGGAGCCCAAATATACACTGGAGTTGGCTTCAGGAGCCCAAAAATTGGATGAATCACACCCTGGAGTTGGCAGCAGCAGCAGGAGCCCAAATATACACTGGAGTTGGCTTTAGGAGCCCAAAAATTGGATGAATCACACCCTGGAGTTGGCAGCAGCAGCAGCAGGAGCCCAAATATACACTGGAGTTGGCTTCAGGAGCCCAAAAATTGGATGAATCACACCCTGGAGTTGGCAGAAGTTTGCAGCAGCAGGAGCCCAAACATTACTTCAAAGAGACCCTGGGGTTGGCTTCAGGAGCCCAACAATTGGATGAATCACACCCTGGAGTTGGCAGGAGTTGACAGCAGCAGCAGGAGCCCAAATATACACTGGAGTTGGCTTCAGGAGCCCAAAAATTGTATGAATCACACCCTGGAGTTGGCAGCAGCAGCAGGAGCCCAACAATTGGATGAATCACACCCTGGAGTTGGCAGCAGCAGCAGCAGCAGGAGCCCAAATATACACTGGAGTTGGCTTCAGGAGCCCAACAATTGGATGAATCACACCCTGGAGTTGGCAGCAGCAGCAGCAGCAGGAGCCCAAATATACACTGGAGTTGGCTTCAGGAGCCCAAAAATTGGATGAATCACACCCTGGAGTTGGCAGAAGTTGGCAGTAGCAGCAGCAGGAGCCCAAATATTACTTTAAAGAGACACTGGAGTTGGCTTCAGGAGCCCAAAAATTGGATGAATCACACCCTGGAGTTGGCAGCAGCAGCAGCAGGAGCCCAAATATACACTGGAGTTGGCTTCAGGAGCCCAAAAATTGGATGAATCACACCCTGGAGTTGGCAGAAGTTGGCAGCAGCAGCAGCAGGAGCCCAAAAAATGGCCTAAAGACATAAATATGTTTTGCACCATTTGGAAAGTGTAAAACGTGGCACCATGCTGAATCTAGTCGCATGCATCAGGCATTGGTGGGTGGAAATCCTGGCTGATCCATCCCTGATTCATTTTGACAAAGGTGAGTCTCTCCACATTTTTAGTTGACAGACGAGTTCTCCTCGCCGTAACTATGGCCCCCGCCGCACTAAACACCCGCTCAGATGGCACGCTACTTGCCGGGCAGGACAGCTTTTCCAGGGCAAACTCTGCTAGTTGCGGCCACAAATCAAGTTTGGCTGCCCAGAAGTCCAGCGGATCCTCAAGGTGTGTTGGCATGGTCATGTCAAAGTATGACATGACCTGCTGGTTGAGGTCCTGCTCCAGGTCTTCCTGCTGCTCATGAGTAGCCTCACTATGCGGGTGTAGAAAGCTACTCATTAGCGACTGAAGACTGAGGCTGCTGCTGCTGATGGAGCTGCTGCTGCTGCTCCTGCCAACCCCCCCAGCGGCCATGGCAGTGGAAGGTGAGCGCAGAGGTCCCCTCGAGTCAGACCTGCGAGAGTATGGACCATGGCGCAGATAGGCATCGGCCAACTGCCTACGTAGAATGTCTTTGTAGTAGTTGAGTTTGTCCTCCCTCTCGGTGGGTTTAAAAAATGCCCCCATTTTGTGCCGGAAGCGAGGGTCCAATAAGGTGGACAGCCAGAAGTCATCCCGCCGACAGATGGAAACAATTCTGGGGTCACTACGCAAGCACGTGAGCATGCTTCGTGCCATTTGCGCAAGTGACTCGGATGGACTACCTGTCTCCATCTCCACTGCATACTGCCACGGTGTGCCCGGGTCCTCTGTCTCGCCTTCCTCAAAAACCTCTAGCTCCTCTGGCTGCTCCTGCTCCTCCTCTCCTGTCCGCTGACTAGATAAACCAGCCATTTCGCCAAGCCTAAACTGTGTTTCGCTGGGCAACTCCTCCTCCTCTTCCTCCTCCTCCTCCAGTTCAGCTCCAACGGGGTTCATGTGGCCGTAAGATGTAAATGCCATGTCTCCAGTGCCCTGACCAGCCATGGTTTCCAACATGTGCTGTAGTACATGAAGCAGTGGAATCACGTCGTTCATCCCGTAATCCTGCCGACTGACAAATAAAGTGGCATCCTCAAAGGGCCTGAGCAAACGGCAGGTGTCACGTATGAGCTGCCACTGGTTGACATTGAAGTTACACAGGGGAGTCCCCCTATCTGCTTGGATCATCAGGAAATCCGTGATGGCTTTTCTCTGTTCATATAATCGGTCCAACATGTGAAGGGTGGAATTCCAACGGGTGGAAACATCGCAAATCAGACTATGTTGGGGGATACCATTCTGACGCTGTAGCTCAAGAAGGGTGTGTTTGGCGGTGTAGGAGTGGCTGAAGTGCATGCAAAGTTTCCTTGAAGTTGTTAGGATGTCTTGCAGATGGGGGGAACACTTCAGAAACCGCTTGACAACCAGATTGAAGACGTGAGCCATGCAGGGGGCATGGGTCAGGCTTCCTTGGCGCAGCGCAGACAAAATGTTCTTCCCATTGTCGGTAACCATGATTCCCATTTTAAGTTTTCTTGGAGTAAGCCATGTTTGGATTTCCTGATGAATACATTTAAGCAGTTCCTCCCCTGTGTGACTCCGTTCGCCAAGACAAACCATGTGAAGCACTGCGTGACACCTCCGTGCCCTGCACACATGGTAGACTGGAGGGGCACTGAGACTTGAGCCTACAGTGGAGGGTGAGGAGATGGCGGAGGATGAGGAGGCCGAGTCGCACGGTGTCACAGGCTCAACGGGCAGGGAGCGCGGAGGCCGAAGCGGCGTGACCTGTCCAAGTTGCTGCTGCTGCTGCAAAGGGACCACATTCACCCAGTGGGCCGTAAACGACATGTACTGTCCCTGACCGTAGTTACAGCTCCAGATGTCGGCGCTGCCATGCACTTTGCTACACACCGACAGGCTCAAGGACTGGCCCACCTTGTGTTCAACAAAAGTGTGCAGCACTGGTACTGCCTTCTTGGCAAAGAAATGACGGCTTGGGACTCTCCACCTCGGCTCGGCACAAGCCATCAGTTCTCTGAAAGGTGCAGATTCCACCACCTGAAAAAGGAGCGACTGCAGCACCAGCAACTTGGACAGGAGCACATTCAGCTTCTGCGCCGTAGGATGAGTGGGCGCATACTGCTGTCTCTTGGACATGGCTTCGCTGATGGATTGCTGGCGGGATGCATGACTTGGAGGAGGAGGAGGAGGAGCAGGAGCGACAGAGGATGGGTATGACGCACAGCTGCCTTCGGCTGAGGTGCTGGAGCCTTGGCTGGCAGAAATTGGGAGCTCACTTGGTGAGGAAGCAGACTGGACCACCCCTTGGGAGCCTCGGTTCTCCCAGGTCGTTTTATGGTGACGCATCATATGTTAACGCAGGGCCGTGGTGCCAAGATTTGGACCCTGGCCACGCTTCACCTTTTGCCTACATATCTTGCATGTGGCCATGTTACCCTCCTGCGGATGCCTCAGGAAAAACTGCCACACTGCCGAGTAGCTACTTTTCCCACCCCCTGGCCTCACTGATTCACTGCTGCTGTTGCCAACTCCAGGAACCCCTGCTCCACTACCTCCGGATAAGGTAGACTGCCGCACAGCAGGTCCTCTACCCCGGCCCCGGCCCCGGCCGGCTCCAGCCTTTGGAATTGTGCCCCCATGCTGACTGCTACCACCTTGCTGCCTCAGCTGCTGACTCCGGGGCAACCTGCGCCCCTCTTCTCCTGATGATGACGATGAAGCCCCTTCATCACCCGGCTCCCAAGTGCGATCGGCTTCATCGTCATCATCATCATCACCGAGTTGTGGCTGTACGTCACTGATGTTCGTGGATTCGTCAACAGTGTCTGGCGCAGGAGCTGGAACGCTCGCAGCACCCACGACACTGTCCACATCACTATTTGTCTGCCTAGCTAAAGAAGCCACCTCCATTTCTTGGCTGGGCAGTAGCTGCTGACTGTCCTCCTGTATCTGATCGTCCTCCTCACTAAAGAGTGGAGCTGAACCCAAAGCATAGGATACGTCGCTGGAGGAGGGAACGGCGTAGGACAGAGGCAATGGGAGGACAGGGACTGCTCTCGGGGCATGCCAACTCAGGGTTGTGTCAGAGGAACCTACCGACCCTAGACTGGGGGTCTCAGACGTAAGTTGTGATGATGTTGTTGATGAGCGCGTCAACCAATCTACCACGGCAGATGCGTTACTGGTGGAGACCCGACCGCTAGCAGATACTGGCAGATTAGGTCTCTCAGCGTGACTCCTGCTGCTACTGGCCCCCAGTCTGCTGCGACCTCTGCCTGCGGAATCTTGGCCTCTGCCACTCCTCTTTTCACTTCCAGGCACTTGTCTGCCCGACATAGTCTAACTGGCGTGGTAGTAGGTGATATTTAAAGAACCCCCGGGCAGCGGTGGGTCTATATGAAACAGAATATAATGCACACCAAAAGTGAGCAGTAACACTCAGCCTCCAACAGGCCTGCTTAGTGTAAATAAGAGAGCTGCTTAGTGTAAATAAAGAGGGGTATGCTATGTTACAGAATGGGATGCCCCAACAGAAGTGCACCTGGCAGGCAGCAGTAAGTCTATGCCCAGCAAAAGTGTCTTTATACCTAATTTCAATTATAATAAGTGCAAATGGTTATATGGTCTTAAACAGAGGCTGCTGTAGTCACAAAATGGGATGCAATAAAAAAGAAGTGGACCTGGCAGGGTCCAGAAGTACTATGCCCAGCAAAAGTGTCTTTATCAGGCTAATTTCAATTATAATAAGTGCAAATGGTTATATGGTCTTAAACAGAGGCTGCTGTAGTCACAGAATGGGATGCCCTAAAAAAGAAGTGGACCTGGCAGGCAGCAGTAAGTCTATGCCCAGCAAAAGTGTCTTTATCAGGCTAATTTCAATTATAATAAGTGCAAATGGTTATATGGTCTTAAACAGAGGCTGCTGTAGTCACAGAATGGGATGCCCTAAAAAAGAAGTGGACCTGGCAGGCAGCAGTAAGTCTATGCCCAGCAAAAGTGTCTTTATCAGGCTAATTTCAATTATAATAAGTGCAAATGGTTATATGGTCTTAAACAGAGGCTGCTGTAGTCACAGAATGGGATGCCCTAAAAAAGAAGTGGGCCTGGCAGGGTCCAGAAGTGCTATGCCCAGCAAAAGTGTCTTTATCAGGCTAATTTCAATTATAATAAGTGCAAATGGTTATATGGTCTTAAACAGAGGCTGCTGTAGTCACAGAATGGGATGCCCTAAAAAAGAAGTGGACCTGGCAGGCAGCAGTAAGTCTATGCCCAGCAAAAGTGTCTTTATCAGGCTAATTTCAATTATAATAAGTGCAAATGGTTATATGGTCTTAAACAGAGGCTGCTGTAGTCACAGAATGGGATGCCCTAAAAAAGAAGTGGACCTGGCAGGG
Source organism: Gastrophryne carolinensis (assembly GCA_027917425.1). NCBI lineage: Eukaryota > Metazoa > Chordata > Amphibia > Anura > Microhylidae > Gastrophryne > Gastrophryne carolinensis. The sequence goes on from CM051235.1 coordinate 620,218,745, forward strand.
TCCAGAAGCACTATGCCCAGCAAAAGTGTCTTTATCAGGCTAATTTCAATTATACTAAGTGCAAATGGTTATATGGTCTTAAACAGAGGCTGCTGTAGTCACAGAATGGGATGCCCTAAAAAAGAAGTGGACCTGGCAGGCAGCAGTAAGTCTATGCCCAGCAAAAGTGTCTTTATCAGGCTAATTTCAATTATAATAAGTGCAAATGGTTATATGGTCTTAAACAGAGGCTGCTGTAGTCACAGAATGGGATGCCCTAAAAAAGAAGTGGGCCTGGCAGGGTCCAGAAGTGCTATGCCCAGCAAAAGTGTCTTTATCAGGCTAATTTCAATTATAATAAGTGCAAATGGTTATATGGTCTTAAACAGAGGCTGCTGTAGTCACAGAATGGGATGCCCTAAAAAAGAAGTGGACCTGGCAGGCAGCAGTAAGTCTATGCCCAGCAAAAGTGTCTTTATCAGGCTAATTTCAATTATAATAAGTGCAAATGGTTATATGGTCTTAAACAGAGGCTGCTGTAGTCACAGAATGGGATGCCCTAAAAAAGAAGTGGACCTGGCAGGGTCCAGAAGCACTATGCCCAGCAAAAGTGTCTTTATCAGGCTAATTTCAATTATACTAAGTGCAAATGGTTATATGGTCTTAAACAGAGGCTGCTGTAGTCACAGAATGGGATGCCCTAAAAAAGAAGTGGACCTGGCAGGCAGCAGTAAGTCTATGCCCAGCAAAAGTGTCTTTATCAGGCTAATTTCAATTATAATAAGTGCAAATGGTTATATGGTCTTAAACAGAGGCTGCTGTAGTCACAGAATGGGATGCCCTAAAAAAGAAGTGGGCCTGGCAGGGTCCAGAAGTGCTATGCCCAGCAAAAGTGTCTTTATCAGGCTAATTTCAATTATAATAAGTGCAAATGGTTATATGGTCTTAAACAGAGGCTGCTGTAGTCACAGAATGGGATGCCCTAAAAAAGAAGTGGACCTGGCAGGCAGCAGTAAGTCTATGCCCAGCAAAAGTGTCTTTATCAGGCTAATTTCAATTATAATAAGTGCAAATGGTTATATGGTCTTAAACAGAGGCTGCTGTAGTCACAGAATGGGATGCCCTAAAAAAGAAGTGGACCTGGCAGGGTCCAGAAGTGCTATGCCCAGCAAAAGTGTCTTTATCAGGCTAATTTCAATTATAATAAGTGCAAATGGTTATATGGTCTTAAACAGAGGCTGCTGTAGTCACAGAATGGGATGCCCTAAAAAAGAAGTGGACCTGGCAGGCAGCAGTAAGTCTATGCCCAGCAAAAGTGTCTTTATCAGGCTAATTTCAATTATAATAAGTGCAAATGGTTATATGGTCTTAAACAGAGGCTGCTGTAGTCACAGAATGGGATGCCCTAAAAAAGAAGTGGGCCTGGCAGGGTCCAGAAGTGCTATGCCCAGCAAAAGTGTCTTTATCAGGCTAATTTCAATTATAATAAGTGCAAATGGTTATATGGTCTTAAACAGAGGCTGCTGTAGTCACAGAATGGGATGCCCTAAAAAAGAAGTGGACCTGGCAGGCAGCAGTAAGTCTATGCCCAGCAAAAGTGTCTTTATCAGGCTAATTTCAATTATAATAAGTGCAAATGGTTATATGGTCTTAAACAGAGGCTGCTGTAGTCACAGAATGGGATGCCACAACAGAAGTGGACCTGGCAGGGTCCAGTAGCGCTATGCCCAGCAAAAGTGTCTTTATCAGGCCTAATTTCAATTATAATAAGTGCAAATGGTTATATGGTCTTAAACAGAGGCTGCTGTAGTCACAGAATGGGATGCCCTAAAAAAGAAGTGGACCTGGCAGGGTCCAGTAGCGCTATGCCCAGCAAAAGTGTCTTTATCAGGCCTAATTTCAATTATAACAAGTGCAAATGGTTATATGGTCTTAAACAGAGGCTGCTGTAGTCACAGAATGGGATGCCCTAAAAAAGAAGTGGGCCTGGCAGGATCCAGAAGTGCTATGCCCAGCAAAAGTGTCTTTATCAGGCTAATTTCAATTATAATAAGTGCAAATTGTTATATGGTCTTAAACAGAGGCTGCTGTAGTCACAGAATGGGATGCCCTAAAAAAGAAGTGGACCTGGCAGGGTCCAGAAGTACTATGCCCAGCAAAAGTGTCTTTATCAGGCTAATTTCAATTATAATAAGTGCAAATGGTTATATGGTCTTAAACAGAGGCTGCTGTAGTCACAGAATGGGATGCCCTAAAAAAGAAGTGGGCCTGGCAGGGTCCAGAAGTGCTATGCCCAGCAAAAGTGTCTTTATCAGGCTAATTTCAATTATAATAAGTGCAAATGGTTATATGGTCTTAAACAGAGGCTGCTGTAGTCACAGAATGGGATGCCCTAAAAAAGAAGTGGGCCTGGCAGGCAGCAGTAAGTCTATGCCCAGCAAAAGTGTCTTTATCAGGCTAATTTCAATTATAATAAGTGCAAATGGTTATATGGTCTTAAACAGAGGCTGCTGTAGTCACAGAATGGGATGCCCTAAAAAAGAAGTGGACCTGGCAGGGTCCAGAAGTACTATGCCCAGCAAAAGTGTCTTTATCAGGCTAATTTCAATTATAATAAGTGCAAATGGTTATATGGTCTTAAACAGAGGCTGCTGTAGTCACAGAATGGGATGCCTCACAGCAGACTTAAGATCAGTTCAGTATATATGCACAGTTAGTTAGTATAAGCAGCCTGAAAACGCTAACAAAGCCTGTCAGCCAGCTAGTAACACTCAGGCTGGATGAAAAAAAAAAAAAAAAACTCCCTGTGACAGCCTCCGATTTTTCTACCTTTCCCTGTTTTTCGCTGACTTTCTGTCTGTCTCCTGTCTGTCTCCTGCCTGTCTCCAGCCTGTCCCTGTCTGTCCCTGCCTGTCTAACTGCCTCTCTCCCTCAGCTACACAGCGGTCTGTCTCTCACGAATGCAATAGAGAAATGAGGCAGTAAAAGCAAGATGGCCGGCCTTAAATAGCGCTGTGACGTCACCGGGCTTGCTGGCTGCTGATAGGCTGCATGTGACTGTCCCAGCATACACTGCCCCAGCTTACATGTCTGGACATGTCCCGTCCGCCATCTTAGAATGCCTGTAAATGTAAATGAATTGATGTTAAAGGAAAACTTCGAGCGATCGAATCGCGGGGAAATTCGGATTCGATCCGAATCGAATTTTTCCTGAAATTCGGATCGAATCCGGGTTCGTCCGGATCGATTCGCTCATCCCTAAATATAACACATGCTCCCGCCACACCTGATCAGTCACCTGGATGCAGCCAGGCTCCCGCCACACCTGATCAGTCACCTGGATGCAGCCACACCTGATCAGTCACCTGGATGCAGCCACACTCCCGCCACACCTGATCAGTCACCTGGATGCAGCCACGCTCCCTCCACACCTGATCAGTCACCTGGATGCAGCCACACTCCCGAAACCTGATCAGTCACTTGGATGCAGCCACACTCCCGAAACCTGATCAGTCACTTGGATGCAGCCACGCTCCCGCCACACCTGATCAGTCACCTGGATGCAGCCACACTCCCTCCACACCTGATCAGTTACCTGGATGCAGCCACGCTCCCTCCACACCTGATCGGTCACCTGGATGCAGCCACGCTCCCTCCACACCTGATCAGTCACCTGGATGCAGCCACACTCCCGAAACCTGATCAGTCACTTGGATGCAGCCACGCTCCCACCACACCTGATCAATCACCTGGATGCAGCCACGCTCCCTCCACACCTGATCAGTCACCTGGATGCGGCCACGCTCCCGCCACACTTGATCAGTCACCTGGATGCAGCCACACTCCCTCCACACCTGATCAGTCACCTGGATGCAGCCACGCTCCCTCCACACCTGATCGGTCACCTGGATGCAGCCACGCTCCCTCCACACCTGATCAGTCACCTGGATGCAGCCACACTCCCTCCACACCTGATCAGTCACCTGGATGCAGCCACGCTCCCTCCACACCTGATCGGTCACCTGGATGCAGCCACGCTCCCTCCACACCTGATCAGTCACCTGGATGCAGCCACGCTCCCTCCACACCTGATCAGTCACCTGGATGCAGCCACACTCCTGAAACCTGATCAGTCACTTGGATGCAGCCACGTTCCCGCCACACCTGATCAGTCACCTGGATGCAGCCACACTCCCTCCACACCTGATCAGTTACCTGGATGCAGCCACGCTCCCTCCACACCTGATCGGTCACCTGGATGCAGCCACGCGCCCTCCACACCTGATCAGTCACCTGGATGCAGCCACACTCCCGAAACCTGATCAGTCACTTGGATGCAGCCACGCTCCCACCACACCTGATCAATCACCTGGATGCAGCCACGCTCCCTCCACACCTGATCAGTCACCTGGATGCGGCCACGCTCCCGCCACACCTGATCAGTCACCTGGATGCAGCCACGCTCCCGCTACACCTGATCAGTCACTTGGATGCAGCCACACTCCCGCCACACCTGATCAGTCACCTGGATGCAGCCACGCTCCCTCCACACCTGATCGGTCACCTGGATGCAGCCACGCTCCCTCCACACCTGATCAGTCACCTGGATGCAGCCACACTCCCGAAACCTGATCAGTCACTTGGATGCAGCCACGCTCCCGCCACACCTGATCAGTCACCTGGATGCAGCCACACTCCCTCCACACCTGATCAGTTACCTGGATGCAGCCACGCTCCCTCCACACCTGATCGGTCACCTGGATGCAGCCACGCTCCCTCCACACCTGATCAGTCACCTGGATGCAGCCACACTCCCGAAACCTGATCAGTCACTTGGATGCAGCCACGCTCCCACCACACCTGATCAATCACCTGGATGCAGCCACGCTCCCTCCACACCTGATCAGTCACCTGGATGCGGCCACGCTCCCGCCACACTTGATCAGTCACCTGGATGCAGCCACACTCCCTCCACACCTGATCAGTCACCTGGATGCAGCCACGCTCCCTCCACACCTGATCGGTCACCTGGATGCAGCCACGCTCCCTCCACACCTGATCAGTCACCTGGATGCAGCCACACTCCCTCCACACCTGATCAGTCACCTGGATGCAGCCACGCTCCCTCCACACCTGATCGGTCACCTGGATGCAGCCACGCTCCCTCCACACCTGATCAGTCACCTGGATGCAGCCACGCTCCCTCCACACCTGATCAGTCACCTGGATGCAGCCACACTCCCGAAACCTGATCAGTCACTTGGATGCAGCCACGTTCCCGCCACACCTGATCAGTCACCTGGATGCAGCCACACTCCCTCCACACCTGATCAGTTACCTGGATGCAGCCACGCTCCCTCCACACCTGATCGGTCACCTGGATGCAGCCACGCGCCCTCCACACCTGATCAGTCACCTGGATGCAGCCACACTCCCGAAACCTGATCAGTCACTTGGATGCAGCCACGCTCCCACCACACCTGATCAATCACCTGGATGCAGCCACGCTCCCTCCACACCTGATCAGTCACCTGGATGCGGCCACGCTCCCGCCACACCTGATCAGTCACCTGGATGCAGCCACGCTCCCGCCACACCTGATCAGTCACTTGGATGCAGCCACACTCCCGCCACACCTGATCAGTCACCTGGATGCAGCCATGCTCCCGCCACACCTGATCAGTCAGCTGGATGCAGCCACGCTCCCGCCACACCTGATCAGTCAGCTGGATGCAGCCACGCTCCCGCCACACCTGATCAGTCAGCTGGATGCAGCCACGCTCCCGCCACACCTGATCAGTCACCTGGATGCAGCCACGCTCCCGCCACACTTGATCAGTCACCTGGATGGGCACACTCCTGCCACACCTGACCAGTTACCTGGATGCAGCCACGCTCCTGCCACACCTGATCAGTCACCTGGATGCAGCCACGCTCCTGCCACACCTGATCAGTCACCTGGATGCAGCCACGCTCCCACCACACCTGATCAGTCACCTGGATGCAGCCACGCTCCCGCCACACCTGATCAGTCACCTGGATGCAGCCATGCTCCCGCCACACCTGGTCAGTCACCTGGATGCAGCCACACTCCTGCCACACCTGATCAGTCACCTGGATGCAGCCACGCTCCCGCCACACCTGATCAATCACCTGGATGCAGCCAAGCTCCCACCACACCTGGTCAGTCACCTGGATGCAGCCATGCTCCCGCCACACCTGATCAGTCACCTGGATGCAGCCACGCTCCCATCACACCTGATCAGTCACCTGGATGCAGCCATGCTCCATCCACACCTGATCAGTCACCTGGATGCAGCCACGCTCCCGCCACACCTGATCAGTCACCTGGATGCAGCCACGCTCCCGCCACACCTGATCAGTCACCTGGAGGCAGCCACGCTCCCGCCACACTTGATCAGTCACCTGGATGCAGCCACGCTCCCGCCACACCTGATCAGTCACCTGGATACAGCCACGCTCCCGCCACACCTGATCAGTCACCTGGATGCAGCCATGCTCCCATCACACTTGATCAGTCACCTGGATGCAGCCACGCTCCATCCACACCTGATCAGTCACCTGGATGCAGCCACGCTCCCGCCACACTTGATCAGTCACCTGGATGCAGCCACGCTCCCGCCACACCTGATCAGTCACCTGGATGCAGCCACACTCCCGCCACACCTGATCAGTCACCTGGATGCAGCCATGCTCCCGCCACACCTGATCAGTCACCTGGATGCAGCCACGCTCCCGCCACACCTGATCAGTCACCTGGATGCAGCCACACTCCCGCCACACCTGATCAGTCACCTGGATTCAGCCACGCTCCCGCCACACCTGATCAGTCACCTGGATGCAGCCACGCTCCCGCCACACCTGATCAGTCACATGGATGCAGCCACGCCCCCGCCACACTTGATCAGTCACCTGGATGCAGCCACGCTCCCGCCACACCTGATCAGTCACCTGGATGCAGCCACGCTCCCGCCACACCTGATCAGTTACCTGGATGCAGCCTTGCTCCCGCCACACCTGATCAGTCAGCTGGATGCAGCCACACTCCCGCCACACCTGATCAGTCACCTGGATGCAGCCACGCTCCCGCCACACCTGATCAGTCACCTGGATGCAGCCACGCTCCCGCCACACCTGATCAGTCACCTGGATGCAGCCACGCTCCTGCCACACCTGATCAGTCACCTGGATGCAGCCACGCTCCCGCCACACCTGATCAGTCACCTGGATGCAGCCACGCTCCCGCCACACCTGATCAGTCACCTGGATGCAGCCACGCTCCTGCCACACCTGATCAGTCACCTGGATGCAGCCACACTCCCGCCACACCTGATCAGTCACCTGGATGCAGCCACGCTCCTGCACAAATAACAGGCCCAGAGGGGCGGCCTGTCTGTCATGGCAATTTCTCCACTCATATGTAACACTTGTTCTACATCATGATCCCTTGTGTCACACATACTGCCAGGCTAGTGTGTCCTCTATACAACATGTTACACTGCTCTCACCACTAATGCCACTGTCACACCTCTCTGATCACCATCCATGGTGGCTGCTCCCCAAGCATGGGGATAGTGTTTCTGGGGGTGTGAATATTATGGGGGTCTCCGTGTGACATCATGTGACAGTAACATCAGCTCTCTGATGGATCTCTTATCATCTCTCTGCAGGTTGGAGGGGTGTGAGCTGCCCTCATCCTGCTGTGCTGATCTCTGCTCTGTCATCACCACAAACACATCTCTGACCTCACTAAACCTGGCAGGGAATTCTCAGCTGGACAAGACAATTCTTCATGACAGTTTCAAAAAGAGAGACAGCGCCATGCCAACACTGAGGTGAGAATTCTGCTGTAACACTGTTAAGCAGCAGCAGACTGGGGCCCAAACTCAGCCCTGGATTTTACCTGCCCCTGGCCAGCCCAAGATGTCCCTGCTGAGGCCCCCAACCATGATGCTGGTGCTATAGCATTGGGGTTCCTTGGCTGGTCGGTACAGTGGAGCTGGGTACAGGGGGCTGAGAGGGAGACTAAGGGGACAGGGATTGTGTCAGGTCCCGGAGACACCCACCTTCCAATAAATCAGCAACCCCCAATCTCCGCTGCTTTCTTCACCTATAGTAAGCCCCCGTTTGCCGGGACGCTAGACACGCCTCACCGGACACGGTTGCCCCCAGGTCTTATTAGCACAAAGGATGCTGACTTATGCAGGGGAAGGCAGATGAATCCAGGGACTAGACTGAGTAGCGATAAACGGACTGGGGTCATACACGGGTGGTCAATCCGAGGAGGCACGGTACAGAAGGGTTAGACAGAAGAATGGTCAGGGGCAAGCCAAGGGTCACAACGGGAGGTCAGAAGTTCGCGGTACAAAGGAGCAGGCAGAATCGTAGTCGAAGGGCGGGCAAGGTCGGTCCAGGCGGCAATCAGGGATGGTCAAAGCAAGGCAAAATTCACAAGGAGAAGAGCTATCCAAATCACACCCAGTAGCACGCTATAACGAGCAATGAGTAACTGCAGGGTGAAACCCTATATAGGATGGGGACAGACTGGATTGGCTGAGAGGGGAAGTGTGCTGATAGGAGCAACTGGGGAACTCTGGGCTGATTGCCCCGTTTAAACATGGGAGGCGGACAACATTAGAACTCTGGGCTGATTGCCCCGTTTAAACATGGGAGGCGGACAACATTAGGGCAATTGCCTAGTGAAAACAAGGGCTCATTGGCCCAACACTAATTACCTCCGGCGGGCGCTCTGTGCGCAGCGCCGCCGGAGGGCATAAGACACTGACAGACGGGCGCGCGCGCGCGTACGGGGGCACGCGCCGGGAGCGCGCCGCACAGAGAGCGGCGCGCCCGCTCCCGACGCGGCTAGGCAGGAAGCCGCCCGAGCAGCTGCTCGTGACAGCCGAGCGGCGGGCGGGCAGGAGCGACGCCGGCCCGCCGCCGGCTGCAACAGAGAAGGACCGGAGTCTGCGGGGGAACGTGGGTCAGGTGAGGAGACCGTGACAGCCGCCCGAGCGGCTGCTCGTGACAGCCGAGCGGCGGGCGGGCAGGAGCGACGCCGGCCCGCCGCCGGCTGCAACAGAGAAGGACCGGAGTCGGCGGGGGAACGTGGGTCAGGTGAGGAGATTGTGACAGATTGAATGTGGGTGTTAAAAGCATCAGCACAACTGGCCCTATAGCAGTGTGTCCCACCGGGCATTTTCCCGGGTCTCCCTATGGCCAGTCCACCCCTGCTGCCATGTATTGTGATAAAGCAGGGGTGCTCAACCTTTTGACCAGCGCAGGCCACCTAAATAATTTGGGACCTGGTCACAGGCCACAATGAATAGGAGCACAATTTCTTCATTTTGAAAATTTTCTACACCAATCTGGATACTCAACGGTGTTAATTAATAGCCTCTTTTACCTGAACTTTCACATGAAAAAAACATGTGTTTATGTATTCTTTGAGAGAATTTGGTGCGTCTTGGTGTTTTCGTTAGCGCGAGTAAGCGCTTTCGTTGATCATATTTTTGTAGAATGCTGAGGTCACGCTATTTGCATTCACTTGAATAATACGTTATTGGTATGGGCTTGTGCATGATTCAGAGCCTTGATTGTTGATTAGAACACGGCCAATAAAACGAGCGTGTTCACGCCAAACTTACGGGGTCTATTTCCTGGTGAAAGTGTGTTGTCGTGGTGTGAGTTGCAGCATTATGGAGGCGGATTACGTGGAGGAATATGCGTGCCTGCAGCTACACGGCATTCTGCTATGCATCTGTATATCGGTCGCATGCATAACGTTGAGCTATTCGAGCTCATCCAACTCAACCGCGTTTCCATCGAGAAACTGTATAGTGAGTTGCGGCCATGGTTGCCTCCCCCCACCAGCAAGGGGCATGCAATTGCAGGCATGACCAAATTGGTTGTCTGCCTTCAATTTCTTGTGAACGGTCCAGAGGCTGGGCTCCCTCTCCGTGGGCATGTCCCAGCCTACGCTGAGCCGCACACTAAACAAGTTTCTCGATGGAATGGCTACCATGTTTCAAAAATACATCTGTTTACCTGACAATGTGGTAGCCTGGAATGCATTGAAGTTGGGATTTTATGACATCGCCGATATGCCTAATGTCATGTGTGTGATCGACTGTATGCACGTAGCGCTTGTGCCTCCAGCTGCTGATGAGCATCTATACAGGTATTTTTTTGATATTAGATATTTTTCCTTGCCATCCTTCCTTAGTTCCAAAATATGTAGTACTATTTTTATGTTGATAGCCAGATTTATTTTAATGTTGTCTTGCATTGTACATTTTAATGTAGACCAAAATCTACCATTACAACTTCACTTTTCATTTTTAATTCACTCTAAAAGATCAATTTTATTAAATAATCTTATCAATTCTTAGGTAGTTGTAGGTGTGCTTGAAAGTTGTTTTTTTTTTGTAATTACAGGAACCGTAAGATGGGACATTCCATCAATGTGCAAACTGTTCTTGGCCCCAACCTTAGGTTTCTGAGCGTCATGGCTGGTTTTCCTGGTTCCACCCACGATGCCTATATTCTTCGGAATTCCATTCTCTATGGGTATTTTGAATCTGGCGAGTTGTCTGGTGGTTGGCGACTTGGTAAGTTTTATATTTATTTTTAGTTTTAATTTCCATATGTAACTATTGTAGTAGTCCCCTGTAGTCCCCTGCCCCCTATGCTTTTCTTCCCCTCTGATAAAATGATAATGATTTTAATGCATTTGCTGTTATTGTGATGCTATTTTAATATTATTATGTTGGATTTTTAGGGGATTCAGGATACCCCCTGCTTCCGTGGCTAATGACCCCAATCCTACGGCCTCCGACGCAGCCACATGACATCTACAACCAGGCACATCGCAAGACCCAGGTTGTTGTTGAGCGGGTGTTTGGATTGCTGAACAGCTGTTTCTGGTGTCTGGATCATAGAGGGGGGGGGGGCTTTCCAGTACCAGGCACCAAAAGTCATAAAAATCAATGTTGCATGCATGATTTTACATAAAATTGCCATCCTGCAGAAGGTGCCCCAATATCTGGATGTCTCCCCCTCTCCAGCAATTGTTGACATACCAGAAAATGTGTATGGGGGCACACAGAGTGCCTCTGGTAACTCTGTGTGTTTGTGGTGATAACAGAGCAGAGATCAGCACAGCAGGATGAGGGCAGCTCACACCCCTCCAACCTGCAGAGAGATGATAAGAGATCCATCAGAGAGCTGATGTTACTGTCACATGATGTCACACGGAGTTCCCCCCATAATATTCACACCCCCATGCTTGCATGCTATTTACACCCCTCCCATTAAGGACTTTGCTTGTCAGTACAACTCCTGTATCTCTGTTATTTTTGCATGACCCTGTTGATATGCTACATATTTCAATGCCTGTAGTTAAGTTATCAACCTTATAGAACCTGCATTTATGCACTGTAAATATTTTGCACTTTTTGATCGTATACTTTCACCCATTGGCATTAACTTTGTATGGTGTTCATTCTCCCACAATCTATTGCATGTATAATTGTGTGGTACTCATGTAGGTGGGAGTACCAGGGATTATTGAACCCAATTCTGCATCTTTATCTCCTGTTTTGCTACTACTCTCTATTAAGAATTTATTACAGAGTGCTACAACCTATTCCTAATCACGTAGCATTGAGCATCTGCAACTGCTCCAGCATTGCCAAGCTGACATCAGCTGCACACGCCTCACCAGTGTAAGATGGCAACATTGCAGAGGCTGTTGTCCTCATCCCCGGGTTTGGATGCATGCAGCTGGCTGTGTTCCTGGGATAGCTACATTTTGAGATGGAGATGGAAAATCCTCTGCAGAAGAGCTCGGCCATGTAAGTGATGGTTCCTGCTGATCCAGCTGCTGCCCATGCTGGACCTGGGGATCAAGCTGTGGCAGCAGAGAGCGTGCTTGAGTCTGCTGCTGCAGATATAACCTGAGGCAATTCTTTACCTTGAAATGCATGGTGTGACATGCATCACCAGTTTGTGCACATTACACTTACCAGATCCAAGTGGTTGCTCGGGAAATGCTCCCATACAGTTCGTGAAAATGGTCCGACACCCCAGTAGCCAGCGCCATACATTGGCCCGCACTAAAGCGCCACGCCACAGGTTTTGCCCGAACAGATGGCCTGTCTTCATCATCCTGGGTACTTTGCAGAATGGGTAACATTTATGGTTGAGGTGTTGATGATGAATATGAAGATATTTCACTGCCTACTGACTGAATAGGGCTTGCTTGGGGGTTGGGTGTGTTTTCTTGGCTGGCCCAGGAAGATGCAGCCGTTGATGCAGATGGTGAGACGGGGCTCTCAATATTAGATTCTTCTAGCTGGCCTCCAGTGGGAGAAGGTGTTGTTCGGGGGCTAATGTGTGTTGGACTACTCTTCCCCTTGCCCTTACTACACTTGCTTGCTAATGATGTTTGAGTGGGAGATGTGTGACTAGGCCGAGCAGTATGCCTGGCGGAGGATTCCTGTGCCTTCTTGGCTGAGGTAATTTTGAGTAGAGCTACAGTCTGGCTCAAATTAGATTGCCTTTGCCTAGTTGCCTTTGCCCTGGTTGGCTTAACAGTTTGCATGACAGAGACTTGCTTTTCGAGCAGTATGAGTAGGAGTGGTTTGGCCGTCCCTGGTAGCTGGCCTGCCACTGTGTTGTATTGAGGTGGAAGGCAAAGGCTGTTGCTAGTGTATGCCTTGGCAATCCTGCTGTTCATGTTGCTTGCGGCTCTTGTGACTGCGTTTCTTCCCTGTCATATTGCTGCATTCATAGACAATATAGTTGCGGTGGTACCTCCCTACTACATCAGTGCTTAAGGCCGCCCGCGCTCCAGAAACCGCTGGAGCATGCCACATAATCATTAGAAACTCCCCAAGATGGCCCCTATGCTCTTCACCTGCGAGCAACAGGAAACCATAATGCGAGTGAGTGTATTTGCACAAGTTTATTTGCAAGTGAAAGCTTGTGCGCACATGTGTGGGGAATGTATTACACCATCCCACAACAATAAAATGTAAAATCCAAGGATAGGTTAATCCAGTAATAATGATTTATAATGTTGGGGGTTGTGATACTAATAACCTGCTATGCTAATTTATCTTTTGTGTATGATGCTTGCTTTAATAACATCTGTACTTCATCCACCTTTTACCAGACCAACGTTAGGCTCATGGGACACAGCCCATAGGCCTAAAGAACAGGAGCACCAAAGAAACCTTTTAGATGACGATGACCTATCACTATGATTACCTGCCCACAGCTTTGCTAAAAGGTCCTTGGCACTGGATATCATGGCTGTGCTGGAGGAGGAATCTGACACCACCTTCACATTTACCCAGATCATCCAGCATTGGGCGGACCTTAATCGGAGGAAGAAACCTCCTCTGCAAGTCAGCCACAACCACCCCTGGAGGAGCCACAGCTGTTGGGCAGGGGATGAGGAGGTCCATCAGCACTCAGGTATGAAGATTACACAGAAACACACAGGAACATGCAATGTAAACCCACACTCATTTTGGACATCTATACTTTTAGATGCTGAGGTCACGAGTGAAGAGCAAGGAGTGGAGAGTCCAGATCAGGCACCTGAGGTGCAAGAGGAAGGTGGGTGATGTGGCACACACACAATCTAAGCTAACTAAAAAAAAAATGATTGTTTTTTCTACAGACTCAGACCAAGAGGAGTGGCAGGCCCCAGTGCGGAGGGTGGTCCCCCCAACTTTTCACCCACCAGCCTAGTAAGTTTAAAAACAAGTTATTATTTTAAAGTTAACATGCCTTCTTCAACGGGTAATCACAATGCATAGGCTAGGAAATAATTTTTATTTTCCTTTTACAGGCATCACACAAGAAGCACAGCAGTGCCTCCAACAACTAACTGCTGCTGTGCATAGGCTGGTGAGGGAAATAGAGGAGCTGGCAGCATCGATGGGGACCCAAAATGAATAACACACTGGAAGCCTGCCACCAAACATTTGTAAATAGTTTTATTTACAAATATTTTATTTAAAAATATCCGATCCCCCCCGGCTCCTCCGGCTGCAGGGAAGTGCCCGGAATAGGGTGCCCTCTGCTTCAGCAGCAGGCAATTTCTGTTTAAAAAAAATGACATCACACACCTGTGGCTGCGATCGCTCCCGCTGGTGCAACATGCCCTCTCCCCCTGCCTCCGGATGGGCACCGCCATCTTGACGACTAGCCCCGACCCTTTGGGGCAGGGTGGATGACATCAACCAGCGGGTGTCCTCCTGGCTCCTGGCAGTTCTGCTCTCAGATGCCCTGGTGATTGCTGGGCAGAGCAAGACGAGGCTGGAGATGCTCTGATCCCCTTCCTCTGGCTGGCGATCACTGCCATCTGTCATTGGATCGGCGAGGGACACAGGAGCTGACAATCTGGACCCTGCACCCTGTTCTACAAGCCCCCATAGCTGGTACTGGGCTGGTTATGCTGGGTAGGGGTGACCTCATGCCATTTTTTGGGAATTTTTAAGGGTTTTAACCCTTTAAATTCCCCAAAGAATGGAGGCCCCCTCCACGGGAGGGGGGCCCTATGTAATTCTTTTTAAAATTAACCCCATGTTACCCGTCACCCAGCAGGTATAAAAGGCTTTCAGCAGCAGCAGGAGAGTAGAAGCTAAAGTGATCAGCGTGGGATACAGTGCTCCGGGATGGATGGGAGGTGTGTATTAAAAAAAATAACAAAATATTTTTTCTCTGTATCTGTGTGGTTTTTCTTTACATTTAACCCTTTGTGAACTGGTAAGGGATCTATGAGACCCCTATACCAGTTCACAAGGGGCTGGGTCTGACAAGTCACCTGCAGCTAGCGGGTTACTTGCCATTAACCCTGAGCTCCCCCATTACCTGCCTCCCCAAAGCCCAGGGGGTGCAGAAGAGCCTGTGGCCATAGCCTATGCTGGCTTGTAGGCTGCAGGGTGGGGGCCACCAAAGCTGGCCCCTGCGCCCTGTTCTACAAGCCCCCATAGCTGGTAATGGGCTGGTTATACTGGGTGGGGGGACCTCATGCCATTTTTGGGGGGATTTTTAGGGGTTTTTAACACCTTAAATTCCCTCAAAAATTGGGTCCCCGCCCTGGGAAGGGTGCCCCACGCCATTTTTTTAATTAACCCTTTATAGTGTGGATAATAGTTGTATTTTATTTGTAAATTATATAAAGTGCTCTTTTCAGTTTGGGGGGTCTCCTGGACAGGAATGGGGGCTACCAATACATATGTGGTACCATCGGGAGGAATGGGGCTTTCATATGGAATATGGTTTTCTTTAATAAAATAAATATTTTATTTAAAATAAATGAGACAATTTGAAAAAAATTATATTTTTAAAAACAATAGAAACATTGTGAACAAGACATTTCATGTTAAAGCCTAAACTTTGCCACAAAAAATTATATAGAATTTTCCTGGAAATTCCTGCAAAAATCTTGGTTAAACATGGGGAAAAATGGTGAAAATTACCTGTCAATAGACGATGACAAAATTTCAAGGAAGCTGGCAATTAAAAGGGTTGAAAGTAGCTATGCATGTTGGGTATTGTTCTGCTCAGGGGACGTTGCACTTTCAGATTTAGCTTGTTATTTCTTATTTGCATATCGTTATTTTAGGAAAAGGTGTTTTTTATTCTGCTTTACACTTAGAAAGCTTAACATGTGTACTTTCAGGGAATATATGGTTTGTGGGGGGCATTCCAACTGTAAAGGGTTGTTTTGGTAGAAAAGGCAACTCTACCCTTGATAGTCCCTATGCATGTTGGGTCTTTTTCTGTTTGGGGGATGTTGCTTTTCCAGATTTAACTTGTTTTTTCTTGTTTGTATATTGTTTTTTTAGGAAAATGTGGCTTTGATTCTGTTTTTTTATTCTTTTTTTAGGGAAACCCTGTGCAACCAAAGAATTTATTGAGGGATTACTAACAGAAAACTTCACCCATGTCAACAAGCCTGGAACACCTAGAAAGCTTGAGGTTTGTACTTCCAGAGAATATATAGTTTGTGGGGGGTATTTCAAATGTAAAGAGATGTTTTTCTTAAAAAACTGCAAGGTGCGCATAGCATAGTTGTATTTTATCTGAAAATCTACTAAAGTGCTGTTTTAGTTTGGGGGAGTCTCCTGGGCAGGAAAGGGTGTCTAACAATACATATGTGGTACCGATGTAACCAGGAGAAATTGGGCTTTTACATGCAATAAGATTTTATTGACAAACTTACATTTTTTATTACAAAAAAACACTACAAATTGTAAAAAAATGATTTATTTTTATTGCTTTGTACATATTTCACCCAATAATATTGAGAATACACCTAAAAAATGACAAACAAAACATTTCATGCTAAAGCCCAGTCTCTGATGAAAAAAAAATATATAAATTCCCTGTGAAATCCCTTAAAAAATCACAGTTGAATATGTGGAGCGCAAAATAATGCAAAATGGTCTGGCAAAAAGGGTGACAAAATCTCCAGATAGGCTGGCAGCGAAAGGGCTAAAATCATAGTAATGTGTTCAGAAATACACATCTGCCCATAACTACTATAGAAGGCACAAGGAGAAAAAAAATGTAAAGTGGAAAGAGAGTTAAGGTAAGTATGAGGACATTACTAAAAGAAAGAAAAACCACGTCACGGGAGGTAAGGTAAGCATGGGGACATTACTAAAAGAAAGAAAAATACTTTCAAGAGAGTTATGCTTACATGCCCGCAGACATACCAGCTTCTACATAAAAATTATGTAATACAACGTAATATCAACGTATTTTTTGAGACACATGCAAGTAGAATATAGCAGGACCAGGAAAAATGACAATGCAAGGTATGTTGAAAAACGCTCAAAAACACTACTAGACGAGGGTTAAAATTCAACGTAAATGAAAACCTCCTCCTCTCGCCTACGCCGCGAGATCTGTACACAGCCCCCGACACATGCTCCCGATGGAGGCTCTGCATCATGCGTACGCACGTATACCTACAAAAACTATGTGGAAATACACACTTGGAGACAAAAGCGAGATGGATTTTAGAAAGCTCTGAATCAACCCTAATATTTCATTAATTTTATTTTATGAAAATATTTAGTTATATACAGTATTTTATATATTTAAATTGATGGCCATATTTATTATATAACATTAATTCATATTCTACAGGAATTAATATCTTGATGAATATAAAATTAATTGGTACTTTAATATAATTATTAATTACAACAGTGTGCTTTGCCTGTGTCTTTTTGTTTGCAGATGGGGAGGGGTTCCAATATGCATATGGTGCCTATCTCAATCATGGGTAGAATGCCTGCAAAAGAATGCCTGTGTGTCAGGGGTGACATTCCCCCTTTTATTACTCAAATCTGCCAGGACATACAGTCGGGCAATATGATGGACCATGCGCTTTGCATGTCAGCACAATGTCACACACAAGCATAATGACCACAACAAGTGTCACTGGAGGCAATCACAAGCGGGATTTCCAATTAAAGCGGACCAAGACTCGCGGTCCGATGGACCAATTACCTCCCCCTGGGGCATCCAGAATCTGTATGAAACCCTCCCAGGCTGCCTGGAAACTCTCCTTCTCCCCTGGTCCAATGGCGCATGTGTGAGCAGTGGTTGCATCCCCACTATCCCTTTAGCAAGCCATGCACGCTCCCTGTTAGACGGAAGCAGCCGGGGTGTGAGGTCCGATTTCTTATACAATAGCTCATATGAAGGGGCGGGAGCAGGCTGACTGGATGAGAGGCCGGGCAGGTGCTGTAGAACTGTGGAAAGGGGAGTGTTACTGGGTGACCTGGGGGTTTCACACAGTGGTGCATCCTGGATCGTGCTGCCCCAGGGGAATGGCTTTAAACCAGGGATAGTAATATCCCAGGTTTAGGTCCACTTTAATACTATGTTTTTCCATAATTGCTTGGCAAGCAATGCATAGGCTGAGCAGTGTGTCTTTAATTACCATTGTCCCTCCTAGGCTCCCTTAGTCTTGCTCTGTTGCAGGTAACTCCTCCCTTCGTCCCCTTTCCTTCTGCCATTTTAGTCTGGCATCCAAGCAGTGCACATCTGCTGCTCCCTTTCTGCAGCTACAGTTACCTACCTACTGCTTTGTATGGGTCACATCACAAGTTTTCCAGCTGCATTGAATGTACATGTCTGCTGTAGGAAGTTTGCTGCAAGATTCTGTATCGAAATAGAGCTTTTCAACTTATCTACATGATTCTGGAGTAGTTGAGTTAAGCTATCTGCCAAGCCTTATGGAGTAAAGAAAACATCCATCACAGACACACGCAAGGGATGTGGAGCTGTCTACAGGATTCCATTACTGCCATCTGGGTGAGTCAGAATAGTAAAAGGACTGGATTTCATCTGCTAAGATTGTCCAGCAGCTCTCATATGCAGTTTAGCTATAGAGCTAAACAAAGCACCATATGTGTGACTGCAGCCATCACAGAAGACTAGGTCTTCCTTCATCTACCAGCCTGAGTTATTACAGTTTAATAAGCCACAGCATAGCTGTCTCAAAAGAGCTAATATCAAGTAACTTATGTTCATCTGTGTGCCTGTAAGATATCATTAAATGCATTTATGGATATGTGATTTAGACTTTGCTTGGATCATCAGCATTTTTTCTAGAAGCAAGTAAAGCTATTTATTTCTGCCTTCTACCAGCCAGCTGCCAAATGTATCAATTGTAACTGATTCTCCCCAGCCAGAGTCTATAGCAGAATAGATACATCGCACTTGGCTTTCCGGGCAGCCAGCCAATTCACAGGTTGTTGTTTTTCTGCAAACAGTGAGATTAAAACCAATGCCCAAGCAAAAATTGCCCAACTCCGGGAAACTGCTTTTCACATTTCTAAGGCCACTAGTCATTCTAAAAGTTTGAAAAGATCATCCAAATCACGATCTAAATATTCAACGATCAGCCAACAACTTATACAGGCTCGCTCAAATGTGGCAGCTGCTAAAATCCAAGCAAGGTTTGCACAAAGGAGAGTGGACATGGAGGCAGCTCTATAGCGAGCAGAGGCAGTTAGACAGTGGGCAGAGGCAGAGGCCGAGGCAATTCGACAGTGGGCAGAGGCAAAGGCAGCTCTACAGTAGGCATAAATGGAGGCAGAGGCAGCTCGTAAGGAAGTAGAGGCGATACAGAAGAGAGCAGAAATAGAGGCTCCGGAGAAACAATGTAAGCATGCCACAGCTTTGGCAATACTGTAGGTTTTAGAACAAGCCATCAGTGGTAGTGAAAGAGACAGTGTCAGTTTAAGTGGAAAGTCAGCAGAGGATCCTTTTGAGTGCACAAGGGGCTATGTCCTAAGCCAAAATAGTGCGCTCCTGAATGCTACAGATAGTTCCTGATATTAAAGACATCTCTCCACAGTGGCAGGGGACAGATCCTTTGGCAGCAACCTGCTTTCAAGGTCAGTACAACGAACCACCCACTTATAAACTTGATCTTTTCTCACATGTTCCTGCACTTCAGGCCCCTATACCTCAGCAAGTTCATTACAAAGACACTCATGTTCAAGCCACAGTTCCAATTATACGCGGAACCAAGCCTACAAACTTTAAAACAGTTCCTGGTTTAAATGCTCGCGCAGCCCCATACTTACCCACGTCTGTCACTTCTCAGCCAGCAATTCCCTGCCTAAAGACAGAGAAATCAGACATGTCAGAGTTCCCCAGATACATGGTTTGCCAAGAACTGACAAAGACCAGTCTCACAAGGTTTGATGACCAACCTGAGAACTACAGAGCTTGGAAATGTGCATTTAAAGCGACAGTGACCTTGGCATTACAGCCACTGGGGAGTTTGATTTACTTGCAAAGTGGCTGTGCCCACAATCCACTGAACGTATTAAGAGACTCAGATCTGTTCATACTGACAACCCAGGAGCAGGACTTATTGCAGCCTGAGAAAGACTTGAATAAAGCTTTGGCAGTCCTGAAGCTATAGAGAACACGCTTCTCAAAAGACTACAGACCTTTCCAAATTTATCTGGCAAGGACAATCAGAAATTCTTAGAGCTCAGTGACCTGCTGTCAGAGCTCCAACTTGCCAAGGCAGACCCCCACTTACTGGGAGTAAGTTACTTGGACACTGCTCATGGGGTAAACCCAATCATTTCTAAACTGCCATACTATCTGCAAGAAAGGTGGGCTACACAGGTCTATTTTCCTCCGTTCTCCTACTTCTGTGAATTCATCAGAGACATTGCAGAGACTAAAAATGATCCAAGCTTTTTTGGTGAACTTGGTGGACCTGGTCGACCCCCTCCTGCACTTGACAGCTTCTACCACAACTACATAAACTGTAGGGGTCCAGTGTCAGTGAAAAAGACTGACGTTCTTCCTACAACCCTTATCAGCTCCTGACAAGGGCAACCATGGGGTCAAGATTGAAAACCCTAACTGTCAGCCGTCACCATAGCACTGTAAAATTCCCATCAAGTGCATAAAGTGCGACAGCGAAGACCATGTGCAGGAACTCCATCAATATGAGCAAAGCCCTGCGCCACCTGCTGATTCCTCTCCTGTGTCCCAGCATGGAGGGGAGAATACAAGTCAACCTGCAAGACCCACGACAATATCTTCTTCATGTACAGAGGTTTGTGGTGAAGACCTTTATGACAAATCATACTCAAAAATACGTCTTGTCAAGATATTCCCTAAGGACCACCCAGAAAAGATTTTAAAGATTTATGCCATTGTGGACAATCAGAGCAATCGATCGCTTGCAAGATCAGAACTATTTGACTTTTTCAACCTGAAGGGTGAGACTTATCCTTACACTCTGGGAACCTGTAGCGGCATCTCTAAAGTCTCTGGAAGAAGAGCTAGCGGACTGGTGGTAGCTCCTGTTCAAAACAATATTAAACTATCCTTGCCTACACTTCTGGAGTGCAACCAGATACCATCCAACAGAAATGAGAACCCTACACCAGAGGCAGCTTGTCATCACCCACACCTGAGGATAATAGCTTATGAAATACCACCTCTTAATAAGAACACCAAGATCTTGCTACTGCTGGGCAGAGACATTCTCTGAATACACAAGGTACGCTGGCAGATGAATGGAGTGGGTGAGTGGGTGACACTGCAGAAGTTAAAGGACTCCTTGAAGTGTTGGACGAGCAATTTACACCTGACAATTCCAACAGCTTGGTAGCACACTTACCTGTGTATTCTCCAAGAGAGACATTACCTAGCAAAGAGTTTGACAAGGAAGTCACAGACTTCAAAATGGAAGTACTTGTGTTCAGCAACAACCCCTCTCCTGCTGTAGCAACTTATGGACTTAGAAGGACAGCCACAGAAGTTAAGAAGGAGTTTGTTCTGTTCTGCTTGTCAGTTTCACCTTCAAGATGATCTTAAACCCTTGCCCACAACTGAACAGACAACTGACCACCTCAGCACATCACAGGAGATGCTACCTGTGGCAAACCTCAAACCTCACAAGATCATCTCCAAGAGCCAGAAGGTGCTGAAAGCCTTTCCATCCAACGATCGCACCGTCAACCTAAAGGACCTTGACCTTAGGTCTAATATTCACCCTATGCAACACAGCCTAGACTTGCTATGTGAAATCCAGCAGGATAACCTTACATTCCAGGTGTCGAGTACCGTAAAACCTTTTACCAAATGTGTTGTGAACAGTATCTATGATCCCCTAGGATTTATAGCCCCAGTAACCATTCAAGGCAAAGTACTGCTGAGACAGCTTACTACGGAGAACATAGACTGGGACACCCCTCCACCTCCTGAGAAACAGTAAAGGTGGGAGAAATGGAGGAGTTCTTTGGAATTATTGGAACAACTTCAGGTCCCGCACTGATATGCTCCCAGCTCTATTCCTACCGTTGTCAGAAAAGAATTCCACATCTTCTAAGATGTATCCAATGAAGCCATCGCTGCAGTAGCCTACTTGAAGTTCTTAGGAACCAACAGAAAACTGTACTGTGGATTAGATCTAAGGAAAGCCAAGTTAACTCTGAAACCAGAGTGATCCCGGGTGTTACGCCCGGGACAGAAAAATTATCCTGATTGACCACAGGTTATCCAGAGAGAGCATGACTAGTGGGAGTGTCCCCTTTATGGAATTGGATAAAAAAGGTTTCTACTCATTGTTACCATTAGATGTCATGATTAAGGACCTATTGTCCGAAACGCGTTGGCGTTAGGGCCCATCTTGTACATATCTATCATTTTGAACTTGTTGGATTACTGATTTTAATGGAAGAAAATAAAAGCACAAGATTTTACGACATTTTTGGGCTGGCTCAACATTTCTTATTAACTCTGAAACCAGCCCACACTGTGCCTAGACTTGAACTTTGTGCAGTTGTGCTTGCAGTGGAAATTGCTCAAGTCAGGGTAGCAAGTGGAGGCCCAGAGCAAGTCTTCTTTTGGCCAGGGACTGAACTTGTACTCCTCCTTTCCCGAGAAGAAGTTACCTGAAAAGGACATGCATCACCCTTTAAGGCCATGGTGAGGAATATACCCTTCGTTTACCTGCTATGGCACACAAGATACTTTTTTGCTTTCAAACAGTGACTACCTTATACCACGTCTGTGGACTTCAGCTTAAAAGTGTTTTCCCTTGCATTATTGGATTTTTGAGGCCTTGGCCTACGGCAGCCTCTCTGGCCTGAAGAGTGGGTTTTTTCCTTTTGCTTAGATTACCAGCGTTTCATGTTTCAGTCGGTTCGCCATAAGAACTTTAGTCACAACACCTTGTGGAACATGAACAACGTCTTCAAGAACTTGCTCATCTTCTCAATATCATTATTTTAGAACATGCCATTGCATGTTTTTCTTTTACAGGTTTTCAAATTACAGTTACCATTGGACAATTAATAGACATTTTTCAATGTTGTTCAGTTATGTGAAATCTAAAGTTTTCAGGCGGGGAGTGTCATGTCCCACGACGTGTATTTTATTTTACTTGGGGTAACAGTTTAATATATGTTTATTTGCATAGGCTGAGCAGTGTACCTTCAATTCCCCTTGTCCCTTTCAGGCTCCCTTAGTCTTGCTCTGATGCCAGTAACTCCTCCCTTCTTCCTCTTTCCTTCTTCCATATTAGTCTGGCATCCAAGCAGTGCACATCCGCTGCTCCCTTTCTGCAGATACAGTCCTTTTACCTACTGCTTTGTATGGGTCACATCACAAGTTTTCCAGCTGCATTGAATGTACATGTCTGCTGTAAGAAGTTTTCTGCAAGATTCTGTACCGAAATAAAGCTTTTGAACTTATCTACATGATCCCGGAGTATTTGAGTTAAGCTATCTGCCAAGCCTATAGAGTAAAGAAAACATCCATCGCAGACACACACAAGGGATGTGGAGCTGTCTACAGGATTCAAATTACTGCCATTTGGGTGAGTCAGAATACTGTGAGAGCTGAAAAAAATGTAACACCCTAATCAGGTGCTGCATTAATGCACAAGTTTGTGTTTTTACTTAAGAAAAATGCCAAAATCTGGGTATAAAGAATGGAAATGCCCCAGTTATAAAGCTGTTACTACAGCACTGGCTTCTAATTCACTATTAGGTTGGATATTGTGTCTCTGGGTATTATGGGGGGACTCCATGTGACATCATGTGACAGCAGCTCTCTGATGGATCTCTTATTATCTCTCTGCAGGTTGGAGGGCTGTTGCCTGACCTCATCCTGCTGTGCTGATCTCTACTCTGTCATCACAACAAACGCATCTCTGACCGAGCTGGCAGAGAATCCTCAGCTGGACGAGACAATTCTTCATGAGAGGGTCAGAAGGAGGGACCGCGTCATGCCAGGGCTGAGGTGAGAATTCTGATGCAACACTGGTAAGCAGTGGTGGACTGGGGCCAAATTCAGCTCTGGATTTTACCTGCCCCTGGCCAGCCCGGGATGTCCCTGCTGAGGCTCCCCAACCATAATGCTGGGGCTATAGCATTGGGGGCTGGGGCTTGTGGGTACAGTGGGGCTGGGTACAAGGGGCTGAGAGGGGGATTAAGGGGGCAGGGAATGAATGTGGGTGTTAAAAGCAACAGCACAACTATTCCCAAAGCAGTGTGATCCACCAGGCATTGTCTCGGGTCTCCCTATGGCCACTCCGCCCTTGCTGTTATGTATTGTGATATAACAGGGGTACTCAACCTTTTGACAAGCACCGGGCACTTAAATGATTTGGAAGCTGGTCACAGGCAACAATGACTAGGATCACAATTATTTCATTACAACAATCTGGATACTCAATGTCTCCACAAACTCATATGTCCTTCCACTCTATATCCCTATATGTAACAATCTCCACACGCCAACAATATACATGCTGATTGGCTTACCTCTCTAAATATAGGAATCTTGTATTTATAGTCCATCACCATTAGCCCCACATCTTATCCATGTTCCCAATACTCACCCAATCTAAGATCCCACCAATGCTAAGCATCCAATTATTACAGAGAAACTATTTTACCATATAATTGTGCCAAAGATTTCCCCAGTGGTGTTTTATAGTCAATGTCAAAACGCTGCATTGTGCGTCCTTGAATGGAAATAATTTGTGAAAGTGTATTTTGGTTAGGCATCTCGGATCCGGATGGCCCACTGTGTGAGAACCCCCAATGCACACATATAGACTCGCCTCTCTGCTTTCCAACTGCATATGTGTGCGCTCTTGTTCAGTGACTGCCGGCTGCTATGAGTAAGTTATTGTTCACAACATAGAATGTGCTCTGCTGCATCCCCTGCATCCCTGGTGTCTCTGCTGCATCCCCTACATCCCTGGTGTCTCTGCTGCATCCCCTACATCCCTGGTGTCTCTGCTGCATCCCCTACATCCCTGGTGTCTCTGCTGCATCCCCTGCATCCCTGGTGTCTCTGCTGCATCCCCTACATCCCTGGTGTCTCTGCTGCATCCCCTACATCCCTGGTGTCTCT
Organism: Gastrophryne carolinensis; assembly: GCA_027917425.1. Lineage (NCBI taxonomy): Eukaryota > Metazoa > Chordata > Amphibia > Anura > Microhylidae > Gastrophryne > Gastrophryne carolinensis. The sequence continues at coordinate 620,243,690 of CM051235.1, forward strand.
GCTGCATCCCCTACATCCCTGGTGTCTCTGCTGCATCCCCTACATCCCTGGTGTCTCTGCTGCATCCCCTGCATCCCTGGTGTCTCTGCTGCATCCCCTACATCCCTGGTGTCTCTGCTGCATCCCCTGCATCCCTGGTGTCTCTGCTGCATCCCCTACATCCCTGGTGTCTCTGCTGCATCCCCTGCATCCCTGGTGTCTCTGCTGCATCCCCTACATCCCTGGTGTCTCTGCTGCATCCCCTACATCCCTGGTGTCTCTGCTGCATCCCCTGCATCCCTGGTGTCTCTGCTGCATCCCCTACATCCCTGGTGTCTCTGCTGCATCCCCTACATCCCTGGTGTCTCTGCTGCATCCCCTACATCCCTGGTGTCTCTGCTGCATCCCCTACATCCCTGGTGTCTCTGCTGCATCCCCTACATCCCTGGTGTCTCTGCTGCATCCCCTACATCCCTGGTGTCTCTGCTGCATCCCCTACATCCCTGGTGTCTCTGCTGCATCCCCTACATCCCTGGTGTCTCTGCTGCATCCCCTACATCCCTGGTGTCTCTGCTGCATCCCCTGCATCCCTGGTGTCTCTGCTGCATCCCCTACATCCCTGGTGTCTCTGCTGCATCCCCTACATCCCTGGTGTCTCTGCTGCATCCCCTACATCCCTGGTGTCTCTGCTGCATCCCCTACATCCCTGGTGTCTCTGCTGCATCCCCTGCATCCCTGCTGCTTCCCCTGCATCCCTGGTATTGTGTGTAAGCTCCCGCCCCAGTAATCTGATTAGTCTTGGGTGGAGGGCTGCGCACGTGTCATGTATGTGGGGGGAAGTGTCAGTGTGTGCTCCCCATTCTACTCCATTATTGCCGGCTGCTGAATGTATTAGTCACAGATGGTGGCTCTGAGTGGACAATAGATGGCACATATGCAGTTGGAGGCCAGACAGGTCAGTGTTACAGGGTGAATTAGCTGGATTCACATAGCGGGGCATCACAATTTTAGATGCCTTGTGTGTGCGTAACCAAACCTGGAAAACTAAGATTTCTGGGTTTTTGCTTTAAGGCTGACAAGGTTCATTGTAACATGTGATAATACTATAACATTTGCTAACATGTATATTACATGTTGCATGTTTTTCATACTGTGTCATCCTATTGTCACATGTGTTGTTTTTGATTTTGGAGGTGATTCGGGATACCTTTGTCTCCCTTAGCTAATGACCCCTGTGTTAAATCCCCAAATAGAACAAATCATACAACAGATCCCATAAGGAAACACAGGCTGTTGTGGGCATTTGGACTAAAGATAAGATTTAGATGCCTGGACCAATCTGGTGGATATTTGCAGTATAAGGCAGCATAATAGGGGCATGTGTGTTACCCCACAATATGGCCGCCCACCATCAGTATAATGAATATGTGGCAGATGAGTATTTCCCCCAGACAACATGCACACATTGCCTTATGATGGGCCAGCAAGTCAGCAGGGGATTGGGGCCCGCTCCACACTCATTGAGCAATATATTAAGAAACATTTCTGTTTATTATCTGATGTGCTTGTATTTCGTATATTATTAACATGTGTTATTATACCTCAGTAACTGTTCTTAGCAATTTCATCCTCCAAGTTGTAGCCATCTTGTATGTGTTGTTTTTATGTCCCCATCACCACAAAAGGGAAGAAACATGCAGGATAAAAAAACTTTAATGGACAATTCAAACTAATCAGTTTAGATCAAAAAACACAGATTAGTGATGTATTGCACATGAGCATTGCTACCTCCCAAGTGTGTAAGTGGTTATGTGCACCTCAGGAGCAGGCGGCCAGCCCTAAATATATGGGCATGCAACCTAGAAGACGCTTTACTGCAGGGACAAGCAACTCACATAGATTTGTGCAGGGAAAGCAAAACCTAGACAAACTCTAATTATCAGCCACCCCAAAGATCATAATGTTACTAAAGTGCTGAGCATATCCGTGCATGTTACATGGAGGAAATAGAAACACACCTTGCTTACTTGCTTAAACACGCAATAACAGTCACACTACCCTGGTGCTGAAGCAGGATGGGTGGGTTAGAAAGAAAAACCCTCACCTGGGAGGCCGCCACCATGTTGGCACTAAAACAGAGCTACATCCCACACACCCAATTAAGTCAATGGGTAGCGGTAGTGTGCATGGACCCAGGGGATTCCGCTTTGTATCTTTCCCTGCGACAGCCTTATGACCTTGGGAGGCATGGCGGGTGCCCCGGGATAAGGTAAGAGCTTTTTTTCTCCTTTTGTCCTTCAGGACAGTCACCTGAGAGAAGGCTCCTCCCCCTGTAGAGCAAACACAAACTGGGACAGTTAAAAATCCCCGCCCCTTCCTACCAGTCCTCAGTATTTTGTTTCCTCTCCAAGGAAATGGATGGGATTATGGACTCCGTCCAGTTTATTTTTTTACGTTATTTTGTTTTATTTCTACCCCCAGAAGTTCCTGAGGTGGGGATTGCCCTGGCTTTACCTCAGCAGGATAGTTTTCCTGCGGCCCAAGGGGTCTGCTGAACCCCCTTTTTCCCACCTGTTTCTGCAGCATCATACATGGTGGAGAAGGTCTGATTGCTTGTCCCGGGTCTTGGTGGCACTGGGCTCCGGGCACCAGATTTGGGAGCCACCAAGATTTACAGTTTCAGGTCCCCGGGCCAGTCAGTGTGCGCTGCTGTGGGGCGGGTTGCAGTCACACCTGATAATAGATTTCCAGAGATGCAGGGGAAGGCCAGAGCACAGGTTCTCCAGCCACTGCTACTTCCAGAGAACACTAGGGAACCCTCACATTTAACCCGGGCTGTGATGGTGAATCAGGGGTTCTGGAATGCCAGCAGTGGAGCGGCAGCAAAAGCAGCAAGTCTTGCCTCAAAAAAAGCCAGTGAGAAGTATTATTTCTGCATTTTTGTGAGCCTTGTTTGGTTTTGCTCGGTCACATTGGGTGATAACTTCTTTCAGCCTGATAATTCTAATCCCAAACCTAAGGAGAAAGAGAAGGAGATAGTCCCCAGAATCAAGAGCCAGGAATCTAAACTTGCTAAGTGTTGTCTAAACTGTCAGGATATCCTCCCAGGAATCCTGAAATAGAACCTTTTGTCAAAATATTAGAGACGGTTGCATGAAGATGGATAAGGATTTGACCCTTGAAATTTGAAAGGTGGCTCTGTTAGCCGGGACAGTCCCCCTAGTAGCCAAGTTTCCTCTGACACAAAATTCTCCCCTAGCATAATCTCAGGCAGATCCTTCAGTGCCACTGGCTACTCACCCACAACCTCATCCTGCTCCCTCTCATCCTCCCCCTGCTACCAGTCAGATTTAGGGAACTGAGGAGAGTGAAGTAGAGTCTCCTCAGATGAGGAATCACTAAATGAGGATTTTGGAGGAGAAGGATCTGAGGAAGAAGGAACCTCAAAAGGTGCAAGGAATAAGAGGTCAGAGGAAGCTGTTGCTCTCTTATTTGATATTTATGACACAAAAATCCCCAGTGATAAACAGACTCTGTTGGCTCAGGATACATTTTATCATAAACTCGTGGCTAGAAGGGAAAGATCTTTTACGATTCACTCTTCCTTGTCTAATTTAATTTAAAAGAAATGGCAGATCCCTGAGAGGAAGCTTTTTCTCTCAAAGCGTAAATTCCCATTAGAACAGACCACTTGTGCCTCCTGGTCCAAATGTCCAAAATTGGATGCCTCCCTGGCACAGGTCTCCAGATCCTTGGACCTGATTTTTAAAGATTCCGGTACACTTAGAGACCCCATGGACAGATGCACAGACGCAATGAACCAAAACCCAAACCTTTTATATGTTATCACTTAGTAACTCACATTACAACATTTATATTATAGGTTAGGATTTTTATAATTCATTGCATATAGTGCCAAAATATGTACAGGGAAAAAATGCAATAACTAAGCTCATATTTACAAAGATCATTGTGCTCATTCTCTGAATGGCTAAATCAATATTGTTACTAATAGCGGAGCATGTGAACAAGGACATAAACAGAAATCAGAGTTTTGTATGCATAGTTGTAATGTATCTCGGTTGATAATGCTAACAGAGCAGCACTGACCCCTACTGGTCACACAGGGAAAAACGCTGAATCAGAGTGAATATACAGGCGATGGATTGTTAAAGTGGACCAACACCCAGGATTTTGACTATCCTGGGTTTTGGTCCACTTCGCAGGCTCGATGCTGATCGGCCCGGGAATCTTATAGATCGAGGAGCAGGTAGGGATTTCGGGGCTTTCTGGGGGGTTTCACACATCGGGGCACCTCCGATCGGGGTGCCCCACAGGCTCGATGCTGATTGATGCTGTTGGTCCACTTTAACCATCAACTGTCACCAATGGACACCAGGTACTTGAGAAAGGGATGGGTTTGTACCTATTTATGACAGTAATCAATTAGAAACTGATATTAATTTACAAAAGTTCTTTTGATCATTAAGGATTAGGGTGTTTTTTTCAGGAAATGAACAGGATGTCTCCCCCCCCTAACTTTCTCCACTTACCCCCTGGAGTGTATATCTCTACACGTAGATCAAGAAGTACTTGGAGTCCACCAAACTTTTCCCATTCCGTGGAGACGTTTATCCAATTGGTCGAACATAATATACAGGGATTACATTGGGATTCTTCCCCTAGGAAGGGTAAGTCCAATCTCACACACAGTGAAAGATTGGCATTGAGTAAATTACAGAATGACACCTCACTGGTTATTAAACCCGCCGACAAAGGGGGTGCAATGGTCATCATGGATAATGATCAGTACCATGAAATCATCATGGACCAATAGAATGATTCCACAGTATATAAAAAGCTACTAGGGGATCCCTTATTCGAAATACAATTTGAACTGAAAGAGATTGTTCGATTGGCTGTTGATCAAGGTATTATCAATACTAAAATCCAGAAGTATCTTCTTAATGATCACCCGTTTTTTATATAATCCAAAAGATACATAAGAGTACCATCTTTCAGCCAATAGCGACATTCCTTGACCGTATTCTACAACACAAGGTAATACAGAGATGTTCCTTCCTTCTAGATACAGGTGACTTTCTGAATAAACTCAATCATATTGGGACTTTACCTCCAGATACCTTCCTTTGTAGCACGGACGTTACGTCACTTTACACCTCCATCCCCCATTCAGCTGGTATTAGTGTCATACGAGACACCCTTGCCACAGTAGACAGTACACCTGAATTTAACACATTTTGTTTACACCTCCTAGAGACGGTGCTTACAAGGAAGACTTCTATTTACAATTACAGGGAACATCCACGGGGTCCAATGTGGCCCCAGCATATGCCAATCTATACATGGCAGACTTCGAAGACAGGCATGTTTACACTGATCCAGTTTTTTTTCACCATATGCTCACTTAGTTCCGTTTTATTGATGACATATTCTTCATTTGGTAGGGCACATTTTTTAAACGGGCAGATGAGATGACTCAGGATTTTCTGTTGAGGGGGTATGATCTACAAATTATTGTTCAGGCGACAGCTAAAGCTTTTGCTAAAACTAGGGAATCTTTGCTTAAACCAGACCTGCAGCATGATTTCATGAAAATTCCAAATCCTCAAAAAACTATTTCCCAGCATCTAAAATTGATATATTTTAAGTTTTTAGTCACTTATTATTCTTTCCCCCACCGGGCTGCAACTTTGTTCAAGACACTAGGATACGGGCGCTGCCACCTTGACTCACAAGCACACATACTGAGGAGAGGAGAACAGGATAAAGTACAGGGGGAGGGGTTATAGCTATGCTTTGCACAGGCAGAGCAGAGCTGGGGTCAGGAAAAGGACAGCAGAATGCAGAGCGACACAGTCAGAATACACTTCCTGTTTGCAGGCTGCCTGAAGCCCCAAAAGCCGCCATCTTGGATGTTTAAAGGCTCATAACATGCAGTAGATGCAGGTAGGATGATTTATAATGTGAACAATCTGTATGTACAGGGTGTGGGAAACATATAAGATAGACTCTTATTCAGGGTGAGGGTCTGCTTTAAAGTGGACCTTCAGCATCATATAATGAAAAGCCCAAACCCTTAAAAAAACTATTCCCCAGCATCTAAAACTAACATATTTAAAGTTTTTACTCATTTACTTTTTATTCTTTCCCTCACTGGCCTGCAACTCTGTTCAGCACTCTAGGATACAGGCGCCGTCATCTTGGCTCAGTAGTATCACCTACTGAGAAGAGAAGAGGGGTCAAAAGTGCAGGCGAGCAGGGATATAACTGTGCTTTGCACAGACAGAGCAGAGCTGGGGTCAGGAAAAGGTCAGCAATCCCAGAATGCAGAGTGACACAGTCAGAAGACACTTCCTGTTTGCAGACAGCTTGCACCTCCATGGGCCGCCATCTTGGATGTTTAAAGTCTCAGAAAATGCAATAGATACAGGTAGATTGATTTTTAATGTGAGCAATCTGTATGTACAGGGTGGGGGAAACATATAAGATAGGCTCATATTTAGGGTGAAGGTCAGCTTTAAGCATAAGCCACGTCCACCAAAACAACGGTTCCCCGTCCCTCTGGTATATTCAATGAAATTCCCACAAATAGAAAACATCATTAAGCGTCACTGGCATGTCCTTAGTGCCGACCCCAAGTTACCCCAGAAAGAGACCTCCAAATTTATGCTCTCATCTAATTAAAGCCAATCCCAAACCACCGGATTCAGTTTCAGTGCTATCAGCATGCTCCAAATGGCTAACTGAAAGACAGAAGCCCTTGTATATGTAGTGATCTATAGCTGCGTACACTGCAGTCAATGCAGTCATGTCACTAAAGGTGACTCCTTTACACACCCATGCTCTGGGGGAAGGTACAAGATCAAACGTTTTTTTAACTGTTCAAGTACCCATGTAATTTATTTAATAAAATGTCCATGTGGCCTTGGGTATGTGGGTAAAACCACTAGGGATTTCCGCGATCACATCTGCGAACATCGCAGTTGTATTAGACGCCGCAACATGACCTCTTCAGTGGCACGCCATCACGTCATCAAATTAGCCAATTAAGGTTTACCGTAGTAGATCCGGTTGAGACACCCCATAGGGGTGGCAACTGTAATAAATTATTGCTTCAAAAGCAGTTACAATGAATTTACAAACTGGACACTAGGGCCCCACGAGGCCTTAATGATGAGATTGATTTTTCACCCTTTTCTTGAGACAGCAACAGTTGTTTAGGGTCCTATATATATGTGTTTCCAAAATATCCCCCCCCCCCTTTCTCTTTCTTTAGCGTATATGGGGTCCTCCGGGACCCAGAATTAGTATTCTGTGATAGGACCATGTTGTGACAATTGTGCATCTCAAACAATGGCTACTGAGCCCCTGTAGACACTATTGCCTATACTTGCATTTTAACATCATCTTTAACTAACCCACAGAACATGTTTTTCTGGGTAGAATGCCTCTTTACGTGAGGAGCGGTATTTATTACCTTTTTTAATTTTCCCCCTTTTTTCTAGTTTCCTTTCAATAATATAATTTGTTTTGCTCTATCTGCAGGCGATATTGCCTGCTGCCCGGACAATATGAATGAATGCCTCCACCTTTCCCCCAGGAGAACGTTCCCCTTTGTCTCACGCTATACCTATTGTTCATTTTTATCTTTGTGCAGTACAATAAAGTTTATTTGGAGATGCCGCCGCCATCTTTGTGGTATAATAACTACTCGTTGTGCGGCCGGCCGGGACTGCCGAATGCAGATGAGATGTCAGCACACGCCTGATTGGCTGTGTGCTGGTGCTCACGGATTGGCCAGCCAGGGAAAATGAGATTTATTTAAGGAGCGCAGCAGCGATTTTAGATATTGCTTAGCTGAAGAAGGGACCTCATAGCCCCGAAACGTTCTAATAGTAAGCCATCATCATTTGTCATTGTTGCTGGACAAACTAAGGGTAATTCCCTTTTCTGCAGATTTACTTTGTATTGTTTATTTTTGAATCATTGTACATTTATGCTTGAATATGTTACAATTCTCTCTATCGCTCTAGGGCAGCAAATAACACCTTATGATTCACATTTGTGCATATACAGTTAAAGTGGACCAACCCCCAGGATTTTCACTATCCTGGGTTTTGGTCCACTTCTGCGTGAAACTATGCATGCGTGGCCACTCATCCAATCAGCGCTCTCGGAGCTGCTGTGGTATACACGTACAAGCAGCGTCCAACCACAGCGGCTCCGAGCACGCTGGCGGCCGCATCTCACTCTTCCCTCTAACAGGGGAATGGCTGGCGTGGGCACGCGCCCTGCTAGATAGAAGCATGAGATGCGGCCGCAGCCCGCGCATGCGCCGTTGGATCGGGAAACAGGTAAGGTTTCTGGGCATCTGGGGGGTTTTCACACAGCGGGGCATCCCGATTTTGGATCGGCCCGGGTATCTGTTGGTCCACTTTAAAGGCAATGGTTTGCTATCCATCGCCTGCATATTGATTGCATATTGACATATTTCATTATTATGTATGGTATCTACATAGTTAATTCCTGTATTGCTGCTTCTATGGACATTTCTATAGTCAGTTATGCTGCCACTTTGGACATTTTGCATATTGCACTTGTAGGTCAGAGCTTTGACTCATTTCCCTTTGTCTAAACCACTCCCATGATCTACAGTTAGCATTTCCTGTTTCATTATTCATTGTCTTTCTGCCTTATGAGACACACATGTTTTACTCTGCATGCTACTCTATGAAAGCATCATCTTTTGACCGCATGATACTGAAATCCATTCATTTTGCTGTATCCCACTGTTGTGATGGACTGAATAAATCGGCTTTGTAGATGAACACAGTATTGGTGTATTCAGCTATCTGATAAGCATTGTCCGCAGTGGTTTTATCTAACTTACAAGGGCCAGGCACTGAGCCCTTACAAGGGATGTAAAAATAAAAATAGCTTAATAGTGAGATTTAAGTTTGCACGTGGAGCTTATATTGTGTTTGGAGTGTTTAGGATTCTTGGAATATTCAAGATATTTAAAGTTATTTTTATTTTAAGATTTTGGAGCGCGGTATTTTCACTTGTTATTTATGTTCCTTACAAGGGATGAATCGCTATTACAACCTTCTGAGTCAGAATAGTCAAAAGATGTGTAGAATTCCTACAGCCTGTTATGTATATGTGTGTGCCTAATCTGCAATCAAACTCAGTGCCATCCGCCATCTTGATAAAGCACATGTCGCATAAGCTTACTACACTTCACATGAATGTGGAAACTGTTTCTCTACATTGAACTGTGTTACCTCACCTGTTTAAGCTGCTGCTCGTCTTCTTAAAGAGACAGTACCATTTCTTGCAAAACTTATAAAAAATGTCTAGACCAGGCTCTGAACATTTGTTTATGAAAGAACCAATGCAGAAACAGCATGCCTCCAAACCGACAGACGTGCAGGGAGCAGATTCGCCAGATATTACCGAGCAGAGCGTAAGACCCAAACGTACAATAAAACCGTCACAGAAAGTCATGGAAAATTATGAAGCCACTAAAACTGACTTCTCCATTAATCTATCAGACCTCTGGGACAGAACCTCACGCTGCATGTCAGTTTTGACACGTTTTATTAACCAACCAGCCGAATTGAGAGACTCTATAAATCACCTACACGCTGCATATGTGCGTTACCAGCGGCTGTCTGCGAAGTATGCTGCTTTTTTGCAGGACTCTAATGCAAGAGATTCTTCAGCAGAACGGACAAGGATCGATACACTGAACCAACAAAGGGACCAGCTATTAGCGACAAGCTAATAGAGGCCCACGCTGATGCCGAATCGAGAAGGGTACAAAGCTCCTTTGCCAAAAAGGAAGCAGAGGTAGAAGCACGCAAGGCAGCTCGCCATACTGAGATGGTAGCTCTCCAAGCGAAATGGCTGCTCAACAAGCAGAAGCAGACTTCCAAATAAAGATTCTACAAATGGAAGGGGAGGAAGCAGCTTCCCTGGCAAGGCTGAAAGTCCTTGAACAAGCAATAGGACAAAGTACTTATTCAGACTGTCTTATCCCAGCAGAACTAGAAGATCCAGTTGAACGCACCAATGACTACGTACTAAAGCATAACGTTTGCAAGGATACAGAGTCATTTCCTGTACCCCCTACTAAGTCTTCAACACAAGTTCATCGATGCAGCAAGCCACATTAGCTCCTGGCAACAACAACGCGACTTCCAGTGGCAATATGCAATTCAAGCCACCGCCAGCACAAGTCTTAGAGACTAAACCACAGTTAAACGCTCATGCAACATCATTCTACCCTGGTAAACCTCACCCTACAGCATCAGAAAACTTACACACCCAAGGGGTTCCACAAGTTATCTTGGCACCAAAGAGTGAGAGATCAGACTTGAATGACTTTGCCAGATATATGATACGCCATGAGCTCATTAACAATTGCCTCTCAAGGTTTGACGATTGTGCAGGCCTGGAAATCAACCTTCAAGGCTGCGATTGTTGACCTCAATCTTACTACTAAAGAAGAACTTGATTCACTCATAAATTGGCTGGAACCAGAGCCTGCAGATCGTGTTAAGAGACTGAGAACAGTACACGTTGACCACCCAGATTCAAGCCGTAGAAAGTGCTCTACTCAAGAGACTGGAAACCTTCCCAAAATTAGGCAACAAAGACTATCGCAAGGTCCAAGTGACCTCCTCATGGAACTAGAGTTGGCAAAGACAGACCCACGTCTACCTGGACTAAGCTTCCTGGACACCGCTCATGGTGTCAACCCAGTGGTATCCAAATTACCATACAGCTTGCAAGAGAAATGGGCACAAGAATCAAGGTACAAAAGAGACCATAACGTATCCTTTCCTCCATTCTCATTCCTTTGCAGGTTCATTAGTGATCAAGCCTGGATGAGAAACGATCCCAGCTTCAGTGAAACCAACTTGCCTGCTGTATCATCAACAAGGTATGATAACACACCACCTAAACGTAGAGACTTTAATAGAGCAATATCTGTCAAGAGAACAGACGTCTCACCCACCACTAGAACACCTTGCGATAAAGGCATTGCTGATGAGAAGGATAAAGACCCTAATCGTCAGTGTCCAATTAACAAGAAGCCTCACCCCCTTAAGAAATTTTGTGGGCTTAGGGAGGGCAAAGAGTTTACATGAGCGCAGGGAGATTCTCCAGAAACTTGGAATATGCTTCAAGTGCTGTGCTTCTTATAGCCATCTCGCTAAAGACTGCAAGGCCGTTATCAAGTGTACAGAATGTGGTAGCGACAGACATGTTACAGTTATGCATCCTAGTCCAATTCCTGACAACCCACAGCAGCTACCTACTTCCTGTTCCAGTGAAGGATAATGTTTATTCTTTATGCACAGAAGTCCATGGAGAGGGCTTGGATCACAAATGCTGCGCCAAGGTATGCTTAGTCAATATATACCCATTCTGAGAAAGCCGTCAGGATGTATGCCATAATAGATGAACAGAGCAACAGATCCCTGGTGAAGCCCAAATTCATTGATGTCTTTGGCATAGAGGATCACGCCACACCATATTCTCTCAGAGTACATAAAGTACGCGAACAATGTGATGGGCCCGACGATACTCCTTACGCACAAAGACTTTACCTAGGCTGGGTAATAGTAGGCGACGTATGTTTGAACAGGACTCGTACGTCATCGTAGATCCACTACTTCAAAACTTACGTATTGGGAAATGGACGTGCATCCTACTTCCAACGATGCCCTCACCGTTATGAAGTGAAGAAGAAGCCCCTTGACATCCTCCAAGTAGGGCATTTTACTCGACGACGACCTAGGTACTGCAGTGTTTAGTACTACAAGTGATGACGACAACGACGAGAGTTCATCAAAATAATGGACAAAGAATTCTTCCAGGATGAGTCTAACAGCTGGGTTGCGCCACTATCTCTTCGTGCCGCAAGGGCCAAACTCCCAACCAATCATGAACAGGCTCTATCAAGATTCAACTCATTGCAACGTACACTAAAGAACAGGCCCAAAATGAAGGAACATTTCATCGCCTTTATGAAAAGGATTTTTGACAATGATCATGCTGAACCAGAGCCACCACTTCAAGAACAAGATGAGTGCTGGTATCTACCTTTCTTCGGAGTGTACCACCCCACGCAAGCCTAAACAAATCGGGGTAGTATTTGACTCCAGAGCCAAGTATCAAGGCATATCCCTGAACGATGTTCTTCTGACGGGTTCGAATCTAAGCAACAACCTTGTAGGTGTACTTATGAGGTTTAGAAGAGAGCCAGTTGCAATAACTGCCAGCATTGAGCAAATGTTTCATTGCTTCAATGTACGTGAAGACCATGGAAATTTCCTAAGGTTCGTGGGCACCGTAACAACAACATGGACAATGAGATTATGGAATATCGCATGAAGGTACATGTTTTTGGAAATAGCCCCTCACCTGCTGTTGCAACATACGGTTTATGAAGGACTGCCCTTGGTGGAGAAATAGAGTATGGAACGGACGCTCGAGACTTTGTTGAGAGAGACTTTTATGTTGATGATGGACTTAAATCTTTACCTACAGAGGAAGAAGCCATATATCTGCTTCAAAGAACACAAGGTATGCTATCTGAGGCTAACCTCAGGCTACACAAGATTGCTTCAAATAGTGTTGCTGTTATGAAAGCCTTTCAACCTGGCGATCCCGCCCCAGGGTTTAAAGTGGACCAACACCCAGGATTTTGACTATCCTGGGTTTTGGTCCACTTCAGGGGGGCACCCCGATTAAGGGTGCCCCGCTGTGTGAAACCCCCCAGAAAGCCCCCAAAACTCACCTCACCACGCTCCCACGTGGCCGCGCTGTCCAATCCCCGCCGACGGACAAGCGGGTGACAGCGACGGACAAGACAGCGCGTCCGCCGCCGCCTCCCGCACATCACTCTGAGAGTGCGCGCGCCCGCGCCAGCCATTCACAAACGGCCGGCGCGCGCGCGCACGACTAGAGGTAACTGATGAGGTAAGTTTTTGGGGGGGTTTGGGGGGGGTCCCTCACCTCGGGACATCCCGATCTCGGATGTCCCGCGGTGAGGGACGTGATCGGTCCGGGAATCTTATAGATTCCCGGGCCGATCACCCCTGGGTGACGGTCCACTTTAAAGACCTAAACCTGGGGATGGATATGCCACGTGTACAGAGAAGTCTAGGCCTACGATGGGACTTATTAAAGGACACCTTCGAATTTCAAGTCAGCTCTACAGACAAGCCATTTACTAAGTGTGGCGTGCTATCAGTGGTGAACAGTCTATACGATCCACTGGGTTTTGTGGCTCCCATCACCATACAAGGGAGATCCTTGCTTAGACAGTTCTCAGAGACAGTTAAAGATTGGGACGCTCCGCTGCCAACAGATAAGCTTTCAAAGTAGGAGTCCTGGAGAAAATCTCGACATGCCTTAAATGAAATCTGTATATCGCGCTGCTATGCTTTAACTTCCATCGCTACGAGTCAGAGGAAGAAGCTGCACATCTTCTTGCATGCATCTACTGAGGCCATAGCAGCTGTTGCCTACCTCAAGGTAAGAGACTCCTCCAATCAAACTCACATAGGGTTTCTCTTTGGGAAAGCTAAGTTAGCACCTAAACCCAAGAACACGATCCCTAGGCTTGAACTTTGTGGGACTGTGTTGGCTGTAGAAATTGCTGATTTTATAATGCTTGAGCTAGACATTCAGATAGATGACTTTTCTAATAGTATTTAAAAAAAAATATGCACACCTTACTACCACGGGTTGTAGATTGCAAAAAAAGTGTATTCAAATAGTACACATTCAATATATATATATATATCAATATATATAAATATATATAAATATATACAATGACTTCTCCTATTGGTTTTCAAGGATATAATATTCGCCAGCATTATTCAGGAAAAGACAGGCCACATTTACCATAAGCCATATACTAGTATTGCAATAAAAGAAAATCGCCACCAGGTGGCACCAGTAATCGATTCTACTGCGTAGTAGACAGCCAGAAAAGTAGTAGTAGCAATACACAAAGATCGCCACTGGGTGGCACCAATACACAGTTTACATTAAATCACTACAGAATGCAAGTATGACATTATGGAGGATGGCACAAAGAAGCATGTACTAGCATATGTACGTAGTGCAATCAAAACACAACCCAACAGTCCGTCAGGGGAAAGTTTTTAAGAATGATACGTTAAAGCATAAGCAGATGCTCGGTATCCGACGGTTATGACCAATAAGGTCCTTCCTCAGGGGGGGTGAAAGCGGCGATGGTGCACAGCTGACAAGATGGGCATTTTAAACCTGGACCTTTGCGGGCTTTCCTGGCCAGCCGGTGATGTCACCGGGGGCGTTCACCTGAACGCCAGTCAGCAGCATCACCAGAGGGTGAGGCCGGTCCCGGGCCGACAACCCCAGCATGGCGCTTGCGCATGCGTCATGCAGATTGGGGGAGGCGGCCGCACGGGGCCGTACACAATATCTTCTGTGTTTACGTGGAATATTGTGATTGGGTGAAAATGAGCAGCTCGGCGGTCTGAGTCCTTGCCAGCGTGCATTTACGTAATGTACGTATTTGTTCAGCATATAGTTGCTTATTTAGCGTATTCCTTGAGCAGCATATAGTTGCGTAATTAGTGTATTCCTTAGGCAGCGCATAGTTGCGTAGTTAACGTATTTCTTAAGCATGCAGATGCGTGTTCTGGCTGTCAGTTCCATTGCCTCCTGCATCTCAGCAGCGCGTTGTATCCCAATTCTTATGCTGGAACAAGCCAGCAGGCAACAGTAAGGGGGATTTGAGTAGGGGATTCTGTTGCCACCCAGGGTCCATAGGAAGGAAAGCCATTATAGATCAAATTTTTATTTTTTCTAAAAGATAAAAGAAAATGTCAATATCCAGTGAGCTCTTGGGGAGTCTCCCATCATCGCCATTGTTGTGCACCATTGCTTATAAGAGGCACTCCGACACAGGATTTTTTTAAAATAAAAAAATATAAAATCAGTGAAGTGAAGAACGTGAATAAATTATTTACAAATGATAATCTCTTACTGAACCAAAATAATTTATCAAAAAAACATATTTGATTTGCTTAGGAGGTAAGTACGTGGTCTATGCATCCTATAGAGTAAAGGTATACACAATGCGCTTATTAGATTCATCCTACAAATATCATGACTAGGATAGCTTTTAAGAGTACTATGTCTAAATTATACTTCTAAAGATAGCATAGATAATCGCAGTCCTCATTCAGTCCTGTCGGTCGGATGAAAATCTCCAGGGAATATTTAAAGATCCCCCAATAATGGCATATAAGAAGTCCCGTAGTATCTGGGACAGACTTATACATGCCCCGGTGACGTCACCGGCCGGCCAGGAAAGCCCGCCAAGGTCCAGGTTTAAAATGCCCATCTCGTCAGCTGTGCACCATCGCCGCTTTCACCTCCCCGAGGAAGGACCTTATTGGTCTTAAACGTCGGATACCGAGCATCAGCTTATGCTGTAACGTATCATTCTTAAAAACTTTCCCCTGACGGACTGTTGGGTTGTGTTTTGATTGCACTACGCATATATGCTAGTACATGCTTCTTTGTGCTATCCTCCATAATGTCATACTTGCATTCTGTTGCGATTTAATGTAAACTGTGTATTGGTGCCACCCAGTGGCGATCTTTGTGTATTGCTACTACTACTTTTCTGGCTGTCTACTACGCTATCTGCAGTATTTGTCTATGTAATACTATGAAAACGAATGAGAATCGAATACTGGTGCCACCTGGTGGCGGCTTTCTTTTATTGCAATACTAGTATATGGCTTATGGTAAATGTGGCCTGTCTTTTCCTGATTAATGCTGGCGAATATTATATCCTTGAAAACCGATAGAAGAAGTCATTGTATATATTTGTATTGAATGTGCACTATTTGAATACACTTTTTTAGCAATGTACAACCCACGGTAGTAAGGTGTGCATTTTTTTTTCAAATACTATTAGAATGGTTATGCTGATCCCAATGGGGAAGGGATCTTTTCTTTGAAATGGTTTTTTGCACCCATATCTGATAACTTGAATTTTGTCTTGGTGTGCGGGTATGCTGAACTAAAAAATTCTCATTCAGATAGATGACTCCAAATTATACACGGACAGCAAGGTTGTCCTGGGCTACATATACAACCAGACTAAATGTTTCTACGTGTGTCAGTAACCATGTAGAAAGAATCAGGAAATCATCTAAGCCGGAACAATGGCATTATGGCCCATCTGAAATTAATCCTGCAGATCCTGCCACCAGACCAGCGTCTGCAAGTGCTTTTGCTAATTCTTCTTGGATAACAGGTCCTGAATTCCTGCTGGATCCTCCAGACGAGACCACAACAAATGTCTTCAGTCTTCTAGAACCTGACAAAGATCCAGAGATTCGTCCAGATGTTAAAACCCTCATCACCCATACTAAGCAAGGGCTTGGCTTGGGCTGCCAACGCTTTGAACAGTTTTCTAAGTGGACAAGGCTTGTACGCACCATTGCAAGTTAAGTCCACATTGCACGCTGCTTGCACACAAAGCCCACTGATCTTCAATGTCAAGGTTGGCACATGTGTCAAAAGCTTCTTTCTGCAAACAACATTGCTGAAGGTGAAATGATCATAATGCCCATTGTACAGCGGGAAGTCTTTGGCTCAGAAATCAAATGTATCCTTGACAAGAGGGACATTCCAAAAAACAGTCCCATTGCTAACCTGAACCCATTCATTGACAATGATGGCATGTTAAGAGTTGGTGGACACTTAAACAAGGCCGAGCTAGGAGGACAAGAGCAAAATCCTCTCATCATACCTGCTCGCCACAACATTACCACTCTCCTCATACGGCACTACCACGAGGGAGTTAAGCACCAAGGTAGACACTTCACAGAGGGTGCCAAGAGCTGCAGGCCTTTGGATTATAGGAGCAAAGAGATAAATTGCAGCCACACTGCACAACTGTGTTCACTGCCGTAAACTAAGAGGTAAACATCAGTGTCAGGAAACCGCGGGTCACGTGATCCCACTATAAACCAGGGACCTCCGGACACACAGACCGCGTTCCCAAGGAAACCCCTGTCCGAGTCCTCCTATCAGGAATACCAGGCCTAAAGCCTGCAGACACACAGATTCTTGGCTTAAGGCAAACAGATCGCTCAAGTTAAATTTACATTTTAATGCTATAAGCACACTAGGCAGTGATAACAAACATTTGGCTATGATGGAATATGAAATGATACAAATGGTGTTCTGAGAAGGTTACAGGATAGAGTGAGTTACACAGAGAAACAATAGTCAGTTACCTTAATATGCAGTTGCAGAGTAGTGGTGATGGGGAGCTCACACAAGAGCTAAGTGAAGAGCTTACAGATGATTTGGACACCTCCAGCACGCGGGAATCGTGACCCCTCCAGATAAGTGACGAAAGCCTGGCCCAGGGTTACCCCTTTTATGTGGTGAGACCCTTTCACTCCAGCTACTTTGCTTACCTAGAAGCTTGGAACTGTTCCTGTTCCACCTGAAAACTTTAAATCGGGAAATCTGTGCTATGATAAGTGGAAGCGAGCTCCAACACCTCGGAACACCTCGCCAACTACTTCTGGAATCGTTGGAGGATGGAGTATCTTTCTACTCTGCAAGGTCGCCGGAAATGGCAACGTATGAACCCTAACATACAAGTTGGAGACCTTGGTCTCCTCAAGGACCAACAAGCCGAGCGAATCAAATGGCCTGTGGAACTTATAAAGTGTGTTCCTAGTGATGACGGTAAGGTCCGCAAGGTGGAAGTGAAAGTTGCAAGACAAGGTACTGTAAAGACCTTCATCAGACTTATCACGGAACTTATTTTGCTCTTGCCCTTTGGAGAATGAACTTCCTTGCATAGACTGCTGGATCCTGCCTACTACTTCAAGAAAAGAAGTCTCTTGAACTTTTATCGTTATACTTGAAGTCTTACATTATGGTTGTTGTATTATTGCATGTTCTCCTTATGTTTTTCAGGTTTTCAAGATTTCAAGCAAATTGCACTGTTATTCATTTGCATTGCATAACTAATGTTATGGTTTAAATAGTGACATTTTTCAATGCCAGATGGGGAGTGTGCTGTTACACAGTTAATATTTCATTACTATGTATGGTATCTACATAGTTAATTCCTGTATTGCTGCTTCTATGGACATTTCTATAGTCAGTTATGCTGCCACTAGAGATGAGCGAACTTTCGATTCGACTGATTCGCCGAATTTTCCGACAAAAATAGTTTCGACCCGAATAAATTCGCGGCGAATCGCTATTAAAAACGGCTATTTCTGAGCCTCCTAGAGCCTCAATAGGGTTGTAAACCATTCTGCCTTGCTGTAACACGCACAGGATGCGTGCTGGGTTAGTTAAATAATACTTTGAAGAAATATCACATGCAGATCAGAGGCATCGCTAATAGAATCGCAGAGCGGCACAATTGCAGAGAGTTGAAGTGGCATCAATATGAGGGGCAGGAGCCCAAACATTGCTTTAAAGAGACACTGGAGTTGGCAGCAGCAGGAGCCCAAAAATTGGATGAATCACACCCTGGAGTTGCAAGCAGCAGCAGGAGCCCAAACATTGGCTGAAAGAGACACTGGAGTTGGCAGCAGCAGGAGCCCAAAAATTGGATGAATCACACCCTGGAGTTGCAAGCAGCAGCAGCAGGAGCCCAAATATTACTTTAAAGAGACACTGGGGTTGGCTTCAGGAGCCCAAAAATTGGATGATTCACACCCTGGAGTTGGCAGCAGCAGCAGCAGGAGCCCAAATATACACTGGAGTTGGCTTCAGGAGCCCAAAAATTGGATGAATCACACCCTGGAGTTGGCAGAAGTTGGCAGCAGCAGGAGCCCAAACATTACTTCAAAGAGACCCTGGGGTTGGCTTCAGGAGCCCAAAAATTGGATGAATCACACCCTGGAGTTGGCAGAAGTTGGCAGCAGCAGCAGCAGGAGCCCAAACATTACTTTAAAGAGACCCTGGGGTTGGCTTCAGGAGCCCAAAAATTGGATGAATCACACCCTGGAGTTGGCAGAAGTTGGCAGCAGCAGCAGCAGGAGCCCAAACATTACTTTAAAGAGACCCTGGGGTTGGCTTCAGGAGCCCAAAAATTGGATGAATCACACCCTGGAGTTGGCAGAAGTTGGCAGCAGCAGGAGCCCAAACATTACTTCAAAGAGACCCTGGGGTTGGCTTCAGGAGCCCAAAAATTGGATGAATCACACCCTGGAGTTGGCAGAAGTTGGCAGCAGCAGCAGCAGGAGCCCAAACATTGCTTTAGAGACCCTGGGGTTGGCTTCAGGAGCCCAAGAATTGGATGAATCACACCCTGGAGTTGGCAGGAGTTGACAGCAGCAGCAGCAGGAGCCCAAACATTACTTCAAAGAGACCCTGGGGTTGGCTTCAGGAGCCCAAAAATTGGATGAATCACACCCTGGAGTTGGCAGCAACAGCAGCAGGAGCCCAAATATTACTTTAAAGAGACCCTGGGGTTGGCTTCAGGAGCCCAAAAATTGGATGAATCACACCCTGGAGTTGGCAGAAGTTGGCAGCCGCAGGAGCCCAAACATTACTTTAAAGAGACACTGGAGTTGGCTTCAGGATCCCAAAAATTGGATGATTCACACCCTGGAGTTGGCAGCAGCAGGAGCCCAAACATTACTTTAAAGAGACCCTGGGGTTGGCTTCAGGAGCCCAAAAACTGGATGAATCACACCCTGGAGTTGGCAGTAGCAGCAGCAGGAGCCCAAATATTACTTTAAAGGGACACTGGAGTTGGCTTCAGGAGCCCAAAAATTGGATGAATCACACCCTGGAGTTGGCAGGGGCAGCAGCAGGAGCCCAAATATTACTTTAAAGAGACACTGGAGTTGGCTTCAGGAGGCCAAAAATTGGATTAATTACACCCTGGAGTTGGCAGGAGTTGACAGCAGCAGCAGCAGGAGCCCAAATATTACTTTAAAGAGACCCTGGGGTTGGCTTCAGGAGCCCAAAAATTGGATGAATCACACCCTGGAGTTGGCAGAAGTTGGCAGCAGCAGCAGCAGGAGCCCAAACATTACTTCAAAGAGACCCTGGGGTTGGCTTCAGGAGCCCAAAAATTGGATGAATCACACCCTGGAGTTGGCAGAAGTTGGCAGCAGCAGCAGGAGCCCAAACATTACTTTAAAGAGACCCTGGGGTTGGCTTCAGGAGCCCAAAAATTGGATGAATCACACCCTGGAGTTGGCAGAAGTTGGCAGCAGCAGCAGCAGGAGCCCAAACATTACTTTAAAGAGACCCTGGGGTTGGCTTCAGGAGCCCAAAAAATGGATGAATCACACCCTGGAGTTGGCAGAAGTTGGCAGCAGCAGGAGCCCAAACATTACTTCAAAGAGACCCTGGGGTTGGCTTCAGGAGCCCAAAAATTGGATGAATCACACCCTGGAGTTGGCAGAAGTTGGCAGCAGCAGCAGCAGGAGCCCAAACATTACTTTAAAGAGACCCTGGGGTTGGCTTCAGGAGCCCAAAAATTGGATGAATCACACCCTGGAGTTGGCAGAAGTTGGCAGCAGCAGCAGCAGGAGCCCAAACATTACTTTAAAGAGACCCTGGGGTTGGCTTCAGGAGCCCAAAAATTGGATGAATCACACCCTGGAGTTGGCAGAAGTTGGCAGCAGCAGGAGCCCAAACATTACTTCAAAGAGACCCTGGGGTTGGCTTCAGGAGCCCAAAAATTGGATGAATCACACCCTGGAGTTGGCAGCAGCAGCAGCAGCAGGAGCCCAAATATTACTTTAAAGAGACCCTGGGGTTGGCTTCAGGAGCCCAAAAATTGGATGAATCACACCCTGGAGTTGGCAGAAGTTGGCAGCAGCAGCAGCAGGAGCCCAAACATTACTTTAAAGAGACCCTGGGGTTGGCTTCAGGAGCCCAAAAATTGGATGAATCACACCCTGGAGTTGGCAGAAGTTGGCAGCAGCAGCAGCAGGAGCCCAAACATTACTTTAAAGAGACCCTGGGGTTGGCTTCAGGAGCCCAAAAATTGGATGAATCACACCCTGGAGTTGTCAGAAGTTGGCAGCAGCAGGAGCCCAAACATTACTTCAAAGAGACCCTGGGGTTGGCTTCAGGAGCCCAAAAATTGGATGAATCACACCCTGGAGTTGGCAGAAGTTGGCAGCAGCAGCAGCAGGAGCCCAAACATTACTTTAAAGAGACCCTGGGGTTGGCTTCAGGAGCCCAAAAATTGGATGAATCACACCCTGGAGTTGGCAGGAGTTGACAGCAGCAGCAGCAGGAGCCCAAATATTACTTTAAAGAGACCCTGGGGTTGGCTTCAGGAGCCCAAAAATTGGATGAATCACACCCTGGAGTTGGCAGAAGTTGGCAGCAGCAGCAGCAGGAGCCCAAACATTACTTTAAAGAGACCCTGGGGTTGGCTTCAGGAGCCCAAAAATTGGATGAATCACACCCTGGAGTTGGCAGAAGTTGGCAGCAGCAGCAGCAGGAGCCCAAACATTACTTTAAAGAGACCCTGGGGTTGGCTTCAGGAGCCCAAAAATTGGATGAATCACACCCTGGAGTTGGCAGAAGTTGGCAGCAGCAGGAGCCCAAACATTACTTCAAAGAGACCCTGGGGTTGGCTTCAGGAGCCCAAAAATTGGATGAATCACACCCTGGAGTTGGCAGCAGCAGCAGCAGCAGGAGCCCAAATATTACTTTAAAGAGACCCTGGGGTTGGCTTCAGGAGCCCAAAAATTGGATGAATCACACCCTGGAGTTGGCAGAAGTTGGCAGCAGCAGCAGCAGGAGCCCAAACATTACTTTAAAGAGACCCTGGGGTTGGCTTCAGGAGCCCAAAAATTGGATGAATCACACCCTGGAGTTGGCAGAAGTTGGCAGCAGCAGCAGCAGGAGCCCAAACATTACTTTAAAGAGACCCTGGGGTTGGCTTCAGGAGCCCAAAAATTGGATGAATCACACCCTGGAGTTGTCAGAAGTTGGCAGCAGCAGGAGCCCAAACATTACTTCAAAGAGACCCTGGGGTTGGCTTCAGGAGCCCAAAAATTGGATGAATCACACCCTGGAGTTGGCAGAAGTTGGCAGCAGCAGCAGCAGGAGCCCAAACATTACTTTAAAGAGACCCTGGGGTTGGCTTCAGGAGCCCAAAAATTGGATGAATCACACCCTGGAGTTGGCAGGAGTTGACAGCAGCAGCAGCAGGAGCCCAAATATTACTTTAAAGAGACCCTGGGGTTGGCTTCAGGAGCCCAAAAATTGGATGAATCACACCCTGGAGTTGGCAGAAGTTGGCAGCAGCAGCAGCAGGAGCCCAAACATTACTTTAAAGAGACCCTGGGGTTGGCTTCAGGAGCCCAAAAATTGGATGAATCACACCTTGGAGTTGGCAGAAGTTGGCAGCAGCAGCAGCAGGAGCCCAAACATTACTTTAAAGAGACCCTGGGGTTGGCTTCAGGAGCCCAAAAATTGGATGAATCACACCCTGGAGTTGGCAGAAGTTGGCAGCAGCAGCAGCAGCAGGAGCCCAAACATTACTTTAAAGAGACCCTGGGGTTGGCTTCAGGAGCCCAAAAATTGGATGAATCACACCCTGGAGTTGGCAGAAGTTGGCAGCAGCAGGAGCCCAAACATTACTTCAAAGAGACCCTGGGGTTGGCTTCAGGAGCCCAAAAATTGGATGAATCACACCCTGGAGTTGGCAGAAGTTGGCAGCAGCAGGAGCCCAAACATTACTTTAAAGAGACCCTGGGGTTGGCTTCAGGAGCCCAAAAATTGGATGAATCACACCCTGGAGTTGGCAGAAGTTGGCAGCAGCAGCAGCAGGAGCCCAAACATTACTTTAAAGAGACCCTGGGGTTGGCTTCAGGAGCCCAAAAATTGGATGAATCACACCCTGGAGTTGGCAGAAGTTGGCAGCAGCAGGAGCCCAAACATTACTTCAAAGAGACCCTGGGGTTGGCTTCAGGAGCCCAAAAATTGGATGAATCACACCCTGGAGTTGGCAGCAGCAGCAGCAGCAGGAGCCCAAATATTACTTTAAAGAGACCCTGGGGTTGGCTTCAGGAGCCCAAAAATTGGATGAATCACACCCTGGAGTTGGCAGAAGTTGGCAGCAGCAGCAGCAGGAGCCCAAACATTACTTTAAAGAGACCCTGGGGTTGGCTTCAGGAGCCCAAAAATTGGATGAATCACACCCTGGAGTTGGCAGAAGTTGGCAGCAGCAGCAGCAGGAGCCCAAACATTACTTTAAAGAGACCCTGGGGTTGGCTTCAGGAGCCCAAAAATTGGATGAATCACACCCTGGAGTTGTCAGAAGTTGGCAGCAGCAGGAGCCCAAACATTACTTCAAAGAGACCCTGGGGTTGGCTTCAGGAGCCCAAAAATTGGATGAATCACACCCTGGAGTTGGCAGAAGTTGGCAGCAGCAGCAGCAGGAGCCCAAACATTACTTTAAAGAGACCCTGGGGTTGGCTTCAGGAGCCCAAAAATTGGATGAATCACACCCTGGAGTTGGCAGGAGTTGACAGCAGCAGCAGCAGGAGCCCAAATATTACTTTAAAGAGACCCTGGGGTTGGCTTCAGGAGCCCAAAAATTGGATGAATCACACCCTGGAGTTGGCAGAAGTTGGCAGCAGCAGCAGCAGGAGCCCAAACATTACTTTAAAGAGACCCTGGGGTTGGCTTCAGGAGCCCAAAAATTGGATGAATCACACCTTGGAGTTGGCAGAAGTTGGCAGCAGCAGCAGCAGGAGCCCAAACATTACTTTAAAGAGACCCTGGGGTTGGCTTCAGGAGCCCAAAAATTGGATGAATCACACCCTGGAGTTGGCAGAAGTTGGCAGCAGCAGCAGCAGCAGGAGCCCAAACATTACTTTAAAGAGACCCTGGGGTTGGCTTCAGGAGCCCAAAAATTGGATGAATCACACCCTGGAGTTGGCAGAAGTTGGCAGCAGCAGGAGCCCAAACATTACTTCAAAGAGACCCTGGGGTTGGCTTCAGGAGCCCAAAAATTGGATGAATCACACCCTGGAGTTGGCAGAAGTTGGCAGCAGCAGGAGCCCAAACATTACTTTAAAGAGACCCTGGGGTTGGCTTCAGGAGCCCAAAAATTGGATGAATCACACCCTGGAGTTGGCAGGAGTTGACAGCAGCAGCAGCAGGAGCCCAAATATTACTTTAAAGAGACCCTGGGGTTGGCTTCAGGAGCCCAAAAATTGGATGAATCACACCCTGGAGTTGGCAGAAGTTGGCAGCAGCAGCAGCAGGAGCCCAAACATTACTTTAAAGAGACCCTGGGGTTGGCTTCAGGAGCCCAAAAATTGGATGAATCACACCCTGGAGTTGGCAGGAGTTGACAGCAGCAGCAGCAGCAGGAGCCCAAATATTACTTTAAAGAGACCCTGGGGTTGGCTTCAGGAGCCCAAAAATTGGATGAATCACACCCTGGAGTTGGCAGAAGTTGGCAGCAGCAGCAGCAGGAGCCCAAACATTACTTTAAAGAGACCCTGGGGTTGGCTTCAGGAGCCCAAAAATTGGATGAATCATACCCTGTAGTTGGCAGAAGTTGGCAGCAGCAGCAGCAGGAGCCCAAACATTACTTTAAAGAGACCCTGGGGTTGGCTTCAGGAGCCCAAAAATTGGATGAATCACACCCTGGAGTTGGCAGAAGTTGGCAGCAGCAGGAGCCCAAACATTACTTCAAAGAGACCCTGGGGTTGGCTTCAGGAGCCCAAAAATTGGATGAATCACACCCTGGAGTTGGCACAAGTTGGCAGCAGCAGCAGCAGGAGCCCAAACATTACTTTAAAGAGACCCTGGGGTTGGCTTCAGGAGCCCAAAAATTGGATGAATCACACCCTGGAGTTGGCAGGAGTTGACAGCAGCAGCAGCAGCAGGAGCCCAAATATTACTTTAAAGAGACCCTGGGGTTGGCTTCAGGAGCCCAAAAATTGGATGAATCACACCCTGGAGTTGGCAGAAGTTGGCAGCAGCAGCAACAGGAGCCCAAACATTACTTTAAAGAGACCCTGGGGTTGGCTTCAGGAGCCCAAAAATTGGATGAATCACACCCTGGAGTTGGCAGAAGTTGGCAGCAGCAGCAGCAGGAGCCCAAACATTACTTTAAAGAGACCCTGGGGTTGGCTTCAGGAGCCCAAAAATTGGATGAATCACACCCTGGAGTTGGCAGAAGTTGGCAGCAGCAGGAGCCCAAACATTACTTCAAAGAGACCCTGGGGTTGGCTTCAGGAGCCCAAAAATTGGATGAATCACACCCTGGAGTTGGCAGCAGCAGCAGCAGGAGCCCAAATATTACTTTAAAGAGACCCTGGGGTTGGCTTCAGGAGCCCAAAAATTGGATGAATCACACCCTGGAGTTGGCAGCAGCAGGAGCCCAAATATTACTTTAAAGAGACACTGGGGTTGGCTTCAGGAGCCCAAATATTGGATGAATCACACCCTGGAGTTGGCAGAAGTTGGCAGCAGCAGCAGCAGGAGCCCAAACATGACTTTAAAGAGACCCTGGGGTTGGCTTCAGGAGCCCAAAAATTGGATGAATCACACCCTGGAGTTGGCAGAAGTTGGCAGCAGCAGCAGCAGGAGCCCAGACATTACTTTAAAGAGACCCTGGGGTTGGCTTCAGGAGCCCAAAAATTGGATGAATCACACCCTGGAGTTGGCAGAAGTTGGCAGCAGCAGCAGCAGGAGCCCAAACATTACTTTAAAGAGACCCTGGGGTTGGCTTCAGGAGCCCAAAAATTGGATGAATCACACCCTGGAGTTGTCAGAAGTTGGCAGCAGCAGGAGCCCAAACATTACTTCAAAGAGACCCTGGGGTTGGCTTCAGGAGCCCAAAAATTGGATGAATCACACCCTGGAGTTGGCAGAAGTTGGCAGCAGCAGCAGCAGGAGCCCAAACATTACTTTAAAGAGACCCTGGGGTTGGCTTCAGGAGCCCAAAAATTGGATGAATCACACCCTGGAGTTGGCAGAAGTTGGCAGCAGCAGCAGCCCAAACATTACTTCAAAGAGACCCTGGGGTTGGCTTCAGGAGCCCAAAAATTGGATGAATCACATCCTGGAGTTGGCAGAAGTTGGCAGCAGCAGCAGCAGCAGGAGCCCAAACATTACTTCAAAGAGACCCTGGGGTTGGCTTCAGGAGCCCAAAAATTGGATGAATCACACCCTGGAGTTGGCAGAAGTTGGCAGCAGCAGCAGCAGGAGCCCAAAAATTGGCCTAAAGACATAAATATGTTTTGCCCCATTTGGAAAGTGTAAAACGTGGCACCATGCTGAATCTAGTCGCATGCATCAGGCATTGGTGGGTGGAAATCCTGGCTGATCCATCCCTGATTCATTTTGACAAAGGTGAGTCTCTCCACATTTTTAGTTGACAGACGAGTTCTCCTCGCCGTAACTATGGCCCCCGCCGCACTAAACACCCGCTCAGATGGCACGCTACTTGCCGGGCAGGACAGCTTTTCCAGGGCAAACTCTGCTAGTTGCGGCCACAAATCAAGTTTGGCTGCCCAGAAGTCCAGCGGATCCTCAAGGTGTGTTGGCATGGTCATGTCAAAGTATGACATGACCTGCTGGTTGAGGTCCTGCTCCAGGTCTTCCTGCTGCTCATGAGTAGCCTCACTATGCGGGTGTAGAAAGCTACTCATTAGCGACTGAAGACTGAGGCTGCTGCTGCTGATGGAGCTGCTGCTGCTGCTCCTGCCAACCCCCCCAGCGGCCATGGCAGTGGAAGGTGAGCGCAGAGGTCCCCTCGAGTCAGACCTGCGAGAGTATGGACCATGGCGCAGATAGGCATCGGCCAACTGCCTACGTAGAATGTCTTTGTAGTAGTTGAGCTTGTCCTCCCTCTCGGTGGGTTTAAAAAATGCCCCCATTTTGTGCCGGAAGCGAGGGTCCAATAAGGTGGACAGCCAGAAGTCATCCCGCCGACAGATGGAAACAATTCTGGGGTCACTACGCAAGCACGTGAGCATGCTTCGTGCCATTTGCGCAAGTGACTCGTATGGACTACCTGTCTCCATCTCCACTGCATACTGCCACGGTGTGCCCGGGTCCTCTGTCTCGCCTTCCTCAAAAACCTCTAGCTCCTCTGGATGCTCCTGCTCCTCCTCTCCTGTCCGCTGACTAGATAAACCAGCCATTTCGCCAAGCCTAAACTGTGTTTCGCTGGGCAACTCCTCCTCCTCCTCTTCCTCCTCCTCCAGTTCAGCTCCAACGGGGTTCATGTGGCCGTAAGATGTAAACGCCATGTCTCCAGTGCCCTGACCAGCCATGGTTTCCAACATGTGCTGTAGTACATGAAGCAGTGGAATCACGTCGTTCATCCCGTAATCCTGCCGACTGACAAATAAAGTGGCTTCCTCAAAGGGCCTGAGCAAACGGCAGGTGTCACGTATGAGCTGCCACTGGTTGACATTGAAGTTACACAGGGGAGCCCCCCTATCTGCTTGGATCATCAGGAAATCCGTGATGGCTTTTCTCTGTTCATATAATCGGTCCAACATGTGAAGGGTGGAATTCCAACGGGTGGAAACATCGCAAATCAGACTATGTTGGGGGATACCATTCTGACGCTGTAGCTCAAGAAGGGTGTGTTTGGCGGTGTAGGAGTGGCTGAAGTGCATGCAAAGTTTCCTTGAAGTTGTTAGGATGTCTTGCAGATGGGGGGAACACTTCAGAAACCGCTTGACAACCAGATTGAAGACGTGAGCCATGCAGGGGGCATGGGTCAGCCTTCCTTGGCGCAGCGCAGACAAAATGTTCTTCCCATTGTCGGTAACCATGATTCCCATTTTAAGTTTTCTTGGAGTAAGCCATGTTTGGATTTCCTGATGAATACATTTAAGCAGTTCCTCCCCTGTGTGACTCCGTTCGCCAAGACAAACCATGTGAAGCACTGCGTGACACCTCCGTGCCCTGCACACATGGTAGACTGGAGGGGCACTGAGACTTGAGCCTACAGTGGAGGGTGAGGAGATGGCGGAGGATGAGGAGGCCGAGTCGCACGGTGTCACAGGCCCAACGGGCAGGGAGCGCGGAGGCCGAAGCGGCGTGACCTGTCCAAGTTGCTGCTGCTGCTGCAAAGGGACCACATTCACCCAGTGGGCCGTAAACGACATGTACTGTCCCTGACCGTAGTTACAGCTCCAGATGTCGGCGCTGCCATGCACTTTGCTACACACCGACAGGCTCAAGGACTGGCCCACCTTCTGTTCAACAAAAGTGTGCAGCGCTGGTACTGCCTTCTTGGCAAAGAAATGACGGCTTGGGACTCTCCACCTCGGCTCGGCACAAGCCATCAGTTCTCTGAAAGGTGCAGATTCCACCACCTGAAAAGGGAGCGACTGCAGCACCAGCAACTTGGACAGGAGCACATTAAGCTTCTGCGCCGTAGGATGAGTGGGCGCATACTGCTGTCTCTTGGACATGGCTTCGCTGATGGATTGCTGGCGGGATGCATGACTTGGAGGAGGAGGAGGAGGAGCAGGAGCGACAGAGGATGGGTATGACGCACAGCTGCCTTCGGCTGAGGTGCTGGAGCCTTGGCTGGCAGAAATTGGGAGCTCACTTGGTGAGGAAGCAGACTGGACCACCCCTTGGGAGCCTCGGTTCTCCCAGGTCGCTTTATGGTGACGCATCATATGTTGACGCAGGGCCGTGGTGCCAACATTTGGACCCTGGCCACGCTTCACCTTCTGCCTACATATCTTGCATGTGGCCATGTTACCCTCCTGCGGATGCTTCAGGAAAAACTGCCACACTGCCGAGTAGCTACTTTTCCCACCCCCTGGCCTCACTGATTCAATGCTGCTGTTGCCAACTCCAGGAACCCCTGCTCCACTACCTCCCGATAAGGTAGACTGCCGCACAGCAGGTGCTCTACCCCGGCCCCGGCCCCGGCCGGCTCCAGCCTTTGGAATTGTGCCCCCATGCTGACTGCTACCACCTTGCTGCCTCAGCTGCTGACTCCGGGGCAACCTGTGCCCCTCTTCTCCTGATGATGACGATGAAGCCCCTTCATCACCCGGCTCCCAAGTGCGATCGGCTTCATCGTCATCATCATCATCACCGAGTTGTGGCTGTACGTCACTGATGTTCGTGGATTCGTCAACAGTGTCTGGCGCAGGAGCTGGAACGCTCGCAGCACCCACGACACTGTCCACATCACTATTTGTCTGCCTAGCTAGAGAAGCCACCTCCATTTCTTGGCTGGGCAGTAGCTGCTGACTGTCCTCTATCTGATGGTCCTCCTCACTAAAGAGTGGAGCTGAACCCAAAGCATAGGATACGTCGCTGGGGGAGGGAACGGCGTAGGCCAGAGGCAATGGGAGGACAGGGACTGCTCTCGGGGCATGCCAACTCAGGGTTGTGTCAGAGGAACCTACCGACCCTAGACTGGGGGTCTCAGACGTAAGTTGTGATGATGTTGTTGATGAGCGCGTCAACCAATCTACCACGGCAGATGCGTTACTGGTGGAGACCCGACCGCTAGCAGATACTGGCAGATTAGGTCTCTCAGCGTGACTCCTGCTGCTACTGGCCCCCAGTCTGATGCGAGCTCTGCCTGCGGAATCTTGGCCTCTGCCACTCCTCTTTTCACTTCCAGGCACTTGTCCGCCCGACATAGTCTAACTGGCGTGGTAGTAGGTGATATTTTAAGAACCCCCGGGCAGCGGTGGGTCTATATGAAACAGAATATAATGCACACCAAAAGTGAGCAGTAACACTCAGCCTCCAACAGGCCTGCTTAGTGTAAATAAGAGAGCTGCTTAGTGTAAATAAAGAGGGGTATGGCATGTTACAGAATGGGATGCCCCAACAGAAGTGCACCTGGCAGGCAGCAGTAAGTCTATGCACAGCAAAAGTGTCTTTATCAGGCCTAATTTCAATTAGAATAAGTGCAAATGGTTATATGGTCTTAAACAGAGGCTGCTGTAGTCACAGAATGGGATGCCCCAAAAAAGAAGTGCACCTGGCAGGGTCCAGTAGTGCTATGCACAGCAAAAGTGTCTTTATCAGGCCTAATTTCAATTAGAATAAGTGCAAATGGTTATATGGTCTTAAACAGAGGCTGCTGTAGTCACAGAATGGGATGCCCCAAAAACCAGCAGTAAGTACACCTGGCAGGGACAAGTAGTGCTATGCACAGCAAAAGTGTCTTTATCAGGCCTAATTTCAATTAGAATAAGTGCAAATGGTTATATGGTCTTAAACAGAGGCTGCTGTAGTCACAGAATGGGATGCCCTAAAAACCAGCAGTAAGTACACCTGGCAGGGTCCAGTAGTGCTATGCACAGCAAAAGTGTCTTTATCAGGCCTAATTTCAATTAGAATAAGTGCAAATGGTTATATGGTCTTAAACAGAGGCTGCTGTAGTCACAGAATGGGATGCCTTAAAAACCAGCAGTAAATACACCTGGCAGGGACAAGTAGTGCTATGCACAGCAAAAGTGTCTTTATCAGGCCTAATTTCAATTAGAATAAGTGCAAATGGTTATATGGTCTTAAACAGAGGCTGCTGTAGTCACAGAATGGGATGCCCTAAAAACCAGCAGTAAGTACACATGGCAGGGTCCAGTAGTGCTATGCACAGCAAAAGTGTCTTTATCAGGCCTAATTTCAATTAGAATAAGTGCAAATGATTATATGGTCTTAAACAGAGGCTGGTGTAGTCACAGAATGGGATGCCCCAAAAACCAGCAGTGCACCTGGCAGGGACAAGTAGTGCTATGCACAGCAAAAGTGTCTTTATCAGGCCTAATTTCAATTAGAATAAGTGCAAATGGTTATATGGTCTTAAACAGAGGCTGCTGTAGTCACAGAATGGGATGCCCCAAAAACCAGCAGTAAGTACACCTGGCAGGGACAAGTAGTGCTATGCACAGCAAAAGTGTCTTTATCAGGCCTAATTTCAATTAGAATAAGTGCAAATGGTGATATGGTCTTAAACAGAGTCTGCTGTAGTCACAGAATGGGATGCCCTAAAAACCAGCAGTAAGTACACCTGGCAGGGTCCAGTAGTGCTATGCACAGCAAAAGTGTCTTTATCAGGCCTAATTTCAATTAGAATAAGTGCAAATGGTTATATGGTCTTAAACAGAGGCTCCAGTAGTGCTATGCACAGCAAAAGTGTCTTTATCAGGCCTAATTTCAATTAGAATAAGTGCAAATGGTTATATGGTCTTAAACAGAGGCTGCTGTAGTCACAGAATGGGATGCCCCAAAAACCAGCAGTAAGTACACCTGGCAGGGACAAGTAGTGCTATGCACAGCAAAAGTGTCTTTATCAGGCCTAATTTCAATTAGAATAAGTGCAAATGGTTATATGGTCTTAAATAGAGGCTGGTGTAGTCACAGAATGGGATGCCCCAAAAGAGAAGTGCACCTGGCAGGGTCCAGTAGTGCTATGCACAGCAAAAGTGTCTTTATCAGGCCTAATTTCAATTAGAATAAGTGCAAATGGTTATATGGTCTTAAACAGAGGCTGCTGTAGTCACAGAATGGGATGCCCCAAAAACCAGCAGTAAGTACACCTGGCAGGGACAAGTAGTGCTATGCACAGCAAAAGTGTCTTTATCAGGCCTAATTTCAATTAGAATAAGTGCAAATGGTTATATGGTCTTAAACAGAGTCTGCTGTAGTCACAGAATGGGATGCCCTAAAAACCAGCAGTAAGTACACCTGGCAGGGTCCAGTAGTGCTATGCACAGCAAAAGTGTCTTTATCAGGCCTAATTTCAATTAGAATAAGTGCAAATGGTTATATGGTCTTAAACAGAGGCTGCTGTAGTCACAGAATGGGATGCCCTAAAAACCAGCAGTAAATACACCTGGCAGGGACAAGTAGTGCTATGCACAGCAAAAGTGTCTTTATCAGGCCTAATTTCAATTAGAATAAGTGCAAATGGTTATATGGTCTTAAACAGAGGCTGCTGTAGTCACAGAATGGGATGCCCTAAAAACCAGCAGTAAGTACACCTGGCAGGGTCCAGTAGTGCTATGCACAGCAAAAGTGTCTTTATCAGGCCTAATTTCAATTAGAATAAGTGCAAATGGTTATATGGTCTTAAACAGAGGCTGCTGTAGTCACAGAATGGGATGCCCCAAAAACCAGCAGTAAGTACACCTGGCAGGGACAAGTAGTGCTATGCACAGCAAAAGTGTCTTTATCAGGCCTAATTTCAATTAGAATAAGTGCAAATGGTTATATGGTCTTAAACAGAGTCTGCTGTAGTCACAGAATGGGATGCCCTAAAAACCAGCAGTAAGTACACCTGGCAGGGTCCAGTAGTGCTATGCACAGCAAAAGTGTCTTTATCAGGAATAATTTCAATTAGAATAAGTGCAAATGGTTATATGGTCTTAAACAGAGGCTGGTGTAGTCACAGAATGGGATGCCCCAAAAACCAGCAGTGCACCTGGCAGGGACAAGTAGTGCTATGCACAGCAAAAGTCTCTTTATCAGGCCTAATTTCAATTAGAATAAGTGCAAATGGTTATATGGTCTTAAACAGAGGCTGCTGTAGTCACAGAATGGGATGCCCCAAAAAACAGCAGTAAGTACACCTGGCAGGGACAAGTAGTGCTATGCACAGCAAAAGTGTCTTTATCAGGCCTAATTTCAATTAGAATAAGTGCAAATGGTGATATGGTCTTAAACAGAGTCTGCTGTAGTCACAGAATGGGATGCCCTAAAAACCAGCAGTAAGTACACCTGGCAGGGTCCAGTAGTGCTATGCACAGCAAAAGTGTCTTTATCAGGCCTAATTTCAATTAGAATAAGTGCAAATGGTTATATGGTCTTAAACAGAGGCTGCTGTAGTCACAGAATGGGATGCCCTAAAAACCAGCAGTAAGTACACCTGGCAGGGACAAGTAGTGCTATGCACAGCAAAAGTGTCTTTATCAGGCCTAATTTCAATTAGAATAAGTGCAAATGGTTATATGGTCTTAAACAGAGGCTGCTGTAGTCACAGAATGGGATGCCCTAAAAACCAGCAGTAAGTACACCTGGCAGGGTCCAGTAGTGCTATGCACAGCAAAAGTGTCTTTATCAGGCCTAATTTCAATTAGAATAAGTGCAAATGGTTATATGGTCTTAAACAGAGGCTGCTGTAGTCACAGAATGGGATGCCCTAAAAACCAGCAGTAAGTACACCTGGCAGGGTCCAGTAGTGCTATGCACAGCAAAAGTGTCTTTATCAGGCCTAATTTCAATTAGAATAAGTGCAAATGGTTATATGGTCTTAAACAGAGGCTGCTGTAGTCACAGAATGGGATGCCCCAAAACCAGCAGTAAGTACACCTGGCAGGGACAAGTAGTGCTATGCACAGCAAAAGTGTCTTTATCAGGCCTAATTTCAATTAGAATAAGTGCAAATGGTTATATGGTCTTAAACAGAGGCTGCTGTAGTCACAGAATGGGATGCCCTAAAAACCAGCAGTAAGTACACCTGGCAGGGTCCAGTAGTGCTATGCACAGCAAAAGTGTCTTTATCAGGCCTAATTTCAATTAGAATAAGTGCAAATGGTTATATGGTCTTAAACAGAGGCTGCTGTAGTCACAGAATGGGATGCCCCAAAAACCAGCAGTAAGTACACCTGGCAGGGTCCAGTAGTGCTATGCACAGCAAAAGTGTCTTTATCAGGCCTAATTTCAATTAGAATAAGTGCAAATGGTTATATGGTCTTAAACAGAGGCTCCAGTAGTGCTATGCACAGCAAAAGTGTCTTTATCAGGCCTAATTTCAATTAGAATAAGTGCAAATGGTTATATGGTCTTAAACAGAGGCTGCTGTAGTCACAGAATGGGATGCCCCAAAAACCAGCAGTAAGTACACCTGGCAGGGACAAGTAGTGCTATGCACAGCAAAAGTGTCTTTATCAGGCCTAATTTCAATTAGAATAAGTGCAAATGGTTATATGGTCTTAAACAGAGTCTGCTGTAGTCACAGAATGGGATGCCCTAAAAACCAGCAGTAAGTACACCTGGCAGGGTCCAGTAGTGCTATGCACAGCAAAAGTGTCTTTATCAGGAATAATTTCAATTAGAATAAGTGCAAATGGTTATATGGTCTTAAACAGAGGCTGGTGTAGTCACAGAATGGGATGCCCCAAAAACCAGCAGTGCACCTGGCAGGGACAAGTAGTGCTATGCACAGCAAAAGTCTCTTTATCAGGCCTAATTTCAATTAGAATAAGTGCAAATGGTTATATGGTCTTAAACAGAGGCTGCTGTAGTCACAGAATGGGATGCCCCAAAAAACAGCAGTAAGTACACCTGGCAGGGACAAGTAGTGCTATGCACAGCAAAAGTGTCTTTATCAGGCCTAATTTCAATTAGAATAAGTGCAAATGGTGATATGGTCTTAAACAGAGTCTGCTGTAGTCACAGAATGGGATGCCCTAAAAACCAGCAGTAAGTACACCTGGCAGGGTCCAGTAGTGCTATGCACAGCAAAAGTGTCTTTATCAGGCCTAATTTCAATTAGAATAAGTGCAAATGGTTATATGGTCTTAAACAGAGGCTGCTGTAGTCACAGAATGGGATGCCCTAAAAACCAGCAGTAAGTACACCTGGCAGGGACAAGTAGTGCTATGCACAGCAAAAGTGTCTTTATCAGGCCTAATTTCAATTAGAATAAGTGCAAATGGTTATATGGTCTTAAACAGAGGCTGCTGTAGTCACAGAATGGGATGCCCTAAAAACCAGCAGTAAGTACACCTGGCAGGGTCCAGTAGTGCTATGCACAGCAAAAGTGTCTTTATCAGGCCTAATTTCAATTAGAATAAGTGCAAATGGTTATATGGTCTTAAACAGAGGCTGCTGTAGTCACAGAATGGGATGCCCTAAAAACCAGCAGTAAGTACACCTGGCAGGGTCCAGTAGTGCTATGCACAGCAAAAGTGTCTTTATCAGGCCTAATTTCAATTAGAATAAGTGCAAATGGTTATATGGTCTTAAACAGAGGCTGCTGTAGTCACAGAATGGGATGCCCCAAAACCAGCAGTAAGTACACCTGGCAGGGACAAGTAGTGCTATGCACAGCAAAAGTGTCTTTATCAGGCCTAATTTCAATTAGAATAAGTGCAAATGGTTATATGGTCTTAAACAGAGGCTGCTGTAGTCACAGAATGGGATGCCCTAAAAACCAGCAGTAAGTACACCTGGCAGGGTCCAGTAGTGCTATGCACAGCAAAAGTGTCTTTATCAGGCCTAATTTCAATTAGAATAAGTGCAAATGGTTATATGGTCTTAAACAGAGGCTGCTGTAGTCACAGAATGGGATGCCCCAAAAACCAGCAGTAAGTACACCTGGCAGGGACAAGTAGTGCTATGCACAGCAAAAGTGTCTTTATCAGGCCTAATTTCAATTAGAATAAGTGCAAATGGTTATATGGTCTTAAATAGAGGCTGGTGTAGTCACAGAATGGGATGCCCCAAAAGAGAAGTGCACCTGGCAGGGTCCAGTAGTGCTATGCACAGCAAAAGTGTCTTTATCAGGCCTAATTTCAATTAGAATAAGTGCAAATGGTTATATGGTCTTAAACAGAGGCTGCTGTAGTCACAGAATGGGATGCCCCAAAAACCAGCAGTAAGTACACCTGGCAGGGACAAGTAGTGCTATGCACAGCAAAAGTGTCTTTATCAGGCCTAATTTCAATTAGAATAAGTGCAAATGGTTATATGGTCTTAAACAGAGTCTGCTGTAGTCACAGAATGGGATGCCCTAAAAACCAGCAGTAAGTACACCTGGCAGGGTCCAGTAGTGCTATGCACAGCAAAAGTGTCTTTATCAGGCCTAATTTCAATTAGAATAAGTGCAAATGGTTATATGGTCTTAAACAGAGGCTGCTGTAGTCACAGAATGGGATGCCCTAAAAACCAGCAGTAAATACACCTGGCAGGGACAAGTAGTGCTATGCACAGCAAAAGTGTCTTTATCAGGCCTAATTTCAATTAGAATAAGTGCAAATGGTTATATGGTCTTAAACAGAGGCTGCTGTAGTCACAGAATGGGATGCCCTAAAAACCAGCAGTAAGTACACCTGGCAGGGTCCAGTAGTGCTATGCACAGCAAAAGTGTCTTTATCAGGCCTAATTTCAATTAGAATAAGTGCAAATGGTTATATGGTCTTAAACAGAGGCTGCTGTAGTCACAGAATGGGATGCCCCAAAAACCAGCAGTAAGTACACCTGGCAGGGACAAGTAGTGCTATGCACAGCAAAAGTGTCTTTATCAGGCCTAATTTCAATTAGAATAAGTGCAAATGGTTATATGGTCTTAAACAGAGTCTGCTGTAGTCACAGAATGGGATGCCCTAAAAACCAGCAGTAAGTACACCTGGCAGGGTCCAGTAGTGCTATGCACAGCAAAAGTGTCTTTATCAGGAATAATTTCAATTAGAATAAGTGCAAATGGTTATATGGTCTTAAACAGAGGCTGGTGTAGTCACAGAATGGGATGCCCCAAAAACCAGCAGTGCACCTGGCAGGGACAAGTAGTGCTATGCACAGCAAAAGTCTCTTTATCAGGCCTAATTTCAATTAGAATAAGTGCAAATGGTTATATGGTCTTAAACAGAGGCTGCTGTAGTCACAGAATGGGATGCCCCAAAAAACAGCAGTAAGTACACCTGGCAGGGACAAGTAGTGCTATGCACAGCAAAAGTGTCTTTATCAGGCCTAATTTCAATTAGAATAAGTGCAAATGGTGATATGGTCTTAAACAGAGTCTGCTGTAGTCACAGAATGGGATGCCCTAAAAACCAGCAGTAAGTACACCTGGCAGGGTCCAGTAGTGCTATGCACAGCAAAAGTGTCTTTATCAGGCCTAATTTCAATTAGAATAAGTGCAAATGGTTATATGGTCTTAAACAGAGGCTGCTGTAGTCACAGAATGGGATGCCCTAAAAACCAGCAGTAAGTACACCTGGCAGGGACAAGTAGTGCTATGCACAGCAAAAGTGTCTTTATCAGGCCTAATTTCAATTAGAATAAGTGCAAATGGTTATATGGTCTTAAACAGAGGCTGCTGTAGTCACAGAATGGGATGCCCTAAAAACCAGCAGTAAGTACACCTGGCAGGGTCCAGTAGTGCTATGCACAGCAAAAGTGTCTTTATCAGGCCTAATTTCAATTAGAATAAGTGCAAATGGTTATATGGTCTTAAACAGAGGCTGCTGTAGTCACAGAATGGGATGCCCTAAAAACCAGCAGTAAGTACACCTGGCAGGGTCCAGTAGTGCTATGCACAGCAAAAGTGTCTTTATCAGGCCTAATTTCAATTAGAATAAGTGCAAATGGTTATATGGTCTTAAACAGAGGCTGCTGTAGTCACAGAATGGGATGCCCCAAAACCAGCAGTAAGTACACCTGGCAGGGTCCAGTAGTGCTATGCACAGCAAAAGTGTCTTTATCAGGCCTAATTTCAATTAGAATAAGTGCAAATGGTTATATGGTCTTAAACAGAGGCTGCTGTAGTCACAGAATGGGATGCCCTAAAAACCAGCAGTAAGTACACCTGGCAGGGTCCAGTAGTGCTATGCACAGCAAAAGTGTCTTTATCAGGCCTAATTTCAATTAGAATAAGTGCAAATGGTTATATGGTCTTAAACAGAGGCTGCTGTAGTCACAGAATGGGATGCCCCAAAAACCAGCAGTAAGTACACCTGGCAGGAACAAGTAGTGCTATGCACAGCAAAAGTGTCTTTATCAGGCCTAATTTCAATTAGAATAAGTGCAAATGGTTATATGGTCTTAAATAGAGGCTGGTGTAGTCACAGAATGGGATGCCCCAAAAAAGAAGTGCACCTGGCAGGGTCCAGTAGTGTTATGCACAGCAAAAGTGTCTTTATCAGGCCTAATTTCAATTAGAATAAGTGCAAATGGTTATATGGTCTTAAACAGAGGCTGCTGTAGTCACAGAATGGGATGCCCTAAAAACCAGCAGTAAGTACACCTGGCAGGGACAAGTAGTGCTATGCACAGCAAAAGTGTCTTTATCAGGCCTAATTTCAATTAGAATAAGTGCAAATGGTTATATGGTCTTAAACAGAGGCTGCTGTAGTCACAGAATGGGATGCCCTAAAAAACAGCAGTAAGTACACCTGGCAGGGTCCAGTAGTGCTATGCACAGCAAAAGTGTCTTTATCAGGCCTAATTTCAATTAGAATAAGTGCAAATGGTTATATGGTCTTAAACAGAGGCTGCTGTAGTCACAGAATGGGATGCCCCAAAAACCAGCAGTAAGTACACCTGGCAGGGACAAGTAGTGCTATGCACAGCAAAAGTGTCTTTATCAGGCCTAATTTCAATTAGAATAAGTGCAAATGGTTATATGGTCTTAAACAGAGGCTGCTGTAGTCACAGAATGGGATGCCCTAAAAACCAGCAGTAAGTACACCTGGCAGGGACAAGTAGTGCTATGCACAGCAAAAGTGTCTTTATCAGGCCTAATTTCAATTAGAATAAGTGCAAATGGTTATATGGTCTTAAACAGAGGCTGCTGTAGTCACAGAATGGGATGCCCTAAAAACCAGCAGTAAGTACACCTGGCAGGGTCCAGTAGTGCTATGCACAGCAAAAGTGTCTTTATCAGGCCTAATTTCAATTAGAATAAGTGCAAATGGTTATATGGTCTTAAACAGAGGCTGCTGTAGTCACAGAATGGGATGCCCCAAAAACCAGCAGTAAGTACACCTGGCAGGGACAAGTAGTGCTATGCACAGCAAAAGTGTCTTTATCAGGCCTAATTTCAATTAGAATAAGTGCAAATGGTTATATGGTCTTAAACAGAGTCTGCTGTAGTCACAGAATGGGATGCCCTAAAAACCAGCAGTAAGTACACCTGGCAGGGTCCAGTAGTGCTATGCACAGCAAAAGTGTCTTTATCAGGCCTAATTTCAATTAGAATAAGTGCAAATGGTTATATGGTCTTAAACAGAGGCTGCTGTAGTCACAGAATGGGATGCCCTAAAAACCAGCAGTAAGTACACCTGGCAGGGACAAGTAGTGCTATGCACAGCAAAAGTGTCTTTATCAGGCCTAATTTCAATTAGAATAAGTGCAAATGGTTATATGGTCTTAAACAGAGGCTGCTGTAGTCACAGAATGGGATGCCCTAAAAAACAGCAGTAAGTTCACCTGGCAGGGTCCAGTAGTGCTATGCACAGCAAAAGTGTCTTTATCAGGCCTAATTTCAATTAGAATAAGTGCAAATGGTTATATGGTCTTAAACAGAGGCTGCTGTAGTCACAGAATGGGATGCCCCAAAAACCAGCAGTAAGTACACCTGGCAGGGACAAGTAGTGCTATGCACAGCAAAAGTGTCTTTATCAGGCCTAATTTCAATTAGAATAAGTGCAAATGGTTATATGGTCTTAAACAGAGTCTGCTGTAGTCACAGAATGGGATGCCCTAAAAACCAGCAGTAAGTACACCTGGCAGGGACAAGTAGTGCTATGCACAGCAAAAGTGTCTTTATCAGGCCTAATTTCAATTAGAATAAG
The DNA here is from genome assembly GCA_027917425.1 of Gastrophryne carolinensis. NCBI lineage: Eukaryota > Metazoa > Chordata > Amphibia > Anura > Microhylidae > Gastrophryne > Gastrophryne carolinensis. The sequence goes on from CM051235.1 coordinate 620,283,274, forward strand.
TGCAAATGTTGATATGGTCTTAAACAGAGTCTGCTGTAGTCACAGAATGGGATGCCCTAAAAACCAGCAGTAAGTACACCTGGCAGGGTCCAGTAGTGCTATGCACAGCAAAAGTGTCTTTATCAGGCCTAATTTCAATTAGAATAAGTGCAAATGGTCATATGGTCTTAAACAGAGGCTGCTGTAGTCACAGAATGGGATGCCCTAAAAACCAGCAGTAAGTACACCTGGCAGGGACAAGTAGTGCTATGCACAGCAAAAGTGTCTTTATCAGGCCTAATTTCAATTAGAATAAGTGCAAATGGTTATATGGTCTTAAACAGAGGCTGCTGTAGTCACAGAATGGGATGCCCTAAAAACCAGCAGTAAGTACACCTGGCAGGGTCCAGTAGTGCTATGCACAGCAAAAGTGTCTTTATCAGGCCTAATTTCAATTAGAATAAGTGCAAATGGTTATATGGTCTTAAACAGAGGCTGCTGTAGTCACAGAATGGGATGCCCTAAAAACCAGCAGTAAGTACACCTGGCAGGGTCCAGTAGTGCTATGCACAGCAAAAGTGTCTTTATCAGGCCTAATTTCAATTAGAATAAGTGCAAATGGTTATATGGTCTTAAACAGAGGCTGCTGTAGTCACAGAATGGGATGCCCCAAAAACCAGCAGTAAGTACACCTGGCAGGGACAAGTAGTGCTATGCACAGCAAAAGTGTCTTTATGAGGCCTAATTTCAATTAGAATAAGTGCAAATGGTTATATGGTCTTAAACAGAGGCTGCTGTAGTCACAGAATGGGATGCCCTAAAAACCAGCAGTAAGTACACCTGGCAGGGTCCAGTAGTGCTATGCACAGCAAAAGTGTCTTTATCAGGCCTAATTTCAATTAGAATAAGTGCAAATGGTTATATGGTCTTAAACAGAGGCTGCTGTAGTCACAGAATGGGCTGCCCCAAAAACCAGCAGTAAGTACACCTGGCAGGAACAAGTAGTGCTATGCACAGCAAAAGTGTCTTTATCAGGCCTAATTTCAATTAGAATAAGTGCAAATGGTTATATGGTCTTAAATAGAGGCTGGTGTAGTCACAGAATGGGATGCCCCAAAAAAGAAGTGCACCTGGCAGGGTCCAGTAGTGCTATGCACAGCAAAAGTGTCTTTATCAGGCCTAATTTCAATTAGAATAAGTGCAAATGGTTATATGGTCTTAAACAGAGGCTGCTGTAGTCACAGAATGGGATGCCCTAAAAACCAGCAGTAAGTACACCTGGCAGGGACAAGTAGTGCTATGCACAGCAAAAGTGTCTTTATCAGGCCTAATTTCAATTAGAATAAGTGCAAATGGTTATATGGTCTTAAACAGAGGCTGCTGTAGTCACAGAATGGGATGCCCTAAAAAACAGCAGTAAGTACACCTGGCAGGGTCCAGTAGTGCTATGCACAGCAAAAGTGTCTTTATCAGGCCTAATTTCAATTAGAATAAGTGCAAATGGTTATATGGTCTTAAACAGAGGCTGCTGTAGTCACAGAATGGGATGCCCCAAAAACAGCAGTAATTACACCTGGCAGGGACAAGTAGTGCTATGCACAGCAAAAGTGTCTTTATCAGGCCTAATTTCAATTAGAATAAGTGCAAATGGTTATATGGTCTTAAACAGAGGCTGGTGTAGTCACAGAATGGGATGCCCTAAAAACCAGCAGTAAGTACACCTGGCAGGGACAAGTAGTGCTATGCACAGCAAAAGTGTCTTTATCAGGCCTAATTTCAATTAGAATAAGTGCAAATGGTTATATGGTCTTAAACAGAGGCTGCTGTAGTCACAGAATGGGATGCCCTAAAAACCAGCAGTAAGTACACCTGGCAGGGTCCAGTAGTGCTATGCACAGCAAAAGTGTCTTTATCAGGCCTAATTTCAATTAGAATAAGTGCAAATGGTTATATGGTCTTAAACAGAGGCTGCTGTAGTCACAGAATGGGATGCCCCAAAAACCAGCAGTAAGTACACCTGGCAGGGACAAGTAGTGCTATGCACAGCAAAAGTGTCTTTATCAGGCCTAATTTCAATTAGAATAAGTGCAAATGGTTATATGGTCTTAAATAGAGGCTGGTGTAGTCACAGAATGGGATGCCCCAAAAAAGAAGTGCACCTGGCAGGGTCCAGTAGTGCTATGCACAGCAAAAGTGTCTTTATCAGGCCTAATTTCAATTAGAATAAGTGCAAATGGTTATATGGTCTTAAACAGAGGCTGCTGTAGTCACAGAATGGGATGCCCTAAAAACCAGCAGTAAGTACACCTGGCAGGGACAAGTAGTGCTATGCACAGCAAAAGTGTCTTTATCAGGCCTAATTTCAATTAGAATAAGTGCAAATGGTTATATGGTCTTAAACAGAGGCTGCTGTAGTCACAGAATGGGATGCCCTAAAAAACAGCAGTAAGTACACCTGGCAGGGTCCAGTAGTGCTATGCACAGCAAAAGTGTCTTTATCAGGCCTAATTTCAATTAGAATAAGTGCAAATGGTTATATGGTCTTAAACAGAGGCTGCTGTAGTCACAGAATGGGATGCCCCAAAAACAGCAGTAATTACACCTGGCAGGGACAAGTAGTGCTATGCACAGCAAAAGTGTCTTTATCAGGCCTAATTTCAATTAGAATAAGTGCAAATGGTTATATGGTCTTAAACAGAGGCTGGTGTAGTCACAGAATGGGATGCCCTAAAAACCAGCAGTAAGTACACCTGGCAGGGACAAGTAGTGCTATGCACAGCAAAAGTGTCTTTATCAGGCCTAATTTCAATTAGAATAAGTGCAAATGGTTATATGGTCTTAAACAGAGGCTGCTGTAGTCACAGAATGGGATGCCCTAAAAACCAGCAGTAAGTACACCTGGCAGGGTCCAGTAGTGCTATGCACAGCAAAAGTGTCTTTATCAGGCCTAATTTCAATTAGAATAAGTGCAAATGGTTATATGGTCTTAAACAGAGGCTGCTGTAGTCACAGAATGGGATGCCCCAAAAACCAGCAGTAAGTACACCTGGCAGGGACAAGTAGTGCTATGCACAGCAAAAGTGTCTTTATCAGGCCTAATTTCAATTAGAATAAGTGCAAATGGTTATATGGTCTTAAACAGAGTCTGCTGTAGTCACAGAATGGGATGCCCTAAAAACCAGCAGTAAGTACACCTGGCAGGGTCCAGTAGTGCTATGCACAGCAAAAGTGTCTTTATCAGGCCTAATTTCAATTAGAATAATTGCAAATGGTTATATGGTCTTAAACAGAGGCTGCTGTAGTCACAGAATGGGATGCCCTAAAAACCAGCAGTAAGTACACCTGGCAGGGACAAGTAGTGCTATGCACAGCAAAAGTGTCTTTATCAGGCCTAATTTCAATTAGAATAAGTGCAAATGGTTATATGGTCTTAAACAGAGGCTGCTGTAGTCACAGAATGGCATGCCCTAAAAACCAGCAGTAAGTACACCTGGCAGGGTCCAGTAGTGCTATGCACAGCAAAAGTGTCTTTATCAGGCCTAATTTCAATTAGAATAAGTGCAAATGGTTATATGGTCTTAAACAGAGGCTGCTGTAGTCACAGAATGGGATGCCCCAAAAACCAGCAGTAAGTACACCTGGCAGGGACAAGTAGTGCTATGCACAGCAAAAGTGTCTTTATCAGGCCTAATTTCAATTAGAATAAGTGCAAATGGTTATATGGTCTTAAATAGAGGCTGGTGTAGTCACAGAATGGGATGCCCCAAAAAAGAAGTGCACCTGGCAGGGTCCAGTAGTGCTATGCACAGCAAAAGTGTCTTTATCAGGCCTAATTTCAATTAGAATAAGTGCAAATGGTTATATGGTCTTAAACAGAGGCTGCTGTAGTCACAGAATGGGATGCCCCAAAAACCAGCAGTAAGTACACCTGGCAGGGACAAGTAGTGCTATGCACAGCAAAAGTGTCTTTATCAGGCCTAATTTCAATTAGAATAAGTGCAAATGGTTATATGGTCTTAAATAGAGGCTGGTGTAGTCACAGAATGGGATGCCCCAAAAAAGAAGTGCACCTGGCAGGGTCCAGTAGTGCTATGCACAGCAAAAGTGTCTTTATCAGGCCTAATTTCAATTAGAATAAGTGCAAATGGTTATATGGTCTTAAACAGAGGCTGCTGTAGTCACAGAATGGGATGCCCTAAAAACCAGCAGTAAGTACACCTGGCAGGGTCCAGTATTGCTATGCACAGCAAAAGTGTCTTTATCAGGCCTAATTTCAATTAGAATAAGTGCAAATGGTTATATGGTCTTAAACAGAGGCTGCTGTAGTCACAGAATGGGATGCCCCAAAAACCAGCAGTAAGTACACCTGGCAGGGACAAGTAGTGCTATGCACAGCAAAAGTGTCTTTATCAGGCCTAATTTCAATTAGAATAAGTGCAAATGGTTATATGGTCTTAAATAGAGGCTGCTGTAGTCACAGAATGGGATGCCCTAAAAACCAGCAGTAAGTACACCTGGCAGGGTCCAGTAGTGCTATGCACAGCAAAAGTGTCTTTATCAGGCCTAATTTCAATTAGAATAAGTGCAAATGGTTATATGGTCTTAAACAGAGGCTGCTGTAGTCACAGAATGGGATGCCCTAAAAACCAGCAGTAAGTACACCTGGCAGGGACAAGTAGTGCTATGCACAGCAAAAGTGTCTTTATCAGGCCTAATTTCAATTAGAATAAGTGCAAATGGTTATATGGTCTTAAATAGAGGCTGCTGTAGTCACAGAATGGGATGCCCCAAAAAAGAAGTGCACCTGGCAGGGTCCAGTAGTGCTATGCACAGCAAAAGTGTCTTTATCAGGCCTAATTTCAATTAGAATAAGTGCAAATGGTTATATGGTCTTAAATAGAGGCTGGTGTAGTCACAGAATGGGATGCCTCACAGCAGACTTAAGATCAGTTCAGTATATATGCACAGTTAGTTAGTATAAGCAGCCTGAAAACGCTAACAAAGCCTGTCAGCCAGCCAGTAACAAACACTCAGGCTGGATGAAAAAAAAAATAAATCTCCCTGTGACTGCCTCCGATTTTTCCTAACTTTCCCTGTTTTTCGCTGACTTTCTGTCTGTCTCCTGCCTGTCTCCTGCCTGTCTCCAGCCTGTCTCCAGCCTGTCTCCAGCCTGTCTCCAGCCTGTCCCTGTCTGTCCCTGCCTGTCTAACTGCCTCTCTCCCTCACTACAACGTTCTGTCTCTCACGAATGCAATAGAGAAATGAGGAAGGAAAAGCAAGATGGCCGACTTAAATAGCGCTGTGACGTCACCGGGCTTGCTGACTGCTGATAGGCTGCATGTGACTGCCCCAGCTTGCACTGGCGCGGGATAGATGTCCAGACATGTCCCGTCCGCCATCTTAGAATGCCTGTATGTAAATGAATGGATGTTAAAGGAAAACTTCGAGCGATCGAATCGCGGGGAAATTCGGATTCGATCCGAATCGAATTTTTCATGAAATTCGGATCGAATCCGGGTTCGTCCGGATCGATTCGCTCATCCCTAGCTGCCACCTTTGGACATTTTGGATATTGCACTTGTATGTCAGAGGTCAGAGCTTTGACTCATTTCCCTTTGTCTAAACCACTCCCATGATCTCCAGTTAGCATTTCCTGTTTCATTATTCATTGTCTTTCTGCCATATGAGACACACATGTTTTTTTCTGCATGCTACTCTATGAAAGCATAATCTTTTGACCGCATGATACTGAAATCCATTCATTTTGCTGTATCCCACTGTTGTGATGAACTGAATAAATCAGCTTTGTGGATGAACACAGTATTGGTGAGTTCAGCTATCTGATTAGGGTCATCCAGAGTGATTTTATCTAACTTACATGGGCCATGCACTGAGCCCTTACAAGGGATAAATCGCTATTACAACCTTCAGAGTCAGAATAATATGTTACAACTATGCATACAAAACTGTGATTTCTGTATATATCCTTGTTCACATGCTCCGCTATTCGTAACAATATTGATTTAGCCATTCAGAGAATGAGCACAATGATCTTTGTAAATATGAGCTTAGTTATGGCATTTTTTCACTGTACGTATTTTGGCACTATATGCGATGAATTATAAAAATCATAACCTATACTATAAATTTTGTGGTGTGCGTTACTAAGTGATAACATATTTTGTATGCTTGTCCCTTGGGTATAGGGATTTAGTCACAGCACCCAGATCATTCTGTATCCTCTAGTAATTCTAAGGTGTGCTCCTTTCAAACCTATTTTTTAACCAAACCCATACCTTTGCCATGTTCCAGTGACTATCTGTGGGCCACAGCTGACCCTCCATACAAAAAGACACACAGTAGCATCCATCACCTCTGTGTCACCCCCCCCCTCAACAACTCAAAGTCATGTGTGTCAGGCATGTGCACAGAGGCAGGGGATGTGTATTTCCTGTGCCTTTCTGTACATAAATACACTAATCGGCATCCCCCGTCTCCATGCACACATTCAGCGCCCTATTAATGGAATGGGGGTTGGCTGCAGCATGGTGCCAGAACATGGCAAAGGTATTTTTATTTTTTAGCCCACCAGCCTCAGCGCAGCAAAGGGGGCCTATGGAGGGGGTAGATTTTTTACTGACCTTCACTTTAGGATCCCTGCGCACTTTGTTGTGTAGATTTTTTATTTGCACTGGTTTGTAGTGTCTGTCTTTCAGTTGCCAAAGTTCTGCTGTTTTCATATTGTACTTTGCTAAAGACACATGTAGGAGTTTATTGTCTATAACCTGTGATGCAAAGAAATGTTTTATTTAAATATTTTTAAGGCAACAAAGGTCTAAATGTGGAAGCGTGCCCTTCTCCAGGTGATAAACTGGAGTTCCAGTCACAATATGCACCCCCCTTCCTGCCATCCTACCCTGGTGCTGAGAAATGATGGGGGGTTCCAAAGAGCTCATCCTTTGCCCAGCACCTCTCCTCCCAAGTCCGTACAGCGACCAATGGAAAACACTCTAAGCAGGATCACAAGGGTCTGCACGCGCTCCCACTACCCATTCACTTGAATAGGCAGGTGGTAGAGCACACAGAGGAATGGGGCTCTGTGATTTTGGCCAAGATGGCGGCATGCAGGATCCAGATCACCAGAGGAGTGGCACAGGCACGAGGGTCAGGTAATGTTATTTTCATGCAGGAAATCCAAGGTTAACATAATACCATTTATTGGCTAACTCAATAAGATTGAACATGCAAGCTTTCGAAGCTGTCCAAGATTCTTCTTCAGGCATAATCCCTGAAGAAGAAGCTTGAACAGCTTCGAAAGCTTGCATTTTCAATCTTATTGAGTTAGCCAATAAATTATATCACGACCCTTTGATTTCCTGCTTAGATCGATGGCTAACACGGTACAACAACTTACTGTTCTTTTCATAGACTCCCTCTCTTCTAGCTTCAGTGCCAGCAGGGCCGGATTAACGTAGGGGCGGATGGAGCTGCCGCTCCAGGCCCCTACGTTAAGACAGGCCCAGCAGCCTGCAAACGCGGCCCGCATAGGCCGCGCACGCGGGCGCCTGGTCTGCCAGTCAGCTTTCCCTCTAACGTGCGCGGCCGCATTTGCCCCTCCGCGCAGCCCCGTCTGCTGCCCGCGCACGGTCGCCTTACGTCAGCCTGGAGCAGAGACAGATGCGGCCGCGGGGCTGGCGGCCAGGAGGAAAGACTGCGTGCGGAGCCAGTGGGCGGGGCCGGCGAGCAGGAGGAAAGACAGGGGCGGGGCCGGCGGCCAGGAGGAAAGACCGCGTGCGTAGCTGGTGGGCGGGGCCGACGAGCAGGAGGAAAGACGCGGGGCCGACGAGCAGGAGTGGGGCGAGGCCTAATTAGTAGCACCGGGCAGATGGCAGGTGGGCAGCCATGTATGGACCTTGTTGCTGTGTCCCCAGGAGTTGGGGGGTAGTGACTGTGGCTCTGTGACTGGCACCAGGCTGAAGATTTAAGAGCAGGAAGAGAGTCCCCCTCATGGCTGCAGACCCCGACCCGATGCTCTGGGTGTTCCTTTTCCCCTTGCTGGCAGGCCTGGGAGTGACAGTGGCAGGTAAGTGTGTGAGCTGAGTGTGTCCCCCGATGCCAACCAACTGCCTGATGTCTTCGAACTGCCCCTCAATCCATTCATTCTGTGCCGCCTGTACTGCCCTTCAGTCCTTCTGTACTCCCTGTACTGCCCCTCATTCCCTCGGTGCCCCCTGTACTGCCCCTTAGCCTTTCTGTGTACCCTCTACTGCTCAGTATTTCTGTGCTCCCTGTACTGCCCCTCAGCCTTTCTGTGTACCCTGTACTGCCCCTCAGTCCTTCTGTGCTCCCTGTACTTCCCCTCATCCCCTCGGTGCCCCCTGTACTGCCCCTCAGCCTTTCTGTGTACCCTGTACTCCCCCTCAGCCTTTCTGTGCTCCCTGTACTTCCCCCTCATTCCCTTGGTGCCCCCTGTACTGCTCCTCAACCTTTCTGTGTACCCTGTACTGCCCCTCAGTCATTCTGTGCTCCCTGTACTTCCCCCTCATTCCCTTGGTGCCCCCTGTACTGCTCCTCAACCTTTCTGTTTACCCTGTACTGCCCCTCAGTCCTTCTGTGCTCCCTGTACTTCCCCCTCATCCCCTCGGTGCCCCCTGTACTGCCCCTCAGCCTGTGTACCCTGTACTCCCCCTCAGTCCTTCTGTGCTCCCTGTACTTCCCCTCATCCCCTCGGTGCCCCCTGTACTGCCCCTCAGCCTTTCTGTGTACCCTGTACTCCCCCTCAGTCATTCTGTGCTCCCTGTACTTCCCCCTCATTCCCTTGGTGCCCCCTGTACTGCTCCTCAACCTTTCTGTTTACCCTGTACTCCCCCTCAGTCCTTCTGTGCTCCCTGTACTTCCCCCTCATTCCCTTGGTGCCCCCTGTACTGCTCCTCAACCTTTCTGTTTACCCTGTACTCCCCCTCAGTCCTTCTGTGCTCCCTGTACTTCCCCCTCATTCCCTTGGTGCCCCCTGTACTGCTCCTCAACCTTTCTGTTTACCCTGTACTGCCCCTCAGTCCTTCTGTGCTCCCTGTACTTCCCCCTCATTCCCTTGGTGCCCCCTGTACTGCTCCTCAACCTTTCTGTTTACCCTGTACTGCCCCTCAGTCCTTCTGTGCTCCCTGTACTTCCCGCGCCGGGAATTCACAAACGGCACGGGCGCGCGCACGTCTAGAGGGGCGCGCGGGAGGCAAGGTAAGGGGTTTTGGGGCTTTTGGGGGGGTTTCACCCGTGGGACATCCCGATCGGGGCGATTCGGGATGCCTCATTGTGTGGAGCATCCAGAATTGGGATGCCCAAGGGACAATGATATTGAAAATCCTGGTGATCCGCTTTAATTTGTGTCTGGGGCTAACTGGTGTGTATGTTTGGGGGTTTATTGGGTGGGGGTTACTGATATATATGTTTGTGGGGAGGGCGTAATGACTGTATATTCAGGAAGGCCAGTTTTCTCCATCCTTGGGGCTGCCTGATTTGGGATGCCCCCTTGTGCAACCCCCCTCGTGTTTCCACAAAACTCTCCTTTAATCTGGCTCCAAGGACAGTGTAAACAATGTGGTTGCATCCCCAGCATCTCCCGCCCTGACACCAAATTGGGATGCCCCCCTCGGGTTGTAAGTCAGCCGGCTGGCTTTTAGGGCATTTTCCTCTATAAAGTGGACCAACGCACAGCTGAAGAATGCAAGCAATGCCACCCACTGTCGATGTGTGTAGCTGGGATTTCAGTAAGGTGGACCAAAACCCACGGAGATAGGCCCGGGAATCTATAAAATTCCAGGGCTGCTTGATTCCCTCCCCCCGGGGCATCCAGAATCGGGATGCCCTGCTATGTGAAACCTCTCAGGTTGGGCAGAAACTCACCTTCTTTCCCGGTCCAACGGCGCATGCGCGAGCAGCGGCCGCATCCCAGCTACAGTTACAGTCTGGGGGCATAGCGAACCCTCTACAACACCTCTTTGACACTCTGGGCCCCCCAAAAGCGAGTTGGTTCTTTTTTTTTTTTTTAGCTAAAGAACAAACTCTATGAAGATATGCACATTTTTCATACACTAACATGTATTCAGCTATCCAGATAATTTAGTGTACATTAGACATGTGACAAATGCAATTTGTCTTAAACAAAATTGCTTTGTGTTGCGTTTTCATTTTATATACTTCGATAAATAGGCCCGTCAAAATCTACAGCACCAGGCCCGGGATGCGCTTAATCCGGCCCTGAGCGCCAGGCAATATTGTGACTGTAATTCCACTTTAAGGACACATAACATTTATGCTTCAGCATCGTTCAGGTTACTGCTGCCGCATATTTTCCAGCAACTGTTTGGTTAAAAAATGTTAATTTGTATTATTTCACTTCACATTTTTGTAAGTGCGAAACAACCCGGCTGCCCTGCAACTCTTTCCTGGCATAGAGACAGGACAGTGTGCAGTGACAAAAAGCCCCATACCTTTTCCACGCACCTGAACTGCTCCTGCTGGGATGGATGGGATGTCGCAGACAAGGACACATGGCATCACCCCTCTGATCCATGAGAACATCCCCCACCCACCCAGGTGAATAGCTGATAGACACGTGCACATAACCAGAGGATATGTGTGTTTCCTGTGCCTTTCAGGGCAGCCGCACAGAAAGACACAAAGCCGTTTTACCTGGCTCAATGCAAACAGAAAATACCTTAAAGTGGACCATAACCCAGGATTTTGACTATCCTGGTTTTTGATCCTTTGCCCCGGGGTTACCTGATCAGGGATGCCCCGCTGTGTAAAACACCCCAGATCACCGATGCCAACTTACCTCTTCCCGGTCCTATGGTGCATACGTGGCCGCTCATCCAGTCAGCATGCTCGGCTGACGTCATGACATCTAAGGCTCCGTATAAGAGCAGCAACTCCAGGCACGCTGACGGCCGCAACCTCTACTTACCTCTAACAGGGAGTGTTAATCACAAATGCCTGGCGCACGCACCCTGCTAGAGGGATAGCGGGGATGCGGCCGTGGCTTACACATCTGCAGTTGGACCGGGAACAAAGGTAAGTAAAAGGGGCGACCTGGGGGGTTTTCACACAGCGGGGCATCCCGATTTCGGATGCCCTGGGGGGATCAATTGGCCCTGGAATCTTATAGATTCCCGGGCCGATCGCTGTGGGTTTTGGTCCTCTTTAACAGGCGGCAGGCGCGTGCACAAAGCCGAAGGATGGCGCTATGTGTCTTTCTGTGCAGTTTCCAATGGTGGCCTGCAAATATAGCAATAGAACATGGCTAAGCTATGAGATTTTTTGTTTGAAGTGCCATCAAAGGGTGGCGGGGGCAGGGTGTGTTTTTTCACTGAATTTCCACTTTCTGACCCCTGCACCTCAGGTGTGTTTATTGCATTACCAATGTTTTCCAGTAAGTTTGGAATGTCCACTAGATTTCATCCCCTGGAGCATCCAGAATCAGGATACCCTGCTGTGTGAAACTCCCAGGTCCCCTGGAAACTCACCTTCCTTCCTGGACCAACGGCACATGAGCGAGCAGCAGCTGCATCCCTGCTATCTCTTTAGTAGGGCATGTCCGTGCCAGGCATGTTATGGGGGGATTCTGCCACTCAGCATGTTATGGGGGGATTCTGCCACTCAGCATGTTATGGGGGGATTCTGCCACTCAGCATGTTATGGGGGGATTCTGCCACTCAGCATGTTATGGGGGGATTCTGCCACTCGGCATGGTATGGGGGGATTCTGCCACTCAGCGTGTTATGGGGGGATTCTGCCACTCAGCGTGTTATGGGGGGATTCTGCCACTCAGCGTGTTATGGAGGGATTCTGCCACTCAGCGTGTTATGGAGGGATTCTGCCACTCAGCCTGTTATGGGGGGATTCTGCCACTCAGCGTGTTATGGGGGGATTCTGCCACTCAGCATGTTATGGGGGGATTCTGCCACTCAGCATGTTATGGGGGGATTCTGCCACACAGCATGTTATGGGGGGATTCTGCCACTCAGCATGTTATGGGGGGATTCTGCCACTCAGCATGTTATGGGAGGATTCTGCCACTCAGCATGTTATGGGAGGATTCTGCCACTCGGCATGTTATGGGGGGATTCTGCCACTCAGCGTGTTATGGGGGGATTCTGCCACTCAGCGTGTTATGGGGGGATTCTGCCACTCAGCGTGTTATGGAGGGATTCTGCCACTCAGCGTGTTATGGAGGGATTCTGCCACTCAGCCTGTTATGGGGGGATTCTGCCACTCAGCGTGTTATGGGGGGATTCTGCCACTCAGCATGTTATGGGGGGATTCTGCCACTCAGCATGTTATGGGGGGATTCTGCCACACAGCATGTTATGGGGGGATTCTGCCACTCAGCATGTTATGGGGGGATTCTGCCACTCAGCATGTTATGGGAGGATTCTGCCACTCAGCATGTTATGGGAGGATTCTGCCACTCGGCATGTTATGGGGGGATTCTGCCACTCGGCATGTTATGGGGGGATTCTGCCACTCAGCATGTTATAGGGGGATTCTGCCACTCGGCATGTTATGGGGGGATTCTGCCACTCAGTATGTTATGGGGGGATTCTGCCACTCAGCATGTTATGGGGGGATTCTGACACTCAGCCTGTTATGGGGGGATTCTGCCACTCAGCATGTTATAGGGGGATTCTGCCACTCGGCATGTTATAGGGGGATTCTGCCACTCGGCATGTTATGGGGGGATTCTGCCACTCAGCATGTTATGGGAGGATTCTGCCACTCGGCATGTTATGGGGGGATTCTGCCACTCAGCCTGTTATGGGGGGATTTTACCGCTCAGCATGTTATGGGGGGATTCTGCCACTCAGCATGTTATGGGGGGATTCTGCCACTCAGCATGTTATAGGGGGGAATCTGCCACTCAGCCTGTTATGGGGGGATTCTGCCACTCGGCATGTTATGGGGGGATTCTGCCACTCGGCATGTTATGGGGGGATTCTGCCACTCGGCATGTTATAGGGGGATTCTGCCACTCGGCATGTTATGGGGGGATTCTGCCACTCGGCATGTTATGGGGGGATTCTGCCACTCGGCATGTTATGGGGGGATTCTGCCACTCAGCATGTTATGGGGGGATTCTGCCACTCAGCATGTTATGGGGGGATTCTGCCACACAGCATGTTATGGGGGGATTCTGCCACTCGGCATGTTATGGGAGGATTCTGCCACTCGGCATGTTATGGGAGGATTCTGCCACTCGGCATGTTAAGGGGGGATTCTGCCACTCAGCATGTTAAGGGGGGATTCTGCCACTCAGCATGTTATGGGAGGATTCTGCCACTCAGCATGTTAAGGGGGGATTCTGCCACTCAGCATGTTAAGGGGGGATTCTGCCACTCGGCATGTTATGGGAGGATTCTGCCACTCGGCGTGTTATGGGGGGATTCTGCCACTCAGCATGTTATGAAATACAAGTTGGGCTCCTCCTCACTATGTGCTGCCAGATAGAGGTTTGGCCTTCCTGAGCACTTTCCAATTCTGGTGTCATAGGATCTATGTCCCACCTCTGTATTGATAATGAAGCCTGGCCTGCAGCACAGGCCTCACTGCTACAGTGTGGGGGGGGGGGGGGGGATTTAAGCCTCGATTCAGAGAGACACAAAAAAACTTCAGTTTTAGTGCCGATCTGTTTTTTTTGTGAAATGTTTCTGTTCTCGTATGAGCGTACGAGCGATTCTGTGCATGCATTGAAAACCTTGTGTAAAGTTTCCGTCCGTTCGTACGGCAGATTACGAATTACGAGGATGTCATTTTCCATCCAGACTTTTCCGTTTCATTTCCACATGTTACAACGTAGGCTTTCGTTTTTGCCCTTTTCCCATCGTATCCTCCAACGAATCCTTTACGTTTCCCGATAGATTCTGTTTCCATTTTTCAAAAAATAATCGTCCAGACGGAATCCTTACGATCTTGCGCCTGCGCACTACAAACTTAACTCATTAAAGTGCTCGCATACATATTTGCCACCCTCACTTCTACTACAATGTTTAGCTAAATCACTTAGCACTATCCTCCATCTTCCCTTTTGGAACCTTAAAGCTCACCCAAACCACTTCTCGGTCATGTGAATATTCATCTTTAAATATTTCTGGGCCCATTAGTTTTGTGTTAATGTATTTTGTAAATGAAATGACACTGTAACATTTTTTTTTTGGGATGCCATCATAAAATATAAAATGTATCAAAATTTCGAAAATTTTACATTTTTACAACTATAAAAAACAAAATACATAGCAATGGCAGGCCACAGAACATTATTCTTCATCAGTGGTCCCCAACGAGTTGCGCAGATCCTGCATCTCGCTCACCAACTGAAGGACCCTGACACTCAGTTGTGCCACTCTGGCACGTGTGGTCCCTGTTAAAAAACGTAAATTAAAATTTTGGTATAACCTTGTTGGGGTCATACTGCAGTGCCCCCCCCCCCCCCCCCTGTATGGTCCAAACACCTAAATCTGGACTTCAAAAGCCAGAGGGCCCTCGCCACCACGGCCCGGGTTTTGCATAGTGCCCGATTAGAGAACCCCTGGCCCGCATTCTGCAGGCAAAGAACGGGCATCAGGAGCAAGGGCGAGCGGCACATCTTGCGGTCCCTACAACCAAATATAAAATAATTACACAAAGCAAAGGTAACCAACTAAAACAATAACTCCTACAACACATTAAGATTCAAGTTCAACAATCCAAATATAATTCACAAAGGACATAAGTCTAAAAAAATATAGCAATTATATGGATGTGTGGAAAAAAAAATGTTTACATTCTAAGGACTAATTTAGGTCAGCATTAAAATGCATCTATAAGGCATACATGAAAAGTATTGATTCAGCTATGCATTGCTATACAATTTATGGCCTCGGCCATGCTGATACATGCAATGCCTTGGTGCTAAAGGCGCGCAGACTCCTCCACATAGCCACAAAACATGTTCTACAATAGCAATCCGAGCCCTCAGAGGTCTCGGAAGTGGATCGGAAATGAAACGGATTTATAGGGTGGTAATCCGTCGGAAATCAGCTCTCTAAATCAGACAGAAACCATCCCAACAACGGAAGTTATCTGAATGAACGGAAAATTTCCGATTTTGTTTGGAAATGTTCCGATTTGCTTTCGTTCATCGAAAGAGCATATACACATTTTCCCGAACGTTCGTGCGAGTAGAAAATGGATGAAAAAAAGCAAAAAAAAGACTAACACCCACCAAAACTTTCACAGACAGCTACGGAAGTCCGGACGAATGTGTCTTTGAATCGAGGCTTTAGTCATTCTTCATTATAGAACATCGGCCAATAATACAGAGAAGCAACAAATCCCCTGATTACAGATCACTGACATATGATCAGACCAATCAGAACATAGAATAAAACCTGTGAAACCTTTATTGGCCATTTTTTCTCCATCAGAGCAGAGAGGTGGGGGAGCTCTTTAGTCTGGATTAGTCCACTCATGTGTAACTGTCATATAGTCACATGATCAGATAAAGAAAGGGGAGGAAGGTGAGTAGCTCAGTAAGTCCTGGGCGTGTTTGCTGTTAATAGGATTCTCCATTGTGTAGATACAGGCCGGCAATTTGTGTTTTGTTTCCTGAGGATTTTCCCTTTCTTGTGTGTTGTTCCTCTTGGTGCCCCTCTGTTTGGATCCTCCTGATAACCCCAAACTCACCTCTTCCTGGTCCCTACGTGGGCCAGTCATCCAATCAGTGACAGTGAATTGAGTGAGCACCACCGGCCGCACCCCTGCTACCTTTGTGGGCGTGTCCCTGCCAGCCAATCAGAAATGCCTGAGACGAGTACACGTTTCAGATAGAGGAGGTCCGGGGAAAGGTAAGTGAAACTGGGTGATCTCGGGGGTTTCACACAGTGGGGCATTCCAATATGAGAAGTGTCAATTATTGGTCAGTTTGTGGTGGAGGTGTGACATCACACTTACCTCCCTCTGACATCACAGTGAGTGCACAGCTCCACCCTGAATAAAATTCTATAACCCTCATGTGCTGATCATTACTATCACTGGCTTCTCTCTTTTTCCTCAGCCTTATAGCCCGGTATTACGAGAGAATGAGAATGAGAATGAGGAGGAGGGATGATGGGAAATAATCATTTGGACGTTTTTCATCTTTCATCTGATCTCTGTATTATGACGATGGAGCCAAATGACAGAAGACCTGATGTCCCTTATACATCCAGCTCTGTGTAACTGAATATTCATTTCCAGAACATTCCATCTCCATGACCAGGAATCACCCGCACACTGTCCTGCAGACAATCTGGACTCCATGATGTTTCCTAAGCTGCCATTTTCTAGCAGTGTGTAAATATTTAGAACATTTGATATATTTTATAATGAATCTGCCTCAGTTGTGCCCATATATTAGGAGTCTTGTGTTTTCTGGGCAGAATGTGAGAGATGAAAGTGATGAGCGCACACTATGCTCCATCTTTCTCTATGGATGTCACTCACATTGATCATGTGACCTGTCTGATCTGTGTCCTCGCTCTGATTATTATATGATATGCTGCACCTTCCCTCCATAATGCACGCCTAAATCCTCACCATGTTATTCACTGATGATGGGAGGGGCTTCTCTCTTCTTTGTATGTAAATATTTTATATTTAGATGGATTTTTCTATTTTCATGTTCATATAAAGGAATTAAGTTTGCCACAGTGTCACAGTGAGAGCAATAAATAAAGCTGGTCACATGACAAGAAGTGACTCCATCTTGTGCAGAGTGTTATATGAATAATAGATAGTCGCCATAATGGGGAGCAAATACCTCAGAGACTAATAATCTGGACACATAAATCTGGCTGCTCAGCCTGTGTAATGGGGGATAATGCTCTGACCTCTCCTGACATTGGGGGGCTGCTGCGACGCACCCGCATGATCACATACACAGTCACACAGTCTCCCCCAACACCCGCCACACCATAGATACTTACCTCACCTCCATTATTACTGTCTGATCTTACTGTACTGCTGAGCAGTGATAACAGCTGTCACCCCTCCTGGTCTATGAGCGAGTGCACACAGGGGACAAGAGATCGGGGGGCTGGGGGTCACCCACACTTATATAAGAAGAACAAGGAGACATCTTGTGATCCAGCATAAAGTGTTTTTATGGTTCAGTAGTTATGGAAGGTGCAGAGGAGACACTGAGTTATACTGGGTGGAGGGGACACAGAGGGGGGCAGATATGAGGAACACTGGGGGATAAATGGACAACAAGAGGGTAACTTATGAGCTACAGATATATAGAGGGGCAGAGAGGGAGATACAGGGGACATGGGGGCAGGACGTGAGGAGAAAGGTAAGTGTGATACATAGAGGGGTCTACAGGGACACATGGGAGTAGGCAGAATATAAAAGGGAGCTATAAAGAAACATGGAGGGTTGGGGTTGCACAGAGGGGGGTTGAACACATAGAAGGTAGAGGAAACACTGGAATGATAGGGACACACATGGGGGCTATTGGGGAAAATAGAGGGTAGAGATAAAACATACCTCACAACTGTCCTGATTTGGAAGGAACAGTCACAGATTGATAAGTCGTGTCCTTTTGTTCTGCCTCCCCCTGGAATTGTCCCACAATGCCGCTGAGCTAGATACTGGGCCCCGGGCCCCTGGAGCAGCAAGGTGCTGAGGCCGGTGCCATCAGAAGAGACAGGTGCAGGTATGTCTTCCATGTGGGGGGTGGGGCTAGTGGTATGAGGCCCAATCAGGAGCGCTGGACCAATGACACTGCCTGCAGAAGGACAACAGGGCCCATGATCAGTGAGCATCTCTCTCTTGCCCCCAAGCTCTTGGACTGGCGCTTCCCCCCACTGCTCATTATTCTGGTCCAGACAGCACAATGAATTTCCTCCATGTATGCCCTGCTCCAGCTCCCGCATGAAGAAGCTGAAGACAGAAGGAATCATGGGGCCAGACAGGAAACAGGGGGCGGCCGAGGTAAGCAACAATGCGCTTCTCTGCTTAGGTGGGCTTAGCCGTGGGGGGAGCAGTGCAGGAAGGGCATGGGGATGGAGGCTTGTACACTGGGTTTGGGGGGATACCCTGTCTGCTCACCTCTGCTAGTTTTCTTTTTCTTTTAAAATGGATTGAAACCAAGGAATGTAACCATCTTGGATTCGAGTCACTTTCCTGAGGCATGTGCCGCTGTGTGTACACCCCGGGTTATCCTAAAAAAATCACCTTTTCACTAATCCCATGGCACATGCACAGTCTCCAATCAGCTCTGTATGCTGAGCACGTTAAAGCAGTTACACTTCTAGCTGCATTAAAACAGGCTCCGGGGGCATCCAGAATGCAGGAAACCCCCCTCCACAGAACGCCCACAATTCCCATGGGTGTAAATTGGTGTCAATGGGTGGGAGTGAAATTTGCCATAGATGGGGGCATGGTCAGGGAGTGTGGCTTAAGTACAAAAACTCGTCCCTCTTTGCCATGTTTATAAGTTGGGAGGCATGGATAATGGCAGCATAGAAGACACAGGAGGCCCTAAAGGAGCATTGCTGGTTTCATGGGCCCCTCTAAGGTGGTGAAATTCCTTCTCCTCAGCCTCGGTGTTGGCTGTAATCTCCTCTGCTTGGTGTAGTAACACAACTAGGACTTCTATACAGGCAGAGAAGATTCTAGAAAGAGAGAAACATACTGTACTGTATATGGCGCCTACACAAGGCAAAGCAGACACTGACCATCAGAAGGAAAGCCGGGGCCATGTGAGTATATATATATACTATAAAGTATATATATAGTATATATAATAAAGAAGCTCTTGGATTTGGGCTGCTGAATTAGGCTGACAGTTATTTTGTTATTCAATGTAACAGGATGAGGAGAGAAGAGAACATGTTATGCTGGAAGCACCAGACCCTGGGGGCCATCTCCCCACCCTTAACACTCACCTGTCTGCGGCTACATGCATCACAGGAGCACACGGCTGGTGAGAGCAAAGATATAAAGAAATGTTGAATGTCCACCAAGAATGACAATCCTATAGGCTCGATTCAAAGAAACATTCGTCCGGACTTCCGTAGCTGTCTGTGAAAGTTTTGGTGGGTGTTTGTCATTTTTTTGCTTTTTTTCGTACATTTTTCACTCGCACGAACGTTCGGGAGAATGTGTATATGCGCTTTCGATGAACGGAAGCAAATCGGAACATTTCCAAACAAAATCGGAAAATTTCCGTTCCTTCAGAAAACTTCCGTTGCTGGGATGGTTTCCGTCTGATTCAGAGAGCTGATTTCCGACGGCTCACCACTCTATAAATCCCTTTCATTGCCAAACCACTTCCGACACCTCTGAGGGCTCGGATTGCTATTGTTGAACATGTTTTGTGGCTATGTGGAGGAGTCTGCGCGCCTTTAGCACCAAGGCATTGCATGTATCAGCATGGCCGAGGCCATAAATTGTATAGCAATGCATAGCTGAATCAATACTTTTCATGTATGCCTTATAGATGCATTTTAATGCTGACCTAAATTAGTCCTTAGCATGTAAACATTTATTTTTCCACACATCCATATAATTGCTATATTTTTTTAGACTTATGTCCTTTGTGAATTATATTTGGATTGTTGAACTTGAATCTTAATGTGTTGTAGGAGTTATTGTTTTAGTTGGTTACCTTTGCTTTGTGTAATTATTTTATATTTGGTTGCAGGAACTGCAAGATGTGCCACTCGCCCTTGCTCCTGATGCCCGTTCTTTGCCAGCAGAATGCGGGCCAGGGGTTCTCTAATCGGGCACTATGCAAAACCCGGCACGTGGTGGCGAGGGCCCTCTGGCTTATGAAGTCTAGATTTAGGTGTTTGGACCATACGGGGGGGGGGGGGCACTGCAGTATGACCCCAACAAGGTTATACGCAAATTTTAATTTACGTTTTTTAACAGGGACCACACGTGCCACAGTGGCACAACTGAGTGTCAGGGTCCTTCAGTTGGTGGGCGAGATGCAGGAGCTGCGCAACTCGTTGGGGACCACGGATGAAGAATAATGTTCAGTGGACTGCCATTGCTATGTATTTTGTTTTTTATAGTTGTAAAAATGTCAAGTTTTCAAAATTTTGATACATTTTATATTTTATGATGGCATCCCAAAAAAAATGTTACAGTGTAATTTCATTAACAAAATACATTAACACAAAACTAATGGGCCCAGAAATATTTAAAGATGAATATTCACATGACCGAGAAGTGGTTTGGGTGAGCTTTAAGGTTCCAAAAGGGAAGATGGAGGATAGTGCTAAGTAGTTTGGGTGAGCTTTAAGGGTCACAAAGGGAAGATGGAGAATAGTGCTAAGTGATTTAGCTAAACATTGTAGTAGAAGTGAGGGAGTCAAATATGTAGGCAAGCACTTTAACGAGTTAAGTTTGTAGTGCGCAGGCGCAAGATCGTAAGGATTCCGTCTGGACGATTATTTTTGGAAAAATGGAAACAGAATCTATCGGGAAACGTAAAGGATTCGTTGGAGTATACGATGGGAAAAGGGCAAAAACGAAAGCCTACGTTGTAACATGTGGAAATGAAACGGAAAAGTCTGGATGGAAAATGACATCCACGTAATTCGTAATCTGCCGTACGAACGGACGGAAACTTTACACAAGGTTTTCAATGCATGCATTGAATCGCTCGAACGCTCATACGAGAGCGGGAACATTTGAAAAAAATACGACATCAGCACCGTTTTGAAAGTTTTTTTGTGTCTCTCTGAATCGAGGCTTATATATGAGAACTACAGATAATAACACGTCCATCTCCCAGATCTAGCCTAAGTAACGAGACACATGAGCAATAAACATGGGGGACTGTGACGTGTACCCCAATCCCATCAGGACATTAGGCTCGATTCAGAGAGACAAAAAAATACTTTCGTTTTAGTGCCGATCTGTTTTTTTTGGGAAATGTTTCCGCTCTCGTATGAGTGTGCGAGCGATTCTATGCATGCATTGCAATCCTTCTGTAAAGTTTCCGTCCGTTCGTACGGCAGATTACGAATACGAGGATGTAATTTTCCAGCGTGACTTTTCCGTTTCATTTTCACATGTTACAACGTAGGCTTTTGTTTTTGCCCTTTTCCCATCGTATCCTCCCACGAATCCTTTACGTTTCCCGTTTCTGTTTCCCTTTTTCAATAAATAATTGCCACCCTCACTTTTACTACAATGTTTAGCTTAATCACTTAGCACTATCCTCCATTTTCCCTTTTGGACCCTTAAAGCTCACCCAAACCACTTCGCAGTTAGGTTCTTCTATTTTAGCCCCCTAAAACTTACCCAAATCACTTCTTGGTCATGTGAATATTCATCTTTAAATATTTCTGGGCACATTAGTTTTGTGTTAATGTATTTTGTGAATGAAATGACACTGAAACATTTTTTTTTTATTCCATCATAAAATATAAAATCTTAAAAAATTTTGAAAATTTAAAATTTTTACAACTATAAAAAAACTAAATACATAGCAATGGCAGGCCACAGAACATTATTCTTCATCTGTGGTCCCCAACGAGTCGCGCATCTCCTGCATCTCGCCCACCAACTGAAGGACCTTGACACTCAGTTGTGCCACTCTGGCACGTGTGGTCCCTTTTAAAAAACGTAAATTAAAATATTGGTATAACCTTGTTGGGGTCATACTGCAGTGCCCCCCCACCCCCCTGTATGGTCCAAACACCTAAATCGGGACTTCGAAAGCCAGAGGGCCCTCGCCACCACGGCCCGGGTTTTGCATAGTGCCCGATTAGAGAACCCCTGGCCCGCATTCTGCAGGCAAAGAACGGGCATCAGGAGCAAGGGCAGGTGTGGATATCCAGAATCCCCTGAAAGAATTTAAAAATACCAACATAAAATACACATTCTAAGCTACAATATTGTTTAACATGTCATCAAGGGCTGAAACAGCCCTTAGGTTAAGACATGAGTCATCAACTATATTCATTGCCATACAGTGAAAATGGATTGATTTAATGTGAGCAAACTTACCCAGGAGCCATCCACCAGATAATTCTCCTGACTCAAACTGATGAAATAAGCCGGAGCTCTGCAATATATAAGCATCACAGGACGACCCTGGATGCCCTGCAAGAACACTGAGGAATCGCATAGCTGGACCAAACACTGCTTGTATGTTGTGCAAGTGGCACATCTTGCGGTTCCTGCAAACAAATATAAAATAATTACACAAAGCAAAGGTAACCGACTAAAACAAGAACTCCTACAACAAATTAAGATTCAACAATCCAAATATAATTCACAAAGGACATAAGTCAAAAAAAAATATAGCAATTATATGGATGTGTGGGAAAATAAATGTTTACATGCTAAGGACTAATTAAGGTCAGCATTAAAATGCTTCTATAAGGCATACATGAAATGTATTGATTCAGGTATGCATTGCTATACAATTTATGGCCTCGGCCATGCTGATGCATGCAATGCCTTGGTGCTAAAGGCGCGCAGACTCCTCCACATAGCCGCAAAACATGTTCAACAATAGCAATTCGAGCCCTCAAAGGTCCCGTAAGTGGATCGGAAATGAAACTGATTTATAGGGTGGTGGTCCGTCAGCTCTCTGAATTAGAGATGAGCGAACTTTTGAAAAATTCGATTCGACTGATTCGCCGAATTTTCCGACAAAAATAGTTTCGACCCGAATAAATTCGCGACGAATCGCTATTAAAAACGGCTATTTCTGAGCCTCCTACAGCCTCAATAGGGTTGTAAACCATTCAGCCTTGCTGTAACACGCACAGGATGCGTGCTGGGTTAGTTAA
Source organism: Gastrophryne carolinensis (assembly GCA_027917425.1). Taxonomy (NCBI): domain Eukaryota; kingdom Metazoa; phylum Chordata; class Amphibia; order Anura; family Microhylidae; genus Gastrophryne; species Gastrophryne carolinensis. The sequence continues at coordinate 620,306,085 of CM051235.1, forward strand.
ATAATACTTTGAAGAAATATCACATGCAGATCAGAGGCATCGCTAATAGAATCGCAGAGCGGCACAATTGCAGAGAGTTGAAGTGGCATCACTATGAGGGGCAGAAGGAGCCCAAATATACACTGGAGTTGGCCTCAGGAGCCCAAAAATTGGATGAATCACACCCTGGAGTTGGCAGAAGTTGGCAGCAGCAGCAGGAGCCCAAATATACACTGGAGTTGGCTTCAGGAGCCCAAAAATTGGATGAATCACACCCTGGAGTTGGCAGAAGTTGGCAGCAGCAGCAGCAGGAGCCCAAATATACACTGGAGTTGGCCTCAGGAGCCCAAAAATTGGATGAATCACACCCTGGAGTTGGCAGGAGTTGACAGTAGCAGCAGCAGGAGCCCAAATATACACTGGAGTTGGCCTCAGGAGCCCAAAAATTGGATGAATCACACCCTGGAGTTGGCAGAAGTTGGCAGCAGCAGCAGCAGGAGCCCAAATATACACTGGAGTTGGCCTCAGGAGCCCAAAAATTGGATGAATCACACCCTGGAGTTGGCAGGAGTTGACACCAGCAGCAGCAGGAGCCCAAATATACACTGGAGTTGGCTTCAGGAGCCCAAAAATTGGATGAATCACACCCTGGAGTTGGCAGAAGTTGGCAGCAGCAGCAGCAGGAGCCCAAATATACACTGGAGTTGGCCTCAGGAGCCCAAAAATTGGATGAATCACACCCTGGAGTTGGCAGAAGTTGGCAGCAGCAGCAGCAGGAGCCCAAATATACACTGGAGTTGGCTTCAGGAGCCCAAAAATTGGATGAATCACACCCTGGAGTTGGCAGGAGTTGACACCAGCAGCAGCAGGAGCCCAAATATACACTGGAGTTGGCTTCAGGAGCCCAAAAATTGGATGAATCACACCCTGGAGTTGGCAGAAGTTGGCAGCAGCAGCAGCAGGAGCCCAAATATACACTGGAGTTGGCCTCAGGAGCCCAAAAATTGGATGAATCACACCCTGGAGTTGGCAGAAGTTGGCAGCAGCAGCAGCAGGAGCCCAAATATACACTGGAGTTGGCCTCAGGAGCCCAAAAATTGGATGAATCACACCCTGGAGTTGGCAGGAGTTGACAGTAGCAGCAGCAGGAGCCCAAATATACACTGGAGTTGGCCTCAGGAGCCCAAAAATTGGATGAATCACACCCTGGAGTTGGCAGAAGTTGGCAGCAGCAGCAGCAGGAGCCCAAATATACACTGGAGTTGGCCTCAGGAGCCCAAAAATTGGATGAATCACACCCTGGAGTTGGCAGGAGTTGACACCAGCAGCAGCAGGAGCCCAAATATACACTGGAGTTGGCTTCAGGAGCCCAAAAATTGGATGAATCACACCCTGGAGTTGGCAGAAGTTGGCAGCAGCAGCAGCAGGAGCCCAAATATACACTGGAGTTGGCCTCAGGAGCCCAAAAATTGGATGAATCACACCCTGGAGTTGGCAGAAGTTGGCAGCAGCAGCAGCAGGAGCCCAAATATACACTGGAGTTGGCTTCAGGAGCCCAAAAATTGGATGAATCACACCCTGGAGTTGGCAGGAGTTGACACCAGCAGCAGCAGGAGCCCAAATATACACTGGAGTTGGCTTCAGGAGCCCAAAAATTGGATGAATCACACCCTGGAGTTGGCAGAAGTTGGCAGCAGCAGCAGCAGGAGCCCAAATATACACTGGAGTTGGCCTCAGGAGCCCAAAAATTGGATGAATCACACCCTGGAGTTGGCAGGAGTTGACAGTAGCAGCAGCAGGAGCCCAAATATACACTGGAGTTGGCCTCAGGAGCCCAAAAATTGGATGAATCACACCCTGGAGTTGGCAGAAGTTGGCAGCAGCAGCAGCAGGAGCCCAAATATACACTGGAGTTGGCCTCAGGAGCCCAAAAATTGGATGAATCACACCCTGGAGTTGGCAGGAGTTGACACCAGCAGCAGCAGGAGCCCAAATATACACTGGAGTTGGCCTCAGGAGCCCAAAAATTGGATGAATCACACCCTGGAGTTGGCAGAAGTTGGCAGCAGCAGCAGCAGGAGCCCAAATATACACTGGAGTTGGCCTCAGGAGCCCAAAAATTGGATGAATCACACCCTGGAGTTGGCAGGAGTTGACAGTAGCAGCAGCAGGAGCCCAAATATACACTGGAGTTGGCCTCAGGAGCCCAAAAATTGGATGAATCACACCCTGGAGTTGGCAGAAGTTGGCAGCAGCAGCAGCAGGAGCCCAAATATACACTGGAGTTGGCTTCAGGAGCCCAAAAATTGGATGAATCACACCCTGGAGTTGGCAGAAGTTGGCAGCAGCAGCAGCAGGAGCCCAAATATACACTGGAGTTGGCCTCAGGAGCCCAAAAATTGGATGAATCACACCCTGGAGTTGGCAGGAGTTGACAGTAGCAGCAGCAGGAGCCCAAATATACACTGGAGTTGGCCTCAGGAGCCCAAAAATTGGATGAATCACACCCTGGAGTTGGCAGAAGTTGGCAGCAGCAGCAGCAGGAGCCCAAATATACACTGGAGTTGGCCTCAGGAGCCCAAAAATTGGATGAATCACACCCTGGAGTTGGCAGGAGTTGACAGTAGCAGCAGCAGGAGCCCAAATATACACTGGAGTTGGCCTCAGGAGCCCAAAAATTGGATGAATCACACCCTGGAGTTGGCAGAAGTTGGCAGCAGCAGCAGCAGGAGCCCAAATATACACTGGAGTTGGCCTCAGGAGCCCAAAAATTGGATGAATCACACCCTGGAGTTGGCAGGAGTTGACACCAGCAGCAGCAGGAGCCCAAATATACACTGGAGTTGGCTTCAGGAGCCCAAAAATTGGATGAATCACACCCTGGAGTTGGCAGAAGTTGGCAGCAGCAGCAGCAGGAGCCCAAATATACACTGGAGTTGGCCTCAGGAGCCCAAAAATTGGATGAATCACACCCTGGAGTTGGCAGAAGTTGGCAGCAGCAGCAGCAGGAGCCCAAATATACACTGGAGTTGGCTTCAGGAGCCCAAAAATTGGATGAATCACACCCTGGAGTTGGCAGGAGTTGACACCAGCAGCAGCAGGAGCCCAAATATACACTGGAGTTGGCTTCAGGAGCCCAAAAATTGGATGAATCACACCCTGGAGTTGGCAGAAGTTGGCAGCAGCAGCAGCAGGAGCCCAAATATACACTGGAGTTGGCCTCAGGAGCCCAAAAATTGGATGAATCACACCCTGGAGTTGGCAGGAGTTGACAGTAGCAGCAGCAGGAGCCCAAATATACACTGGAGTTGGCCTCAGGAGCCCAAAAATTGGATGAATCACACCCTGGAGTTGGCAGGAGTTGACACCAGCAGCAGCAGGAGCCCAAATATACACTGGAGTTGGCCTCAGGAGCCCAAAAATTGGATGAATCACACCCTGGAGTTGGCAGAAGTTGGCAGCAGCAGCAGCAGGAGCCCAAATATACACTGGAGTTGGCCTCAGGAGCCCAAAAATTGGATGAATCACACCCTGGAGTTGGCAGGAGTTGACAGTAGCAGCAGCAGGAGCCCAAATATACACTGGAGTTGGCCTCAGGAGCCCAAAAATTGGATGAATCACACCCTGGAGTTGGCAGAAGTTGGCAGCAGCAGCAGCAGGAGCCCAAATATACACTGGAGTTGGCCTCAGGAGCCCAAAAATTGGATGAATCACACCCTGGAGTTGGCAGAAGTTGGCAGCAGCAGCAGCAGGAGCCCAAATATACACTGGAGTTGGCCTCAGGAGCCCAAAAATTGGATGAATCACACCCTGGAGTTGGCAGGAGTTGGCAGCAGCAGCAGCAGGAGCCCAAAAAATGGCCTAAAGACATAAATATGTTTTGCACCATTTGGAAAGTGTAAAACGTGGCACCATGCTGAATCTAGTCGCATGCATCAGGCATTGGTGGGTGGAAATCCTGGCTGATCCATCCCTGATTCATTTTGACAAAGGTGAGTCTCTCCACATTTTTAGTTGACAGACGAGTTCTCCTCGCCGTAACTATGGCCCCCGCCGCACTAAACACCCGCTCAGATGGCACGCTACTTGCCGGGCAGGACAGCTTTTCCAGGGCAAACTCTGCTAGTTGCGGCCACAAATCAAGTTTGGCTGCCCAGAAGTCCAGCGGATCCTCAAGGTGTGTTGGCATGGTCATGTCAAAGTATGACATGACCTGCTGGTTCAGGTCCTGCTCCAGGTCTTCCTGCTGCTCATGAGTAGCCTCACTATGCGGGTGTAGAAAGCTACTCATTAGCGACTGAAGACTGAGGCTGCTGCTGCTGATGGAGCTTCTGCTGCTGCTGCTGCCAACCCCCCCAGCGGCCATGGCAGTGGAAGGTGAGCGCAGAGGTCCCCTCGAGTCAGACCTGCGAGAGTATGGACCATGGCGCAGATAGGCATCGGCCAACTGCCTACGTAGAATGTCTTTGTAGTAGTTGAGTTTGTCCTCCCTCTCGGTGGGTTTAAAAAATGCCCCCATTTTGTGCCGGAAGCGAGGGTCCAATAAGGTGGACAGCCAGAAGTCATCCCGCCGACAGATGGAAACAATTCTGGGGTCACTACGCAAGCATGTGAGCATGCTTCGTGCCATTTGCGCAAGTGACTCGGATGGACTACCTGTCTCCATCTCCACTGCATACTGCCACGGTGTGCCCGGGTCCTCTGTCTCTCCTTCCTCAAAAACCTCTAGCTCCTCTGGCTGCTCCTGCTCCTCCTCTCCTGTCCGCTGACTAGATAAACCAGCCATTTCGCCAAGCCTAAACTGTGTTTCGCTGGGCAACTCCTCCTCCTCCTCTTCCTCCTCCTCCTCCTCCAGTTCAGCTCCAACGGGGTTCATGTGGCCGTAAGATGTAAACGCCATGTCTCCAGTGCCCTGACCAGCCATGGTTTCCAACATGTGCTGTAGTACATGAAGCAGTGGAATCACGTCGTTCATCCCGTAATCCTGCCGACTGACAAATAAAGTGGCTTCCTCAAAGGGCCTGAGCAAACGGCAGGTGTCACGTATGAGCTGCCACTGGTTGACATTGAAGTTACACAGGGGAGTCCCCCTATCTGCTTGGATCATCAGGAAATCCGTGATGGCTTTTCTCTGTTCATATAATCGGTCCAACATGTGAAGGGTGGAATTCCAACGGGTGGAAACATCGCAAATCAGACTATGTTGGGGGATACCATTCTGACGCTGTAGCTCAAGAAGGGTGTGTTTGGCGGTGTAGGAGTGGCTGAAGTGCATGCAAAGTTTCCGTGAAGTTGTTAGGATGTCCTGCAGATGGGGGGAACACTTCAGAAACCGCTTGACAACCAGATTGAAGACGTGAGCCATGCAGGGGGCATGGGTCAGGCTTCCTTGGCGCAGCGCAGACAAAATGTTCTTCCCATTGTCGGTAACCATGATTCCCATTTTAAGTTTTCTCGGAGTAAGCCATGTTTGGATTTCCTGATGAATACATTTAAGCAGTTCCTCCCCTGTGTGACTCCGTTCGCCAAGACAAACCATGTGAAGCACTGCGTGACACCTCCGTGCCCTGCACACATGGTAGACTGGAGGGGCACTGAGACTTGAGCCTACAGTGGAGGGTGAGGAGATGGCGGAGGATGAGGAGGCCGAGTCGCACGGTGTCACAGGCCCAATGGGCAGAGAGCGCGGAGGCCGAAGCGGCGTGACCTGTCCAAGTTGCTGCTGCAAAGGGACCACATTCACCCAGTGGGCCGTAAACGACATGTACTGCCCCTGACCGTAGTTACAGCTCCAGATGTCGGCGCTGCCATGTATTTTGCTACACACCGACAGGCTCAAGGACTGGCCCACCTTCTGTTCAACAAAAGTGTGCAGCGCTGGTACTGCCTTCTTGGCAAAGAAATGACGGCTTGGGACTCTCCACCTCGGCTCGGCACAAGCCATCAGTTCTCTGAAAGGTGCAGATTCCACCACCTGAAAAGGGAGCGACTGCAGCACCAGCAACTTGGACAGGAGCACATTCAGCTTCTGCGCCGTAGGATGAGTGGGCGCATACTGCTGTCTCTTGGACATGGCTTCGCTGATGGATTGCTGGCGGGATGCATGACTTGGAGGAGGAGGAGCAGGAGCGACAGAGGATGGGTATGACGCACAGCTGCCTTCGGCTGAGGTGCTGGAGCCTTGGCTGGCAGAAATTGGGAGCTCACTTGGTGAGGAAGCAGACTGGACCACCCCTTGGGAGCCTCGGTTCTCCCAGGTCGTTTTATGGTGACGCATCATATGTTGACGCAGGGCCGTGGTGCCAACATTTGGACCCTGGCCACGCTTCACCTTTTGCCTACATATCTTGCATGTGGCCATGTTACCCTCCTGCGGATGCCTCAGGAAAAACTGCCACACTGCCGAGTAGCTACTTTTCCCACCCCCTGGCCTCACTGATTCACTGCTGCTGTTGCCAACTCCAGGAACCCCTGCTCCACTACCTCCCGATAAGGTAGACTGCCGCACAGCAGGTGCTCTACCCCGGCCCCGGCCCCGGCCGGCTCCAGCCTTTGGAATTGTGCCCCCATGCTGACTGCTACCACCTTGCTGCCTCAGCTGCTGACTCCGGGGCAACCTGCACCCCTCTTCTCCTGATGATGACGATGAAGCCCCTTCATCACCCGGCTCCCAAGTGCGATCGGCTTCATCGTCATCATCATCATCATCATCACCGAGTTGTGGCTGTACGTCACTGATGTTCGTGGATTCGTCAACAGTGTCTGGCGCAGGAGCTGGAACGCTCGCAGCACCCACGACACTGTCCACATCACTATTTGTCTGCCTAGCTAAAGAAGCCACCTCCATTTCTTGGCTGGGCAGTAGCTGCTGACTGTCCTCTATCTGATGGTCCTCCTCACTAAAGAGTGGAGCTGAACCCAAAGCATAGGATACGTCGCTGGGGGAGGGAACGGCGTAGGCCAGAGGCAATGGGAGGACAGGGACTGCTCTCGGGGCATGCCAACTCAGGGTTGTGTCAGAGGAACCTACCGACCCTAGACTGGGGGTCTCAGACGTAAGTTGTGATGATGTTGTTGATGAGCGCGTCAACCAATCTACCACGGCAGATGCGTTATTGGTGGAGACCCGACCGCTAGCAGATACTGGCAGATTAGGTCTCTCAGCGTGACTCCTGCTGCTACTGGCCCCCAGTCTGATGCGAGCTCTGCCTGCGGAATCTTGGCCTCTGCCACTCCTCTTTTCACTTCCAGGCACTTGTCTGCCCGACATAGTCTAACTGGCGTGGTAGTAGGTGATATTTAAAAAAACCCCGGGCAGCGGTGGGTCTATATGAAACAGAATATAATGCACACCAAAAGTGAGCAGTAACACTCAGCCTCCAACAGGCCTGCTTAGTGTAAATAAGAGAGCTGCTTAGTGTAAATAAAGAGGGGTATGCTATGTTACAGAATGGGATGCCTCAACAGAAGTGCACCTGGCAGGCAGCAGTAAGCCTATGCCCAGCAAAAGTGTCTTATAATATAAATATAATAAGAGCAAATGCTTATATGGTCTTAAACAGAGGCTGCTGTAGTCACAGAATGGGATGCCCCAACAGGAATCGACCTGGCAGGGTCCAGTAGTGCTTTGGCCAGCAAAAGTGTCTTTATCAGGCCTAATTTCAAATATGATAAGAGCAAATGCTTATATGGTCTTAAACAGAGGCTGCTTTAGTCACAGAATGGGATGCCCCAACAGGAATCGACCTGGCAGGGTCCAGTAGTGCTTTGGCCAGCAAAAGTGTCTTTATCAGGCCTAATTTCAAATATGATAAGAGCAAATGCTTATATGGTCTTAAACAGAGGCTGCTTTAGTCACAGAATGGGATGCCCCAACAGGAATCGACCTGGCAGGGTCCAGTAGTGCTTTGGCCAGCAAAAGTGTCTTTATCAGGCCTAATTTCAAATATGATAAGAGCAAATGCTTATATGGTCTTAAACAGAGGCTGCTTTAGTCACAGAATGGGATGCCCTGGGCAGGAATGGACCTGGCAGGGTCCAGTAGTGCTTTGGCCAGCAAAAGTGTCTTTATCAGGCTAATTTCAAATATGATAAGAGCAAATGCTTATATGGTCTTAAACAGAGGCTGCTGTAGTCACAGAATGGGATGCCCCGGGCAGGAATCGACCTGGCAGGGTCCAGTAGTGCTTTGGCCAGCAAAAGTGTCTTTATCAGGCCTAATTTCAAATATGATAAGAGCAAATGCTTATATGGTCTTAAACAGAGGCTGCTGTAGTCACAGAATGGGATGCCCTGGGCAGGAATGGACCTGGCAGGGTCCAGTAGTGCTTTGGCCAGCAAAAGTGTCTTTATCAGGCCTAATTTCAAATATGATAAGAGCAAATGCTTATATGGTCTTAAACAGAGGCTGCTGTAGTCACAGAATGGGATGCCCCGGGCAGGAATGGACCTGGCAGGGTCCAGTAGGGCTTTGGCCAGCAAAAGTGTCTTTATCAGGCCTAATTTCAAATATGATAAGAGCAAATGCTTATATGGTCTTAAACAGAGGCTGCTGTAGTCACAGAATGGGATGCCCCAACAGGAATCGACCTGGCAGGGTCCAGTAGTGCTTTGGCCAGCAAAAGTGTCTTTATCAGGCCTAATTTCAAATATGATAAGAGCAAATGCTTATATGGTCTTAAACAGAGGCTGCTGTAGTCACAGAATGGGATGCCCTGGGCAGGAATGGACCTGGCAGGGTCCAGTAGTGCTTTGGCCAGCAAAAGTGTCTTTATCAGGCCTAATTTCAAATATGATAAGAGCAAATGCTTATATGGTCTTAAACAGAGGCTGCTTTAGTCACAGAATGGGATGCCCTGGGCAGGAATGGACCTGGCAGGGTCCAGTAGTGCTTTGGCCAGCAAAAGTGTCTTTATCAGGCTAATTTCAAATATGATAAGAGCAAATGCTTATATGGTCTTAAACAGAGGCTGCTGTAGTCACAGAATGGGATGCCCCGGGCAGGAATGGACCTGGCAGGGTCCAGTAGTGCTTTGGCCAGCAAAAGTGTCTTTATCAGGCCTAATTTCAAATATGATAAGAGCAAATGCTTATATGGTCTTAAACAGAGGCTGCTGTAGTCACAGAATGGGATGCCCTGGGCAGGAATGGACCTGGCAGGGTCCAGTAGTGCTTTGGCCAGCAAAAGTGTCTTTATCAGGCCTAATTTCAAATATGATAAGAGCAAATGCTTATATGGTCTTAAACAGAGGCTGCTGTAGTCACAGAATGGGATGCCCTGGGCAGGAATGGACCTGGCAGGGTCCAGTAGTGCTTTGGCCAGCAAAAGTGTCTTTATCAGGCCTAATTTCAAATATGATAAGAGCAAATGCTTATATGGTCTTAAACAGAGGCTGCTTTAGTCACAGAATGGGATGCCCTGGGCAGGAATGGACCTGGCAGGGTCCAGTAGTGCTTTGGCCAGCAAAAGTGTCTTTATCAGGCTAATTTCAAATATGATAAGAGCAAATGCTTATATGGTCTTAAACAGAGGCTGCTGTAGTCACAGAATGGGATGCCCCGGGCAGGAATGGACCTGGCAGGGTCCAGTAGTGCTTTGGCCAGCAAAAGTGTCTTTATCAGGCCTAATTTCAAATATGATAAGAGCAAATGCTTATATGGTCTTAAACAGAGGCTGCTTTAGTCACAGAATGGGATGCCCTGGGCAGGAATGGACCTGGCAGGGTCCAGTAGTGCTTTGGCCAGCAAAAGTGTCTTTATCAGGCTAATTTCAAATATGATAAGAGCAAATGCTTATATGGTCTTAAACAGAGGCTGCTGTAGTCACAGAATGGGATGCCCTGGGCAGGAATGGACCTGGCAGGGTCCAGTAGTGCTTTGGCCAGCAAAAGTGTCTTTATCAGGCCTAATTTCAAATATGATAAGAGCAAATGCTTATATGGTCTTAAACAGAGGCTGCTTTAGTCACAGAATGGGATGCCTCACAGCAGACTTAAGATCAGTTCAGTATATATGCACAGTTAGTTACTATAAGCAGCCTGAAAACGCTAACAAAGGCTGGATGAAAAAAAAAAAATCTCCCTGTCAGCCAGCTCCGTTTTTCCTACCTTTCCCTGGCTTTCTGTCTGTCTCCTGTCTGTCTCCTGCCTGTCTCCTGCCTGTCCCTGTCTGTCCCTGTCTCCAGCCTGTCTAACTGCCTCAGCTACACAGCGTTCTGTCTGTCTGTCACGAATGCAATAGAGAAATGAGGAAAAGCAAGATGGCCGCCGTTAAATACCGCTGTGTGACGTCACCGGGCTTGCTGGCTGCTGATAGGCTGCATGTGACTGCCCCAGCTTGCACTGGCGCGGGATACATGTCCAGACATGTCCCGTCCGCCATCTTAGAATGCCTGTAAATGTAAATGAATGGATGTTAAAGGAAAACTTCGAGTGATCGAATCGCGGGGAAATTCGGATTCGATCCGAATCGAATTTTTCCTGAAATTCGGATCGAATCCGGGTTCGTCCGGATCGATTCGCTCATCCCTACTCTGAATCAGACGCAAGCCTATCCCAACAACGTAGGTTATCCGAACGAACGAAAAATATCAGATTTTGTTTGGAAAATGATCCGAACTAACGCAAATGATCCGATTTGCTTTCGTTCATCGCAAGCGCATATACGCATTTTCCCGAACATTCGTACGAATGAAAAATGAACGAAAAAGCAAAGAAATGACAAACACCGACTAAAACTTTCACAGACAGCTACGGAAGTCCAGACGAATGTGTCTCTGAATCGTGCCCATTCTTTACAATGGGACAATATAGCCGAGATGAATGACCCTGTAGCTGCTTTACTTCTTATTCCAGTGACATCATACACATGACATCACATACAAGCAACCCATTGAGTACAGCATATAAATACATATAACTTATCAATATGCCAAGCTCTGATCCTGCTGGATGTAATGATAGACCAGCTGTCTGACACGCTTCACCATAAATTTCCTTCCTCAGAAGGGTGACCCCATCTCTTTTTCACAAGGTTCTCTATATCCTGGTGATATGGAATGTGGCAAATATGGGAGGAGCGAGGACTGAAAAATCACAGCCACATGCAGAGTCAGGAAATACATTTATATAGGATAGAGCTCATCCCCACAGACAGACTAGCTGCAGACTCCAGGGACTCCAACCAATAGAGAAAAGCAAAGTGTGTCTGAGCATTCAGCAACTGTCTGTGAAGAACCTTGTGGGAAAGAGATGGGATCACCTTCCTGTAGAAGCCATCTGTGGCGAAACACATCATACTATTTATCTATGATCTTCTTGTGCGTGATGTCATGTGTATGATGTCACTGGAATAAGAAGTAACACAGCTACAGGGTCATTCATCTTGGCTATAGGGTAGAAACAATAAGCACTGAGGCCCTGTATAATAACGGTCATGTGTAAATACTACAGCCGCCATATAAACATTCTAACACACCTCTAGAAGTCTTCAGCCAATCAGAATATGAGGAATCATTCAGGGACATTTCAGTAACTCCCTGTACATACAGATGTCTCAGCAATGTTTGCAGAGAAAGATTTTCCGCTGTGACTCCCACAATATCCATTGGGCACATAGTTACCCCTGAGGGTGGCAGTGGATTCCCTGTAAATTCCGGGACAGCCAATGATTCAGCAAATCTCTAATCTATTCTCTTCCTTTGGAGGTCACGTGGTTTCCATGGCCCTGGATTTACAATGTGTGACTGCTGTGACGGGAGCTGCCAGGATGGTCAGGAAGCTTCTAGAAGGCCCCAAATGACAAGGTGTCAAGGCCCGTGCTAGGGCGAGCGCTGTGGGCCCATCTCGCAGCACTTCCCTCACCTCTGTCCGGGTGAGCGTTGCGTGCCCATCTTGCAGCGCTCCCCAGTTCCTCTCCTTACCGGCTCCTACCGGCGGGCCCGCGGCTTCCGGCGCGGTGGCTGGCCATGCGCCAGTTGCTCCCAACCATCTTCCTCCTCCTTATGCTGCTTCCTCACATGGTTCAGTGCATGCACGCCCCTGTCCACTAGAGGGCACGCGCACCGGATTCCTGTAATTTAAAGGGCCTGTACACCACTGATTGGTGCCTGGTCATCCAATCCTGCATCCACTTCCCCTTTTTAAGGGGCACTTCCTTTTCCATCAGTGCCGGATCTTGGTCTTCCTTTGTATGCAGAAAGTCTGTTGTTTTCAGTATTGCTTACCCATGTACCGACCTTTGCCTGTCCCCGACTCTGAACCTGTGCTGCCAGCCTTGACCTCTGCTTGAACATTTACATCGCCTTTTGCCTGCCTCCTTTGTACCACGCAATACCACGGATGACTGTGTGGCTGAGCCGCTGTTGGGGGGTAGCAACCTGGGGTCACTCGCCACTGCAAGACCAACCTGCTTTGCGGCGGGCTCTGGTGAATACCAGTGGCCTCTTAGACTCCGCTCTCCTGACGCGGCACTAGCTATCAGTAGCAGTCACAGCGAATTCACACCTGTGCCGCCACACCCGGTCCGTGACAGCCTGGCAGGAGAGGCTAAGGGTCTCTTGTACCCCCTTCAGTTATGGGGGAGATTCCAGTGGAGCAGAAAGAAGGATGTGTTAAAGGTGTTAGTGGGAGAGCTGCTGGGAGAGCAGGAAGGAGGTGACTTGGAAAGCAGCATGAAGAGGGGCCTCCATGTTGGGGCTACGAGGTGAGAGAAGCCGACAGAGAGAACATGTGTTATGGGTACTTGCTAGAGAACCCTGAGGCCCTGTGTGAGGAGACATGAGCCTGCCCGGCCAGGAGAGCTCTCAATGTATCCCCCATTTCTTATAATAGCCTGTCCCTATTATGAAGGGATTGTCCTCCGTGTGACTAACCCCCAATGTCACCCTACACGGGCCACACGCCATCACTTCTCCATCTTGTTATATAGTCACTGGTTGCTGAGTCCCCCGGTGGCCCCTGAAATAAGATCGGGGCCCTTCCAGCCAATTACACAGGGTGCAGCAGGGCTGCCATCAGGGCTGGATCTGCTGTACAGGGCCCCACCATCTCTATACTGTAATTGGGGCCCTGATGGTGACCCTGCTCCACTCTCCTATTGTAAATGGCAGTAAGAGCCCAGCACTGCCGCCTTGTTACCCCTCATTGTATACTTGGGGTCTCATCTCCTCACCTGCTGCTATTTGCCCCCCTCAGTTCTGGAGGGGGATGGAAAGAACTGCAGGCAGCTTCTATACCAGGGGTACAAGAGAAGGTCCGGTGGAGGGCTTTTGCGGGAAGTGGATATTTAGAAAGCGGCACACTGGGGAAGGGGCTATAGATTCCCCAGACAAAACTAAAAAAGGCTGCTTGCACCCCCTGACCCCAAAAATCTGGGGAAAACAGCTTATTACAGCTAACAAGGATGGATACATAGGGCTCGGTGAAGAGGAGTGAATGGGAGAGAAGCTGTAAGGAAGAGCGATGGATAGACAGAACAGGAAGAGTAGGGAGGGATGGAGAGAGAGCTGGGGGAAGGGATGGATGGGAGAGAAGTTGTAAGGAAGAGGGATGGATAGACAGAACAGGAAGAGCAGGGAGGGATGGAGAGAGAACTGGGGGAAGAGATGGATGGGAGAGGAGCTGTAAGGAAGAAGGATGGATAGACAGAACAGGAAGAGTAGGGAGAGATGAGAGAGAGCTGGGAGAAGGGATGGATGGGAGAGAAGCTGTAAGGAAGAGGGATGGATAGACAGAACAGGAAGAGTAGGGAGAGATGGAGAGAGAGCTGGGAGAAGGGATGGATGGGAGAGGAGCTGTAAGGAAGAGGGAAGGATAGACAGAACAGGAAGGGCAGGGAGGGATGGAGAGAGAGCTGGGGGAAGGGATGAATGGGAGAGAAGGTGTAAGGAAGAACGATGGATAGACAGAACAGGAAGAGTAGGGAGGGATGGAGAGAGAGCCGGGGGAAGGGATGGATGGGAGAGAAGGTGTAAGGAAGAGGGATGGATAGACAGAACAGCAAGGGCAGGGAGGGATGGAGAGAGAGCTGGGGGAAGGGATGAATGGGAGAGAAGGTGTAAGGAAGAGCGATGGATAGACAGAACAGGAAGAGTAGGGAGAGATGGAGAGAGAGCTAGGGGAAGGGATGGATGGGAGAGAAGGTGTAAGGAAGAGGGATGGATAGACAGAACAGGAAGGGCAGGGAGGGATGGAGAGAGAGCTGGGAGAAGGGATGGATGGGAGAGAAGCTGTAAGGAAGAGGGATGGATAGACAGAACAGGAAGGGCAGGGAGGGATGGAGAGAGAGCTGGGATGGATGGGAGAGGAGCTGTAAGGAAGAGGGATGGATAGACAGAACAGGAAGGGCAGGGAGGGAAGGAGAGAGAGCTGGGAGAAGGGATGGATGGGAGAGAAGCTGTAAGGAAGAAGGATGGATAGACAGAACAGGAAGGGCAGAGAGGGAAGGAGAGAGAGCTGGGAGAAGGGATGGATGGGAGAGAAGCTGTAAGGAAGAGGGATGGATAGACAGAACAGGAAGGGCAGAGAGGGAAGGAGAGAGAGCTGGGGGAAGGGATGGATGGGAGAGAAGCTGTAAGGAAGAGGGATGGATAGACAGAACAGGAAGGGCAGAGAGGGAAGGAGAGAGAGCTGGGGGAAGGGATGGATGGGAGAGGAGCTGTAAGGAAGAGGGATGGATAGATAGAACAGGAAGGGCAGGGAGGGAAGGAGAGAGAGCTGGGAGAAGGGATGGATGGGAGAGAAGCTGTAAGGAAGAAGGATGGATAGACAGAACAGGAAGGGCAGAGAGGGAAGGAGAGAGAGCTGGGAGAAGGGATGGATGGGAGAGAAGCTGTAAGGAAGAGGGATGGATAGACAGAACAGGAAGGGCAGGGAGGGAAGGAGAGAGAGCTGGGAGAAGGGATGGATGGGAGAGAAGCTGTAAGGAAGAGGGATGGATAGACAGAACAGGAAGGGCAGAGAGGGAAGGAGAGAGAGCTGGGGGAAGGGATGGATGGGAGAGAAGCTGTAAGGAAGAGGGATGGATAGACAGAACAGGAAGGGCAGAGAGGGAAGGAGAGAGAGCTGGGAGAAGGGATGGATGGGAGAGAAGCTGTAAGGAAGAGGGATGGATAGACAGAACAGGAAGGGCAGGGAGGGATGGAGAGAGAGCTGGGATGGATGGGAGAGGAGCTGTAAGGAAGAGGGATGGATAGACAGAACAGGAAGGGCAGGGAGGGATGGAGAGAGAGTTGGGGGAAGGGATGGATGGGAGAGGAGCTGTAAGAAGAGGGATGGATAGACAGAACAGGAAGGGCAGGGAGGGATGGAGAGAGAGCCGGGGGAAGGGATGGATGGGAGAGAAGCTGTAAGGAAGAGGGATGGATAGACAGAACAGGAAGGGCAGGGAGGGAAGGAGAGAGAGCTGGGAGAAGGGATGGATGGGAGAGAAGCTGTAAGGAAGAGGGATGGATAGACAGAACAGGAAGGGCAGGGAGGGATGGAGAGAGAGCTGGGATGGATGGGAGAGGAGCTGTAAGAAGAGGGATGGATAGACAGAACAGGAAGGGCAGGGAGGGATGGAGAGAGAGCTGGGAGAAGGGATGGATGGGAGAGGAGCTGTAAGGAAGAGGCATGGATAGACAGAGCAGGAAGGGCAGGGAGGGATGGAGAGAGACCTGGGAAAAGTGAAGGATGTGCAGTATTAGTAAAACAGGAATGAATGGGAAGAGCTGGGGGGGGGGGGGTAGATGGCCAGGACTGGAAGAAAGAGTAATAGATTAGCAAAGTTGGGAGGCCAATGGATGGGGATGGGACGGATGGAGCAAAGGTAGGGAGACAGGAATGGATGTGGACGGGGAAGATGGGGCAAAGCTGGGAGGCCAATAGATAGGGATGGGGCAAAGCTAAGGGGCCGGTTATGAAAGGGAAGAGATGGGGGGTTAGATGACCAGGACCGGATGAAAGAATAATAGATTAGCAAAGAGGCCAATGGATGGGGATGGGACGGATGGGGCAAAGCTAGGGGACCGGAAAGGATGGGGATGGGATGGATGGGGCAAAGCTAGGGGGACAGGAATGGATGGGGATGGGATGGATGGGGCAAAGCTAGGGGGACAGGAATGGATGGGAAGAGCTGGGGAGATGAGATGTTGGGACAGATGGTGCTGAGCTGGGGCGGGGTAAAAGGACTGGATGGGCCAAAGAGACAGAGAAAGTACCGCCCCCGCAGTACTTCATATTTCAATGCTGGTGCCAGGGAGCCATGACATTGGCAGGGAGACTAATCACCACAAGGGGGCAGCACTGAGCAACACAGAAACACAGAAGCAACTGAGTGCCGGGCTGTCAGGGCGGAGTCTAACTAATTAGCATAAGAGAAAGTGTCCAAGTGGCCCCTAATATGATTGGATAAGCCGGGCTCCGCCTCCTCTGCATTAGCCACTGCTCCCATCATTATAAATGGATCCCCACGTAAATTATTAAAGGGACATTCCGCTTCTGGGGCCCATTCCCACAGACCTCAGGACAACCAACCATGTTATTGGCCCCCCGGCAAAATTGAGCGTTGTGATTGGCCGCCGCAGTCACTGGCTTCTTCCGGGTATCTGGCCGCCGGCGACCGCATGACTACGCCGGCCAATCGCATTGCTCCATTTCGCCAGAGACTGAGGAGAAAGGAAAGATTTGGGGGGGTTGCCAGAGTTAATGCGCAAGGGGCCCCCGGCTGTTGCGTCAGTCAAGCACCTCTCAGGAATCTCCAGTGTGTGACCCCCCCGGATTGCCCTGCAAACACTTACCTTTCTAGCGCCCCCACAGCATGTTCTGCAGGCCCAGACATTCAGATAGGCCGGGGCGGGAGCCTGCCACAGAGCCCAGCCTTCATATACAATGTGTGCTGCAGTTTTCTGTCCACCAGCCTGGTCTGTACAGGGTGGGGGGGGAGGGAGGGGAGGCCAGGAGGAATGGCCACATCTCTAATAAACCAACACTGGGTCACATGACCTGTCACAGGGGATCCAGGGAAGCTCCTGGCATCAGGTGGTACTGCAAGGGGGCGTCCATGTTTCCCAGGATTCCCTGCACTTCCTTCCTGCACAACACGGTGTAGTTACAGCAGCAGCAGCCAGACAACAGTGCCCCCTGCTGGCCGGAGGAGCCAGCTGTACTGCATTTATAATGGCCCCTCCCCCCAGGGGGCGGGGCCTCAAAATAGGGATCACTGATCACAGGTGCAGTTGATGTTGTTGCCCCATCTCAGGTGCAGGTGATGTTTTTGCCCCATCTCAGGTGCAGGTGATGTTGTTGCCCCATCTCAGGTGCAGGTGATGTTTTTGCCCCATCTCAGGTGCAGCTGATGTTTTTGCCCCATCTCAGGTGCAGCTGATGTTTTTGCCCCATCTCAGGTGCAGGTTATATTTTTGCCCCATCTCAGGTGCAGGTGATGTTTTTGCCCCATCTCAGGTGCAGGTGATGTTTTTGCCCCATCTCAGGTGCAGGTGATGTTTTTGCCCCATCTCAGGTGCAGGTGATGTTTTTGCCCCATCTCAGGTGCAGGTGATGTTTTTGCCCCATCTCAGGTGCAGGTGATGTTGTTGCCCCATCTCAGGTGCAGGTGATGTTTTTGCCTCATCTCAGGTGCAGGTGATGTTGTTGCCCCATCTCAGATGCAGGTGATGTTTTTGCCTCATCTCAGGTGCAGGTGATGTTGTTGCCCCATCTCAGATGCAGGTGATGTTTTTGCCTCATCTCAGGAGCAGGTGATGTTTTTGCCTCATCTCAGATGCAGGTGATGTTTTTGCCCCATCTCAGGTGCAGGTGATGTTGTTGCCCCATCTCAGATGCAGGTGATGTTTTTGCCCCATCTCAGGTGCAGGTGATGTTGTTGCCCCATCTCAGGTGCAGGTGATGTTTTTGCCCCATCTCAGGTGCAGGTGATGTTGTTGCCCCATCTCAGATGCAGGTGATGTTTTTGCCTCATCTCAGGTGCAGGTGATGTTGTTGCCCCATCTCAGGAGCAGGTGATGCTTTTGCCCCATCTCAGATGCAGGTGATGTTTTTGCCCCATCTCAGGTGCAGGTGATGTTTTTGCCCCATCTCAGGTGCAGGTGATGTTTTTGCCCCATCTCAGGTGCAGGTGATGTTTTTGCCCCATCTCAGGAGCAGGTGATGTTGTTGCCCCATCTCAGGTGCAGGTGATGTTTTTGCCCCATCTCAGGTGCAGCTGATGTTTTTGCCCCATCTCAGGTGCAGCTGATGTTTTTGCCCCATCTCAGGTGCAGGTTATATTTTTGCCCCATCTCAGGAGCAGGTGATGTTTTTGCCCCATCTCAGGTGCAGGTGATGTTTTTGCCCCATCTCAGGTGCAGGTGATGTTGTTGCCCCATCTCAGGTGCAGGTGATGTTGTTGCCCCATCTCAGGTGCAGGTGATGTTTTTGCCCCATCTCAGGAGCAGGTGATGTTGTTGCCCCATCTCAGGTGCAGGTGATGTTGTTGCCCCATCTCAGGTGCAGGTGATGTTTTTGCCCCATCTCAGGTGCAGGTGATGTTTTTGCCCCATCTCAGGTGCAGGTGATGTTGTTGCTCCAGCTCAGGTGCAGCTGATGTTTTTGCCCCATCTCAGGTGCAGCTGATGTTTTTGCCCCATCTCAGGAGCAGGTGATGTTTTTGCCCCATCTCAGGAGCAGGTGATGTTTTTGCCCCATCTCAGGTGCAGGTGATGTTTTTGCCCCATCTCAGGAGCAGGTGATGTTTTTGCCCCATCTCAGGTGCAGGTGATGTTTTTGCCCCATCTCAGGAGCAGGTGATGTTTTTGCCCCATCTCAGGTGCAGGTGATGTTTTTGCCCCATCTCAGGTGCAGGTGATGTTTTTGCCCCATCTCAGGTGCAGGTGATGTTTTTGCCCCATCTCAGGAGCAGGTGATGTTTTTGCCCCATCTCAGGTGCAGGTGATGTTTTTGCCCCATCTCAGGTGCAGGTGATGTTTTTTTGCCCCATCTCAGGTGCAGGTGATGTTTTTGCCCCATCTCAGGTGCAGGTGATGTTTTTGCTCCATCTCAGGTGCAGGTGATGTTTTTGCCCCATCTCAGGTGCAGGTGATGTTTTTGCCCCATCTCAGGTGCAGGTGATGTTTTTGCCCCATCTCAGGTGCAGGTGATGTTTTGCCCCATCTCAGGTGCAGGTGATGTTGTTGCCCCATCTCAGGTGCAGGTGATGTTTTTGCCTCATCTCAGGTGCAGGTGATGTTGTTGCCCCATCTCAGGTGCAGGTGATGTTTTTGCCCCATCTCAGGTGCAGGTGATGTTGTTGCCCCATCTCAGATGCAGGTGATGTTTTTGCCCCATCTCAGGTGCAGGTGATGTTTTTGCCCCATCTCAGGTGCAGGTGATGTTGTTGCCCCATCTCAGATGCAGGTGATGTTTTTGCCTCATCTCAGGTGCAGGTGATGTTGTTGCCCCATCTCAGGTGCAGGTGATGTTTTTGCCCCATCTCAGGTGCAGGTGATGTTTTTGCCCCATCTCAGGAGCAGGTGATGTTTTTGCCCCATCTCAGGTGCAGCTGATGTTTTTGCCCCATCTCAGGTGCAGCTGATGTTTTTGCCCCATGTCAGGAGCTGGTGATGTTGTTGCCCCATCTCAGGTGCAGGTGATGTTTTTGCCCCATCTCAGGAGCAGGTGATGTTTTTGCCCCATCTCAGGTGCAGGTGATGTTTTTGCCCCATCTCAGGTGCAGCTGATGTTTTTGCCCCATCTCAGGTGCAGCTGATGTTTTTGCCCCATGTCAGGAGCTGGTGATGTTGTTGCCCCATCTCAGGTGCAGGTGATGTTTTTGCCCCATCTCAGGAGCAGGTGATGTTTTTGCCCCATCTCAGGTGCAGGTGATGTTTTTGCCCCATCTCAGGTGCAGGTGATGTTGTTGCCCCATCTCAGGTGCAGGTGATGTTGTTGCCCCATCTCAGGTGCAGGTGATGTTTTTGCCCCATCTCAGGAGCAGGTGATGTTGTTGCCCCATCTCAGGTGCAGGTGATGTTTTTGCCCCATCTCAGGAGCAGGTGATGTTTTTGCCCCATCTCAGGTGCAGGTGATGTTTTTGCCCCATCTCAGGTGCAGGTGATGTTTTTGCCCCATCTCAGGTGCAGGTGATGTTTTTGCCCCATCTCAGGTGCAGGTGATGTTTTTGCCCCATCTCAGAAGCAGGTGATGTTTTTGCCCCATCTCAGGAGCAGGTGATGTTTTTGCTCCATCTCAGTAGCAGGTGATGTTTTTGCCCCATCTCAGGAGCAGGTGATATTTTTGCCCCATCTCAGGTGCAGGTGATGTTTTTACCCCATCTCAGTAGCAGGTGATGTTTTTGCCCCATCTCAGGAGCAGGTGATATTTTTGCCCCATCTCAGGTGCAGGTGATGTTTTTGCCCCATCTCAGGTGCAGGTGATGTTTTTGCCCCATCTCAGGTGCAGGTGATGTTTTTGCCCCATCTCAGGTGCAGGTGATGTTTTTGCCCCATCTCAGGAGCAGGTGATGTTTTTGCTCCATCTCAGTAGCAGGTGATGTTTTTGCCCCATCTCAGGTGCAGGTGATGTTTTTGCCCCATCTCAGGTGCAGGTGATGTTTTTGCCCCATCTCAGGTGCAGGTGATGTTTTTGCCCCATCTCAGGTGCAGGTGATGTTTTTGCCCCATCTCAGGTGCAGGTGATGTTTTTGCCCCATCTCAGGTGCAGGTGATGTTTTTGCCCCATCTCAGGTGCAGGTGATGTTTTTGCCCCATCTCAGGTGCAGGTGATGTTTTTGCCCCATCTCAGGTGCAGGTGATGTTTTTGCCCCATCTCAGGTGCAGGTGATGTTTTTGCCCCATCTCAGGAGCTGGTGATGTTTTTGCCCCATCTCAGGTGCAGGTGATGTTTTTGCCCCATCTCAGGTGCAGGTGATGTTTTTGCCCCATCTCAGGTGCAGGTGATGTTTTTGCCCCATCTCAGGAGCTGGTGATGTTTTTGCCCCATCTCAGGTGCAGGTGATGTTTTTGCCCCATCTCAGGTGCAGGTGATGTTTTTGCCCCATCTCAGGTGCAGGTGATGTTTTGCCCCATCTCAGGTGCAGGTGATGTTGTTGCCCCATCTCAGGTGCAGGTGATGTTTTTGCCTCATCTCAGGTGCAGGTGATGTTGTTGCCCCATCTCAGGTGCAGGTGATGTTTTTGCCCCATCTCAGGTGCAGGTGATGTTGTTGCCCCATCTCAGATGCAGGTGATGTTTTTGCCCCATCTCAGGTGCAGGTGATGTTTTTGCCCCATCTCAGGTGCAGGTGATGTTGTTGCCCCATCTCAGATGCAGGTGATGTTTTTGCCTCATCTCAGGTGCAGGTGATGTTGTTGCCCCATCTCAGATGCAGGTGATGTTTTTGCCCCATCTCAGGTGCAGGTGATGTTTTTGCCCCATCTCAGGTGCAGGTGATGTTGTTGCCCCATCTCAGATGCAGGTGATGTTTTTGCCCCATCTCAGGTGCAGGTGATGTTTTTGCCCCATCTCAGGTGCAGGTGATGTTGTTGCCCCATCTCAGATGCAGGTGATGTTTTTGCCTCATCTCAGGTGCAGGTGATGTTGTTGCCCCATCTCAGGTGCAGGTGATGTTTTTGCCCCATCTCAGGTGCAGGTGATGTTTTTGCCCCATCTCAGGAGCAGGTGATGTTTTTGCCCCATCTCAGGTGCAGCTGATGTTTTTGCCCCATCTCAGGTGCAGCTGATGTTTTTGCCCCATGTCAGGAGCTGGTGATGTTGTTGCCCCATCTCAGGTGCAGGTGATGTTTTTGCCCCATCTCAGGAGCAGGTGATGTTTTTGCCCCATCTCAGGTGCAGGTGATGTTTTTGCCCCATCTCAGGTGCAGGTGATGTTGTTGCCCCATCTCAGGTGCAGGTGATGTTGTTGCCCCATCTCAGGTGCAGGTGATGTTTTTGCCCCATCTCAGGAGCAGGTGATGTTGTTGCCCCATCTCAGGTGCAGGTGATGTTTTTGCCCCATCTCAGGAGCAGGTGATGTTTTTGCCCCATCTCAGGTGCAGGTGATGTTTTTGCCCCATCTCAGGTGCAGGTGATGTTTTTGCCCCATCTCAGGTGCAGGTGATGTTTTTGCCCCATCTCAGGTGCAGGTGATGTTTTTGCCCCATCTCAGTAGCAGGTGATGTTTTTGCCCCATCTCAGGAGCAGGTGATATTTTTGCCCCATCTCAGGTGCAGGTGATGTTTTTGCCCCATCTCAGTAGCAGGTGATGTTTTTGCCCCATCTCAGGTGCAGGTGATGTTTTTGCCCCATCTCAGGTGCAGGTGATGTTTTTGCCCCATCTCAGATGCAGGTGATGTTTTTGCCTCATCTCAGGTGCAGGTGATGTTGTTGCCCCATCTCAGGTGCAGGTGATGTTTTTGCCCCATCTCAGGTGCAGGTGATGTTTTTGCCCCATCTCAGGAGCAGGTGATGTTTTTGCCCCATCTCAGGTGCAGGTGATGTTTTTGCCCCATCTCAGGTGCAGGTGATGTTTTTGCCCCATCTCAGGTGCAGGTGATGTTGTTGCCCCATCTCAGATGCAGGTGATGTTTTTGCCTCATCTCAGGTGCAGGTGATGTTGTTGCCCCATCTCAGGTGCAGGTGATGTTTTTGCCCCATCTCAGGTGCAGGTGATGTTTTTGCCCCATCTCAGGAGCAGGTGATGTTTTTGCCCCATCTCAGGTGCAGGTGATGTTTTTGCCCCATCTCAGGTGCAGGTGATGTTTTTGCCCCATCTCAGGTAACTGTTTCACTGACCTGTTGGTTAACAGAGAGGTTTTGGGAGAAGGTTCTTCTGGGTCCAGTATGTGTGAGTCTCGGGTAGGGCTCGTAACATCTTCTTAGGGGTCACTCACTAAAGACCTTTGTCATAAAAAAACTTCAGACTTTATAGAACATACAACAGGATGAGCAACATTACACATCTTACACGTGTTCTCTAGTTTTGGCTCTTCCCTCCCAGCACAGGATGGGCACAGTTCCAGCTCATCTTTCTCTTTGGGCTTCTAGGTCACACATGTTCAACCTGCTGCCCAGGGGCCAAATGTGTCCCTCAGACCCATCTGACGTGGCCCCTAAGCTGCAGTCAGGAAAGTGGGAGAGCTAAACAGAACTGATGTGTAAAGATAGGTGAATAATAATGATGGCAAATTGCACAGAAAGTGATGTAGGAGGGGCGAATCAGAAATAGAGGTAACAGCGGTGGCTTGTAGGAACACGGCAGCATTTATTGTACAACTCCCCTGGGTGACATTGTCAGGGAAATTGGCCATCTTTCCTTGATCATGTAATTTCAGAACACAGACACAGACACATGCTTTTACCATTTTTCTTCATAAGGCCATCTGTCTCTCTGAATAGGCAGTGGACGTTTATTTTATAGTCAAACAGAGAAAACATATATAGACACAGTCTGTCATAGCAAATCACAGGGATCGGAATTGATCAGATTGGTCAAATTGTAAACCATAGGTTCTCTAACGTAATCCCTACTTTTTACAATTTTGGCTAATCCGAATATTCTAAAAACAACTAGTTATTTAGTTTAGTCAATGATGTTATCAAAAGTCTACCAATGAATATTCCCAAATTATATAAACTAAAATTTTAAATTATCAACTGCCCATAAGCTATTTTACTAATATGCTCTTATCTTGTCATTTGTAAATAGCATAGATTATTTCAAACCACTACAATTACATTTAATACACCCTTAAATCACTTTTAAGAAAGTCAGAGCAGGACCAAGTAAACAAAATACTCCACAGGCCTTGGTGTACATTTCGTTTGCCCAAAAAGAACTTGAGGTAAGGAGACAATGAACATTCCTCCAACGCATGTAATACTGGTACTATTCAGATCAATCCTAGAGGCTGATTCACTACTATTAATTAAAAATTAAAATAAAAAAAAATTAAATAAAAAAATGTATTACTAACGCCAGGTATCGGCAAATGAGCATCTGTATAGCGATGCTTAGAGTGACCGCTATATTGTAAACATATATCGGGCTCTGTACATAGCGACTCGCTGTAGTAACCTGGTCAGGATTGATGAATACCAGTACAGTGCTGCAGCAAGCGAAAGGTAGCGTCAGCTCAGTGCTACCGGCACTCGGCACTCCACACCATACTTCTCAAAAAGTACTTACAAATAGCATCGGTGCTCTAAAGCTGGGCGCTATAGCATAGAGCACAAGAAGCTGTGTGAATAAAGTCTGTTTTGAACACATATCCACCAGTAACAAAGCGAAAACACACGGAATGACATTGTTTTAACACTGGGACAATAACACTTTAGTGCCAGACCTGTAAATGCAATTCTACATAAAATATTAAACCGGACCTTCAGCGTGATTTAATGAAAAGCCCAAACTCTTAAAAACGATTCCCCAGCATCTAAAATTAATATATTTTACATGTTTAGTCACTAACTTATTATTCTTTCCCCCACTGGGCTGCAACTCTGTTCAGGAATTTAGGATACGGGCGCGGCCATCTTGACTCAGAAGCATCACACTTACTGAGGAGAGGAGAGTGGGATAAGGTACAGGGGGGCGGGTTATAGCTGTGCTTTGCTCAGACAGAGCAGAGATGGGGTCAGGTAAAGGTCAGCAGTCCCAGAATGCAGAGCAGCACAGTCAGGAGGCACTTCCTGTTTGCAGGCTGCCTGATAAGATGGCGGCTTCCATAAGCCGCCATCTTGGATGTTTAAAGGCTCATAACATGCAGTAGATGCAGGTAGGATGATTTTTAATGTGGCCAATCTGTATGTACAGGGTGTGGGAAACATATAAGATAGACTCTTATTCAGAGTGAAGGTCCGCTTTAAGTCAAAAAAGTTTGTTTGCAGCCAGGAGAGATCAAGCAATGATTTGAGCAAAAAAAATTGCCAAACACGCTATTTATACACAACTAATGAAAGCCTATTGAAATATATGGGAGAGTGCTACAGAGCGACAGGTACTACATGGCAGTCCTCAGCCTAGAGCGCCAGCACTGTACACTGAGCTGCCTGTCATAATACATGCAACACTACATGGCGCTGTTAGAGGCGCTCACCTAAATGTGGTTTTGCGTACAGTGCCCAGCATTCACCAGACACTGCCTCCAGCTACAAGGCACTACCTGGAGCTATCCATTCTTAAAATACCCCCCTAGCTGTTTATCTGCTTAGCATCAATACCTGGATTAGGCCTATAGCCTTAATCACCATGCACACCTGCAGTGTTTCCCTCCATGTGGAAAATACACATAGATGCCATTATAAGTGTCTTAAAAATGTTTACAGTTTGCATCATTAATAACTTCAGAAATAAAAGAGAAATATACAATTCCATGAAGATTTCAAAAAACCCAATCACTTATATACAAAGTACAGATATATAGCAGCAGAATAAAACAAGTAAATAACAAAGGCAAAGTAAACATTGATGCTCTTTTGCCGCTGAAATCAACTTCTGTATTTTTGATTGGTACTCAGGCTCTTTTCTCTTTCTTTAGCATTTGACTGACGTCATTAATAATACACATCTCCACTTAGTATCTCATGATTTTATCCAGAGATTTCTGCAATGGCAAACACATTCAATAAGAGAACTGTAAATCTAAACCATTCATAGCAAAGCATTTGAAAAATTTCTGTCCAGTGGTCTAAATTATCTGCTACATTCTTGGACATAGCAGATACATTCTTGGGCGTCCAAAATCAGTGCAGCACACTGGGAGTATTCCTAGGTCTCCCTAGGGACAGTTCAACTCCTGTTGAAGGCAGACTATGGATGAAGAAGCATAAGGATGGGAAGTTCCACTTATATTTAGCAGTTAGTAGATTGGGGATATGACCACATGACTCAATAGTGAAGGGAAGGTGCCTGATGTGACACAGGTTTAAGTGGTTGTCCAGTCTGGGGGCTGGGAGCAAATAATAGCCCGAAGTAGGGCCAGACCCGGGGCAAAGAACTACCTGATATTTGTGCGGACTGGGACGAAAATAACAGCCTGATAAAGGGGCAGTCTTGGGGCAAATAACAGCCTGGTATAGGGCCAGACTGGGGGCATAAAAAAGCCTGATATATGGCCGGACTGGGGGCAAATCACTGAAAAATGGGAAGACTAGGGGAAAATAACAGCCTGATATAGAGGTTGACTGGGGGCAAATAAAAGCCTGATATAGGGCCGGACTGGTGCAAAAAAACAGCCTGATACATGGCCAGACTGGGGGCAAATAATAGCCTGTTATAGGGGCATACTGGGGGCAAATAACAGCCTGATATAGCAGCAGACTGGGGGCAAATAACAGCCTGATATAGGGCCGGTCTGGGAGCAAACAACAGCCTGAAAGAGGGCCGAGCTTGGGGTCAAACTTATAAAGTGGCAGACTGGGAGCAAATACAAGCCTGATATAGGGGCAGAATGAGGGCAAAATAAAATCCTAATACAGTGCCACGCTGGGGGCAAATAACAGCCTGCTATAAGGGTGGACTTGGGGCAAATAACAGCCTCATATGGGGTAGACTGGGGACAAATAACAGCCTGATATAGGCCCAGGCTGGGGGCAAGTAAAAGCCTGATATAGGGTCAGACTGGGCGCAAATAACAGAAAGTTTTGGTAGCTGCCGCACTCTTTCCAGTATAAATCCAAAAATGCAGGTGCATGGTTCGCAGAGAGGCTGCAGAAGTCCAATCTTTGCCACGAACCAGCACTCCAAAAGTTCCATAATCACCAATTTGTATTAATCCAATCACCAAACAAGTGTAGACAAGAAATGGTTGTCGGTCGACGTTTCGGGGTGCACTCGGCCCCCTTCTTCAGGACCAACCACATACAAACATTTCACAGTTCGAAATTCGCGCCTGACATCACTAATTATGTCATAGGCACTGTAGGTCCTGAAGAAGGGGGCTGAGTGAACCCCGAAATGTAGACCAACAACCATTTCTTATCTACACTTGTTTGGTGATTGGAATAATACAAATTGGTGATTATGAACTTTTGGAGTGCTGGTTCTTTGCAAAGATTGGGCACAAATAACAGGCTGATATAGGGGCAGACCTGGGGTAAATAACAGCCTCATATATAGGGCAAGACTGGAAGCAAATTACAACCTGATATAGGGGCAGACTTGGGGTTAATAACAGCCTGATATAGGACCGGACTGGAAGCAAATATTAACCTGATAAAAGTCCGGACTGGGGGCAAATAACGGCCTGATATAGGGCAGGACTTGGGGCAAATAATCACTTGATACAGGGCAGGACTTGGGGGCAAAAAAACAACCTGCTATAGGGGTAGACTGGGGACAAATAACAGCCTGATAAAGGGGCAGTCTTGGGGCAAAAAAACAGCCTGATATAAGGCCAGACTGGGGGCAAATAATAGCATAATATATGTGCGGACTGGGGACAAATAACAGTCTGATATAGCGGCAGACTTGGGTCAAATAAAATCCTGATATAGGGGCAGACTGGGGGCAAAAAAAGCCTACTACAGTGCCAGACTGGGGGCCTGAGATAGGGCCAGCCTAGGAGCAAATAACAGCCTAAAATAGGGCAAAACTGGAGGCAAATAACAGCCTGATATAGGGTTAGACTAGGGAAAAAAACAGCCTGCTATAGGGCCAGACTGAGGGCAAATAGCAGCCTGATACAATGCCGGACTGGAGGCAAATAACAGCCTGATATGGGGGGGGGATTGGGGGCAAATGAAGGCTTGATATAGGGCAAAACTGGGTGTAAAAACAGCTTAAAATATGGGCACACTGGGGACAAACAACAGCCTGATATAGGGGCAGACTGGGGCAAATAACAGCCTGATATCGGGTAAGACTGGGGGCAAAAAACAGCTTGAGAAAAGGGCCAGTCTGGGGGCAAATAAAAGCCTTATATATTGGCGGATTGGGGGTAAATAACAGCCTGATATAGGGCTAGACTGTGGGCAATTAAAAGCCTGATTTAGGGCCAGGCCGGGGCAAATAACAGCCTGATATATGGCCAGGCCAGGGGTGGACTGGGGCAAATAACAGCTAGATAAATGGGCGACCTGGGGGCAAAAAACAACCTGATATAGGGGCAGACTGGGGACAAATAAAAGGCTGATATAGAACAGACTGGGGGAAAGAAACAGCCCGATATAGGGTTGGGCCAGGCGTAAATAACAGCCTGATATAGGGTCAGTAGAAAAATAGCAATCGGTCCGCACTCCTTAAAAAATTCAAAACTTTAATCAATGAGAGTAAAAACATCCAAATAATCCAAAAAGGCAGCTAAAAACAAATAACAGACCCGGGATGGAAGAGTGAAAGTCTCACGTTCTAACGCGTTTCGGATGCGGAGAGGTCCTTAATCATAGATGCATGAGATACAGTACAAACATGTTTAAATAGCAGGCATAAGGGTCACTTACCTCCATCCTGTGCATACCTCGAGACCGGAGCCGCATTCCCCAGCTGAGCGCGCGGCAGGCCCGACGGCCGGAAACCGCCCAGGATGCGTCACCCGGAAACGCCAGTGCACGCAACCAACCGCGCGAGAGCCAATCCGCCTGACAGGCACACCGGCCAATAGGAGGAGAGAGAGGCTCAGGCACAGAAAGGAAGCGCATCACAGCGGACCACGTGACCGCAACACCGAGCGGTCACCAAGGCAACCAGGACGCCACACATACCGCCGGGAGCGCAGAAACCAGAAAAGGACGCACAGGGGGGAAGCGACCAAGGCGGTAGCACAACTCACAAACTTGGAAAAAGTAATTATACACAATTGCAATAAGGATGAACATATGATAATACAGCCTATAAAAAGCTTAATGTTGTTGAAGGCATGACAGCCCATGAAAAAGTGTAAACCAATTAGGAATCTAATAATGACATATAGGAAATTACTACAAAAGGTGCACATTAAAGCATTAACGCAAACATATGCAAACATATGCAAATAATGCATAATGTACACATATGTAAATGCAAACATATACATAATATAAACATAAGTGGATATGCATACCTAATATAATACGCAGATTAAGAAAGCCCACTATCACTCCAATAAAATAGATCAATAATCAAAAACCGAGAGACCGACCAGACCCTCTAATGGGTATACAAAAACCCCCAGGCATAGGGGGTGATGACTATCTATCTGTTATGTATGATATGTCCCACTTATAATTAAGGCCATGCGGGGAGCGAGTACCCAGGTTAAGAATCCAATATGCTTCTCGCGCCAAAAGCTTGCGTCTAATATCCCCACCTCTAGGGCCTAGACCAACCTTTTCGATGGCACTGATTTTTAGGGACACCTCTGCACCCAGATGGTGGAAATTAAAATGCTTTGCCACATTAGAGATACCCACTACATATGGTTTTCCAAACCCTTGTAGATGTTCAGAGATTCTCACTTTGAGCTTCCTAGTAGTACAACCTACATATTGGATAGAGCAATATCCACAAGTAATCAGATAGATTACCATTTTAGAATTACAGTTAAGAAGAGACTTAATCGAAAACCTGTCTCCTGTGTTAGTGGATATAATAACAGCCTGATATCAGGTCGGACTGGGGGCAAATAACGGCTTGAGAAAAGGGTCGGACTGGGGGCAAATAACAGCCAGACTGGAAGGCACACCCTGCAGTTGGCATCAGCAGGAGCCCAAAAATTGGCTGGAAGGCACACCCTGAAGTTGGCATCAGCAGGAGCCCAAAAATTGACTGGAAGGCACACCCTGGAGTTGGCAGCAGCAGCAGGAGGAACCCAGAAATTGGCTGGAAGGCACACCCTGAAGTTGGCATCAGCAGTAGGCCAAAAATTGGCGGGAAGGCACACCCTGAAGTTGGCATCAGCAGGAGCCCAAAAATTGACTGGAAGGCACACCCTGGAGTTGGCAGCAGCAGCAGGAGTTCCACGGGAGTTCTCGTGCATTATTCTAATAGGGGTGTATATTCCCCCTCAGGCCAATGTCAATATGGCCCTCAGCTCATTATCCGAGGCTATCGCGGACTACGAAAAGTTGTTCCCAGACTCATTTGTCATAGTTCTGGGTGACTTCAACAAAGCATGTCTTAATCTCGAACTTCCTAAATATATACCACATATTACTACAAGAGGGAACAACACTCTCGACCAATGCTATACAACAGTAAAGCTTGCTTACAGGGCTGTCCCCACAGCAGCTCTGGGATACTCTGATCATTGCTTACTACATCTGCTACCTCTATACAAGCAACGGCTGAAGTCAGTTACTCCCCAAACCAGAACAACCAAGGTCTGGTCAAAGGAGGCCATCGACCAGTTGCAAGCCTGTTTTGAGTGTACCGACTGGGATGTCTTCTACTCTCACTCTATAGAGCAATGGACTGACTCCGTGCTCTCTTACATTACCTTTTGCGAAGACACAATTGTACCATCCAAAACCTTCAGGAACTATGGCCACTTCAGCAAGCCATGGTTCACTAGCAGCATAAGGAAGTTACGGAAGCAGAAGGAGTCTGCACACAGGGATGGGAACATCCTTATGTTCAAGAAGTTGAGGAATTCCCTGTCCAAGGAGATCAGGGCTGCAAAGAGAAGTTACGCTAAGAAACTGGAAAAGCAGTTCTCCTCCAGTAACCCGAGAGAGGCCTGGCAGGGTTTTCGGCATCTTACTAACTACAAAAGGTCCACCCAGATACTGAACCCTAGCAGGCAGCAAGCAGAGGAACTCAACAACTTCTACTGCAGATTTGATTCAGCTCCAAACATGGCAGCTTGCCCCCCGCAGTCCCTAAGTCAATCAATATCGTCAATCGACCATAACAATGGCTCTAAAACTGCAGACACACTTTTGGTCTCTGAGATTAAAATTGCCCAAGTTCTCAAAGGCCTCAACATAAGGAAGGCGCCAGGACCGGATGGAGTATCCACAATCTGCCTCAAGTCATGTGCGGACCAGCTATCGCCAGTGTTTTCAAGGATCTTCAATGCCTCCCTGGAAATGGGCGTAGTTCCACACTGTCTCAAAAGATCCGTCATTGTCCCAGTGCCTAAGAAACCTTTGGCCACCGAGATGAATGATTTCAGACCAGTTGCACTTACATCCGTGGTCATGAAGTCATTTGAGAGGATTGTGCTGGAATACCTGAAAACAACCACCGGCAGCCTTATGGACCCCATGCAATTTGCCTACAAGGAAAACAGATCTTCAGACGATGCTGTGAATATGGCCCTCCACTACATGTATGAGCATTTGGATAAACCAGGCACCTACGTCAGAGTTCTCTTTGTCGATTTTAGTTCAGCATTCAACACCATAAGTCCGAAACTGCTGGTGGAAAAGATGTCCAAGCTCAACATTCCCCAGAACATCTGTGCGTGGACAGGCAGCTTTTTAACAGAGCGTTCCCAAATAGTTAGGCTGGGTCCGGTACGGTCCAGTGTCAGGCACACTAACACCGGTGCCCCTCAAGGCTGCGTTCTGTCACCTCTCCTGTTCTCCATTTACACCAACGACTACACCTCCTTGGACAACTCTGTGAGGATTGTGAAGTTTGCCGACGACACAACCATCATAGGCTTGATCAGGAACGGCAAAGAGGAAACCTACCAGGGAACAGTGGAGGAGCTTGTCAATTGGTGCTCTACACACAACCTGGTCATTAACCCCTCAAAAACCCTGGAGATGGTAATAGACTTCAGGAAGAACCCGGCACCCATGTCACCCCTGACCATCAAGGGGGTGGAAACCAAGAGAGTAGAGGAGACAAAATTTCTGGGGGTGACCATATCCAATAACCTCAGCTGGGATAAGAACACCATGGCTCTACTGAGGAAAGCACACCAGAGACTTTTCTTCCTGAGGCAACTGAAGAAGGCTGGTCTGTCAAGAAAGTTGCTAGTGCTCTTCTTCAATGCCGTCATTGGTTATGTTCTGTGGTTTTCTTTCTCTGTCTGGTTCGAGGGAGCTACAAAAAAGGAAAAGTGTAGACTCCATAGAACAATAAAGACAGCAGAAAGAATAATTGGAGCCCCTTTACCATCCCTACAGGAACTGCACAACCGCAGAATCAAGATTCGGGCAGATAAGATCCTTCGGGATCCCTCCCACCCTGGACACACCCTATTCCAGCACTTACCATCAGGGCGGTGTCTCGCGGTACCAGCCTGCAGGACTTCTAGGTCTAGGAAGGGTTTCTTTCCCTTGGCTGTCCGCATACTAAACAATAGCCAGGCTTCATAGGCCCAGGCTCAAGCTGGTATCACTTGCAATTTAGAAGAGTATCTGTGCCTGCACCTCTGTTTCTAGGTTCCCCTTCCTATGTTACTGTAACTTTAGTTAACTGTGTTTTTTTTTTTTTTTTGTTATTTATTCATTTATTTATTTAACTTCTTTGCACTGTGTATATGCCAAAAAGAATTCCTTGTTCATCTCACGATGTACTTGGCGAACAATAAATTGAATTGAATTGAATTGAATTGAGGAGGAACCCAGAAATTGGCTGGAAGGCACACCCTGAAGTTGGCATCAGCAGGAGCCCAAAAATTGACTGGAAGGCACACCCTGGAGTTGGCAGCAGCAGCAGGAGGAACCCAGAAATTGGCTGGAAGGCAAACCCTGAAGTTGGCATCAGCAGTAGGCCAAAAATTGGCGGAAAGGCACACCCTGAAGTTGGCATCAGCGAGAGCCCAAAAATTGACTGGAAGGCACACCCTGGAGTTGGCAGTAGTAGCAGGAGGAACCCAGAAATTGGCTGAAAGGCACACCCTGAATTTAGCAGCAGCAGGAACCCAAAAATTGGTCTAAAGACATATATATGTTTTGCACCATTTAGAAAGTGTAAAACGTGGCACCATGCTGAATCTAGTCGCATGCATCAGCCATTGGTGGGTGGAAATCCTGGCTGATCCATCCCTGATTCATTTTGACAAAGGTGAGTCTCTCCACATTTTTAGTTGACAGACGAGTTCTCCTCGCCGTAACTATGGCTCCCGCCGCACTAAACACCCGCTCAGATGGCACGCTATTTGCCGGGCAGGACAGCTTTTCCAGGGCAAACTCTGCTTGTTGCGGCCACAAGCCAAGTTTGGCTGCCCAGAAGTCCAGCGGATCCTCAAGGTGTGTTGGCATGGTCATGTCAAGGTATGACATGACCTGCTGGTTGAGGTCCTGCTCCAGGTCTTCCTGCTGCTCAGGAGTAGCCTCACTATGCGGGTGTAGAAAGCTACTCATTAGCGACTGAAGACTGAGGCTGCTGCTGATGGAGCTGCTGCTGCTCCTGCCAACCCCCCCAGAAGGCATGGCAGTGGAAGGTGAGCGCAGAGGTCCCCCCGAGTCAGACCTGCGAGAGTATGGACCATGGCTCAGATAGGTATCGGCCAACTGACTACGCAGAATGTCTTTGTAGTAGTTCAGTTTGTCCTCCATCTCGGCGGGTTTAAAAAGTGCCGGAAGCGAGGGTCCAATAAGGTGGACAGCCAGAAGTCATCCCGCCGACAAATGGAAACAATTCTGGGGTCACTACGCAAGCACGTGAGCATGCTTCCTGCCATTTGCGCAAGTGACTCGGAGGGACTACCTGTCTCCATCTCCACTGCATACTGCCACGGTGTGTCCGGGTCCTCTGTCTCGCCTTCCTCAAAACCCTCTAGCTCCTCTGGCTGCTCCTGCTCCTCCTCTCCTGTCCGCTGACTAGATAAACCAGCCATTTCGCCAAGCCTAAACTGTGCTTCACTGTGCCCCTCCTCCTCCTCCTCCAGTTCAGCTCCAACGGGGTTCACGTGGCCGTGAGATGTAGACGCCATGTCTCCAGTGTCCTGACCAGCCATGGTTTCCAACATGTGCTGTAGTACATGAAGCAGTGGAATCACGTCGTTCATCCCGTAATCCTGCCCAAGCATTGCTTTAAAGAGACACTGGAGTTGGCTGCAGGAGCCCAAAAATTGGATGAATCACACCCTGGCGTTGCAAGCAGCAGCCCAAACATTGCTTTAAAGAGACACTGGAGTTGGCTGCAGGAGCCCAAAAATTGGATGAATCACACCCTGGCGTTGCAAGCAGCAGCAGCAGCCCAAACATTGCTTTAAAGAGACACTGGAGTTGGCTGCAGGAGCCCAAAAATTGGATGAATCAAGCAGCAGCAGCCCAAACATTGTTTAAAAGAGACACTGGAGTTGGCTGCAGGAGCTCAAAAATTGGATGAATCACACCCTGGAGTTGCAAGCAGCAGCAGCAGCCCAAACATTGTTTGAAAGAGACACTGGAGTTGGCTGCAGGAGCCCAAAAATTGGATGAATCACACCCTGGCGTTGCAAGCAGCAGCAGCAGCCCAAACATTGCTTTAAAGAGACACTGGAGTTGGCTGCGGGAGCCCAAAAATTGGATGAATCACACCCTGGGTTGCAAGCAGCAGCAGCAGGCCTAATATTGTTTCAAAGAGACACTGGAGTTGGCTGCAGGAGCCCAAAAATTGGATGAATCACACCCTGTAGTTGCAAGCAGCAGCAGGAGCCCAAACATTGCTTTAAAGAGACACTGGAGTTGGCTGTAGGAGCCCAAAAATTGGATGAATCACACCCTGTAGTTGCAAGCAGCAGCAGCAGCCCAAACGTTGCTTTAAAGAGACACTGGAGTTGGCTGCAGGAGCCCAAAAATTGGAAGAATCACACCCTGGAGTTGCAAGCAACATGAGCACAAACATTGACTGGAAGGCACACCCTGAAGTTGGCATCAGCAGTGAGCCAAAAATTGGCTGGAAGGCACACCCTGAAGTTGGCATCAGCGAGAGCACAAAAATTGACTGGAAGGCACACCCTGGAGTTGGCAGCAGCAGCAGGAGGAACCCAGAAATTGGCTGGAAGGCACACCCTGAAGCACACCCTCGCTGATGCCAACTTCAGGGTGTGCCTTCCAGCCAATTTTTGGCTTTGTAGTAGTTCAGTTTGTCCTCCCTCTCGGCGGGTTTAAAAAATGCCCCCATTTAGTGCCGGAAGCGAGGGTCCAATAAGGTGGACAGCCAGAAGTCATCCCGCCGACAAATGGAAACAATTCTGGGGTCACTACGCAAGCACATGAGCATGCTTCCTGCCATTTGCGCAAGTGACTCGGAGGGACTACCTGTCTCCATCTCCACTGCATACTGCCACGGTGTGTCCGGGTCCTCTGTCTCGCCTTCCTCAAAACCCTCTAGCTCCTCTGGCTGCTCCTGCTCCTCCTCTCCTGTCCGCTGACTAGATAAACCAGCCATTTTGCCAAGCCTAAACTGTGCTTCACTGGGCCCCTGCTCCTCCTCCTCTTCCTCCTCCTCCAGTTCAGCTCCAACGGGGTTCATGTGGCCGTAAGATGTAGACGCCATGTCTCCAGTGCCCTGACCAGCCATGGTTTCCAACATGTGCTGTAGTACATGAAGCAGTGGAATCACGTCGTTCATCCCGTAATCCTGCCGACTGACAAATAAAGTGGCTTCCTCAAAGGGCCTGAGCAAACGGCAGGTGTCACGTATGAGGTGCCACTGGTTGACATTGAAGTTACACAGGGGAGCCCCCCTATCCGCTTGGATAATCAGGAAATCCGTGATGGCTTTTCTCTGTTCATATAATCGGTCCAACATGTGAAGGGTGGAATTCCAATGGGTGGAAACATTGCAAATCAGACTATGTTGGGGGATACCGTTCTGACACTGTAGCTCAAGAAGGGTGTGTTTGGCGGTGTATGAGTGGCTGAAGTGCATGCAAAGTTTCCTTGAAGTTGTTAGGATGTCTTGCATATGGGGGGAACACTTCAGAAACCGCTTGACAACCAGATTTAAGACGTGAACCATGCAGGGGGCATGGGTCAGCCTTCCTTGGTGCAGCGCAGACAAAATGTTCTTGCCATTGTCGGTAACCATGATTCCCATTTTAAGTTTTCTTGGTGTAAGCCATATTTGGATTTCCTGATGAATAAATTTAAGCAGTTCCTCCCCTGTGTGACTCCGTTCACCAAGACAAACCATGTGAAGCACTGCCTGACACCTCCGTGCCCTGCACACATGGTAGACTGGAGGGGCACCAAGACTAGAGCCTACAGTGGAGGGTGAGGAGATGGCGGAGGATGAGGAGGCCGAGTCGCACGTTGTCACAGGCCCAACGGGCAGGGAGCACGGAGGCCGAAGCGGCGTGACCTGTCCAAGTTGCTGCTGCTGCTGCAAAGGGACCACACTCACCCAGTGGGCCGTAAACGACATGTACTGTCCCTGACCCTAGTTACAGCTCCAGACGTCGGCGCTGCCATGCACTTTGCTACACACCGCCAGGCTCAAGGACTGGCCCACCTTCTGTTCAACAAAAGTGTGCAGCGCTGGTACTGCCTTCTTGGCAAAGAAATGACAGCTTGGGACTCTCCACCTCGGCTCGGCACAAGCCATCAGCAACTTGGACAGGAGCACATTTAGCTTCTGCGCCGTGGGATGAGTGGGCGCATACTGCTGTTTCTTGGACATGGCTTCGCTGATGGATTGCTGGCGGGATGCATGACTTGGAGGAGGAGGAGGAGCAGGAGCGACAGAGGATGGGTATGACGCACAGCTGCCTTCGGCTGAGGTGCTGGAGCCTTGGCTGGCAGAAATTGGGAGCGGCGTGCCACTTGGTGAGGAAGCAGGCTGGACCACCTCTTCGGAGCCTCGGTTCTCCCAGGCCGCTTTATGATGATGCATCATATGTTGACGCAGGGCCGTGGTGCCAACATTTGGACCCTGGCCACGCTTCACCTTCTGCCTACATATCTTGCATGTGGCCATGTTACCCTCCTGCGGATGCTTCAGGAGAAACTGCCACACTGCCGAGTAGCTACTTTTCCCACCAACAGGCCTCACTGATTCACTGCTGCTGTCGCCAACTCCAGCAACCCCTGCTCCACTACCTCCCGATAAGGTAGCCTGCCGCACAGCAGGTGCTCTACCCCGGCCCCGGCCCCGTTTGGCTCCAGGCTTTACAGTTGTGCCCCCATGCTGACTGCCAACCATGCTGCTAACACCTTGCTGCCTGAGCTGCTGACTCAGGGGCAACCTGCGCTCCTCTTCTCCTGATGATGACGATGAAGCCCCTTCATCACCCGGCCCCCAAGTGCGATTGGCTTCATCATCATCATCATCACCGAGTTGTGGCTGTACGTCACTGATGTTCTCGGTTTCCTCAGTGTCTGGCGCAGGAGCTGGAAAGCTCGCACGACACTGTCCACATCACTATTTGTCTGCAGAGCTAAAGAAGCCACCTCCATTTCATGGCTGGGCAGTAGCTGCTGACTGTCCTCTATCTGATCATCCTCCTCACTAAAGAATGGAGCTGAACCCAAAGCATAGGATACGTCGCTGGGGGAGGGAACGGTGTAGGATAGAGGCAATGGAAGGACAGGGACTGCTCTCGGGGCATGCCAACTCAGGGTTGTGTCAGAGGAACCTACCGACCGTAGACTGGGGGTCTCAGATGTAACTTGTGATGATGTTGATGAGCGCGTTAACCAATCTACCACGGCAGATGCGTTACTGGTGGAGACACGACCACTAGCAGATACTGGCAGATCAGGTCTGTCACCGTGACTCCTGCTGCCACTCGCCCGTAGTCTGCTGCGACCTCTGCCTGCAGAATCTTGGCCTCTGCCACTCCTCTTTGATCTTCCTGGCACTTGTCTGCCTGACATTTTTATGTATTTGCTTATTTTGTATAACAGATGGGGTGGTAGGTGCAAGTTTGGGATACCCCAGGCACAGGTTTACTGTCAGCAGACAGAAAGCAATGCAAAATTCAAGAACTTAGTACAGCTCAGGCTGAAGCACGCTTATTTAGTATAACAGATGGGGTGCTCGGTGCAATTTTAAGATACCCCAGGCACAGGTTTAATAACAGCAGACAGAAAGCAATGCAAAATTGAAGATCTTAGTACAGCTCAGGCTGAAGCACGCTTATTTAGTATAACAGACGGGGTGCTCGGTGCAATTTTGGGATACCCCAGGCACAGGTTTAATGTCATCAGACAGAAAGCAATGCAAAATTAAAGAACTTAGCACAGCTCAGGCTGAAGCACCCTTATTTAGTATAACAGACGGGGTGCTCGGTGCAATTTTGGGATACCCCAGGCACAGGTTTAATGTCAGCAGACAGAAAGCAATGCAAAATTAAAGAACTTAGTACAGCTCAGGCTGAAGCACGCTTATTTAGTATAACAGACGGGGTGCTCGGTGCAATTTTGGGATACCCCAGGCACAGGTTTAATGTCATCAGACAGAAAGCAATGCAAAATTAAAGAACTTAGCACAGCTCAGGCTGAAGCACCCTTATTTAGTATAACAGACGGGGTGCTCGGTGCAATTTTGGGATACCCCAGGCACAGGTTTAATGTCAGCAGACAGAAAGCAATGCAAAATTAAAGAACTTAGTACAGCTCAGGCTGAAGCACGCTTATTTAGTATAACAGACGGGGTGCTCGGTGCAATTTTGGGATACCCCAGGCACAGGTTTAATGTCATCAGACAGAAAGCAATACAAAATTAAATAACTTAGTACAGTTCAGGCTGAAGCATGCTTATTTAGTATAACAGACGGGGTGCTCGGTACAATTTTGGGATACCCCAGGCACAGTTTTAATGTCAGCAGACAGAAAGCAATGCAAAATTAAAGAACTTAGTACAGCTCAGGCTGAAGCACGCTTATTTAGTATAACAGACGGGGTGCTCGGTGCAATTTTGGGATACCCCAGGCACAGGTTTAATGTCAGCAGACAGAAAGCAATGCAAAATTAAATAACTTAGTACAGCTCAGGCTGAAGCACGCTTATTTAGTATAACAGACGGGGTGCTCGGTGCAATTTTGGGATACCCCAGGCACAGGTTTAATGTCAGCAGACAGAAAGCAATGCAAAATTAAAGAACTTAGTACAGCTCAGGCTGAAGCACGCTTATTTAGTATAACAGACGCGGTGCTCGGTGCAATTTTGGGATACCCCAGGCACAGGTTTAATGTCAGCAGACAGAAAGCAATGCAAAATTAAAGAACGTAGTACAGCTCAGGCTGAAGCACGCTTATTTAGTATAACAGACGGGGTGCTCGGTGCAATTTTGGGATACCCCAGGCACAGATTTAATGTCAGCAGACAGAAAGCAATGCAAAATTAAAGAACTTAGTACAGCTCAGGCTGAAGCATGCTTATTTAGTATAACAGACGGGGTGCTCGGTGCAATTTTGGGATACCCCTGGCAAAGTTTAATGTCAGCAGACAGAAAGCAATGCAAAATTAAAGAACTTAGTACAGCTCAGGCTGAAGCACGCTTATTTAGTATAACAGACGGGGTGCTCGGTGCAATTTTGGGATACCCCAGGCGCAGGTTTAATGTCAGCAGACAGAAAGCAATGCAAAATTAAAGAACTTAGTACAGCTCAGGCTGAAGCACGCTTATTTAGTATAACAGACGGGGTGCTCGTGCAATTTTGGGATACCCCTGGCAAAGGTTTAATGTCAGCAGACAGAAAGCAATGCAAAATTAAAGAACTTAGTACAGCTCAGGCTGAAGCACGCTTATTTAGTATAACAGACGGGGTGCTCAGTGCAATTTTGGGATACCCCAGGCACAGGTTTAATGTCAGCAGACAGAAAGCAATGCAAAATTAAATAACTTAGTACAGCTCAGGCTGAAGCACGCTTATTTAGTATAACAGACGCGGTGCTCGGTGCAATTTTGGGATACCCCAGGCACAGGTTTAATGTCAGCAGACAGAAAGCAATGCAAAATTAAAGAACTTAGTACAGCTCAGGCTGAAGCACGCTTATTTAGTATAACAGACGGGGTGCTCGGTGCAATTTTGGGATACCCCAGGCACAGGTTTAATGTCAGCAGACAGAAAGCAATGCAAAATTAAAGAACTTAGTACATCTCAGGCTGAAGCACGCTTATTTAGTATAACAGACGGGGTGCTCGGTGCAATTTTGGGATACCCCAGGCACAGGTTTAATGTCAGCAGACAGAAAGCAATGCAAAATTAAAGAACTTAGTACAGCTCAGGCTGAAGCACGCTTATTTAGTATAACAGACGCGGTGCTCGGTGCAATTTTGGGATACCCCAGACACAGGTTTAATGTCAGCAGACAGAAAGCAATGCAAAATTTAAGAACGTAGTACAGCTCAGGCTGAAGCACGCTTATTTAGTATAACAGACGGGGTGCTCGGTGCAATTTTGGGATACCCCAGGCACAGATTTAATGTCAGCAGACAGAAAGCAATGCAAAATTAAAGAACTTAGTACAGCTCAGGCTGAAGCACGCTTATTTAGTATAACAGACGGGGTGCTCGGTGCAATTTTGGGATACCCCTGGCACAGGTTTAATGTCAGCAGACAGAAAGCAATGCAAAATTAAAGAACTTAGTACAGCTCAGGCTGAAGCACGCTTATTTAGTATACCAGACGGGGTGCTCGGTGCAATTTTGGGATACCCCAGGCACAGGTTAAATGTCAGCAGACAGAAAGCAATGCAAAATTAAAGAACTTAGTACAGCTCAGGCTGAAGCACGCTTATTTAGTATAACAGACGGGGTGCTCGGTGCAATTTTGGGATACCCCAGGCACAGGTTTAATGTCAGCAGACAGAAAGCAATGCAAAATTAAATAACTTAGTACAGCTCAGGCTGAAGCACGCTTATTTAGTATAACAGACGGCGTGCTCGGTGCAATTTTGGGATACCCCAGGCACAGGTTTAATGTCAGCAGACAGAAAGCAATGCAAAATTAAATAACTTAGTACAGCACAGGCTGAAGCACGCTTATTTAGTATAACAGACGGGGTGCTCAGTGCACATTTGGGATACCCCAGGCACAGGTTTAATGTCAGCAGACTGAAAGCAATGCAAAATTAAAGAACTTAGTACAGCTCAGGCTGAAGCACGCTTATTTAGTATAACAGACGGGGTGCTCGGTGGAATTTTGGGATACCCCAGGCACAGGTTTAATGTCAGCAGACAGAAAGCAATGCAAAATTAAAGAACTTAGTACAGCTCAGGCTGAAGCACGCTTATTTAGTATAACAGACGGGGTGCTCGGTGCAATTTTGGGATACCCCAGGCACAGGTTTAATGTCAGCAGACAGAAAGCAATGCAAAATTAAAGAACTTAGTACAGCTCAGGCTGAAGCACGCTTATTTAGTATAACAGACGCGGTGCTCGGTGCAATTTTGGGATACCCCAGGCACAGGTTTAATGTCAGCAGACAGAAAGCAATGCAAAATTAAATAACTTAGTACAGCTCAGGCTGAAATACGCTTATTTTGTATAACAGATGGGGTGCTCGGTGCAGGTGTGGGATTTGGTTTAAAAGATAGGGTCACCTGCTGAAATGGAATGCCCATGTGGGCTGGGGTTTGTACAGCAGACAAAAAAAATTAAATTAAATCGAGATATAATAAATGTTAAATGTCCCACTGCCAACATGGTATGCACAGTGGCCAGGAATTTAAAGCTGATCTGGCAAATGAATTGAAATGAAAATAAAAAAAGCGTTCTTCCCCTGTCACTTGCTCTGCTGTCCCTGCCTCCGATTTTTAACTATCTTTCCCTATCTTTCCCTGGCTCTCCCTGGAACTCTGTGGGTCCCTGTGGGTCTTCTCTCCCTACCTATCTCTAACTCTGTCCCTGTATGTAAGGAACTGTGCTCTGGCCGCAATAGAACGCTGAAATGCGCACAAGCAAGATGGCCGCCGCTTTATATAGTGCTGTGACGTCACCGGGCATCCTGGCTGCTGATAGGCTGCATGTGAGTGTCCCATCATACCTTGCCCCAGGATACATGTCTGGACATGTGCCGTCCACCATCTTAGAATGCCTGTCATTGAAATGAATGGAGTTTAAAGGAAAACTTCGATCGATCGAATCGCGGGGAAATTCGGATTCGTTCAGAATCAAATTTTTCATGAAATTCGGAACGAATCCAGGTTCGTCCAGATCGATTCGCTCATCTCTAGTTACTGCTGATCATTACACAAGCCTCTGAGGAAGCCGGATTGGCGAAATGCGTCGGGGCGACAGTTACATTAACAGCAGCAGAGGACGCTCTCCAGATGTGATCAGGCAGCGCAGGGCTCATGACATGAACTGTCTCTGGATGATATTTGCCTGGAGGGGATCAGAATGCGGTGCACACCTTGTGTGTAAGAGAAGGAAATAGACTGTGTGCGGCCATTAGGTGTATTATGACATCATCGTGCCCCTCCCCCGGATCCTAGAAGTTGTGCAGATACACTATATATATATATATTGTGGTAAGGTGCAAGGGGCCGTTATTGACGGCAGGTATGTAGCACCAATGTACCTGGCATTGGTGCAGTAAAGCCGTGTAGTCTGATTTCCAGCATCAGCTGCTGGTGGCAGTTTGCTGCTGTTGCTTTAGAATAGCCGAAAGGCTAACCTGGGACGGCTTTACTGGGATGGAGTAGAGCAGGGTGGGACTCCATCCCACTACCCAGGTCCGGGTTTTGCGGGCTGTTTAAATAGCCTCGGGAATCAGCTGTGGCCTGTCCTTTGTCTAGAGCTCACATGGGAGTGAGACTCTGTGAGCCTGGCTGAAATCTCCTGTGGAAGCTGTTTCATGCGGACCTGAGACATATTTGACTGTGAACAGAACCTTTGCTCAAGGACTAAAAGCTGTTTGCCTGACTGAATCATTTATGCTGCGGTTTCCTGAAAAGGTGATGTAACCTATGTGGACATATGCTTTTGTGGATTTTGGTGTGAAATAAACACAGACTTTACTTTGAACTGTTTGCCTCCGCCTCTATACTGCTGACACCCGGTCGCCTACCAGAGCTAATCTCCACATTTGGTGTCGGATGCGGGCACAGCAGTGAGGCCGTTGCTAGGAGCAACCGACGAAAAAGTTTTTTTTGTTGTGCATGTCCTATATTTCACCTGCCAGGCTGCTACCTTGGACTGCAGACAAAATGGAGGCGGTCGTGAAAGCGCTCATGGAGGCCAACAGGCAGCAGCAGGAGACCAACCAGCTGTTTTTGCAACATGTGATGGCACTGCAAGCTGCAGGTGCGCCCAAAAGTATTCCTGATGCCCGGAAAGCTGTCCGCTCGGCGCTCACAAAAATGACCCCTTCAGATGACGTTGAGACTTACCTGGCGGTGTTTGAAAAGGTGGCTGCAAGGGAGAAGTTGCCGCATGACCAGTGGGCTGATGTCATCGCTCCATTTCTGGCGTCTGGACCCCAGCAGGTGTTGTTTGATCTCCCAGAGGACCAAGCCGCTGACTACCCGACTCTGAAGGGTGAGATACTGGCGAGACTGGGGGTGAATGTGTGGGTTCGGGCTCAGCGGGTGCATCAGTGGAGCTACCAGTCGGCAGAGCCCGCCCGACCCCAGTATTATAAACTGCTGCACCTGCTGCAAAAATGGCTGCAGCCGGAGTTGTTAAGCCCCACTGCCATGTTGGACCGCTTGCTGGCGGACATTTTTTGGAGGGCTTTACCGCACCCTCTTCAGCACTGGGTTGGCCAGGTATCCCCTGACAATGCACTAGGGATGGTGGACCTAGTGGAGCGATATGAGGCCACCAGGAACTTGCAAGGCGGCTCCATGAGGAGGGATTCGGGGAAACCCCGGAGGTCCCCGCCCCAGCTCAGGCGAGTGGCGTCCCCTAAACCCTCTCAGGACCTACCCCCCAAAGTCCCTGCCCAAGTGTTGTGTTGGGGATGTAAGGAGCCGGGACATATCAGAGCCAATTGTCCCCACCAGGGGGAGCCCATGGACGTGAACTTTGGTTACCGCCCTTCCATGTATGCCAGGAGGCTGTGTGCTGCCGGTGTCCCTGAGCTTGTGGGGCAAAGTCACCTCTGTCAGGTGAAAGTGGGAGACACCCTGGCTGTGGCCCTTTTGGACTCGGGGAGTATGGTTACCCTGGCAAGACCCGCCTTAGTACTGCCCGATGAGTACACTGGGCGGAAAACCGGGGTTTTGTGCATTCATGGGGACTTGAGAGACTATGCCACAGCACAAGTGTCTCTCACCACCGCCTCCGGCAGCTGGAAACATGAAGTCGCTGTCGCCGCTAAACTCCCGTATGAACTGATTATTGGGAGAGACTTTCCAGGGTTCAGGTCACTGTGGGCCAAGTTGGCAGTTCCGGAAACCCGCGAGGCGGGTGTGTCCCCTATAGACTGGCCCTACTCAGGGGAGACCCCGATGCCCTGGGAACCGGAGTCAGGAGGCACCGTGGAAGAGGTGCCCGCCCCTAAAATGGAAGAGGGGGAGTCAACCCCACTAAATGTTATGGTTGGAGAGGTGGAAGAGTTGGCAACAGGTCCAGAGTTAGCAGATCTCCATGTCTCCACAATTAACTTTGGTACCGCTCAACACCAGGACCCGACACTGTCTCGGGCCTGGGAGAATGTTCTTGAGGTGGAAGGTGAACCACAACAGCCAGGGGCGGAGTTACAGTTTCCTCGCTTTGTGGTTCACCAGGAAATGTTGTACCGGGTAAACAAGGTACGTGAAGAGGTGGTGGAACAATTGGTGGTACCCAATCCATATCGCAAGTTGGTGTTGGATTTGGCCCACCAACATGTTCTGGGTGGACACCTAGGCCAGCAGAAAACTCTGGACCGCGTTTTACAACGATTCTACTGGCCCAGTGTGTACAAGGAGGTGGAGAGATATTGTGAGTCCTGCCCAACATGTCAGATGACCAGCCCTCAGCCTCATTACCGTGGTCCCTTAGTTCCTCTCCCAGTTATTGAGGTACCCTTTGAGCGGATTGCCATGGATCTAGTGGGTCCAGTGCCAAAGTCCGCTAGAGGGCACCAACATATTCTGGTGATCTTGGATTATGCCACGCGGTACCCTGAGGCAGTGCCCCTGCGTCACACCTCTGCCAAGCTCATTG
The DNA here is from genome assembly GCA_027917425.1 of Gastrophryne carolinensis. NCBI lineage: Eukaryota > Metazoa > Chordata > Amphibia > Anura > Microhylidae > Gastrophryne > Gastrophryne carolinensis. Next base: position 620,350,941 of record CM051235.1, read on the forward strand.
CTAAGGAGCTTATGGAAATGTTTTCCAGAGTAGGTCTGCCAAAAGAGGTCCTGACCGATCAAGGTACCCCGTTTATGTCGAAAGTAATGAAAGAGCTCTGTAAACTGCTGCAGGTGAAACAGTTGCGGACATCCGTTTACCACCTGCAAACAGACGGCCTAGTAGAACGGTTTTATCAAACTTTAAAGACCATGTTAAAAAGGGTGGTCGCCAAGGATGGGAAGAATTGGGACTTGCTGCTGCCCTATCTGATGTTCGCAGTGCGAGAGGTGCCCCAGGCCTCTACGGGGTTCTCGCCCTTCGAACTCTTATACGGTCGACATCCACGGGGCCTGTTGGATGTAGCCAAGGAGGCCTGGGAACAGCAACCCACACCCCACAAAAGTGTGGTAGAGTATGTGACTCACCTACAGGAACGGATAGAGACCGTCATGCCGCTTGTCAGAGAACACATGGAGGCAGCGCAGCGGGCCCAAAGCAGGATTTATAATCGGCAAGCCAGGGTACAGAACTTTAACCCCGGTGACAGAGTTGTGGTTCTGGTACCCACGGTGGACAGTAAATTTCTAGCTAGGTGGCAGGTCCCTCTATGAGGTCATTGAAAAAGTTGGGGAAGTGACTTACAAGGTACATCAGCCTGGGCGGAGGAAGCCAGAGCAGGTGTACCATGTAAACCTGCTGAAACTATGGAAAGACAGGGAGACCCCTGGGGGTGACAGTCCCCGACCAGGTATGGTGGGGGTGGAGCTTCCCATCCCTCGGTCTGTTATTAGAGAAGCAGTAGTCGAGGTGAAAACTGGCGACAACCTCTCCTCTAAACAGACTCAGGAAGCCAGGGAGTTTATTAGCAGAAACACAGACGTGTTTTCAGAACTCCCTGGGCGCACTTCGGTCATCCAACATGATGTTGTCACGGAACCTCAGGTCAAGATCCGGTTGAGGCCTTACCGAGTACCTGAGTCCCGGCGACAAGCTATCGCGGAGGAAGTGCAGCAAATGCTCCGGTTAGGTGTGATTGAAGAATCAAAGAGTGAGTGGGCCAGCCCCATAGTCTTGATTCCCAAGCCCGATGGTACGTTGCGGTTCTGTAACGATTTCCGCAAACTTAATGAAGTTTCCAAGTTTGATGCCTACCCTATGCCCCGGGTAGATGAACTCATTGAGAAACTAGGCCAAGCCAGGTACTTTTCGGTTTTGGACCTCACAAAAGGGTACTGGCAGGTGCCCTTGACTGAGGCTGCCAAGGAGAAAACAGCCTTTATCACACCAGAGGGACTGTTCCAATACAAGGTATTACCCTTTGGGTTACACGGCGCTCCCGCTACGTTCCAAAGGTTAATGGATATTGTCCTCAGGCCACATCGTCAGTATGCAACAAACTAGAAGCCATCCGTAACTGGCCACGTCCTAACACCACCCGCCAAGTAAAGTCATTTCTGGGGTTGGTGGGATATTATATGCGTTTCATTCCCAATTTTGCCACCCTAGCGGTACCATTGACAGACCTGTTAAAGGAACGCAAGTCTGTCATGGTGAAGTGGAATGAACAGGCCGAAAAAGCGTTCTCCGCTTTGAAGTCTGCCCTGTGTGGGTCTCCGGTGTTGGTGACACCCGACTTTAAGAGGGAGTTCATAGTGCAGACCGATGCCTCCGAGGTAGGTCTCGGTGCTGTACTGTCTCAGGAAGTCAACGGGGAGGAGCACCCCGTTGTCTACATGAGTCGCAAATTAACACCCGCGGAGACCCGGTATAGTATAGTGGAGAGGGAGTGTTTGGCCATTAAATGGGCCCTGGAGTCTCTCTACTTGCTGGGGAGAAGGTTCCGGCTGATTACGGACCACTCTCCCCTCAAGTGGATGTGCCAGGCTAAGGACAGGAATGCCAGGGTCACCCGATGGTTCTTGTCATTACAAAACTTCAAGTTTACAGTAGAGCACAGAGCGGGACGATTATTGGGTAACGCGGATGCCCTGTCCCGAGCACATTGTTTGGCATGTGTCCACCCCCTCAGGGTTGAACAAAGGGGGGGGGTATGTGGTAAGGTGCAAGGGGCCGTTATTGACGGCAGGTATGTAGCACCAATGTACCTGGCATTGGTGCAGTAAAGCCGTGTAGTCTGATTTCCAGCATCAGCTGCTGGTGGCAGTTTGCTGCTGTTGCTTTAGAATACCCGAAAGGCTAACCGGGGACGGCTTTACTGGGATGGAGTAGAGCAGGGTGGGACTCCATCCCACTACCCAGGTCCGGGTTTTGCGGGCTGTTTAAATAGCCTGGGGAATCAGCTGTGGCCTGTCCTTTGTCTAGAGCTCACATGGGAGTGAGACTCTATGAGCCTGGCTGAAATCTCCTGTGGAAGCTGTTTCATGCGGACCTGAGACATATTTGACTGTGAACAGAACCTTTGCTCAAGGACTAAAAGCTGTTTGCCTGACTGAATCATTTATGCTGCGGTTTCCTGAAAAGGTGATGTAACCTGTATGGACATATGCTTTTGTGGATTTTGGTGTGAAATAAACACAGACTTTACTTTGAACTGTTTGCCTCCGCCTCTATACTGCTGACACCCGGTCGCCTACCAGAGCTAATCTCCACAATATATATATATATATGGTGTAACTGTCTCCCCATCAGTGTTACATTGTTTCCTGGAGCCGCTAGAGGAAGATGTTTATAGCTTTTCCCCACACAGTCGGGGATCCGCTTTAAGTTCCTGTAAAGAGCAGTTGTAAAGTTCCTATGTAAGATGCTCTTTCTGTAATGGCTCCTCCTCCACCTGCAATACCAGGCTCCTCCCACATGGAAAAGTCTGACCTTCTGATTGGCTCTCCTGTTACTGATCACAGCGAGGAGGCGGAGCTGCCCAATGATCAGAAATTTTCTGCATCAGCCGCAATCCCAGCACAGGCCATGGGTAGGCAGCCACACCCAGACCACTGGTCACTAGCCCCGCCCCCAATAAGCAACCTCCTATGTTTCTAGACTCAGCTTTCCTGTCCAAATACCTATGGCCAGCCAGCATAGTCACCAAACCCTGGCCAGGCCCAGTGCACATGCACCACAGTGATGGAGAGGACATAAATAAGAGGACGGCATGGCCACGCCCCCTGTCACCTCTCACACTATCTATACAGATGGGTCACATGGGCCATTATTTCATTGTAATTCCACATTATGCTGTTACAGGAGACGTCCAGCATTAATGCAGAAGTGATGCCACACACATTATATACACAATGATGGGGGGGGGTAATTGCTGATGCCCCTCCGCACTTACTCTCCCACAGGATCGCTTTCATCTCTCCTGCACCTTGATACCTCTGTGACACCAGACTCTATAATAGGTCGCCAGGACCATGTAACGCCCAGTGGCAAATTGCAGGGCAAGGGAAGGTAGAGGGAAAAAAAAAGAGAATTGTTATTTTTTTTTTCTCTCTTTCTTTCTTGTATTGCAGGGTTTAGCCTTGCATTTAAAGTGGACCAACACCCAGGATTTTGACTATCCTGGGTTTTGGTCCACTTCAGCGGGGCACCCCGATTAGGGGTGCCCCGCTGTGTAAAACCCCCCAGAAACCCCAAAACTCACCTCACCACGCTCCCACGGACAAGCGGGTGACAGCGGCGGACAAGACAGCGCGTCCGCCGCCGCCTCCCGCGCGCCCCTCTTACAGTGCGCGCGCCCGTGCCGGCCATTCACAAACGGCCGGCGCAGGCGCGCGCACGCCTAGAGGAGCTGCGCCGCCGATCAGGTGAGTTTTTGGGGGCTTTTGGGGGGGGGCCCTTACCGCGGGACATCCCGATCTCGGATGTCCCGCGGTGAGGGGGGTGATCGGCCCGGGAATCTTATAGATTCCCGGGCCGATCACCGATGGGTGACGGTCCACTTTAATTACATTGGTTGCTCCCATCTGATAGAAAGCAGTTACCTGAGTGGGGGTGGTCCTGCCTAATTAGCAGCCTATTTATTTCAGCTGAGCCCAGCCTTCTAACTGTTTGCCAGACAGAGACTGCCATTTGGAAGGGAAGTATTTCTTTATATAAATAAGATTGTTTAAAGCGCGTTCAGGAGCTTTTGCGCGTTCCAGTTGTATTTCAAGTGAGGTTGTATTATAAGTGAGGGGACTTTTCATTAAGGGAAGGTAGAGGGAAAAAAAAGAGAATTGTTATTTTTTTTCTCTCTTTCTTTCTTGTATTGCAGGGTTTAGCCTTGCATTTAATTACATTGGTTGCTCCCATCTGATAGAAAGCAGTTACCTGAGTGGGGGTGGTCCTGCCTAATTAGCAGCCTATTTATTTCAGCTGAGCCCAGCCTTCTGACTGTTTGCCAAATAAGATTGTTTAAAGCGAGTTCAGGAGCTTTTGCGAGTTCCAGTTGTATTTTCAAGTGAGGTTGTATTATAAGTGAGGGGACTTTTCATTAAAGTGGACCAACACCCAGGATTTTCACTATCCTGGGTTTTGGTCCACTTTGGCGGGGCACCCCGATCGGTGTGTGAAACCCCCCAGGAACCCCAAAAAACTCACCTCTCCCCGCTCCCACGTGACCGCGCCGTCCAATCCCCGCCGACGGACAAGCGGAGTGACAGCGACGGACAAGGGGCTCATCCGCCGCCGCCTCCCGCGCGTCACTCTCGGCGTGCGCGCGCCCGCGCCGGCCATTCACAGACTATTATCAGGCAGACTGATAGAATCATTTGTCACCAAGACCGCCTCAACCGAATGGTTTGCTGTCTCCCTGGTGCCAGGGTTCGGCATGTGGTGGAAAGGGTGGACAAATTACTGGGAGGGGCTGGGGATGACCCAGCGGTCGTGGTCCATATGGGGACCAATGACAGAATTAATGGGAAATGGAGGATCCTTAAGAATACATTTAAGGAATTAGGCACCAAGTTGAAGGGAAGGACCTCCAAGGTTGTATTCTCTGGAATACTGCCAGTGCCATGTGCTACACATGAAAGACAGTGGGAGCTTAGAGAGTTAAACGCATGGCTCAAGTCCTGGTGCAGGGCAGAGGGATTTGGGTTCCTAGAGCACTGGGCTGACTTTTCATTGGGGTACAAACTGTATTCTAAAGATAATTTGCACCTGAATGGAAGGGGGGCTGCTGTGCTGGGTAAGAGGATACTAGAGGGGGTGGAGAGTTATTTAAACTAGTGATGAGGGGGGAGGGCAAGAGTGAAAACAAAAGTGAAGACAGGTTATTTAGGGGACAGCATATGATGGTGGGTGGAGAATTAGAAGGGGGGAGGACTGCTATGATGGATAAGGAGATCCATGAGTTGCAGACCAGCAGTAAAAAATTAGACGGATGCATTACTGCAGGAACTAATACTATATCCCAATGTGTCAAACTAGATAGGAACATAAAGTGTATGTTCACAAATGCCAGAAGTCTGGCAAGTAAAGTGGGGGAGCTTGATGCTCTGGTGCTGGCAGAGAACATTGTTGTTGTTTGTGTGGCTGAGACATGGCTGGATTCCACACATGACTGGACTGTCAATTTACAAGGTTTTGCTCTTTTTCGGAAAGACAGAGCAAAAAGGAAAGGGGGTGGCGTGTGTCTTTATGTAAAGCAAGAACTCAAAGCATATATTAATGAGGGGATACTATCAGAAGATTGTGAGGATGTAGAATCCTTGTGGGTAGAAGTAGGGAGCGATTTAAACAATGCTAAAATACAGTTTGGTGTAATCTATAGGCCCCCAAATATAACTGAGGAAATAGAGGGTCAACTGCATAAACAGATAGAGCGGGCATCACAGGCTGGTACAGTGGTGGTGATGGGGGACTTCAACTATCCAGGAATCGACTGGAGACATGGTTCTGCTTCCACTACAAGGGGGAGAGCATTCCTCAGCTTGCTACAAGATAATTATATGAATCAGTTCGTGGAGGCACCTACTAGGGGTGATGCTATTCTAGATCTTGTAATATCAAATAATGATGACCTGATGGGGGGCAGTAACAGTCTGTGAAAATCTCGGTAACAGTGACCACAATATAATTGTATTTAACATAAACTGTAAGAAAGATTTTCTTCCTGGGAAGGCAAAAACATTAACTTTTAGAAAGGCCAACTTCCCCAGGCTCAGAGTTGCACTCAAGGACATAGACTGGGAGCATCTGTTCAGGAATAAGGATGCAGATGCCAAATGGGAGTGCTTTAAATCAATTGTGAGTAGCAACGTTGCAAAATGTATTCCTACGGGTAACAAATATAAGCGGCTAAAATTAAACCCCTCATGGCTGACACCTGCGGTTAAAAGGGCAATAAAGAACAAAAAAAGGGCATTTAAACAATACAAGGCTGAACTCTCAGCTGTAACACTTGAGAAGTATAAACTAGTAAATAAAGTGTGTAAGAAAGAAATAAGGTTGGCAAAAGCACAAAATGAACGAGATGTGGCCAAAGAAAGCAAAACAAACCCTAAACGATTTTTCAAATATATTAATTCGAAGAAAACTAAATCAGAACAGGTAGGTGCCCTAATTAATGATAATGGGGAAATGGTCACTGGGGATGAGGATAAGGCAGAGCTGTTAAATAGATTCTTTAGCTCTGTGTACACAAGAGAAGAGCAAGGAGCCAACACAGGAGATGCCACTGATAGCAATAGCCCTAGTATAATAATTAACAAGCTAAACGTGGATATCATCCAAGAAAAATGAAATAATTTAAATGTGAATAAGACTGGAGAACCAGATGGACTTCACCCAAGAGTTCTCAAAGAACTCAGTTCCGTTATATCGTCACCTCTGTTGTTGATCTTTAAAGACTCACTAGCAACTGGTATAGTGCCAAGGGACTGGCGCAAGGCAAATGTGGTGCTCATTTTTAAAAAGGGCTCTAGGTCTTCTCCGGGCAATTACAGACCTGTTAGCTTAACATCCATTGTGGGGAAATTGTTCGAGGGACTATTAAGGGACAATATACACGAATATGTAACTATCCATAATATTATAAGTGACAACCAACACGGTTTTACTAAGGACAGAAGCTGCCAAACTAACCTGATTGGCTTCTATGAGGAGGTGAGTAGAAGCCTGGACAGAGGGGCGGCTGTGGATATAGTTTTTCTGGATTTTGCAAAAGCATTTGACACTGTCCTCCATAGATGCTTATTGGGGAAATTGAGATCTTCGGGATTAGAAAACGCAGTTTGTAACTGGATTGAAAACTGGCTGAAGGATCGTGTGCAGAGAGTTGTGGTTAATGATACCTACTCTGAATGGTTACCAGTTGTAAGTGGTGTACCCCAGGGTTCAGTGCTGGGCCCTCTATTATTCAACTTGTTTATAAACGACATAGAAGATGGAATTAAAAGCACTGTCTGCAGATGACACAAAGATATGTAGCACAGTGCAGTCTATTGAAGATGTTCACAAGCTTCAGACTGACTTGGACACATTGAGTGTCTGGGCATCTACTTGGCAAATGAAGTTTAATGTGGAAAAAAGTCATGCACTTGGGGTCTAATAACCCGAAGGCCACATATGTCCTCGGGGGAGTAAAACTGGGAGAGTCACTTGTTGAGAAGGATCTGGGGGTACTAGTAGATCACAGACTAAATAACAGCATGCAATGCCAAGCAGCTGCTTCCAAGGCCACCAAGATACTATCATGCATTAATAGAGGCCTGGAATCACGGGATAGAGATGTAATTTTGCCTCTTTACAAGGCACTGGTGCGCCCTCACCTGGAATATGCCGTCCAGTTCTGGGCACCCGTTCATAGAAAGGACGCCCTGACTCTGGAAAGGGTGCAAAGGAGAGCCACCAAACTAATAAAGGGAATGAAAGATCTTAGTTATGAGGAAAGATTACGAGAATTAAATCTGTTTAGTCTTGAGAGGAGACGATTGAGGGGGGACATGATTAACTTGTATAAATATATAAATGGACCATACAAAAAATATGGGGGAACACTATTTCATGTAAAATCCTCTCTAAGGACAAGGGGGCACTGCCTTCGATTGGAAAAAAAGAAATTTAGTCTCTGGAGGCGACAATCGTTTTTTACTATAAGAACTATAAATCTATGGAATAGCCTCCCACAGAAGGTTGTTACAGCATCAACCGCTGACAGCTTCAAAAAAGGATTGGATGCTTATTTAGAAGAAAATAACATTAACAGTTACTATTAGTGGTTATCAATAAAAAAAAAAATAAAGACAAAAAATAAAATAAATAGCTTCCCCTATAAAATAAAAATAACTTCCCCCTACCCCAACACCCTTGGTTGAACTTGATGGACATATGTCTTTTTTCAACCGTATTAACTATGTAACTATGTAACTATAAAGGGGGCTCCCGCACCATTATCTACAGGAAAGTTCTGGGGCAGTTTTTTATTTCTCACCTGAATTTTCCCAGAATCCTCTTGTGACTAAACTGAAAGTAATAGTTACATGTTGGGCAGCGCTCTCCATGAATAAAGTCCCCGGGAAGCGGGACATCCGGGGAGCTCGGCCTGGCGCTGAGATCACAATGATGGCTCCTCATGTCACCACTAGAGGTCTCCTTATAAAAGGCAACTCCGGGGAAATGCAGCAGAAAAAACTTTACAACCCCTCTAACCTTCTGTCTGCAGAGATTTCACTTCCTCTAACAGGAAAGCCATGGGTGTCTCACCTGTTCCATGTCACCAATCGCTGGGTCTCTAACAATTCCCATCCATGCTTCCAGGCAGGAGGAGGCCAAGGTTTAGTCTCTTCTTCTATCTTCCCTTTTCTATTCAGCAGCAGGTCATGTGATGTCACTAAGAATTCCGGAAGGTTCTATTGGGGGGGAGGTAATAGCTGCACAGAATGCTGGGCATGGGGGAGGGGGGTTAGGGGGTAGAAATGACAGCTATAGATATGGCAGGTATTTTATCTAATGACACAGATCATATCAGGGGCCCTGTAACACCAATCCCAACGCGTTACACCTTGTGCTTCCTCAGGGTTATACCATGAATACCTGCAGGGCTGCTATCAGGGCAGTACAGGCAGAACTCCTGTATGGGGCCCATTTACACAAGGGGCCCAGCCGCTAGCCCTGATGGCAGTCATGTGACTTCTCTCCTGTTCTAAAGCTTTCAGGAAATCTGGGCTCTCCCTCCCTATTGCAGCTGCTACTGACCCGCTGCTGGAAATCCATGTCAGAATAAGAAGGTCCAGAAAGGGCCCGGGCATTGAGGTTGTATGGGGCCCAAACATTTCTAATGGCAGCTCTGAATGCATCAGGGAGTTTTACTTGTTTTTAAAGTGGATCAAAACCCAGGTCTTCCAGGAATTCAGATTGCTCCTGTTTGCTGCTCATTACTGTTTTGCATATTCACCTGTTTCTCATGAATAATTTAGTATCAGCTCAGGTCCCAATACTAAACTATGGGAAAACCCTGCAGCCAGTGTCATGTGCTTCCCCTCAGCATTGTGCTGCTGCTGTGGTGGAGGGTGGGGAAGAGGGGAGCTTAGGTGACCCCAATGCTGCAGCTGTCCTGCCTCACCTCACTGACAACTGTCATTTTATATATAAGAAGCGCTAGGGCCGCGTAGCGCCAGATGGGTGTCACATGATGTCAGGTCCCAGCACATGTGATAGTGCCAGGTAGTCTCCCATCTATCATCAGCACCGGCGATAGGATGAGACTGAGATCCTTACAGCACCAGATAAGACCAGGATCCCCCTGCACTGTGTGGCCTCCCATACATTCCAATGGGCTGGGATGGTTATAACTATTTGGGGTATTTTTGGGGGGGCAGGTGCATGTGCCCCGGGATCCCTGGGCTGTTTGAAATTGGTTTTTATGCATTTATTGCACTTTTATGTTGCGCTGCAAACTTGTGATTTGGGCAAAACTTGCGTCATGTCATTCAAGTGTCTCCAATGCAATTCCCAGGGTTTGTGTCATGTTATTGTGCTGCCATTACCCATAAAAATAACAAAAACAGGGATCACAACAGGCACTGTATGCCTGCAATCCCCTTTTAGCAGCATCCTTGAGGGCACTGTGTATTTTAATGGTGAATACTGAAGATTTCCGGCACTAGAGGGCGCTGGTGCATCGGCTATGACAAGCCCTGAGCTGGCGCCAAGCGGCCTACCAACAAAATAACGCAGATTGCTGCCTGTCTCCTGGCGGCTCTGCAGTGCGGGCGCACAGAGCGTCTCACAAGAGATGCTCATCTAGCGCCACCGCCAGCAAAAATAATGAAGGCGGCTCCATTAATGGAAAGTGCAGCAAGTATCCGGCGCTGCTGCCTGTTGTTACAGAAGACGGGTAAAGTGCCTCATATAACCACATGGCCCTGACTTACCTTCTGCAGCTCAGTGTCACTGTGTCTCTCAGCTTTGCCTTGCGTAGGCGCCATATACACTATATGTTTCTCTCTTTCTAGAACCTTCTCTGCCTGTATAGAAGTCCTGGATGTGTTACACCACCAAGCAGAGGCGATTACAGCCAACACCCAGGAGAAGGAAGGTCAGCACCTTAGAGTGGCCCTTAAAGTGGCCCAAAACATTAAAAGACTCCAGGGCTGGCCATTGGTTATCACAAATTGGGATGCCCCGGTGTGTGAAACCCGGGGTCACTGGTAAATGTATCTTTGCCGGTGGCTCAGATGGCGCTGTAAACATGGGCAGCCGCATCCCCAGCTTACCTGTATCTGAGGAGCACTCCCCCGCACATCCACTCAGATAAGCAGGGGATGGGAGACAATCATTGATCTAATATTTGCTGGGGAGCAGAGCTACACTAGTGGAAGAAGCCTGTGGAAAATGGTCCATCTCCACCGCACCTCAAATAGCACTCGGGGGGGGGGGGGGGGGGGTTAAACGAAGCAGGTTTTCAACCACTTTAAAGCCCTTTGAAAGTCACTGTCCAGTCAAGAGCTAAAAACTTCTATACTCACCGTTTGTTCCCCTGCAGGTGAGATGTGGCGCACTGGACTAGGAGCGATCATCTGTGGCGTACGAATGACTGGAGAATGACTGTAATGATTTCTTTGTTCCCCCATCCCTATGTCCTCTACTCTCTGTAAGTCCCAATAGTCCCATTACTGCAGTGTCTCCTTTCTAGCTTCTATTTGTTCACATCTCCCCCATGTATCCCACCTACTCCTCTCACCTCCCTCTCTGTCCCCTCCTCTATATATCTGTAGCCCCTTTGTGTCCTTACTAACCCTGTTTGTCTCTTTACCCCCCCCCCAGTATTCCCTATTCATCTTTATAGCGTGATACCCCCCTGCATCCTCCCAACCATACATGTGTCCCTGTAGCCCCCGCCGTATCCCCCAACCCAGTATAACTCGGTGTCTCCTCTGCACCTCCCATAACTACTGAATCATAAAAACACTTTATGTCAGATCACATGATGTCTCCTTGTTCTTCTTATATAAGTGTGGGTGACCCCCAGCCCCCCGATCTCTTGTCCCCCGTGTGCGCTCGCTCATAGACCAGGAGGGGTGACAGTTAGCTGTTATCACTGCTCAGCAGTACAGTAAGATCAGACAGTAATAGTGGCGGTGAGGTAAGTATCTATAGTGAGGGGGGTGCTGGGAGAGACTGTGTATGTAATCATGCGGGTGCGTGGCAGCAGCCCCCCAATGTCAGGAGAGGTATTTGCCCCCCATTATGGCGACTCTCTATTATTTATATAACACTCTGCACAAGATGGTGTCACTTCCTGTCATGTGATCAGCTTTATTTATTGCTCTCACTGTGACAACTTACAGACAAACTGGATTCCTTTATATGAATATGAAAATAGAAAAAATCCACCTAAAAATATAAAATACTTTATACAAAGAAGAGGAGAGAAGCCCCTCCCATCATCAGTGAATAACATGGTGAGGATTTAGGCGTGCATTATGGAGGGAAGGTGCAGCATATCATATAATAATCAGAGCGAGGACACAGAAGCAGAACAAGACAGATTTGTGACAGGTCACATGATCAGTGTGAGTGACGTCCATAGAGGAAGATGGAGCATAGTGTGCGCTCATCACTTTCATCTCTCACATTCTGCCCAGAAAACACAAGACTCCTAATATATGGGCACAACTGAGGCAGATTCATTATAAAATATATCAAATGTTCAAAATATTTACACACTGCTAGAAAATGGCCGTTTAGGAACCATTATGGAGTCCAGATTGTCTGCAGCACAGTGTGCGGGCGCTCCCTGGTCACGGAGATGGAATGTTCTGGAAATGAATATTCAGTTACACAGAGCTGGATGTATAAGAGGCATCAGGTCTTCTGTCATTTGGCTCCATTGTCATAATACAGAGATCAGATGAAAGATGAACATTTCCCATCATCCTCCTCCTCATTCTCATCTACCGCGGGTTACAAGCCTGAGGAAAAAGAGAGAAGCCAGTGATAGTAATGATCAGTACTTGAGGGTTATAGAATGCTATTCTGGGTGGAGCTGTGCACTCGCTGTGATGTCAGAGGGAGGTAAGTGATGTCACATTTCCGCCACAAACTGACCAATAACGGACACTTCTCATATTGGGATGCCCCACTGTGTGAAACCCCCCAGATCACCCAGTTTCACTTACCTTTTCCAGGACTCCTTGTTGCAGCCGGATCCCCAGCACTCCTCTATCTGAAGCGTGTACCCGTGTCAGGCATTTCTGATTGGCTGGCAGAGACACGCCCACAGCTAAAGGTGAGCAGGGGTGCGGCCGGTGGTGCTCACTCAATTCACTACACTGTCACTGATTGGATGAGTGGCCCACGTGGGGACCAGGAAGAGGTGAGTTTGGGGTGATCAGGAGGATCCAAACAGAGGGACACCAAGAGGAACAACACACAAGAAAGGGAAACAAAACACAAATTGCCGGCCTGTATCTACACAGTGGAGAATCCTATTAACAGCAAACACGCCCAGGACTTACTGAGCAACTCACCTTCCTCCCCTTTCTTTATCTAATCATGTGACTATATGAAAGTTCCATCATAGTGATCTGTGATTCTATTTATTACCACCCATCATTTTACTGCAAACTTACATAGCCAACAGCGCCCTTGTGCCCCCAAAATAACATGCTGAGTGGCAGAATCCCCCCATAACATGCTGAGTGGCAGAATCCCCCCATAACATGCTGAGTGGCAGAATCCCCCCATAACAGGCTGAGTGTCAGAATCCCCCCATAACAGGCTGAGTGGCAGAATCCCCCCATAACAGGCTGAGTGGCAGAATCCCCCCATAACAGGCTGAGTGGCAGAATCCCCCCATAACAGGCTGAGTGGCAGAATCCCCCCCATAACATGCTGAGTGGCAGAATCCCCCCCATAACATGCTGAGTGGCAGAATCCCCCCCATAACAGGCTGAGTGGCAGAATCCCCCCATAACATGCTGAGTGGCAGAATCCCCCCATAACATGCTGAGTGGCAGAATCCCCCCATAACATGCTGAGTGGCAGAATCCCCCCATAACATGCTGAGTGGCAGAATCCCCCCATAACATGCTGAGTGGCAGAATCCCCCCATAACATGCTGAGTGGCAGAATCCCCCCATAACATGCTGAGTGGCAGAATCCCCCCATAACAGGCTGAGTGGCAGAATCCTCCCATAACACGCTGAGTGGCAGAGTCCCCCTATAACATGCTGAGTGGCAGAATCCCCCCCATAACATGCTGAGTGGCAGAATCCCCCCATAACATGCTGAGTGGCAGAATCCCCCCATAACATGCTGAGTGGCAGAATCCCCCCATAACATGCTGAGTGGCAGAATCCCCCCATAACATGCTGAGTGGCAGAATGCCCCCATAACAGGCTGAGTGGCAGAATGCCCCCATAACAGGCTGAGTGGCAGAATCCCCCCATAACATGCTGAGTGGCAGAATCCCCCCATAACATGCTGAGTGGCAGAATCCCCCCATAACATGCTGAGTGGCAGAATCCCCCCATAACATGCTGAGTGGCAGAATCCCTCCATAACATGCTGAGTGGCAGAATCCCCCTATAACATGCTGAGTGGCAGAATCCCCCCATAACATGCCGAGTGGCAGAGTCCCCCTATAACATGCTGAGTGGCAGAGTCCCCCTATAACATGCTGAGTGGCAGAATCCCCCCATAACATGCCGAGTGGCAGAGTCCCCCTATAACATGCTGAGTGGCAGAATCCCCCCATAACATGCTGAGTGGCAGAATCCCCCCATAACATGCTGAGTGGCAGAATCCCCCCATAACAGGCTGAGTGGCAAAATCCCCCCATAACATGCTGAGTGGCAGAATCCCCCCATAACAGGCTGAGTGGCAGAATCCCCCCATAACAGGCTGAGTGGCAGAATCCCCCCATAACAGGCTGAGTGGCAGAATCCCCCCATAACAGGCTGAGTGGCAAAATCCCCCCATAACATGCTGAGTGGCAGAATCCCCCCATAACAGGCTGAGTGGCAGAATCCCCCCATAACATGCTGAGTGGCAGAATCCCCCCATAACCTGCTGAGTGGTAGAATCCCCCCATAACCTGCTGAGTGGTAGAATCCCCCCATAACAGGCTGAGTGGTAGAATCCCCCCATAACAGGCTGAGTGGTAGAATCCCCCCATAACAGGCTGAGTGGCAGAATCCCCCCATAACAGGCTGAGTGGCAGAATCCCCCCATAACAGGCTGAGTGGCAGAATCCCCCCATAACAGGCTGAGTGGCAGAATCCCCCCATAACAGGCTGAGTTGCAGGATTCCCTTCCCCTGTTTTATGCATGTGGACATTAGCACATTAATATGACTAGGGGCCGGTGAGCATGTGCAGAGCAGGGGATGCCCCTCCGTGCATTCTCACTGGATCCCATGCTGAGTGGCAGAATCCCCTCATAACATGCCTGGCGCGGACATTGCCCTACTAAAGGGATAGCAGGGATGCAGCAGCTGATAGCAGGGATGCAGCTGCTTCTCGCTCATGCGCTGTTGGTCCAGGAAAGAAGGCGAGTTTCCGGGGGACCTGGGGGATTTACACAGCAGGGTATCCCGATTCTGGATGCTCCTGGGGGATGGAATCTAGTGGACATTCCAAAATTACCGGAAACATTGGTAATGTAATAAACACACCTAAGGTGCAGGGGTCAGAAGGTGGAAATTCAGTGAAAAAATACAATTCTGTGAAACTCACCTGTAGAATTGTTTTTGAGTATATCCAGTCCAGGTCATCCCAAAGGGATGACATGTGGGTATTCCGCCCCCAGGGGGTGCTCGACTGCAAGAACAAAAGCTGTTGCTCCTCCCGGCCCCCTATAAAAGCAGGTGTCTGACTATGATTTCCCAGTGGTTAAAAAGCAGCAAGAAAAGGGACAGGCCGGGAGGCCAAGAAACCATGTTACTTCACATAGCTTTAGCATGTACTCTCTCCAACAAAAAACCTTAAGGACAACATTCCAAGATAAAAATGGTAAACACCATAACAGGCAAACAAGAGATAATGAAAAAAAGGGCGGGGTGGGACGACCTGGACTGGCTATACTCAAAAACAATTCTCCAGGTGAGTTTCACAGAATTTTATTTTTCCCTATATCCAGTCCAGGTCGTCCCAAAGTGATGACATGTGGGACATCCAAAAGCAGTGTCCATTAGGGCGGGATCCCCAGTGTGGAACAGCATGTAGTTCATTTCACTACCGCCTGAAGCACCTTTCGACCAAAGACAGCATCAGCTGAGGCCCTAACATCAACCTTGTAAAACTTGGTAAAGGTATGAACTGAAGACCAAGTGGCGGCCTTACAAACCTGTTCAACAGATGCCTGGTGCTGAATAACCCAGGAGGCACCAATAATTCTAGTAGAATGAGCCGTAATACGAAAAGGGGGTTCCTTCCCCTTGGCAGAATATGCTTGCACCACCGCCTGTCTGATCCACTTACTGAGAGTAGACTTGGCTGGTGGCAAACCGTCCCGAGAAACCTCTGTTAGGACAAAGAGCAAATCCGACCTCCTGAAGGATTCAGTCGCAACCAGGTAATACTTAATGGCTCTGACCACATCCAAGGCATGGAGGGTCCTTTCCTTAGAATTAGTCGGTGCTGGACACAAGGAAGGTAAGACAACTTCCTCATTAAGGTAAAAGGGAGAAACGTGGTTAGTTAAAAAATCAGGTTTAAAGCGAAAATCCACCTTATCCTTATGCCGCTCAAAGTAGGGAGGCTTCATACAAAGCGAGACCATCTCTGACACGCGACGCACCGAGGTGATCGCTACCAAAAAGATTACTTTGAGGGTCAAAATAGGCAATGCAGCATCGCACAATGGCTCAAAGGGAGGACCCTGAAGAGCAGAAAGTACCAAATTCAAGTCCCACACCGGAATTACTGACTTACGCGGTGGATGGACATGGGTGACACCCTGGAAAAAGGTTTTGATCAACCTATGATTGGCAATGGATCTCTGGAAAAAATGGGGTGTGTGACATACTCGTAATAACCATTTTACAGGTGAGTACTCACAAAATTGTATTATTCCTACTATGTCACACACCCCACTTCCAAATATTCATGACACTTGGGACATCCAATAGCAGTGTCTATAATGGGTGGGGATCCCCAAGGAATAATGCATAACTTAAATTACTGCAGCTTGCAGAATTTTGCGGCCAAAAGCAGCATCCGCTGAGGCCCGCACATCAACCTTGTAAAACTTAGAAAAAGTATGCACAGAAGACCAAGTCGCAGCCTTGCAAACTTGTTCAACAGAAGCCTGGTGCTGAAAAGCCCAGGAAGCTCCAATAGCACGAGTAGAATGAGCGGTGACACGAAAAGTGGGAACCTTCCCCTTAGCCATATAGGCCCCAATGATGGCCTGACGTATCCACTTACTAAGGGAAGATTTGGCAGGAGCAAAACCCTTCTTGGGCCCAGAAGGCACAACAAAAAGGCATCCGTCTTGAGGAAGGCCGAAGTAGTAACTAAATAATACTTAACACAACAAACTACATCCAAAGAATGTAAGACCCTTTCCTTGTCGTTACTAGGTTTAGGACACAAGGAAGGAAGAACTATATCCTGATTTAGGTGGAAAGCAGACACCACCTTAGGAAGGAAATCGGGTTTAAAACGGAAAACAACCTTATCTTGATGCCTCTCAAAATAAGGGGCTAGAATAGACAAAGCCGCCAGTTCAGAAACTTGGCGGACAGAAGTAATAGCAACCAAAAAGGCAACCTTCTGAGTAAGAATAGGAAGAGGAATATCCTGCAAAGGCTCAAAGGGAGCAGCCTCCATAGCTGAAAGCACCAGGTTAAGGTCCCAAACAGGAAGTATAGGCTTTCTGGGAGGCCGCACATGCGCGACTCCTTGGAAAAAGGTCTTAACCAAAGGATGAAGAGCAAACGACCTTTGAAAGAAAATAGCCAAGGCAGAGACTTGCCCTTTCAAAGTACTAATCTGGAATCCCATATCCAGACCTCGTTGCAGATATTCCAGAATTCTAGGAATAGAAAATAATCTACAGGGCAAAGCCCTGGATTCACACCAATCAATATAGGACCTCCAAGTCCTGTAATAAATCACAGAGGAAGACTTCTTCCTAGCTCTAATAAGAGTCTGAATAACCGCATCAGAAAGACCTTCTTCTTTCAAGATGGAGACTTCAGCAGCCATGCCGTCAAAGCCAGCGTTTGTAAATTGGGGTAACAAAGTTGACCCTTAATGATGAGATCCCGAAGAAGAGGCAGATGGAACCGATCCACTGCCAGCCTTACGATGTCTGCGTACCACAGACGTCTTAGCCACCTTGGCGCCACCAGAATTGCTGGCGCCTCCTCCAGTGCTAACTTGCGCACCACCTTGCTGATCATGGAGAATGGGGGAAACAGATATAGGAACCCCAGATCCTTCCAGGCCAGAGACATGGCATCCGCTGCCACTGCCAGAGGATCCTGGGATAGAGACACAAAAGCTGGCAGCTTGTGATTGTGGCGAGAAGCAAACAGGTCCAACCGTGGAGTCCCCCACTTGTGACAGAGGAACTGAAAGACCCTTGGATTGAGAGACCATTCTCCCTGGCGAGAACATCCCCTGTTCAGGGAGTCTGCCTCCACATTCTCTATCCCCAGAATGTAACTGCAAGTCCCTCCCTGGTGATTGATGTATGCAACAGTTGTTCGGTTGGCTGACCGAATCTGAACTGGCAGACCCTGTAAGAAATGGGTCAGTCGAAGTAGAACAAGACGTATGTCCCGAAGCTCTAATATATTGATTGGAGAATGAGCCTCCTGAGGCCTCCACAATCCTTGGAACTGATGCTTCTTCCAGAAGCCCCCCCAGCCCACCAGGCTGGCATCCGTGGTAACCAGTTCCCAACGCGAGTCAGAAATGACTTGCCCTTCTGGAGGTTGTGCGATATTAACCACCACTGAAGGGACTGCAAAACGTGGGGAGACAATAGACAAGTCTGATTCAATGATAGTGGGCACCTGTCCCACTTTGCCAAGAGGAAGAGCTGAAGCGTCCTTATGTGAAACTGTGCAAACGGGACGGCCTCGAATGCAGCTACCATCAATCCCACTAGTCTCATCCCTAGACGGATAGACTGACTAGGGTTGGACAAGAATAGACGAATCAAGTCCTGAATCAGAACCATTTTGGACTGAGAAAGAAAAACATTGGCCTGAAATGTATCCAGAATCAGGCTCAGGAAGGGAATTTCCCTGGACGGACAGAGAGAGGATTTGAGGTAACTTATTAACCATCCGAACCTCTCTAGCATAGAGACCACCGTCCTGGTGTCCAACTCTGATTGTTTGAGGGAGGAGGCCGTGATAAGAAGATCGTCCAGAAAAGGCACAATGCGGATGCCCTGGACCCTGAATATAGCCATCACTCCTGCCAGCATCTTGGTAAAGACTCTTGGGGCCGAGGTAAGGCCGAATGGCAGGGCCACAAATTGATAATGCTGGTCTTCTATCGAGAACCTGAGAAATCTCTGGTGACCCGGAAAAAAAGGAATGTGCAAATAAACATCCTTGATGTCTATGGATGTCATGAAGTCCCCCTGATGGAGAGCATCGATCGTCAATTGCAGAGACTCCATGCGGAATTTTCTGAAACTGATAAATTGATTGAGTCGCCTTAGGTCTAGGATAGGCCGAACAGAGCCGTCCTTTTTGGGTACCGTGAATAGGTTGGAGTAAAACCCCAAACCCCTTTCCGCTGGAGGCACTAGACAGATGACAGCCATGTTTAACAGATTCGCTACTGCTGCCCGCAGTCCCTAAGCAATTGCCGGATCTGACGGCATCCGGGACATGAAAAATCTGGGAGGAGGGCGGGACTCGAATTCCAGTTTGTAACCAGAAAAGACTACTTCCAGAACCCAATTTTCTGACACCTCCTGAACCCAGCCGTCCCCCCACCCGTAAGGGTGAGGGCGTCCCCTCATTGTTGAGCAGGCTTAGTGGCAGATTGGGTTTTGGACCCCCAATTCTGACTTGGACGGCCACGTCCCTTTCCTCTATTCCATGCATTCCCTCTAGGGGCTGAAAAGGCCGATCCTTTACCGGATCTAGACCCCCAAAAGGAAGGGTTAAAAGAGGCCACTCCACGAAAGGAACGACATTGTTTCTTACGCTGAGCTAATTTACCTCCTTTAGTGACAGAATCCAATTTTTCTCCAAAGAGGCGCAATTCCACAAAAGGGAGCGCTGTAAGCGATTTCTTGGCTACAATATCAGCTGCCCACTGCCGCAACCATACTGACCGCCGGATGGCAACTAACAAGGCAGAGGTTCTGCTGCACATGAGCAGAGTATCATCTAAGGCAGAAAGTACAAAAGATGCAAACATCTCTCACAACAGACCTAATAGCCACTGTCATGAGCGCTGAAGCACCAACAGGCAGCAAGGCCGAGCCCACACTGGAAAAAGCGTGGCACGCCATTTGATCAATACGCTTATCCTCTCCATCTATAAGTGTAGTGGAGTCAGGAGAATGCAACACAGAACAATTGGATAAATTAAGCACAGGGGCATCCACCACAAATGGTGATGACCAACGCTTAACAGTATCAGCTGGGAATGGATATTTCTTGTCCCAGCCCAAGGGAATGCCAGGAAGCCGCGCAGGCTTCTCCCATTCTTTAAGAATAATTCCATCAAAATGCTTTTGATTTGGAAATTCTAAACGAGGTTTAGAGACTCCAAAGAATTCCCCTTTTTGAGGAGGGACTACTTCAGGAGGAGTGATAACCAAAAACTCAAATAACTGAGCAAGAGCCTTTGGGGTATCCACAACACTAGCTTCACCCTGCTCAGTCACAGTACCAACAAATTGGTGTTCATCAGAAACATCTGATTCGTCATATAATTCTCCTTCTTCTAACTGAGAAGGATCAGACCAATAAAGCATTTCACAATTATCCCACTCACTTACCGGAACGGCCTGAGTCAAATGTTTCCTTTTAGCTGAGGCCTTCTTGGCCACAGAGCTAGACATTAATTTTTCAAGATGAGCCAATCTGGCACATAAATCAGAATGCGACTCACCACCCATGACAATATCACTGGGGGTATGGACATGGCGGAGTAGGAGATAAGGCAGAAGCCATAGACGCCAAAGCCTGGGCCCCAGTTTGCTGCATAATAGTTAATTGAGCACAAGGCACGCAAAGAATTGCGTTATCCCCAACAAGGGATGCCCCACATCCAAAACATTGCCGAGTCTGTGCAGAGGGAACTGCATGCCCGTTGTCCTGAGATGCCTCCATATGGTGTTTAGTATTATACTATAATTGATTATAGTCGCCAAGTATATATGGGATTTATGCAATTGCTACCCGGGATGCCCCTTTAAATAGTCCCAAGTGGGAGGATATTAACACAAATGGACCCCCAAATAAGGCTTTAAGGGCTAAAGACCAGGAGAACCCCCTTTTAAAATGAAGAGTTTCCACCTACAAAGAAAACAAACAGTCACCAATGCACATAATACAATAAATGACAAAGCATGAAAAATATGGCAGAAAAACTCCCTTCAGCAAGCTGAGGGGTACTCACAGCACCAGGAAATCTGCTCGCACCATGAGGGAAGACCACAGGGACGCAGCAGGAGCCAGGCAGACAAACAGAGCACACCAGGGTGCTCTGGGAATGAAATAATACTGTGCCTAAGCCCCGCCCACCCCCAGACTCACATGACCAAGAATGGAGGGAAATTCAAATCTGAACACAGCCAGAAACAAAGAGCTTTAAAAGGTAAGCAAAAAAAAATGCTGCCTAGACAGAGATAGGAAAATCTAGATAAAACATACCCTATTAAATAGTATAGTAAACATACATAATAATATATATGTAATAAAGATTTATTTTATATATCTTTTTTTTTTTTTTATTTGTGTGCATGGTGACAAATAAACCCAGATAACGCCCCCCCCCCTCCTTTTTACCCCAGCAGGGTAAAGGAGAACTAAAGGGGAGAGGATAGAAATGCACCCATAAGGCTCAAGGGGATTATAAAGGGACAGGGGCATCCCATGCCGGGAACACCAACCCAGAAACCGCCTACCCACATTTGGGTCTCACGGAGGAGTAAAACTCCTGTATACACCAGAAGGTGTATGTATCTACCTTTGCCTGAACCATACAGCCAGGGCTGGGAGGCATACAATATAACCAAACAGGTTTAAAAAGTTTCAGACAGAAATAGAGAAAAAAAGGAGCCGGGAGCAAACCCGGCTACCTGCAGCTTGAAGGAGAGTCATCTTCTGAATGCTTCACCGACTGCAGAGACGAAAAGACTGAGGAATAGTGGGAGGAACCCAGTACTTATGGACCAGGAGGGGCTCCTTTTTCCATGTCATCTCTGCAAGATCACCCTCTACAGGCCAGGTTCCCAAGTGTCATGAATATTTGGAAGTGGGGTGTGTGACATACTACGGTAGGAATAAGCCCGCCATGCCTTCCAAGGTCATAAGGCTGCCACATTGAAAAAGATACAAAGCGGCATCCTCTGGGTCCGTGCACACTCCCGCTACCCATTCACTTCAATGGGTGTGTGGGAGGTCACATGAAGGCAGGGGATGTGGCTCTGTTTTAGTGCCAAGATGGTGGCGGCCAGGATCCCACCGGATAAAGTAAGGGATTTTGCGTGTTTAAGCAAGTAATGTTTAGGTATGTTTCTATTTATGTAACATACATGGCTATGCTCAGCAGTGGACCGTCACCCAGTGGTGATCGGCCCGGGAATCTATAAGATTCCGAGATCGGGATGTCCCGCGGTGAGGGACCCCCCCCCCCAAAACCCCCGAAAAACTCACCTCATCCCTCCCGAGCGCCCGCGCCGGCCGTTTGTGAATGGCCGGCGCGGGCGCGCGCACTGTCAGAGGGGCATGCGCACTGTCAGAGGGGCACGCAGGGGGCGGCGGCGGACGCGCTGTGTTATCCGCAGCTGTCACCCGCTTGTCCGTTGGCGCTGATTGGTCAGCGCGGCCACGTGGGAGCGTGGTGAGGTGAGTTTTGGGGGCTCTCTGGGGGGTTTCACATAGCGGGGCACCCTTAATCGGGGTGCCCCCCTGAAGTGGACCAAAACCCAGGATAGTCAAAATCCTGGGTGTTGGTCCACTTTAACATTATGATCTCTGGGGTGGCTGATAATTAGAGTTTGTCTAGGTGGTTTTACTTTCCCAGCACAAATCTATGTGTGTTGGTCCTCCAGGTTCCATGCCTATATATTTAGGGCTGACCCCCTGCTCCTGAGGTGCACATGGCTACTTACACACTTGGGAGGTAGCAATGCTCATGTGCAATACATCACTAATCTGTGTTTTATGATCTGAACTGATTAGTTTGCATTGTCCATTAAAGTGTTTCATCCTCTATGTTTCTTCCCTTTTGTGGTGATGGGGACATGTAAACAACACACACAAGAAGGCTACAACTTGGAGGATGAAATTTCTGGGAATAGTTACTGAGGTATAATAACACCTTAATAATATAAGAAATACAAACACATCAGATAATATACAGAAAAGTTTTTCAATATATTGCTCAATGAGTGTGGCGCGGGCCCCAATCCCCTGCTGACTTGCTGGCCCATCATAAGGCAACGTGTGCATGTTGTCTTGGGGAAATACTCATGCGTAATACATGCATGCGTAATACACACATACATGGGGTAACACACATGCCCCTATTATGCTGCCTTATACTACAAATATCCACCAGATTGGTCCAGGCATCTAAATCTCATCTTTAGTCCAAATACCCACAACAGCCTGAGTTTCTTTATGGGACTTGTTGTATGTCTCTTGTTCTATTGATTGGGGATTTAACACAGGGGTCATTACCTAAGGGAGAAAAGGGTATCCCGAATCACCTCCAAAATCAAAAACATCATATGTGACAATAGGATGACACACTATGAAAAACATGCAAAATTGAACATACATGTTAACAAATGTCATGCTAATATCACATGTTACAATTAACCCGTCAGCCTTAATGCAGAACCAAACCCAGAAATGTTAGTATTCCAGGTTTGGTTATGCACAACCAAGGCATCCAAAATTGGGATGTCCCACTGTGTGAATCCAGCCAATTCACCCTGTAACACTGACCTGTCTGGCCTCCAACTGCATATGTGCCGTCTATTGTCCACTAATACATTCGGCAGCCGGCAATAATTGAGTAGAATGGGGAGCACACGCTGACACTTCCCCCCACATACATGACACGTGCGCAGCCCTCCACCCAAGACTAATCAGATTACTGGGGTGGGAGCTTACACACGACACCAGGGATGCAGGGGATGCAGCAGAGCACATTCTACATTGTGAACAATAACTTACTCATAGCAGCCAGCTGTCACTGAACAAGAGCGCACACATAAGCAGTTGGAAAGTAGAGAGGTGAGTCTATATGTGTGCATTGGGGGTTCTCACACAGCGGGCCATCCGGATCTGGGATGCCCAACCAAAAAACACTTTTACAAATAAGGACACACAATGCAGCGGTTTGTCTCACTTTAAATAAATTGTTTCTCAGGGCCCAAGCCTGCATTTATCTATGGGGCACTTACAATACATAGTATCTACCTTACTGAGGTGCAACGCCAACATCATTCCTGGATTTACAGAAGCAGTAATTCCTTACTGCATTGGATAATGACCCAAAAGCCATATTTGGTACCGACATTCCATGAACTACTCCCCCCATGGAGAGTATCCTTCTAAAACTTTGCTGGGGTCCAACTTCCATGTCATACTAGATAAGGTCAACTGCTTTAGGTGCAAAGCTCCACCTACTCCATTCATTAGGGGCTATGCTAAATGTTTGGTGCAGCCAGTGTGACTTGTAGTGTGCATAGCGGTATGGATTGCGGTGTGACTTGCAGTGTACATTGCGGTGTGACTTGCAGTGTACATTGCGGTGTGACTTGCAGTGTGCATTGCGGTGTGACTTGCAGTGTGCATTGCGGTGTGACTTGCAGTGTGCATTGCGGTGTGACTTGCAGTGTGCATTGCGGTGTGACTTGCAGTGTGCATTGCGGTGTGGATTACAGTGTGCATTGTGGTGTGTGCAGTGTGCATTGGGTGAGATTTTTTGTGTTGACACAAAAAAGCTTTTCTACCTTCTCCCAAAATGACCTGTACCTGTGATGGGGCATTTTATAGGTTATGTGCATCACTTTTCCAATGATGTCAGGAGATTTGTTTTTAATTTGGAAACAACAGAACCCTATGGGCTATGCAAAATAAGATGGTGAAATCTTTAGCACAGCCGATAGGTTGCTGTTATTTGCAAACTTTAAAGAGATATTGTTAACTTACTGGAAAAATAATGCACCTAAACTGTAAAAATGCCCCATCACGTGTACAGGTGATTTATTGGGGGAAAATGTAGGACAGAGTCTTTTTTTGCACTTTTGTGTGTTAGCACTAAAAAGCTCCCCGGCATGCAGGCTGCAATACACACCGCAATGCACACCGGAAGTCACACTGACTGCTAAATATTTAGCATGACCCCCATTGCCCTGGGGTGTGGTCCTGATGTAAGCCGTGTACCAGTGTGGGCTCCCCAGGATACAGCAAAGCCACGTGCGGGAAAAGTGACACTGACACCAGCGTTTGTAAATCAAACTTTTACTACAGAAGAGTATCAAACCTACTTCAAAAAGACAAATGGGAGGAACAATAAAACTTGATTACACACACTCAGCTTGGGCTAAGAACCTCTGTGCTACACAGCCAGATGACCCTGATTGGATGTTACAGAAAGCACTGGTGATTTCACCTACTAGTGGGCGCACTAGAACGTCCCACCATACCTAATAATACCCTATGGCTGGAATGTTTGTGTGGGTGCGCACTGAGGGTCATCGGCGGTACAGCAAAGCAGCTTACAATCCTATAACCATAAAATGCAGAAAAAACAACTCTCCCTCCCCAGCACCAGCTCAGAACACAAAAAAAAAGTTGCTTCCGGAAGAGTGAGTGATCCACTGACCGAGAATGGAGATGTGGCGCAGTTGTCAGCTCTCACAGGCAAACTGTTCCGTTAGTTCAGAAATCCAGGCAGCAAAACAGGAAAAAAGGAAAACTCTTCGGGCCTATGTAAATCTTATCTAACTAACTCAAAGGCAAAAAGAATAACTGAGGAACCAACACACCCAGGATATTCATTTTTCAAACTCTTGCCCTCTGCCCGGAGGTACTTGGCTCTTCCGACAAGGACCTCCAGGTACAAAAATAATTTATCCACTAGCCGTTAAGGCACTAAATAACCACCACTAAATAATCTGCCACGAACTGACTGATTTACCACCGATACCATATGTAAATATGTTAAAATGTTAATGTAAAAGGAAAAAATGTATAATAGTATAATAATATTATATGCATAATGTGTTAAAATGTTCTATTTTATATTTAATGTTATAGCTCTAACGGTGTACCTCCCTTCCAAGAAACATTCCTTGTATGTATCCTGTACTTACTTGGCGGTCAATAAAGTATTCGTAATAGGCCTAGCCTCAGTCTGTACAGTTAAGCATGCATGCTGTATGATTACTGACCAATGATGTCTCGGCTGGGTCGCAGCCAGTCTCTTTCACATCCATGAAAAATAGCAGGCTGGCTCCACAGCTCTCGGTAGCTGAACTCGAGGAGTCTACTCTGCTACAGGGAAAGATCCAGATTCAGTCCTGCTATACCACGTCTCCGCACGACA
This sequence comes from Gastrophryne carolinensis, assembly GCA_027917425.1. Classification (NCBI taxonomy): domain Eukaryota; kingdom Metazoa; phylum Chordata; class Amphibia; order Anura; family Microhylidae; genus Gastrophryne; species Gastrophryne carolinensis. Next base: position 620,377,082 of record CM051235.1, read on the forward strand.
CGCAGGACTCCTCACATAGCCTTTTGCTCTCTTTTAAGATGGAGGTCGCTTCACTTCCTTGTTCTTGTTCCACACACACCAGCAGAGTCATTTCCTCCCTCTGATTGTAACTCAGGGTGGGGGAAACAGCAGCCCCTTGTGCCAAAACAGCAGTGCAACAGTCTCCAGATAATGACATTGGCTTTACTCTCTTACATGCCACCCATACTAGAGGTTGTCAATCTCGGCAACCCTCCCCATACAAACTCCTCCTTGGCATAGCGCTGTGGGGGTACACCAGCATTGGACCTCGCTGACCTTCTCAAAGTGGAGGCCTCTGGGGTATGGGGTACGTCAGGCATCTATATCAGGTGAGAGGCCACCATTTGTTCTGCCCTCTCTCTGGGTGGCAAACCTGACCCTGTGACGCCGGTGGGTACCTGAGCTGGGGTGACCCACCACTGTTCTTCCTCTGAGGAGCTTTCCCCGTTACTCAAAGCATGCGGAGGCATCCCACCTACGTGCGATGGCTCCTCAAAGTTACAACGTCTTAGCATGTTATAGTGCAAGTTCCGTGGGGGTCCCCCAGTCCCTACTGGCTCCACCTCGTAGACTCGAATGGCAGGGTCTACCCTCCTTATCACCACATATGGAACTGCCTCCCACTGCCCATCTAGCTACCGGTTGTTTGGCTTTGACCATCACTCGATCACCCGGGGCATACTCATCCCTCTGCACCGGTCTTGGGTCATCATACCTCTGCAATGTTTGGAGCCACTTAAATGTTTTCTCACTTCCGAAATTGGCACCCTTCTCGTGGTCTTCCTGGGCAGCCTTCGGTCCCAATGACATGGGGATTACAATCTGTTGTCGATACTGCAGCTCCGTCTGTGCTATATGGTCCGACACAGGAGACCCTGGGTGACAGTCAGCTTATCCCACTGCCTCAGTAACTTTTGGCCCTCTGGAGTCAAACGGGCCCTCTCTTCCGGCTGAGGCCAAGTCTTGGTCTGGACCCATTCCCTCACTTTCCACAGGTCTGGGCAGCTATTCTGAACTCGCTCCCAATCAGCCAACGTCTTCCCCAACACCATGGGCATCCCGGACGCCACCCCACTTGAATGTGCCAGGTCCTGGAACATGGGTAACCGGCCAAGATCAGGACTTTCAATGCCCTCTAACTCCTCGTCACCCTTCTGCGGTGGGGTCCCCATGGGATTACTGTTCTCTCTACCAGACCGGAACTTCATGCAATACTGGAACTTGGAAAGGCGAGCCAACCCCCTCTGCTCTAGCGCACCCAGCATAGCATTCTCCAGGTGGGCTAAAGGGTTGTTGTACATCATCACAGTCACTTCTGTGCCCGTCAAGTATTCTGCGAACCTTTCAGTCATGGCCCATACCAGCGCCAACAGTTCCAGTTTGAAGGAGCTATAGTTGTCATGGTTGCGCGCGGATCCCCTTTAGAGACCGGCTCCCATAGGCGATGACCCTCTCGCGTCCTGGTCTTGTTATAAGGTGGCTCCCAACCCGTGGAGGCTTCCATCAGTGTATAGCAGAAATGGAGTGTCGAACCGCGCATAAACCAGAATCGGGGCACTGGTTAGCGCCTCCTTCACCACTGCAAAGGCCTCTTGTCGCCGGGGCCCCCAGCCGATGGGACGATTCTTCGGACCTCCTGCAGTGCCCCTCAGTAACTCTTCCACAGGCTCACCAACTGTGCAAATTTGGGTATAAATCTCCTGTAGTAGCCGGCCAGTCCCATGAATGCCTGTACCTCTAGTAGTGTCCTCGGCTGGGGCCATTTCTAGACGGCATCTCCCTTGCTGGGGGTCGGTTTTACCCCTCGGAGGTGACCACATGTCCCAAGTACTCTATTTGTTGGCGAAACAGTTGGCACTTCTTTGGCTTGATCTGGAGCCCATTGTCTCGCAGTCGTCCCAGGACTTGTCGCAGCTTCTGAAGGTGGTCTTCAAAGGAGGCCCCAAACACTACTATGTCATCCAGGTATATCAATACTGACTCGAAATTGAGGTCCCCCAGACATTGCTCCATTAACCGCTGGAATGTCCCTGGGGCATTGTTGAGGCCGAAGGGCATTCGTTTAAACTTGTACAGTCCCATAGGTAAGATGAAAGCTGCCTTCGCTTTGTCTTTCTTTGCTACCGGTACCTGCCAATATCCACTGGCCAAATCGAGGGTTGAGAAAAACTTCGCCTGGCCCACGGCTGATAGCAACTCTTCAATCCATGGGAGAGGGTACGCATCCCGGACGGTCTGGGCATTCAATTTCTGATAGTCCACACAGAACAGGAGACTCCTATCCTTCTTTCGCACCAAGACTACTGAAGCTGCCCACAGACTTTGACTTTCCTGGATCACCCAATTTTTCAGCATGCTGGCGACCATATCGTTCACCTCCTGATACATTTTGGGTGGGATCTGCCTGTAACATTACCTAATCTGCGCAGCATCGCCCGTGGGGATTTTGTGTTCAATAGCAGAAGCATACCCGAAGTCCTCATCGTGCCTTGAGAACGCCTCCTGAAACTCCCAGAGGGTATCTTCCAGCAACTTCTGTTGTCCTGGAGTCAGAGCCTTACAGTCCACCCCCAACCGGGCCATGATCACTCTACCATTCCATTACTCCATCGGGGCTTCCCTCGAGAAATACCCCCCTCGGACACATTAACGTGTGCTAGGACGGCATTGCCAGGGATGGTTATCTCGCAGTCTGCAACATTCAAGCAGCGTACGGTACACACCCATTCGACACAATGGCGAGGGCCCGAGCTATCAATGGGCGAGCCTGGGGTTCCTCTTGATGGGCTGGCTCGTTCAGAACCTCTAATCCATTCAGTTGTCGTCCAGCCCCCACCGGCAGCATCAATATTTGTTCTTGTCGCGGTGGGATCTTCACCGGGGTCCCCCCTGGCTTCTTCGCTCTTCTGACGGGTCGACCGGAGAGTTTACTCTTTTGCAGACTACAGCTTCTTATCATCTGTTGAAGAACCTTCTGAGTCGGCCGGTGGGTGGTGGCCCATTGCCAATACTTTGGCCCTTCTCTGGCATAGAGCTGATGGTCTAGGTCTCTCAACACGTTCATACCCAGAGTCACGTCCATCCCGCTCTGAGAAGAATGGTCCACCAGCATGACCCCCTTCTTGCCCACATTTTGCCCAAGCACTCGGACCCGCATCCAGACTATCCCTCAGGCATCCATGTCCTTATTGTCGGCAGCCGTCAGCCTGATGACACTTCCATCTTCCGGCTCCATCATAGGTTCAAAATGTCTTTCAAAGAACTGTAGGGGCATAAGGGTGCACTCTGACCAACTAGGCAGCGTACCTTCTGGCCTTCCAACTCGGCTTCCATGACGGGGCTCTTGGCATACAGGTCATGATCCTTCCACACAGGACTTAGCTGTTGATGTACCACTGCAGGGCACCCAGTCACTGCGGCAGTCGGAAGTTTAACGGCTGCTCGGATTCCATCCGTTCAGGGCATTCTCGTGCTATATGGCCGTGCCGCAGAGAACACCAACAGAGGGGACTTCTTCTGACAGGTCACCGCAGCTGATTTCTCATGCGTGGGGTGGTGTGGCATGCTGGAGTCCCTTCTGGGGGCTGGGAAGATTCTGTCTTCATCTGGGACACCTCCAACCACAGTTCCTTTAATTCAGTTCGCAGGGCCTGGACCACTTCCTTTAGGGACTCGATTCTTCGGATCCCGGCTGTTCCTTGGGAGCCTGAGTGCTGCTCACCGCTCTTGCTGCCACAGGTAGATGCTCTTCCTCTCTGTCCATGGCAGCCTGGTAGACACTATAGAATGACATGTAAGCTGTCACCCGGGTCATTTCGCGCAGCTTATCCTGCAGGAACTTATTGGAGAGCCCCACTATGAACTGATCCCTCAGCAGTTGGTTCACTTCCCGGAAGGCCCCCATGGCCCCTGGGTCTTGCCGCTGGATTACATTGAGCATTTCTTGTAGGGCATTAGAATACTGCATCACAGTCTCTCCCTCTTTGTGCGGGCGGTCGAAGAAGCTGCTCGTTAGCTGTACCACTTTAGCACGGCCCCCTTGCGCTATCTCCAGCTGGGACAATATTTTCTCTAGGGTATACCTCTCAGATTCGGGCCTCACCATCACAGTCAGCCTAAAATTGCCCTCAAGCGCTCTCAGTGCAGTTCGGGAGTTAGGTTACACATTTTGACCACACTCCGCACCCTCTCCGTCCAGTCTTGTCATGTTTTTGCCGTCAAATTTCGGCAGATGGCATAACAGCGCCCCCACCGGGATATATCCTACTATGGGCGGACATGGCGCTACAGCTAGGCTGACCTTGCACAGAACGTACCCTGAGCGGTGTGGGCTTCCCAGGATACAGTGAAGCCACGTGTGGGAAAAGTGACACTGACACCAGCGTTTGTAAATCAAACTTTTACTACAGAAAAGTATCAAACCCACTTTATAAACACAAATGGGAGGAACAATAAAACTTGATTACACACACTCAGCTTGGGCTAAGAACCCCTGTGCTACACAGCCAGATGACCCTGATTGGATGTTACAGAAAGCACTGGTAATTTCACCTATTAGTGGGCGCACTAGAACGTCCCACCATACCTAATAATACCCTATGGCTGGAACGAATGTTTGTGTGGGTGCAGCATAGCAGCTTACAATCCTATAACCATAAAATGCAGAAACAACAACACTCCCTCCCCAGCACCAGCTCAGAACACAAAAGAACAAAGTTGCTCCCGGAAGAGTGAGTGATCCACTGACTGAGGATGGAGATGTGGCACAGTTGTCAGCTCTCACAGGCAAACTGTTCCGTTAGTTCAGAAATCCAGGCAGCAAAACAGGAAAAAAGGAAAACTCGTTGAGCCTATGTAAATCTAACTAATAGGCCTACCTAACTAATAGGCCTAGTCTCAGTCTGTACAGTTAAGCATGCACGCTGTATGATTACTGACCAATGATGTCTCGGCTGGGCCTCAGCCAGTCTCTCTCACATCCATGAAGAATAGCGGGCTGGCTCCACAGCTCTCAGTAGCTGAACTGGAGGAATCCTCTGCTACAGGGAAAGATCCGGATTCAGTCCTGCTATACCACGTCTCTGCACGACACGCAGGACTCCTCACACAGCCTTCTGCTCTTTCAAATAGGAGGTCGCTTCACTTCCTTGTTCTTGTTCCACACTAGCAGAGTCATTTGCTTCCTCCGATTGTAACTCAGCGTGGGGGAGACAGCGTCCCCTTGTGGCAAAACAGCAGCACAACAGTCTCCAGATAATGACATTGGCTTTACTTTCTTACACTGATATCACTGACACACCTAAACAATGAACGCTCCTCTGTCCTCTGCCAAAGAGGGACAGCAAAAATTTTGTGTCACAAGAGTAAAGTAAAAAAACAAAATATACGTCACAGTTTCAAGACAAGGGAGTATCACCAGGTGCTGGGCCAAGTGGATTTCACATGTTCATTGTGTTTGGGCCCACTTGCAGGATCCTGTACCAAATGTAAAGCATGGGATGCATGTGCATCTGCAGGGAACATGCATGTAAATTGCAGGGCGCACTCATTACCTTTTCTCATTCACAAATACACCAAGAAGAGATAATAGGTGGTAGGTGATCCAGCAATTCTATAGAATCCCCTCTTTACCGCATTCCATTCAGGCTCAGATGGAGGCAGGTGAACATATTTTGGCAAGATATGCCTCATGCTCTTCAGAATGCTAGGGGCTCCCAGACAGGAACCATTTGCCAGGGACTGTAACCAAACTAATAAATTGCTCATACATGAAATGGTGTGCCCCCGTAAGAGGTTACAGGAGCCAAATATGGGGGAAGCTTCTGTGCCAAGTCTAGTATTGCTGCCCTATTTAGCCTAGTTACCTTATAAAGTGCTCGGTCTGATAAATTGTCAATATCAAACCGTTCAGGAAAAACCCGGGGCACAGGTTGGCGCAGGCATCTCTGAGGAACATTTTCCTTTATTATTTCATACTGCACACACACAGCATAAAAAGGATGAAGAGCAAAACGACCTTTGAAAGAAAATAGCCAAGGCAGAGACTTGCCCTTTCAAAGTACTAATCTGGAATCCCATATCCAGACCTCGTTGCAGATATTCCAGAATTCTAGGAATAGAAAATACTCTACAGGGCAAAGCCCTGGATTCACACCAATCAATATAAGACCTCCAAGTCCTGTAATAAATAACAGAGGAAGACTTCTTCCTAGCTCTAATAAGAGTCTGAATAACCGCATCAGAAAGACCTTCTTCTTTCAAAATGGAGACTTCAGCAGCCATGCCGTCAAAGCCAGCATTTGTAAATTGGGGTAACAAAGTTGACCCTGAGTGATGAGATCTGGAAGAAGAGGTAGATGGAAACGATCCACTGCCAGCCTTACGACGTCTGCGTACCACAGACGTCTTGGCCACCTTGGCGCCACCAGAATTGCTGGTGCCTCCTCCAGTGCTAACTTGCGCACCATCTTGCTGATTATGGAGAATGGGGGAAACAGATATAGGAACCCCAGATCCTTCCAGGCCAGAGACATGGCATCCGCTGCCACTGCCAGAGGATCCTGGGATAGAGACACAAAAGCTGGCAGCTTGTGATTGTGGCGAGAAGCAAACAGGTCCAACCGTGGAGTCCCCCACTTGTGACAGAGGAACTGAAAGGCCCTTGGATTGAGAGACCATTCTCCCTGGCGAGAACATCCCCTGCCTCCACATTCTCTATCCCCAGAATGTAAACTGCTGATATGCAGGGTACATTGATCTCTGCCCACTGAAGGATCAGAGACACTTCCCGGAGGGCACCCCAACTGCGAGTCCCTCCCTGGTGATTGATGTATGCAACAGCTGTTCGGTTATCTGACCGAATCTGAACTGGCAGACCCTGTAAGAAATGGGTCAGTTGAAGTTGAACAAGACGTATGGCCCGAAGCTCTAATACATTGATTGGAGAATGAGCCTCCTGAGGCCCCCACAATCCTTGGAACTGATGCTTCTTCCAGAAGCCCCCCCCAGCCCATCAGGCTGGCATCCGTGGTAACCAGTTCCCAACGCGGAGTCAGAAATGACTTGCCCTTCTGGAGGTTGTGCGATATTAACCACCACTGAAGGGACTTCAAAACGTGGGGAGACAATAGACAAGTCTGATTCAATGATAGTGGGCACCTGTCCCACTTTGGGGAAGAGGAAGAGCTGAAGCGTCCTTATGTGAAACTGGGCAAACGGGACTGCCTCGAATGCAGCTACCATCAATCCCACTAGTCTCATCCCTAGACGGATAGACTGACGAGGGTTGGACAAGAATAGACGAATCAAGTCCTGAATCAGAACCATTTTGGACTGAGGAAGAAAAACCTTGGCCTGAAATGTATCCAGAAGGGAATTTCCTTGGACGGAGAGAGGATTTGGGGTAACTTATTACCCATCCGAACCTCTCTAGCGTAGAGACCACCGTCCTGGTGTCCAACTCTGATTGTTCGAGGGAGGAGGCCGCGATAAGAAGATCGTCCAGAAAAGGCACAATGCGGATGCCCTGGACCCTGAATATAGCCATCACTCCTGCCAGCATCTTGGTAAAGACTCTTGGGGCCGAGGTAAGGCCGAATAGCAGGGCCACAAATTGATAATGCTGGTCTTCTATCGAGAACCTGAGAAATCTCTGGTGACCCAGAAAAATAGGAATGTGCAAATAAGCATCCTTGATGTCTATGGATGTCATGAAGTCCCCCTGATGGAGAGCATCGATCATTGATCGCAGAAACTCCATGTGGAATTTTCTGAAACGGATAAATTGATTGAGTCTCCTTAGGTCTAGGATAGGCCGAACAGAGCCGTCCTTTTTGGGTACCGTGAATAGGTTGGAGTAAAACCCCAAACCGCTTTCTGCTGGAGGCACTAGGCAGATGACAGCCATGTTTAACAGATTCGCTACTGCTGCCCGCAGTCCCTGCAAAATTGCCGGATCTGACGGCATCCGGGACATGAAAAATCTGGGAGGAGGCCGGGACTCGAATTCCAGTTTGCAACCGGAAGAGACTACTTCCAGAACCCAATTGTCTGATTCCTCCTGAACCCAGACCTGGAAGAAGAACTGCAGCCGCCCCCCCACCCATAAGGGTGAGGGCGTCCCCTCATTGTTGAGCAGGCTTAGTGGCAGATTTGGTTTTGGACCCCCAATTCTGACTTGGACGGCCACGTCCCTTTCCTCTATTCCATGCATTCCCTCTAGGGGCTGAAAAGGCCGATCCTCTACCGGATCTAGACCCCCGAAAGGAAGGGTTAAAAGAGGCCACTCCACGAAAGGAACGACGTTGTTTCTTACACTAATTGACCTCCTTTAGTGACAAAAAACAATTTTTCTCCAAAGAGGCGCAATTCCACAAAAGGGAGCGCTGTAAGCGATTTCTTGGCTACAATATCAGCTGCCCACTGCCGCAACCATACTTACTGCCGGATGGCGACTAACAAGGCAGAGGTTCTGCTGCACATGAGCAGTATCATCTAAGGCAGAAAGTACAAAGGATGGAAACATCTCACATCGCTTAAGAGTGGTGTACTCATCAGAGGCCGGATCAAGCCCTGAGTAATTCATTAGGTCTCTCACAACAGACCTACTAGCCACTGTCATGAGCGCTGAAGCACCAACAGGCAGCAAGGTCGAGCCCACACTGGAAAAAGCGTGGCACGCCATTTGATCAATATGCTTATCCTCTCCATCTTTATGTGTAGTGGAGTCAGGAGAATGCAACACAGAAGAATAAATTAAGCACAGGGGCATCCACCCATGAGCAGAGTATCTTTTAAAAATCCAGGAGGGGCTCCTTTTTCCATGTCATCTCTGCAAGATCGCACTCTACAGACCGGGTTCCCAAGTGTCATGAATATTTGGAAGTGGGGTGTGTGACATACTAGGAATATAGAAGAGATGAAAGCATTGGCAAATAGAGGCGGCAGCGGTGGCTTAGAGGAACGCGGTGACATTGATTATACAACATCACTGGGTGAAATCTTTGGTGCAATTATATGGTAAAATAGTTTATCTGTAATAATTGGATGCTTAGCATTGGTGGGAGCTTAGATTGGGTGAGTATTGGGGACATGGGTAAGATATGGGGCTAATGGGGATGGGCTATAAATACAAGATTCCTATATTCAGAGAGGTAAGCTAATCAGCATGTGTATTGCTGGCGTGTGGAGATTGTTACATATGGATATAGGGGGGTAGTGGAAGGACATACGAGTTTGTGGAGACATTGATTATCCAGATTGTTATAATAAAATAATTGTAATCCTATTCATTGTGGCCTGTGACCAGCTCCCAAATCATTTAAGTGGCCGGAGCTCGTCAGAAGGTATCACAATACCTAACAGCAGACTGGCCATAGGGAGACCCGGGAAAATGCCCGATGGGTCACACTGCTTTGGGGCCAGTTGTGCTGCTGCTTTTAACACCCACATTCAATCCCTGCCCACTTAGTCTCTATCTCAGCCCCCTGTACCCAGCCCCACTGTACCCACAAGCCAAGGAACCCCAGCCCCCAATGCTATATCCCCAGCATCATGGTTGGGGGGCATCAGCAGGGCCCTCTCGGATCGGCCAGGGGCAGGTAAAATCCAGGGCTGGATTTGGCCCCAGTCCACCACTGCTTATCAGTGTTACAGCAGAATTCTCACCTCAGCTCTGGCATGGTGCTGTCTCTCTTACTGATGCTCTCATGAAGAATTGTCTCATCCAGCAGAGGATTCTGTGACAGGACCAGTGAGGTCAGAGATGTGTTTGTGGTGATGACAGAACAGAGATCAGCACAGCAGGATGAGGTCAGACCACACCCCCGCAACCTGCAGAAAGATAAAAGATCCATCAGTGTGCTGCTGTCTCTGTCACATGATTTCACACGGAGTCCCCCCATAATATTTACACCCCCAGAAACACGCTCCCTCTGCTTGGGGAGTGGCCATCTTGGATGGTGATGAGAGAGGTGTGACAGTGGCATTAGTGGTGAGAGCAGTGTAACACATTGTATAGAGGACACACTAGCCTGGCAATATGTGTGACACAAGTGATCATGATGTAGAACAAGTGTTATATATGAGAGGAGAAATTGCCATGACTGGCAGGCCACCCCTCTGTGCCTGTTATTTGTGCAGGAGCGTGGCTGCATCCAGGTGACTGATCAGGTGTGGCGGGAGCGTGGCTGCATCCAGGTGACTGATCAGGTGTGGCGGGGGCGTGGCTGCATCCAGGTGACTGATCAGGTGTGGCAGGAGCGTGGCTGCATCCAGGTGACTGATCAGGTGTGGCGGGAGCGTGGCTGCATCCAGGTGACTGATCAGGTGTGGCAGGAGCGTGGCTGCATCCAGGTGACTGATCAGGTGTGGCAGGAGCGTGGCTGCATCCAGGTGGCTGATCAGGTGTGGCAGGAGCGTGGCTGCATCCAGGTGACTGATCAGGTGTGGCAGGAGCGTGGCTGCATCCAGGTGACTGATCAGGTGTGGCAGGAGCGTGGCTGCATCCAGGTGACTGATCAGGTGTGGCGAGAGCATGGCTGCATCCAGGTGGCTGATCAGGTGTGGCGGGAGCGTGGCTGCATCCAGGTGGCTGATCAGGTGTGGCGGGAGCGTGGCTGCATCCAGGTGGCTGATCAGGTGTGGCGGGGGCGTGGCTGCATCCAGGTGGCTGATCAGGTGTGGCGGGAGCGTGGCTGCATCCAGGTGGCTGTGTAGGTGTGGCGAGAGCGTGGCTGCATCCAGGTGGCTGATCAGGTGTGGTGAGAGCATGGCTGCATCCAGGTGACTGATCAGGTGTGGCGGGAGCGTGGCTGCATCCAGGTGACTGATCAGGTGTGGCAGGAGCGTGGCTGCATCCAGGTGACTGATCAGGTGTGGCGGGAGCGTGGCTGCATCCAGGTGACTGATCAGGTGTGGCGAGAGCATGGCTGCATCCAGGCGGCTGTGTAGGTGTGGCGGGAGCGTGGCTGCATCCAGGTAACTGATCAGGTGTGGCGGGAGCGTGGCTGCATCCAGGTGACTGATCAGGTGTGGCGGGAGCGTGGCTGCATCCAGGTGACTGATCAGGTGTGGTGGGAGTAGTGTGTTATAATGGATGCGCCTGCCACACTCCACATGAAAGTGATGTCTGGGGACATTGTCACAGGAAAGGCCACAATGTCTGTTTCTCAGCAGGATCTCCATGCACTGTATGCTAAGGAGGGCTTCCACTTTCACTAATAGAAGAGATCTTCTGCTCAGGGGCCCCATAAGCTGATCAGCACAGGTCCTCATCTCCACCTGGAAGAAGTGACCAGATTTCCTTTATTGTAGCCACCTCAGCCGGCTTTGGGAGTTAGCAGCATGTTCTACAGAGACTGGAAATTTAGTGTAGAGCTCCCCCAAAAGGTGATCAGTATTAAACTGATAGAAACACTGTTACACTTGTATGTGTTAAAGATCTAGCTAGAGCTAGAGAGGATGTCAGGATGTCAGGATCTGCTCCTCCAACTTCACCGCATAATGCTTCATATGTACAGGATCATGTGACCACTGGTGGCTCCTCCTCCTTGTCATGTTCTACTGAAGTGCTGGAGGTGGGCGAGTACAGCTGTGAGGACCCCTTGCTGCCTGGTGTTTGGCTGTCATGCTGACACTTATGAGCTGAGTTTAGGTTTACATTATAAATTGCAATAATACAATTCTGTGATTACTCACTTGTAGAATTGGTATTATGAGTATACAGTACGTCCTGCTCCAGATAGATTACTTACACTTGGGTGTTACTCCTCCAGATGGCGCTGGACTGCAGAGACATCGAAAACAGGCTCCTCCCGGCCCCTCAAATACCCAGGGACCTCCCACAATCCCCAGCATTGAAAAGCAGTTAACAAGAAGCCGGGAGAATTAAAACATCCCAAACTGGTAACTACAACAATGATAACAATCACCATACAGGGGATCCAAGATAATGCAAAACCAAGGGTGGGGTGGAGCAGGACGTACTGTATACTCATAATACCAATTCTACAGGTGAGTAACCACAGAATTGTATTATTCTTAGTATACAGTACGTCCCGCTCCAGAGAGATTACTTACACTTGGGACATCCAATAGCAGTGTCCATAAAGTAGGGTGGGATCCCCAAAGGTAACAGCAGACAGGTTATACCACTGCCGCCTGCAGAACCTTACGGCCAAAAGCAGCATCAGCTGAGGCCCTAACATCAACCTTGTAAAACGTATGAACAGAAGACCAAGTAGCGGCCTTGAAAACTTGTTCAACAAAAGCCTGGTGCTGAAAAGCCCAAGAGGCACCAATAGCACGAGTAGAATGAGCTGTAAGGTGGAAGGGAGGATTCTTCCACTTAGCAGAGTAGGCCCGAATCACAGCCTGACGGATCCATTTGCTGATAGTAGACTTAGCAGGAGCCAAACCATTCATAGGACCAGAAGGGACCACAAAAAGAGCATCAGTTTTTCTGAAAGGTGTAGTAGCCACCAGATAGTACTTCAGACACCTAACCACATCCAAAGAATGCAAGACCCTCTCCTTAGCATTACTAGGATTAGGGCACAAAGATGGAAGAACAATGTCCTGATTCAAATGAAAGGCAGACACAACCTTAGGCAGAAAGTCTGGCTGGAAGCGGAACACCACCTTGTCCTGGTGTCTCTCATAGACAGCTGGATGGAGTGCACCGCCAACTCAGATACACGCCTAACAGAGGTGATAGCCACCAAAAAGACAACTTTGAGAGTAAGAATGACCAGGGCAGCATCCTGCACAGGTTCAAAGGGAGCACCCTGCAAGGCTGACAAAACCAAGTTCAAATCCCAAGCAGGCAACATAGGCTTACGTGGGGGACGCACATGAGTAACCCCCTGGAAAAAAGTCCTGATCAGAGAATGCTGAGCAAAGGACTTCTGGAAGAAAACAGCCAGGGCAGAAACCTGACCCTTCAGAGTACTGAGTTGGAGCCCCATCTCCAACCCATGCTGCAGGAACTCCAGGATCCTGGGAATAGAGAAGACACAACAGGGAAGAGACTTAGACTCACACCAGTCAATGTAGGCACGCCAAACCCTGTAATAAATGAAGAAGAAGACTTCTTCCTAGCCTTTATCATGGTATCAACAAGCGAGGTAGACACCCCCTTCTCCATCAAGATGGAGGTTTCAGCAGCCAGGCCATCAAAGCCAGAGTTTGTAAATTGGGATGGCGTAAGGGACCCTGAGTGAGCAGGTCTGGCACCCTGGGCAGAACGTACTGATCTACTGCCAGCTGCACCACGTCTGCGAACCACACTCTTCTTGGCCACCTGGGGGCCACCAGAATTGCTGGCACCCCTCCCAGAGTAATCTTGCGCAGAACCCTGCCCAGCAGGGAGAATGGAGGAAAGACACACAGGAGCTGAAAGTCGAGCCATGACATTGCTAGGGCATCCGAGGCCAAGGCCAGAGGATCCTGGGACAGGGAGACAAAGGCCGGGAGCTTGTGATTGTGATGGGACGCAAACAGATCCACATCTGGTTGGCCCCAACGGTGACACAGAGATTGGAACACCCTGTTGCAGAGGGACTATTCTCCCTGGCGAGAGGTTTGCAGGGAACATTGTCCTCCGCCCGGGCCAGGATCAGAAACACTTCCTGGAGGGCCCTCTTGCTCCGGGTCCCTACCTGATGATTGATGTAGGCAACTGCCGTCTGGTTATCCGAGTGCACCTGAACAGGCAGGCCTTGAAGGTGATGAGTCAACTGGGCCAGAATCAACCTGATCGCCCGCAGCTCCAAGACGTTGATAGGTGTGTGGGCCTCCTGAGGACCCCACTTCCCCTGGAACTGCAGGGACTTCCAGAAACCCCCCGAAACTGACAGACTGGCATCCATGGTGACCGTCTCCCAGGAGGGGGTCAAAAAGTATATGCCCCCCAACAGGTTCCTGGAGTCCAGCCACCACGAGAGGGACTGCCTGACCAGGGGGGAAAGCGCAAAGACCCAGTCCAGGGACGCAGGGTTCTTGTCCCATACTGACAAGAGGTGGAGTTGCAGAGGCCTCAAGGGGAACTGAGCATAAGGGACCGCCTCGAAGCACGCCACCATCAGGCCCACCAGCTGCATTCCCTGCCTGATGGAGGAATGATGACAAGATAGCAGGAACTGGACCTGCACAATTAGACTGTCCACCTTCTGCTGAGGAAGAAAAATCCTTGCCTGAACTGTATCCATATTCATTCCCAGAAATGAAGACACCCAGGAGGGAGACAGAGAAGACTTGGGGTGGTTGATCACCCAGCCAAATGACTCCAGGGTGGACACCACCAGCTGAGTATCCAACTCTGCCTGATGTAGAGACTGGGAAGTAATGAGAATGTCGTCCAGGTAGGCCAGCACGCGGATGCCCTGAAACCTGAGCAGAGACATCACTCCTGCCAGCACCTTGGTAAACACCCTGGGAGCTCAAGTGAGACCAAAAGGCAACCACAAATTGGAAGTGTTGATCCTCCAGAGCGAACCTGAGGAACCTTTGATGACCTGGAAATACAGGAATATGAAGGTAAGCATCTTTGATTTCCACAGACGTCATGAAATCCCCTGGGTGCAGGGAACTGATGGTAGAGCGCAGAGTTTCCATGTACCTGACAAATTTGTTAAGGATCTTCAAGTCCAGGATGGGCCTGACTGACCCATCTTTTTTGGGCACTGTGAAGAGGTTGGAATAGAAGCCCTTGCCCCTTTCTCTTAAAGGGACCTTGCAGATGACCCCCAGCTCCAGAAGGCTTTGCACCGCCTGTACTAGATCCTGAGCTGACACAGGGTCCTGAGGAATCTGGGATCTGATGAACCTTGGGGGGGGGGGGGGTGACAGCAATCTCTATCTTGTCACCGGAGGACACTACCTCCTGAGTCCACCGGTCTGAGACATGAAGCCTCCAGACGTGAGCAAGGTGCTGAAGCCGTCCCCCCACCCGGATGGGTGAGGGCGCCCCATCATGCCTGAGGGGGCTTGGGAGAGGACTTAAGCTTAGAGCCCCAGGAGGAGCCAGGACGTCCACGTCCTCTGCCCCTACCCCAGAAATCTCCTCGGGCCCCAGTAAAGGAACCCCCCCTCCCTTGTCTAGCACCACGGTAGGGGGAGGAAAAGGAGCCTTAACCCCGAAAGGGCCGAGACTGCCACCTGCGCTGGGGTAACCTGCCTCCCTTAGCAAACAGGTCCAGGTGGTCCCCAAACAGGCGTAGTCCTTTGAAGGGAAAACCAGTGAGTGCTTTCTTGGCAGCATTGTCAGCAGCCCACTGACGCAGCCAAACTGAGCGGCGTATAGCCACCACAAGGGCAGAGGTTCTGCCACACATTTTAATGGTGTCATCCAAGGCAGAGAGGACATAGGTCACAAAAACATTACAACTAGAGAGTGCATTAAACTCCTCCCTAGACAAATCATCAGGGGCACCATCAAGGATACTTCTGAGCAGGGTCCTAATAGCCACAGCCGTAATGGCAGAGGCACAGACTGGGCACAGCGCCGTCCCCACACATGCAAAGGCATGGGACGCCAGCTGATCAATGCGCCGGTCCTCAGCATCCCGCAGGGTAGTAGAGTCAGGGGAGTGCATGACAGAGGTGTTAGATAACCCTAGGACAGGGGCATCCACCTCAGGAGGGGATGACCAACACTTCACCACATCAGCTGGAAAGGGATACTTCTTATCCCAACTCTTAGGTACACCGGAAAGCCTGCTGGGGCATTCCCATTCCTTGAGCACAAGGTTATTAAAATGGGCTTGCTCAGGAAGTTCCAAGCGTGACTTAGCAGTATGAAAAAGTTCCTCCTGCTGCCTGGGGGCCGCAACAGGGGGAGAGATAGACAGAACCTCAAAAATCTGAGCCAACAGTCTATCAGTGTCATCTGGGGCCCAGGGGTCAGAGCCAGAATCGTCATGACCCCTGGGCCTCTCATCAGATGACCCTGAGTCGGAGAATAGTTTCCCTTCCTCCAAAGGGGTATAGCCAGACAGTTCCAAAAACTCATCAGCTTCCATAGGGAAAAGAGTGACATCAGGCGTTAAGTGCCGCTTTTTTGCAGATCCTTACGCGCCAAGGTATTAGCAATTAACTTCTCAACACTAGCCAGGGATTGACGCTATAAAAGCAACCCGGGATGCCCCAATAACCCGTTAGGGAAGTGGGAGTAATTAACACTAGGCCTCACAAGGTAATCAACTAAATAGAGGGAGTAGGGCCGGAAGAAGCCAAGAGGGTTCGGCCCGTCTGAAAGACATAAGCAAAGGGGGCCGTAAGCATACAATAAATAACAGCGGTAATAAAGCCGCCCACGAGGGCACTCACGGACCGCGGTAGTAGAAGCCCGTCACGCAGCAGCCGGAACCAAGGAAAAAAATGGCGTTGGGTATACCTCGAGGGGCGGGCGGCAGAGACAGTGACGGGGAACGCGTCAAAAGCGGCCCCCGCCCCCCCCCCCGAAGAGCGCGAAGCCATACACGTGACAAGCAGCCAATGAACAGCACCTGAGGTAACGCCGCCGCCAAGCGCGGAACACAGTGGAAGCGCGCGGCGGCGGCAATTTTAAAACACAATAGTTGCAAACAAGTCAGCGCGGCGACTGACGCTAAGCATAATAAAAAATGTAGTGAAGCACAAGGCCAGTACACATATACACATTAAATGGTTATAGAATTCTCACATCAGTTCCTAGAGAGTACAGTGTTATTGAGCACCTCACACAGGAGTTTACTCCAGATTCTGACTTTATTCAA
Organism: Gastrophryne carolinensis; assembly: GCA_027917425.1. Taxonomy (NCBI): domain Eukaryota; kingdom Metazoa; phylum Chordata; class Amphibia; order Anura; family Microhylidae; genus Gastrophryne; species Gastrophryne carolinensis. The sequence continues at coordinate 620,393,857 of CM051235.1, forward strand.
GATTACTCACAACAGCTCCTGCAGGACACATCCTGGATGTCTGAGTCCCTCACACAGGAGCGTTATTCCAGAGTCCTGCAGAGTATTATATGACAGATCCAGTGAGGACAGAGATGGGATTGTGGTGATAACAGCGCAGAGATCAGCACAGCACGATGAGGTCAGACCACATTTCCACAACCTGCAGAGAGATGATAAGAGATCCATCAGAGAGCTGCTGTCACTGTCACATATAAATCAGCAACACATCACACTGACACCCTCCATAATATCCAGAGACATAAATATCCACCTAATAGTGAATTAGAAGCCAGTGCTGTAGTACCATCTTTATAACTGGGGCTTTTCCATTCTTTATACCCAGATTTTGGCATTTTTCTCCAGTAGAAACACAAACTTGTGAATTAACCCAGCACCTGATTAGGGTATTAGAAGGCTTGTCAAGAAAATTTGGAAAAACATAGTATTAATGAAAGTGGACCAAAACCTAAGATATTACTATACTGGGTTTTGGTCCATTCCCCTGGTGGACCCCCATTCGCGATAACCTGCTGTGTGAAACCCCCCAGGTCACCAAGTAACAGTCACCTTTCCACAGTTCTATGGCACATATGCAGGGTCTCAGCCAATCAGCAAGCTAGGTTGCATTCTGCACTCTCAGCTAAAGGCAAAGTTTAGCTGAAAGCAGCCCAGCATGCCGGCGATCACATCCTGCTAGCCTCTAAGGTGCATGCCCGTTCCAGCCATGGACAAATGCCTGGCACAGGCACATGCATGGCCTAAACTATAGCTTACGGCGGCCACAGCTCGCACATGCTACCTTGGTTCAGTAAGAAGGTAGGTTTTACATGGGACTGGGGGGTTTCACACAGTGGGGACATCCCAAAACTGAATGCCCCGAGCCAGAGAATTAGATGGCCCTCAAGTCTTATAGACTCCAGGGCCACTTTTGGTCCACTTTAAATAAAAAAGTTTTTTATCCAGAATTAATAAAAACTTTGCAATATGTGATCTGGACAATGTAACTTCGTACAGTGTCACATAATATAATGGCGCTATATAGATAATAATGTATGATATGTTTGAGCAGCCAGTTCTTGTAACATAAATATTATTGTCCCAAAATGTTTCAACATTTTATAGGACTTCATCCGGTGATGCTCAACCTATTCAGCATGGCATCTAGAATAAGCATATTAAACATAATATAATGAATAAAATATATCTGTAAATATTATGTTATTGTTAATATTATATATTAGTATTCATTTCTTCCATGATACATTTATATAGGAACTGTTTTATATCTTATTGTATAAAAGTTACTATAAATATCTATGTAGTTAATAATAGTATTTTTGTCTAATGATTTTATAACCAATATAGATGAAAAATGTTCTCTTATCTAGGCTCCAAGCTACAGAGAGGAAGGGTTAGATCTGAATGCCAGCTATTGGGATAAGCTGCCCCTCGATGATAGTAGCACAGTGGGCACTATGGCAGGGAGGTGACCCCGTCCCAGCACATTTCCTGCAGACAGTGGCCCATTGGTGCAATAGATACTAAGGTTTCTAGATGGTCTGGTTGGGTGTGGATAATAAAGGCAGGCTTCTGATTTAAAGTGGAAGCGCTGCTTGTCATTACCTCCAGTGGCACTTGTTGCCGTCATTATGTCTGTGTGTGATATTGTGCTCAACGCTGACATGCAATGCGCATGGTCCATCATATTGCCTGACTGCTGAAGCTGCCGGGGCAGATCCAATGTATTACAATGTTGAGACCAACATAGAAATCATAGGGAATCATTTTTTAAGGGTTTGGGCTTTTTATTAAATAATGCTGAAGGTCTGGTCTAATGTTTTACTTAACAATGGGCCAAAACAATCTGTTCATTTATCCCAGGGCTGTCTATCTGATTTTATCTTGTATATTCATTATTATTCTGTCTGTAATGTCATTTACTCTATATTTCCCCCTCTTTTCTTGTTGCACTCTCGGCACTCCCTATAATACTTTCCTAATGGGGTATTAGATTCAGTTTCGTGTGGTATCAATGTTTTCCCCCCTGGAAACTGTGCCCCCGTTGTATAAACGGGCATTCAGGCTCCAGGACTGACAGCTTTATGTTCCTACAGTAGTGCAGCAGGTTTTTTTAAATGGCTCATGCTAAATATTTGGTGGAGCCAGTGTGACTTCCGGTGTGCATGCCGAGGAGATGACAGCATATTTTTACAGTTTAGGTCCATTATTTCTCCAGTGATGTAAGGATATATTTTTAAAGTTTGGAAATAGCTAGAGATGAGCGAATCAAATCTGATTAATCCAAATTCGTTACGAATTTCAGGAAAAATTTGATTCTAAACGAATCCGAATTTTGCTGCGATTCGATCACTCGAATCGCTTCCTTAAAACTTTATTTACTGCGGTCCAGGCCATCTAAAATGGTGGATCCACATGTCAGAACATGTCCCATGGGGCAAAGAATCCTGGGTAGGCATCACATGCTGCCTATCAGCATCCAGGCTTCCTTATTATGTCATAGCTCTATATAAGCGACGGCCATCTTGCGGAAGCACATTTCGGCAGTGTATTGCGGCAAGAACAGGTCAGGCAGAGACAGAGCGAGGGACAGATAGATAGCTAGATACAACGAGGGAGAGATAGATAGAGCAAGGGACAGATAGATAGAGCAAGGGACAGATAGATACAGTGAGGGACAGATAGAGCCAGGGAGAGAAGGAGAGAGGCAGTGACAGTCACAGAGAGAGACAGAGACAATTTACAGTGTTTGCATTAGCTTTCAAGCCTATTTAGTGTTAATAACACACCTGCCTATTTAGCTTTTTTATCCTGGTGTCATTCTTTAAAAACTGTGCTAGCATTTGTCTTTTAAGAGTGCCTGGCTACTTACCTTTTCAATTTTGTAACAAAAGTCACGTTTTAAAATTTTCAGCAGTCATTGCCTTTTACCGGGGGTTATCACATGCTGTCACTGTGTGCTAGCATGTGTCTTTTAAAAGTACGTGGCTACTTACCTTTTCCATTTTAAAACAAAAGTCACGTTGTAAAGTTTGCAGCAGTTATTCACTTTCACCGGGGGCATCCCGAATGCTAGCATTTGTCTTTTAAGAGTACCTGCATCTTGACTTTTTGCATTTTGAAACCACATTTTAAAACTGCCTGTGGTGCATTTTACTCACCAGGGGCATCCTGTATAAGGCCATCTGACAGTGTCTTTTTGCATTAGCTTTTAGCTACAGTGTCTGCCTATTTTGCTCTAACTTTTCTACACGCCTGCTTTTACAAAAATACTGTTTTAAAGTGGACCAACACCCTGAGGTGATCGGCCCGGGAATCTATAAGATTCCCGGGCCGATCACCTCACACACCGCGGGACATCCGAGATCGGGATGTCCCGCGGGGTGAACCCCCCCTGAACACCCAAAATCCACCTACCTGGTCTTCGGGGGCGGCCGGCCGCCGCCGCCTCCCTCGCGCCCCCCTAGGCGTGCACGTGCCTGCGCCGGCCGTCTCTGAATGGCCGGCGCGGGCGCGCACACGTCAAGAGTGACGCGCGAGAGGCGCCGACGGGCAAGCTGCTTGTACGTTGCTGTCAATCAGCTTGTCCGTCGGCGCCGATTGGACGGCACGGCCACGTGGGAGCGGGGAGAGGTGAGTTTTGGGGGCTTTCTGGGGGGTTTCACACAGCGGGGCACCCCCGATCGGGGTGCCCCGGGGAAGTGGACCAATACCCAGGATAGTCAAAATCCTGGGTGTTGGTCCACTTTAAGTGTAGTGTAGTGTATTGTTTTCCCCTTCTAAATACAGTAAAAATGTCAGGCAGAGAAGTGCCAGGATGTGCAGGAGAGGCCTAGATTTATCAGGCAGGGGTCGCAACAGACTAGGGGTGAGTGGCAGCAGTAGACGCGGTGAGAGGCCTGATCTCCTGTTATCTGCTAGCGGTTGTGTCTCGACCAGCAACGCATCTGCCATCATCAATTGGTTAACACGGTCATCCACCTCATCACAAGTGACATCTGACACCCCCAGTCAACAGTCGGTAGGTTCCTCGGACACAACCCTGAGTTGGCATGGCCTGGGAGCAGCCCTTTTCCTTCCATTGCCTCTGTCCTATGCCCTCCCCAGCCGACATATCTTATGCTTTGGGTTCAGCTCCACTATTCAGTGAGGACGATGTGTTAGAAGACACTCAGCAGCTACTGCCCAGCCAAGAAATGGAGGAAACATCCGCCGCTTCTTTTGCTAGGTAGACAAGCACTGATGAGGAGAGTAGCGTTGGAGGTAGTTTGGCAAGCGTTCCAGCTCCTGCAGCAGACACTGTTGAGGAAACCAAGGAGGACATCAGTGACATGCAGACACAACTCGATGATGATGATGAAGTCGATCGCACTTGGGAGCCCGGTGCAGAAGGGGCTTCATAATCATCAGGAGAAGAGGGTCCCAGGTTGCCCCTGAGTCAGCAAGGTGGTAGTATGGTTGGCAGTCAGTATGGTGGCAGAATTGGGAAGTCTGGAGCCAAACGTGGCCGGGAGCGGGGTAGACCACCTGCTGCGCGGCAGGCTACCTTCCTGGGAGGTAGTGGAGCAGGGATTCCTGGAGTTGGCGGCAGTAGCAGTGAATTAGTGCTACTCGGCAGTGTGGCAGTTTTTCATCAAGCATCCGCAGGAGGGTAACCTGGCCACATGCAAGATGTGTAGACAGAAGGTGAAGCGTGGCCAGGGCCCCAATGTTGGTACCACGGCCCTACAGCAACATATGCAGCGTCACCATAAAGCAGCCTGGGAGAACCAACGCTCCAAAGTACTGGTCCAGTCTGCTGCGTCAGCCAGTGCCACGCCGCTCCCAATTCCAGCCAGCCAAGGCTCCAGCACCTCAGCCGAAGGTAGCTGTGCGTCATACCCATCCTCTGTCGCTGCAGTTGCTCCTGCTTCTCCTACTACAAGTCAGTCATCCCGCCAGCAATCCATCAGCAAAGCCATGTCCAAGAGACAACAGTATGCACCCACTCATCCTACGGCGCAGAATCTAAATGTGCTCCTGTCCAAGTTGCTGGTGCTGCAGTCCTTCCCTTTTCAGGTGGTGGACTCTGAACCTTTCAGAGAACTGATGGCTTGTGCCGAGCCGAGGTGGAGAGTCCCAAGCCGTCATTTCTTGCATTTCTTGCAAAGAAGGCAGTACCAGCCCTGCACAAATTTGTTGGACGGAAGGTGGGCTAGTCCTTGAGCCTGTTGGTGTGCACCAAAGTGCACGGCAGCGCCGACGTCTGGAGCTGTAACTATGGTCAGGGACAATACATGTCCTTTACGGCCCACTGGGTGAATGTGGTTTCTGCACAGCCACAACAGCAACTTGGACAGGTTGCACCACTTCAGCCTTCACGCTCCCAGGCCGTTGTGCCTGTGACAGTGTGCGACTCCCCCTCCCCATCCTCCACCATCTCCTCAGCCTCCACTGTTCGGACAAGACTCGGTGCCCCTCCAGCCTACCATGTGTGCAGGGCTTGGCAGTGTCACACTGTGCTTCACAGGGTTTGCCTTGGTGAACGAGGTCCCACAGGGGAGGAGCTGCTAAAACTCATTCATCAAGAAATCAAAACATGGCTTACTCCACGAAAACTGCAAATGGGAACCATGGTGACTGACAATGGGAAGAACATCTTGTCTGCGCTGCAACAAGGAAGCCTAAACTATGCGCCCTGTATGGCACATGTGTTCAACCTAGTTGTCAAGCGTTTTCTGAAGTCTTCGCCCAATCTGCAAGGCTTCCTAACAACGGGAAGGAAACTTTGCATGCATTTCAGCCACTCCTACACCTCCAAGCACACCCTTCTTGAGCTACAGCATCAGAACGGTATCCCCCAACATAGTCTGATTTGTGATGTTTCCACCCGTTGGAATTCCACCCTCCATATGTTGGATCCACTATACGAACAGAGAAAAGCCATCACTGATTTCTTGATGATCCAAGCAGATAGGGGGACTCCCCTGTGTAACTTTAATGTAAACCAGTGGCAGCTCATACGTGACACCTGCCGTTTGCTCAGGCCCTTTGAGGAAGCCACTTTATTTGTCAGTCACCAGGATTGCGGGATGAAAACGTGATTCCACTGCTTCATGTACTACAACACATGTTGGAAACTATGGCTGGTCAGGGCACTGGAGACATGGCGCCTACATCTCACAGCTACATGAACCCCGTGGAAGCTGAACTGGAGGAGGAGGAGGGGCACAGTGAAGCACAGTTTAGTTTTGGCGAAATTGGCAGTTTATCTAGTCATCTGACAGGAGAGGAGGACCAGGAGCAGCCAGAGGAGCTAGAGGGTTGTGAGGAAGGCGAGACAGAGGACCCAGACACACCGTGGCAGTATGCAGTGGAGATGGAGACAGGTAGTCCCTCCGAGTCACTTGCACAAAAGGCACGATGCATGCTCACGTGCTTGCGTAGTGACCGCTGAATTGTCTCCATTTGTCGGGACGACGTCTGGCTCTCCACATTATTGGACCCTAGCTACCAGCACAAAATGGGGGCATTTTTTACACCCACTGAGAGGGAGGACAAACTGACCTACTACAGACACATTCTACGTAGTCAGTTGGCCTATGCCTATCTGTGCCATCGTTCATACTCTCGCAGGTCTGACTCGGGGGGACCTCTGTGCTCACCTTCCACTGCCATGGCTGCTGGGTGGCATATATTGCCACAATACAAGGAATTGATTGAAATAACACAAAATAGGCATAATATAACCATATACCCTTCTTCCCTTAAAGCAATGTTAAAAAGCTAGCATAGCTGGAAATAATAGACACGGGGCCCCCCATACATGCCACGTGCTCCCACACTGCCTTCCACACACTCACAAAAAATTGAAAATTAGGAAGCCGGAATCCTTCAGGGAATATACGCTGATGATTGTCCCAAGAGGCTTTCCAGTGCTGAAAATTCTACTGACTAGTAGAAGGCAGCTGTCCTCAATAAGTGCTGGAGTGCGGAGACAAACAAAACGACAGTCACTGTTGCTGGGCGGGAACTGCGTCAGACCGGGCTCATACTGGTGCAGGGCCTCAAGTACTTGTCACCGCAGCTCTACAGCCTAATACACCTCTCCTTAAGTGCGGCGCTGATATCTCCCTGCGTCACGGCAATAGGCTCATCTAGCTACACTTCTGGCATCTCGTGCGGCCAGCTCGTGTGGAGAGGGGAACCGAGGGCCTGGTGGGGCCGTTCGTCCACAAAGCACGTTTTGACCTGTCTACCGGGACTTCATCAGGGTGACGTATGACCAATCGCCTCCTGCTTTTAATTTTCTCACCATGCCTCCTCATGCATGGTCAGCCAATCACTCATCAGTCACTTTATTCAATCTTGGTACAACTCCATTCCTGAGCTGGGAGTGAATCATTTTGCCTGGACGACGATACCATAGAGGGCTACATTGGGTTGTATACAGGGAGCGTCCCATGTCCAACATAAATAATCATCCTGGGGTATTTATACTCGTCTCAATAAATAATCATTTCACATGTGTTTTGCCAATTGGATTAGCCAGAACCAGAACCGGAAATAGGCGGACAGGATATAACGTTCCCAATTGGTAAGGGGCCCGCTAGACAAGACCCTTGTTCGGATTCCCGCCCTGAAGGAAGCACTACAACTCCAAAATGTTGTAAAATATAACTTTAATAATAGCAAATATATAATGACAGCTTAAAGCACATAAATAGCATAACACTTATACAATAACACAGAACATGAAAACACTTAATCATAGCTTTAATCAACACTACTTAATGGTACCTCTCATCTATTTCAAACTGTATCCTATATCCTTCAGATACATCTAAACATAATCAACAATTATTCCATGGAATGTTTGGCTTACCTACCCAGCATGCATATGGTGATGAGCTTGGGAGGTCAGTGGGTTAACAGCCCCACAGATCACTGTCCATGACAGGCATCCCTCGTCAATGGCTCGAGTCTCCTGATTCGCAGTGGAATACCCCTCATATTTATGGTGCATTTCACCCCACAAAGCTGGCCAAACTCCAAGGGGTGAAAGCAACCTGTTTCTTGATAAGAGTTTATCTAATCTTCCATACCTATCTCACCCAAGAATTGGCCAAATTCCCAGGTAAGATAAGCAAGGAACATATGTCACAAATCCATATGCTATACTGATAAGCCCCCCATGCCACGTCACAGCTGTACATCTTGAAAAACATGTCTTCAGAAAGGAGAATGATGTTAAACACCATAGCGTAACATAGAGGGAGACAGGGAGAGGAAATAGGGACAAAAAGGAGGGACACAGATATGTGATCGGGGGGAGAACCTACCTGGGGAACCGGGGCACATGTGCCAAGCAGGCTGTGTGATCAATGTTTATACCTTATAGGCTGTATAGGCCCATTACCTTCATGTACACTATACCCCGCCTCTCTGACAGTATTCATGCCGACCAAAATACACCATGCTACCTCCCAATCATTTTATATCACCACCTCCCTCACATCCATATGGCACATGTGTGCTGCCTCAACACACATTCAGGGGGCGCTACACTTATTATCCTTCATGCTGACTCAAAACTACATTCACACCATATTATTATGGATACAGCAAGATACCCTCTTTATTTATCTCTTCATACTCTGCATCCCTCATGAGAATAGACATCTATACTTATCACTATGAAAACACTGATCATACCTCTATACCATCTTAGGCAGACCTAAACCACATATCATGGAACAACAAACGAGGAAGTGGCTGCTTTTTGCCATATAGAATATATACCATGGACCTATGAAATATATCACAGAGGTATGACGTACATCAGGACCTATATACATATCTGTCTGGTCTTTAATGCTGACTTAAACCCTTATTGATAGAAGAACATCTACTTCATATAAGACATTGTAGAGAAATAAGTAAAGGTCTAGGGGTATAAGGAGGTAACAGGGATCGGGGAGGGGTAAGTATATACATGCAGATGTAATATTTGCCTCCAGTTTTCCTCTATGTGCCAACAAGCGAGATGCTGCACTCTTTATGTAGCTGTCACTGCAGGGCCACTGAGCAGCCAGCGCCATGTTCCTGGGGCAAGAATGAAATAAGAGCGTCCACTTGTTCCAGGTTTGTGACTCTATGGCGCTGCTCTATCTGCACATAATTACATGCAGCAGAGTCACTTCCACAGATCTGCCCACAATGTGACCACCACCAGCCAATCACTGGGCTGGATTTTGCTGGAGGGAGCGGCAAGCAGGTAAGAAAATCTCATGCATGGTGGGGGGCTCAAGCACATGGGATGCCCCCCCACACGTGATTTACAACAGATGTTGATCAATGTTAAGTTTCCTTGGATATTTAAAGAGGCAGCTACTTAGATATTGTGTAGTGCAGCCTCTCCTGCTTGATCTGTAACATGTGCAGCCATATTGCCCCAATGGAGTCCCCTGAGCCCCCGGCATCCACTTGTAATTTCCTAGAAAATTCTCCTGCAGAGCTGTGTGTGTGCAGACTGACCGTATGACTGGCAGCCACCAATAGGGGGCAGCTGGTGGCTCTAAATAGTGCTGTGCATGGAGTGGGAGCATGGAGGGGGTGAGTAATCATTTGGGAGATCGATGAGTGGCATGTGAGGAGCTATTGTATGAATAAGTTGTGTGTTGGCCTCAGTCACATGTGTATAATACAATGACAAGGAGACCCAATAAGTGACAGGAAGTTTCCCTGGCTGGACAGAAGCTCGGGATCAGGCCTCACCATCAAGCTGAAATGTAATGGGGGCATCAGCCTCATCACCTGACCATAGAAAACACCTCCCAGAAGCATCCAAAGCTGCCCAGTGATGGGAGACTATGTGATGTCACCTCCCTCCTAATGTTCTAGTGTCTGGCTGAAGGCTTCGTATAAAGGAGCACTATAAAGAACCCCCCATAAATATGGCAGATAGCAAGAGGAGGGGAGACTTATACACCCGGCATCACATTCAGCCACACTAGTTTCTTTCTTTTACTAGAAGGAAGGAGAATCAGGGGACAGGTTCTGAATGCACCGTGCGGCTTTTACAGGGGAGAACTGCTCAACTCTAACATTTTTGTGTCTGTGTGTTATTCTCACTGCTAACACTTTGTGAACTGGTAAGGGATCCATGAGACCCCTAAACCAGCTCACAAGGCTCTGGGTCTGGCAAGTCACCTGCAGCTAGCGGGTGACTTGCCATTAACCCAAAGCCCCCCCTATTACCTGCCTCCCCAAAGCCAGGGGGAGAGAGCCCGTGGCCATAGCCTATGTCGGCTTGTAGCCTGCAGGGCCTTGGCCACTAAAGCTGGCCCCTGCGCCCTGTTCTACAAGCCACCATAGCTTTTGGGGGGATTTTTAGGGTTTTTTAAACCTTAAAATTCCCCAAAAAATTGGGCCCCCCAGCCAATTTTTTTTAATTAACCCTTTATAATGTGGTTAGTAGTTGTATTTTTATATAAGAAAAGGCAATAACTCCTTTTAAAACCGCGCAAAATATATCAAACATACATCAAAAAATATATAATTCTTAATAAAGTCCTGCTCCAAGCTATAGACCAGGGGTACTCAACCACTTCTTGTAAAGGTCCATTTACAGGCATCTGGTGAGAGGCGGAGGTCCGAATGGGGCGCTGTCAGGGGGGATGAATAGTTAGAAATCAGCACATTGGGGGTGGGCTGGGGGTGGATTATACCTTGCAATGCCACTTCCTGTCCGTGCAGTACTTCATATTGCAATGCTAGGTGCCAGGGAGTCATGACACTGGCAGGGAGACAAACAACTACAACGCCAATCTGTAAAGGGGCAGCGCTGAGCATGGCAACACAGAAGCAACTAAGTGCAGGGCTGTCAAGTCAGGGGTCCAGAAATTTGGCACCGAGGTCCGCATTCGGACCCCGGTCCGCCAGTTGAGTACCGCTGCTATAGACCGATGTCACATCCAGTCCTCGTCATACAGAAATCAGCAGACAATGTTAAATCTCTTTGGATATTTAAAGAGGCAGCTACTTGGATATTGTGTGGGGCATCCTCTCCTGCTTGATCTGTAAAATGTGCGGCCATATTGCCCCAATGGGGCCCCCTAAGTCCCAGGCATCCGCTTGTAATTTCCTGGGAAATTCTCCTGCAGAGCTCTGTGTGTGTAATAGGGGGACAGGTAATAGGGGGGCTTTGGGTTAATGGCAAGTCACCTGCTAGCTGCAGGTGACTTGCCAGATCCAAAGCCTTGTGAGCTGGTATAAGGGTCTCATGCCATTTTTGGGGGGATTTTTTAGGGGTTTTTAAACCTTAAAATTCCCCCCAAAAATTGGGTCCCCCAGCCAATTTTTTTTTAATTAAACCTTTATAATGTGGTTAGTAGTTGTATTTTTATATAAGAAAAGGCAATAATAAAACCGCGCAAAATATATCAAACATACATCAAAAAATAAATAATTCTTAATAAAGTCCAGCTCCAAGCTATAGACGATGTCACATCCGGTCCTCTTCATACAGAAATCAGCAGACATATACGTCACACAAAAACTTCATGTAAGCATATATGTATACGCTCAGCGAGATAACTTTTTCAATGTGCTCAGTAGCATAAAGCTTTTTCTTAACACCCGTGATTATTATCCAGAGGATTAATTAACTTTTGTGCAAACAAATCCCTCCACCTATAGATTCAATGACGCTGCTTCAGATGATCACGTGATCATCTAAAATACAGAAGCAGCGTCGGGACCCGTGGCCAAGGGAAAGACACGATTGCGAGGGGAGACGTAAGAGCTCGCTCTGCCCTACCTTCTAATTCATTTTATGCAAGTTGTATTCTGTGTTCTGGTAAGCATTTTCTTGGAGACTGCAGGATATTTTATGAATTTGTGTCAACAGTATTAAAGTGGACCAACACCCACGGGTGATCGGCCCGGGAATCTATAAGATTCCCGGGCCGATCACCCCCCACCCCGCGGGACATCCGAGATCAGGATGTCCCGCGGGGTGAAACCCCCCCCAAACACCCCAACCCACCTACCTTATCTTCGGCGGCGGCCGGCCGCCGCCGCCTCCCTCGCGCCCCTGTAGGCGTGCGCGCCTCCGCGCCGGCCGTCTGCGAATGGCCGGCGCGGGGGCGCGCGCGTTCAAAGTGACGCAAGGGAGGCGGCGGCGGCCGCCGCCGCTTAGACGTTCAAGATCTTCCCTTGTACGTCGGCGCTGGGAGCGGGGAGAGGTGAGTTTTTCGGGGGGTTAGGGGATAGTCAAAATCCTGGGTGTTGGTCCACTTTAAGCTATGTGCGTTTTTTTTATTCCCTTTCTTTCATGTCATTTTAATAAATTGAGGATGATTGTTGGCTATTTGGATATAAGTCTGGCTGATGAGAATAATACTGAGAGGCCAAAGTGGATATAGCTCTTAATAGAGCTGGTGGAGCCATTAAAGCGGAGCTAAATTGATCAACGCGATTTATCTATTGTGGAGCTGGTACGTGATTGAATCTATAGGTGAAGGGATTTGTTTGCACAAAAGTTAATTGAAGATCCTCTGGATAATAATCACTTCGGGTGTTAAGAAAAAGCTTTATGCTAATGAGCACATTGAAAAAGCTATCTCGCTGAGAGTATACATATGCTTACATTAAGTAATTGTATTTTATTTGTTAATGTTATAAAGTGCTCTTTTCAGTTTAGGGGATCTCCTGGGCAGGAACGGGGGGCTACCGATACATATGTAATACCGTACCGCTGTTATCGGGAGAAATGGGGCTATCACATGCAATATGGTTTTCTTAAATAAATAAATAATAATATAAATAAATGTTTTATTTAAAATAAATGAGACCATTTGAAAAAAATATTTTTAAAAACAATAGAAAAATTACAAAAAAGACATTTCATGTTAAAGCCTAAACTCTGCTGCAAAAAATATATAGAATTTTCCTAGAAATTCCTGCAAAAATCCCGGTTAAACATGGGGAAAAATGACCTGTCAACAGAGGGTGACAAAATTTGAAGTAAGCTGGCAATTAAAAGGGTTGAAAGTAGCTATGCATGCTGGGTATTCTTCTGCTCGGGGGACCTTGCGCTTTACAGATTTACCTTGTTTTTTCTTATTTGCATATTGATATTTTGGGAAAAGCTGTTTTTTTATCCTGCTTTTTTATACATTTTTAGGGAAACCCTGTGCAACCAAAGAATTCTTCAAGGGATTATTTCCAGAAAAATGAGCCCACTACAACAAGCTGGGTACACTTAGAAAGCTTAATGTCCGTACTTTCAGGGACTATATGGTTTGTGGGGGATATTCTTAAAGTAAAGGGCTGTTTTGGTAGAAAAAGCACAAGGTGCACACTTTGTCTGCAGAACTGAAAATTTCAAGTAAAATTACTATTACGCACATGCTTTACTTTGGGGTGTTTGGCTACTCTTCCCTTGACAGGACCTATGCATGTTGGGTGTTCTGTTCAAGCGATGTTGCTTTTTCAGATTCAACTTGTTTTTTCTTCTTTGCATATTGTTTGTTTTTTTTGTTGCTTTGATTCAGCTTTTTTTTTTTTTTTTTGTTTTTTTAGGGAAACCCATTGCAACCAAAGAATTAATTGAGAGATTACTTCCAGAAAACGGCACCCATGTCAACAACCCTGGTACACCTAGAAAGCTTGAGGTGTGTACTTCCATAGAATATATATTTTGTGGGGGTATTTCAAATGTAAAGGGATGTTTTTCTTGAAAAACTGCAAGGTGCGAATAGCACCTAGCACAGTTGTATTTTATCCGAAAATCTACTAAAGCGCTGTTTCAGTTTGGGGGAGTATCCTGGGCAGGAAAGGGTGTCTACCAATACACATGTGGTACTACTGTAACCAGGAGAAATGAGAATACTAGAGATGAGCGAGTAGTATTCGACCGAGCCGGTATTCGATCGAATACTACGCTGTTCATCATACTCGATTTCGATCGAGTACAGCGGCGATGGCACACTCAAAATTCGTTTCCCCTCCCACCTTCCCTGGCGCATTTTTTACACCAATCACCATGCAGGGGGGGTGGGACAGGTCCTGGGAGGACGCTGGCATCGCGAAAACGGCGTCTACCCGCATTGGCTGGAAAAACCATGTGACCTCGAATATACAAAACTGAGCACTTCCTCTTCGTCAGCATTAGCAGCTTGAACTTAGTGAGGAACAGACGCTCACAGCAGGGAAAGACAGGCTGTCGCTGGCAGGACCCCAGAAGCTCGGAATATCGCATTTACCACCATCTATACCAGCTACCAGAAGACAAGAGAGTCATTAAGAGCCCTTATTAGGGCTACTACGCTGAACGGTATATGGCTCATATGTAGGCAGGCAGGGCCCCAGAAGCTCAGAATATCGCTTTTACCACCATATATACCAGCTACCAGAAGACAAGAGAGTCATTAAGAGCCCTTATTAGGGCTACTATGCTGAACGGTATATAGCTCATATGTAGGCAGGCAGGGCCCCAGAAGCTCAGAATATCGCATTTACCACCATCTATACCAGCTACCAGAAGACAAGAGAGTCATTAAACCGGACCTTCACCATGATTTAATGAAAAGCCCAAACTCTTAAAAAACAATTCCTCAGCATCTAAAATTAATATATTTTACATGTTTAGTCACTAATTTATTATACTTTCCCCCACTGGGCTGCAACTCTGTTCGGGAATTTAGGATACGGGCGCCGCCATCTTGACTCAGAAGCATCACACTTACTGAGGAGAGTGGGATAAGGTACAGGGGGGCGGGTTATAGCTGTGCTTTGCTCAGACAGAGCAGAGCTGGGGTCAGGGTAAGGTCAGCAGTCCCAGAATGCAGAGCAGCACAGTCACTTCCTGTTTGCAGGCACTTCCTGTTTGCAGGCTGCCTGCAAAAATGGCAGCTTCCATAAGCCGCCATCTTGGATGTTTAAAGGCTTATAAAATTCAGTAGATGCAGGTAGGATGATTTTTAATGTGAGCAATCTGTATGTACAGGGTGTGGGAAACATATAAGATAGGCTCTTATTCAGAGTGAAGGTCCGCTTTAAGAGCCCTTATTAGGGCTACTACGCTGAACAGTATATAGCTCATATTCTATGTAGTCAGGCAGGGCCCCAGAAGCTCAGAATATCGCTTTTACCACCATATATACCAGCTACCAGAAGACAAGAGAGTCATTAAGAGCCCTTATTAGGGCTACTACGCTGAACAGTATATAGCTCATATCCTATGTAGGCAGGCAGGGCCCCAGAAGCTCAGAATATCGCTTTTACCACCATATATACCAGCTACCAGAAGACAAGAGAGTCATTAAGAGCCCTTATTAGGGCTACTACGCTGAACAGTATATAGCTCATATCCTATGTAGTCAGGCAGGGCCCCAGAAGCTCAGAATATCGCTTTTACCACCATATATACCAGCTACCAGAAGACAAGAGAGTCATTAAGAGCCCTTATTAGGGCTACTACGCTGAACAGTATATAGCTCATATTCTATGTAGTCAGGCAGGGCCCCAGAAGCTCAGAATATCGCTTTTACCACCATATATACCAGCTACCAGAAGACAAGAGAGTCCTTAATCCCTTATTAGTGCTGCTATGTTGAACAGTATATAGCTCATATCCTATGTAGTCAGGCAGGGCCCTAGAAGCTCAGAATCTCGCTTTTACCACCATATATACCAGCTACCAGAAGACAAGAGAGTCATTAAGAGCCCTTATTAGGGCTACTACGCTAAACAGTATATAGCTCATATCCTATGTAGGCAGGCAGGGCCCCAGAAGCTCAGAATATCGCTTTTACCACCATATATACCAGCTACCAGAAGACAAGAGAGTCATTAAGAGCCCTTATTAGGGCTACTACGCTGAACAGTATATAGCTCATATCCTATGTAGTCAGGCAGGGCCCTAGAAGCTCAGAATCTCGCATTTACCACCATATATACCAGCTACCAGCAGACAAGAGAGTCATTAAGAGCCCTTATTAGGGCTACTACGCTGAACAGTATATAGCTCATATCCTATGTAGTCAGGCAGGGCCCCAGAAGCTCAGAATATCGCTTTTACCACCATATATACCAGCTACCAGAAGACAAGAGAGTCATTAAGAGCCCTTATTAGGGCTACTACGCTGAACAGTATATAGCTCATATTCTATGTAGTCAGGCAGGGCCCCAGAAGCTCAGAATATCGCTTTTACCACCATATATACCAGCTACCAGAAGACAAGAGAGTCCTTAATCCCTTATTAGTGCTGCTATGTTGAACAGTATATAGCTCATATCCTATGTAGTCAGGCAGGGTCCTAGAAGCTCAGAATCTCGCTTTTACCACCATATATACCAGCTACCAGAAGACAAGAGAGTCATTAAGAGCCCTTATTAGGGCTACTACGCTGAACAGTATATAGCTCATATCCTATGTAGGCAGGCAGGGCCCCAGAAGCTCAGAATATCGCTTTTACCACCATATATACCAGCTACCAGAAGACAAGAGAGTCATTAAGAGCCCTTATTAGGGCTACTACGCTGAACAGTATATAGCTCATATCCTATGTAGTCAGGCAGGGCCCCAGAAGCTCAGAATCTCGCATTTACCACCATATATACCAGCTACCAGAAGACAAGAGAGTCATTAAGAGCCCTTATTAGGGCTACTATGCTGAACAGTATATAGCTCATTTTAGCTATATACACACTGCACACAACGGCTGCTTTAGTGAGGGGTAGCTGCTGCTGCTGGAATAGGGACAGAAAGACTTCAGTGGTGTATTACCACCTATATACAAAACTATATACACTCTGCTCAAAACGGCTGCTTTAGTGAGGGGTAGCTGCTGATGCTGGAATAGGGACAGAAAGACTTCAGTGGTGTATTAGCACCTATATACAAAACTATATTTTGCACTACTGTTTTGTGTCCTCTGTGCCAACAAAACCTTGTTATATACCCGGTGCGTATAGGCACCATTTCACCTTCTGGCAGTATACGGCTGTATAGCCAGGTGTTTTTCTTAAAAATATTTTTATATTTGGCACTACTGTTTTGTGTCCTCTTTACCAACAAAACCTTGTTATATACCCGGTGCGTATAGGCACCATTTCACCTTCTGGCAGTATACGGCTGTATAGCCAGGTGTTTTTCTTAAAAATATTTTTATATTTGGCACTACTGTTTTGTGTCCTCTTTACCAACAAAACCTTGTTATATACCCGGTGCGTATAGGCACCATTTCACCTTCTGGCAGTATACAGCTGTATAGCCAGGTGTTTTTCTTAAAAATATTTTTATATTTGGCACTACTGTTTTGTGTCCTCTTTACCAACAAAACCTTGTTATATACCCGGTGCGTATAGGCACCATTTCACCTTCTGGCAGTATACGGCTGTATAGCCAGGTGTTTTTCTTAAAAATATATTTATATTTGGCACTACTGTTTTGTGTCCTCTGTGCCAACAAAACACTGTTTTATACACGGTGCGTATAGGCACCATTTCACCTTCTGGCAGTATACGGCTGTATAGCCAGGTGTTCTTCTTAAAAATATATTTATATTTGGCACTACTGTTTTGTGTCCTCTGTGCCAACAAAACACTGTTTTATACACGGTGCGTATAGGCACCATTTCACCTTCTGGCAGTATACGGCTGTATAGCCAGGTGTTCTTCTTAAAAATATTTTTATATTTGGCATAACGCGTGGCCAAAAAAGTAAAACGTCTGAAATGCGGAGGGCTAGCGCAAAGGGACGTGGACGAGGACGGGGGCGCGGAAATGCTGGTGGGGGCACAAACCGCGTTGAAGCCAGTGGGGATACAATGCGTGCTGGTGAGGGGCAGCCAGCATTACGCTCATCCAGCTTCCCTGCCTTTATGGGACAGTTATGCGGGGGGCGGGGTACACCTCTGTTAAGGCCTGAGCAGCGTGAACAGGTGGTGCAATGGATGGCCGATAACGCTTCCAGTCACTTGTCCACCACCCAGTCATCCACACAGTCTCACTCTGACCCTCCTTCCTCCCAACCTGGCCAACAGAGTCAGCCCACCCTTGACCCCTCCCAGGACCTCTTTTCGGGTCCTTTTCCAGATGTGCTGCAAGAATCCCAGGAGCTAGCAGAGGAATTTGTTTGTAGTGATGCCCAAACACTTGAGTATCCGCCATCTGCTAGTGATGTGGACCCGGAACCAGCATCTGCTATCATGAGCGATGATGATGAGACGCAGTTGCCATCAAGGGAGGCTGTTGGAATGTCCAGTGGGCAGGAGGAGGAGCAGAGAGAGGAAGTGGAAGAGGAGGTGGTGGACGACGAAATGACCGACCCCACTTGGACAGGGGTGATGTCCAGCGGGGAAAGCAGTGGAGATGCGGTCTGCGCATCACCGAATAAGGCAGCAAGAGGCAGAGGACAGTCCAGAGGCAGAGGACAGTCCAGACAGAGAAGGCAGGCCACAGCCAGCAGGGCCGAAGCTCTTCCCGGCAGCAGGCAGTCGCGCGAAGCTCCCCCATCGAGGCCTCGTACTTCTGTGGTGTGGAGATTTTTTAATGTTTGCGCGGATGACAAACTGAGCGCGGTTTGCGCAATCTGCCACTCAAAACTGAGTAGGGGCTCTGAGAAGAGCAATCTGACCACCTCAGGCATGCGCCGTCACTTGGAATTCAAGCACTGGGCTGAGTGGGAGAGAGCAAACGCAATACAACCTGCGCCCGGTCTTGCTGCCACTGCCTCTTCCCCTTTGTTGTGTGCTGCCACTGCGGTCCAGACCTCCAGCCAGGACACCTCCACATCTGCCTCTGCCTCGGCTACTTTGGGGCCTTCTCCTTCAGCCCCCCCCTTCCCCCGCATCTTCGTCTGCACCTTCCATCTCCTCGTCCCATCAACTGTCCATCTCGCAGGCGTTCAACCGCAGGCGGAAGTACGCCTCCAGTCACCCCCAAGCCCAAGCCTTAACCTGCCTCATCTCCAAACTGCTGGCCCTGGAGATGTTGCCGTTTAGGCTTGTGGAGACGCAGGCCTTCCACGACCTGATGGCGGCTGCCGCACCTCGCTATTCCGTCCCTAGCCGCCACTATTTTTCCCGGTGTGGCGTCCCCGCCCTGCACCAGCACGTGTCGCGTAACATCAGGCGGGCCCTGAGGTACGCAGTCAGCGCAAAGGTCCACTTGACCACCGACTCGTGGACAAGCGCTTGCGTCCAAGGACGCTACATCTCTTTGACGGCACACTGGGTGAATGTTGTGGAAGCGGGGACGGGGTCGCAAACAGGGACGGCCTACATACCACCCCCGCCCAAGATTGCCAGCACGGGTTCTGATAGACCCCCCTCCTCTTCCTCCTCCTCCTCCTCCTCTGCCTTAACATCGCCCTCAGCCCCTAGCTGGAAGCGTTGCAGCACTGGCGCGGGGAGACGTCAGAGGTGAGGCACGCCATATTGCAGCAGACAGAGATGTGGCTGTCGCCGCTGCAGCTAGGACCAGGCATGGTCGTGTGCGATAATGGCCGTAACCTGGTGGCGGCTCTGGAGCTTGCAGAACTCAATCACGTACCATGCCTGGCCCACGTTTTTAATTTGGTAGTACAAAAGTTTCTAAAGACTTACCCCAACCTGGCAGAGCTACTGGTCAAAGTGCGGGTCGCTTGTGCGCTCACTTTCGGAAGTCAACTGTAGCTGCTGCTAGCTTAAAAAAAATCCAGCAACGCCTCCATTTGCCTCAACATCGGCTGTTGTGCGACCTGCCCACTCGCTGGAATTCCACCTATTGCATGTTGGCCAGGGTGTGTGAGCAGCAGAAAGCATTGATGGAGTACCAGATGATGCATCCACGCGTGCCTCCAACTCAGCTCCCTCAGTTTGCCAACCACGAGTGGCCATGGATGGCAGACATATGCGATGTATTGCGTATCTTTGAGGAGTCCACTAAGAAGGTCAGCAGCGAGGACGCTATAGTGAGCGTAACCATCCCGCTCCTATGCGTCCTTAAAGAATCGCTCATCGCAATAAGGGAGAACGCATTGCACACAGAGGAGACGGGGGTAGGAGGAGACGCAACGCAGGTAGACAGTCAGACCACACTTTTGTCTGCTGCTCGGTGGCAGTTGCAGGAGGAGGAGGATGAGGAGGAGGAGGACAACGTGGAGGTGGCTGTGGAAGAGGATGCTGGCGGCGAGGGTAGCAGTCAGGCTGTGTGCGTCCCATTGGTTCAGCGCGGATGGGGCGGAGAGGAGGAGGAAGAGGAGGAAATGGAAAATGATCCTTCTGGTGGGGGCAGTGACGTCATGCCTACTCAGAGTCTGGCACACATGGCTGACTTCATGCTGGGCTGCTTTTCCCGGGACATACGTGTTGTCCGGATATTGGAGAACAAACTATACTGGGTCTTCGCACTCCTGGACCCCCGGTATAAAGATAACTTCTCCTCTTTTATTCCGGTAGAGGAGAGGACGAATCGATTACTGGAATACCAGAGGGAACTCTTGCAGAACATGACGCAGATTTTCCCACCCAGCATCGCTGGCGGCAGAGAGGAGAGTGTCTCCCAGAGTCTGACAACATCGATCAGGCCCACAGCCACCAGGGGAACACTCTCCAAGGTGTGGGACACGTTCATGTCACCCCCTCGTGCAACTTCCATCACTGCGGGGCCCGCTATCAGCAGGAGGGACAAGTATCGGCGGATGTTGCGGGACTACCTGGCAGACCACACCCCTGTCCTCCCCGATCCCTCGGCGACCTACACTTACTGGGTCTCCAAGTTGGACATGTGGCTGGAACTGTCCCTGTACGCCTTGGAGGTGCTTGCCTGCCCTGCCGCCAGCGTGCTATCAGAAAGGGTGTTCAGCGCAGCCGGGGGCATTATAACCGATAAGCGCAGCCGCCTGTCAACCGACAGTGCCGACAGGCTGACGCTAATCAAAATGAACAGCAAGTGGATTGACCCGGACTTTGCTTGTACAACAGTGGAAAGCAGCCAAGAGTGAAGTGCCATCTGTATGAAGTGCCATTTCCTCCTCCTCCTCCTCCTCCTCCTTAACCGCCGTAGAATTGCTGTATTAATAAAAAAAAATTATGGCTCACCTCTTGGGCTTAATACAATCAATTTTTAAGAGGTCTCAGCTCTTGGGCCTCCACACAATTTTTAAAAGGTCTCAGCTCTTGGGCCTCCACACAATTTTTAAAAGGTCTCAGCTCTTGGGCCTCCACACAATTTTTAAAAGGTCTCAGCTCTTGGGCCTCCACACAATTTTTAAAAGGTCTCAGCTCTTGGGCCTCCACACAATTTTTAAAAGGTCTCAGCTCTTGGGCCTCCACACAATTTTTAAGAGGTCTCAGCTCGTGGGACTCCACACAATTTTTAAGAGGTCTCAGCTCGTGGGACTCCACACAATTTTTAAAAGGTCTCAGCTCTTGGGCCTCCACACAATTTTTAAGAGGTCTCAGCTCTTGGGCCTCCACACAATTTTTAAGAGGTCTCAGCTCTTGGGCCTCCACACAATTTTTAAGAGGTCTCAGCTCTTGGGCCTCCACACAATTTTTAAGAGGTCTCAGCTCTTGGGCCTCCACACAATTTTTAAAAGGTCTCAGCTCTTGGGACTCCACACAATGTTTGAGAGGTCTCAGCTCTTGGGCCTCCACACAATTTTTAAGAGGTCTCAGCTCTTGGGACTCCACACAATGTTTGAGAGGTCTCAGCTCTTGGGCCTCCACACAATTTTTAAAAGGTCTCAGCTCTTGGGCCTCCACACAATTTTTAAAAGGTCTCAGCTCTTGGGACTCCACACAATGTTTGAGAGGTCTCAGCTCTTGGGCCTCCACACAATTTTTAAGAGGTCTCAGCTCGTGGGACTCCACACAATTTTTAAAAGGTCTCAGCTCTTGGGCCTCCACACAATTTTTAAAAGGTCTCAGCTCTTGGGCCTCCACACAATTTTTAAGAGGTCTCAGCTCGTGGGACTCCACACAATTTTTAAAAGGTCTCAGCTCTTGGGCCTCCACACAATTTTTAAAAGGTCTCAGCTCTTGGGACTCCACACAATGTTTGAGAGGTCTCAGCTCTTGGGCCTCCACACAATTTTTAAAAGGTCTCAGCTCTTGGGCCTCCACACAATTTTTAAAAGGTCTCAGCTCTTGAGCCTCCACACAATTTTTAAAAGGTCTCAGCTCTTGGGCCTCCACACAATTTTTAAAAGGTCTCAGCTCTTGGGCCTCCACACAATTTTTAAGAGGTCTCAGCTCTAAGCTTCCCTTACTGCTGGGGTGACACACTGTAACAAACCTCCTCCTGTAAGCTTCCCTGACTGCTGGGGTGACACACTGTAACAAACCTCCTCCTGTAAGCTTCCCTTACTGCTGGGGTAACACACTGTAACAAACCTCCTCCTGTAAGCTTCCCTGACTGCTGGGGTGACACACTGTAACAAACCTCCTCCTGTAAGCTTCCCTGACTGCTGGGGTGACACACTGTAACAAACCTCCTCCTGTAAGCTTCCCTTACTGCTGGGGTAACACACTGTAACAAACCTCCTCCTTTAAGCTTCCCTTACTGCTGGGGTGACACAATGACACAAGAGGACATGTCTGACCACATCTCACACACACACACACACACACACACACACCATGACAATTAGGGGTGGGGTCTATTTATTTTCCCCCTTGCCTATGCCATCTGTGGTTGTCATTAGGCAACGTGATTTTAAGGGGTGCAGAATTTTGTTCTTCTTTTTTGTACAGTTTGGCTTGGGGTCCATGGCAATGTAGAGGAAAGAAGGTTTCCTTGTCTTGTCTCACTTTACGTAGAAGTAATATTGTGTTTGGAGTGTATTGTTGAGAGGCTGTGATAGTGGCGTAATAGTGCGACTTGGGCGCGTTATATGCACCCAGACATGCTTCCCCTGCTGTCCCAGTTGCATTCCAGCAGTGTTGGCATCATTTTCTGATGTTTCAGGGTGGACTTGGTGACCTCCAAGTGGTCGAATTGAGATTTCCAAGTGTCGAGCATTTTTTTCCCATAGACTATAATGGGATTCGATATTCGGTCGAGTAGTCGAGTAACGCGGTCTATTCGAATCGAAATTCGAAATTTCGAATATTTCACTACTCGCTCATCTCTAGAGAATACACCTAAAAATGACATTTCATGTTAAAGCCCAGACTCTGCTGAAAAATACAGTACAGAGCTGAAACAATCTCCAGATAGGCTGTCAGTTAAAGGGTTGAAGTCATATTGTAGGCAAAGATAATTGTTAGCCCATTGTGTCAGGACAGTCACCCTCTGTTGCCAGACCATGTTTCACTATTTTGCACTACACATGTTCAACTGTGATTTTTGAAAGGATTTCCAGGGATTTCCCAGGAAAATTATATATTGTTTTTTTCAACAGAGTCTGCGCTTCAACATGAAATGCCTTGTTTGGCCTTTTTTTAGTGTATTCTCAATACTTTTTGGTGAAATATGTGCAAAAAAAAAACTATTTTTTGCAATTTGTAGTGTTTTTTTGTAATAAAAAAAAATTTGTCAATAAAATTTGATTGCGTGTGAAACCCCAATTTCTCCCGGTCACAGTGGTACCACATATGTATTGGTAGACACCCTTTCCTGCCCAGGAGACTCCCCCAAACTGAAAGAGAGCTTTAGGAGATTTTCAGATAAAAATACAACTGCGTTATGCGCTATGCGCACCTTGCAGTTTTTCAAGAAAAACAACCCTTTACATTTGAAATACCCCCCACAAATGATATATTCTCTGGAAGTACACGCCTCAAGCTTTCTAGGTGTACCAAGCTTGTTTATGTGGGCATAGTTTTCTGGAAGTAACCCCTCAATGTATTCTTTGGTTGCACAAAGTTTCCCTAAAAAAGAATGAAGAGGAAGTATCAAGCCACATTTTCCTAAAAAAAAACTATATGCAAACAAGAAAAAACAAGTAAAATCTCAAAAAGCAACATGCTCCGAACAGACAACATGTATAGGTACTGTCAAAGGAAGACTACAAAGTAAAGCGTGCGCATAACAGTAATTTTACTTGAAAATTTCAGCTCTGCAGACAAAGTGCGCACCTTGCAATTTTTCAACCAAAACAACCCTTTAAATTTGGAATATCCCCGATAAACCATATATTTTCTGAAAGTACACATGTTAAGCTTTCTAAGAGTACCCAGCTTGTTGTAGTAGGCTCACCTTTTTGGAAGTAATACCTCAAAGAATTCTTAGGTTGCACAGGGTTTCCCTAAAAAAATGAATAACAAAACTGAATAAATAACATGTTTTCCTAAAATATGCAAACAAGAAAAAACAAGCTAAATCTGAAAGAGCAAGGTCCCCCAAGCAGAACAATACCCAACATGCATAGGTACTATTAACCCTTTTAATTGCCAGCCTACTTGAAGTTTTGTCATCCTCTGTTGACAGGTTATTTTTTCCCATTCTACACCATGTTTAACCGTGATTTTTGCTGGAATTTCCAGGAAAATTATAGATATAAATTTTGCAGCAGAGTTTAAGCTTTAACATGAAATGTCTTGTTTGTAATTTTTCTACTGTTTTTTTTAATATTTTTGTGTAAAAAAACAAAAAAAAAATATATATTTTTTAGACAATTGTCGTCTTTACTTTAAATAAAACATTTATTAGAGAAAACCATATTGCATGTGAAAGCCCAATTTCTCCCGATTACAACGGTACCACATATGTATCGGTAGCCCCCCCCCATTCTTGCCCAGGAGACCCCCCAAACTGAAAATAGCACCTTATAACACTTACAAATAAAATACTACTACTATCCACACTATAAACATAAGGGGTTAATTAAAAAAAAAATGACACAGAGTTCACCCTCCTGGGGGGGGGGGGGGGCATTTTTGGGGAAATTTTAAGGGTTAAAAACCCTTAAAACTCCCCCAAAAAATGATATGGGGTCCCCCTTACCCATCATAACCAGCCCTGGACTAGATATGGGGGCTTGTAGAACAGGGTGCAAGGGGGCCAGCTTTGGTGGCCCCCCCACCCTGCAGGCTACAAGCCCACATAGCCATGGCCCGGGCTCTTCTGCCCCACCCCCTGGGCTTTGGGGAGGCAGGTAATTGGGGTGCCGGGGGTAAACGGCAAGTCACCCGCTAGCCGCAGGTGACTTGCCAGGCCCCAGCCTTGTGAACTGGTATAGGGATCTCATGGATCCCTTACCAGTTCACAAGGGGTTAAGTGTAAAAAAAACACAGAAACAAGCAGAAAAAAATACCATTTTGTGAATACTCACCTGTAAAATGGGTATTATAAGTATGTCACACACCCCACTTCAAGACATTCATTACATGTGGGTATACTCACCTGTAGATGGCGATCTTGCAGAGATGATAACAAAAAAAAAGGACCCTCCCGGCCCATAAATACCTGGGACCTCCCACTCATTCCCCAGTATAAAGATAGCAGTAAGATCAAGGGACCAGGAAAGCCAATTAAAACTAACAAAGGTTCACCATATAAAGGATCCAGAATACAAAAGGGCAGGGTGAAGCGGGGTGTGTGACATACTTAGAATAATACCATTTTGTGATTACTCACCTGTAAAATGGGTATTATAAGTATGTCACACACCCTGCTTCAAAACATTCATTACATGTGGGACATCCAATAGCAGTGTCCATAAAGGGCGGGGATCCATAAAACAAGGCAACAAGGCACAAACTTAAACTACATCAACCTTGTAACACTTGGAAAAAGTGTGAACCGAAGACCAAGTAGCAGCCTTACAAACCTGCTCAACAGAAGCCTGGTGCTGGAAGGCCCAGGACGCCCCAACAGCACGAGTAGAATGAGCAGTAACATGAAAAGGGGGAACCTTCCCCTTGGCAGAATAGGCCCCAACAATGGCCTGATGAATCCATTTTCTAATGGAAGACTTGGCGGGAGCCAAACCTTTCCTAGGCCCAGAGGGCACCACAAAAAGGGCTTCAGTCCTATGAAACAGAGAAGAAGCCACCAAATAGTACTTCACACAGCGAACCACATCCAAAGAATGCAAAACCCTCTCCTTGTCATTGCTGGGCTTAGGACACAAGGAGGGAAGAACAATATCCTGATTCAAATGAAAGGCAGAGACCACCTTAGGAAGGAAATCTGGCTTGAAGCAGAAAACAACCTTGTCCTGATGCCTCTCAAAGTAAGGAGCCGAAATAGACAAGGCTGCCAACTCCGAAACACGCTGAACAGAAGTGATAGCAACCAGAAAAACAACCTTCTGAGTAAGCGTAGAAAGTGCAATATCCTGCAAAGGTTCAAAAGGAGGACCCTGCAAGGCAGACAAAACCAAATTCAAATCCCAAACTGGGAGCAAAGGCTTCCTAGGAGGCCGCACATGCGTAACCCCCTGGAAAAAGGTCTTAACCAAAGGATGAAGAGCAAAAGACTTTTGAAAGAAAACCGCCAGGGCAGAAACCTGCCCTTTCAGCGTACTAAGCTGCAAACCTTGGTCCAGACCATGTTGCAGAAATTCCAAGACCCTAGGGATAGAAAACGCCCTACAAGGCAAGGTCTTGACCTCACACCAATCAATATAAGACCTCCAAGTCCTATAATAGATGGCAAAAGAAGACTGCTTTCTAGCCCTAACCAGAGTCTGAATGACAGCATCAGAAAGACCTTCCTCCCTCAAGATGGAGGTTTCAGCAGCCACGCCGTCAAAGCCAGCGTTGGTAAATTGGGGTAGAGCCGTGGACCCTGAGTGAGCAGATCCGGCAGAAGGGGCAGGTCTAACTGATCCTCTGCCAACCTTACCACGTCTGCGAACCAAACCTGTCTTGGCCACCTTGGAGCCACCAGGATTGCTTACGCGCCCTCTAGGGCCAGCTTGCGCACCACTTTGCCCGCCATGGGAAATAGAGGGAACAGGTACAGAAACCCCAGATCCCTCCAGTTCAGAGACATGGCATCCGCTGCCAGAGCCAGAGGATCCCGCGAGAGAGACACAAATGCCGGAAGCTTGTGATTGTGACGATGGGCAAAGAGGTCCACCTCCGGAGTCCCCCACCGGTGGCAAAGTGACCGAAACACCTTGGGGCTGAGCGACCATTCCCCCCTGGTGAGATGACCCCCTGCTCAGGGAGTCCGCCTCCGTGTTCTCCACTCCCAGAATGTACACCGCCGAGATGCATGGGACATTGCTCTCTGCCCAAGCAAGGATCAAGGACACTTCCCTGAGGGCACGCCTGCTGCGAGTCCCTCCCTGGTGATTGATGTAGGCGACCGCCGTCCGATTGTCCGACCAAACTTGAACCGGTAGGCCCTGTAACTGATGAGTCAAGTGAGCCAGAACCAACCTGATGGCTCTCAATCGTGAGCCTCCAGAGGCCCCCACAGTCCCTGAAACTGAAGATCCTTCCAAAATCCCCCCCAACCTGACAGGCTGGCATCCGTGGTGACCGTCTCCCAACGAGGAGTCAGAAAGGATCTGCCCCTCGTCAGATTGCTTGGTTTCAGCCACCACCGAAGGGAACGCCGCACCCGGGGGGACATCAGAAAGGACTGATCCAATGACAGCGGGGACCCGTCCCAGGCCGCCAAGAGATGGAGCTGGAGTGTCCTTGTGTGAAACTGGGCAAAGGAAACCGCCTCGAACGACGCCACCATCAAACCCACCAGTCGCATCCCTAGCCGGATGGACGGGCGGGGGATGGATAGAAGACGCTGAGTCAATTCCTGAATCAGAAGAACCTTGGCTCGGGGGAGAAACACCATGGCCTGAGAAGTATTCAGAGACATTCCCAGGAACTCCACCACCCTGGAGGGAGTGAGGCAGGACTTGGGATAGTTGATCACCCAACCGAAACTCTCCAGAGTGGACACCACATTCCTGGTATCCAGCTGCGCCTGACTGAGGGAAGACGCCATGATGAGAAGATAGTCCAGATAGGGCACGATGCGGATACCCCTGGCTCTGAGGATGGCCATCACTCCTGCCAACACCTTGGTAAAAACCCTTGGAGCCGAGGTAAGGCCAAACGGAAGAGCCACAAACTGAAAATGCCGATTGTCCACGACAAACCTGAGGAATCTCTGGTGTGCCGGAAATATTGGAATATGCAGGTAAGCATCCTTGATGTCTATGGACGTCATGAAGTCCCCCTGACGAAGTGAATGGATGGCTGAGCACAGAGTTTCTATACGGAACTTCCGGGGACGGACGAACCTGTTGAGCAACTTCAGATCCAGAATGGGACGAACGGAACCGTCCTTCTTGGGCACCGTGAACAAATTGGAATAGAAGCCCAGGCCCCGGTCTGAGAGGGGCACCAGACAGATGACAGCCATGTCCACGAGACTTGCTACTGCCGCCCGAAGCCCCTGGGCGGCCAGAGGATCTGACGGCACTCGAGACCTGAAGAATCTGGGAGGGAGCCGGAACTCGAACTCCAGCTTGTAACCGGAAGACACCACTTCCTGAATCCACCTGTCCGAGACCTCTTGGACCCAGACCTGGGAGAAGAGTTGCAACTGTCCCCCCACCCGCAAGGGTGAGGGCGCCCCCTCATTGCTGAGCCGGCTTGGCAGCGGCTCTAGGCTTGGAGCCCCAACTGTGTCCTGGACGGGCCCGACCCCTGCCCCTAGGCCAGGAATCCCCTCTGGACGAAGGGAAGGCCGAACCCCTGCCAACTCTAGCCCCATGAAAGGACTGAGAGAAGGAAGCCGCCCCCCGAGCCACAAGCCAGGCCGCAGCTCTGCTACACATCACCAATGTGTCGTCCAGAGCGGACAGCACAAAGGACAAAAATAACTCACAGCGCTTAAGGTCGGCAAACTCCTCACTAGCCGGGACAAGCCCAGAAGAGGTCAACAATCCTCTAACATCCGACCTGGCAGCTACCAATACAAGCGCAGAAGCACAAACCGGCCGCAAGGCCGAACCAACACTGGCAAAACCATGACAAGCCATCTGGTCAATGCGTTTATCCTCACCATCCTTAAGAGTAGTGCACTCCGGAGAATGGAGGACTGAGGAGCTGGACAACCCCAAAACAGGAGCATCCACCTCGGGGGGAGACGACCAGTGCTTCACCGCGTCCGCCGGAAAGGGATATTTCTTGTCCCAACCCGGTGGGACACCCGGAAGCCGAGTCGGCCTCTCCCTTTCCTTGAGAATGATACCATCAAAATGCTTTTGATAAGGAAATTCCAAGCGCGGCTTGGTCACTTCACAGAACTCCCCCATCAGCGGAGGAGCCACCTCGGGGGGAGAAATAGCCAGGACCTCAAACATATGAGCCAGGACCCTAGCGGTATCCAAAGAATCCCCCTGGCCCTGCTCTGTATCAGCGCCCACAAACTGCTGATCATCGGAGTCATCAGACTCCTCATACAACTCCCCTTCCTCACACGGGGAACAGTCAGACCAATCCAGGGAGTCAAAATCCTCCATATCAAAGGCCTGCGCAGCCGTATACAAATGTTTTCTCTTTGCCGTGGCCTTTTTAGCAACGGCACTGGAAAACAATTTTTCAAGATTGGCCAATCTGGCACACACCTCAGATTGCGACTCCCCGCCCAGGACCACGTCACAAGGGACACGTGTCAAGCGAGGGGGAGACGGAGAGGAGACTGGCGGAGCAGAACCGGATGCCTGAGATCCGGTCTGCCGCGAAATAGACCGCTGCGCACAGGGTACACAAAGAAATACATCATCCCCCAAACGGGATACCCCACACCCCAAACACAGCCTGGATTGCCCTGAGGGGGGCACAAGCCCAGTTTCCGGGGAAGCCTCCATATGGTGATTTGTAATGATATATATATATATATATATATATATATATATATATATATATATATATATATAATGCCCTGAGGGAATTGCGCAATAATGCAACCCGGGATGCCCCTTTAAGTCCCGAGTGGGAGGATTTTAAGCCAACTAAATTTTAACCAGGGACCCTGGACCAGGAGGACCCCCCTTTAATATGATCATTGGTCCACCTGGAACACAAAACACAAGCACACGCTCGGACCATGCTAGGATGCATAAATAGTGAAAAACAGATGAATCAGATGGCCATCAGGCCACTCACCCGACCTTCAGTACCGCAAGTGGGGGACGCGTGTGCAGCAGAAGGAGGGAGGGCGGGCCGGCGCTTTTTGCACATCGCGCCCGGCCCCGCCCCTCCCCCGTCTCTCCCGGCCAGAAGCCGGGACATGAAAAACGCGCCCCAGCACGGGGGCGGGCGTAGGCGCGAGCGCCCGGCCCCGCCACCCCCCCTCGCCCAGAGGAGAAGAAGCCCTCATGGGCGCTCACCATTGCAGCACGCCGGAGGCTGGCGCCGTGGGACCGCCGGCACCAGGCAAACAGTAAAAAAACACACAGTTAAAAACACACACATACACTGTAAAAGAGAGGAATCCATAAGGGACCCGCCCCCCCCCCCCCTCTAAGGGTATCCGGGAGAGGGGGAATCCATGCCAGGGTAGGGCCAAGGGACGCGGCATCCCAAACCGGGATCACCAACCCGGATAGCCGCCTACCCCTTGTTATGGGGTCTCACGGCTCCTAAGCACCCGGGGTGCCAACTACCTTTGGCCGGACCAGCAGCCTAGGCTGGGAGGCAAGTAATTAAAATAAGGGGATCCGGGCAGAAATAGAAGAATAGAAGGCCGGGAGACATCCCCGCTACCTGCAAGGAGGAGACATCATCTTCTGACTTGCTCGCCTCTGCAGAGATGAAAGACTGGGGAATGAGTGGGAGGTCCCAGGTATTTATGGGCCGAGAGGGTCTTACCTTTTTTTTTTGTTATCTCTGCAAGATCGCCATCTACAGGTCAGTATACCCACATGTAATGAATGTCTTGAAGCGGGGTGTGTAACATACTTAGAATATATATATATATATATTTTTTAATACTTACCTCCCATCCATCCCTGTGTCCCACGCTGATCAATCTGGCTTCTGCTCTCCTGCTGCAGCTGGAAGTCTTTTATAGCTGTTGGGCGACAGAACATAAGGGGTTAATTTAAAAAAAAATGACATACGGTCCCTTCCGGGGGGGGGGGGGGGGGGGGCATTTTTGGGGGGGAATTTTAAGGGTTAAAAACCCTTAAAGATCCCAAAAAAATTTAAATGGGGTCCCCCTTACCCAGCATTACCAGCCCGGGACCAGCTATGGGGTCTTGTAGGAACAGAGTGGAGGGGCCAGCTTTTGTGGCCCCGCCACCCTGCAGCCTACAAGCCTATGTGAGAGCGGGCTCCTCAGCCCCCCCCCCCCTGGGCTTTGGGGAGGCAGGTAATAGGGGTGCCGGGGGTTAATGGCAGGTGACTTGCCAGCTCCCAGCCAACTGGTAGAGGGGTCCCATAGACAGTCTGCTTGGGTGTTTGGAGGAGAGAGCCTGGGGAGGGGGGGCGATCTCAGCCCTCTCCCCCTCCCCACCTCTCTCCTCCAAGCACCCGAGCAGACTGGTTCTTAGTCTCGGGTGCTGGACTTAAGAAGCCGGCTGCTGGTGACTTCACAATGATGTGACCCGGCCCCGCCCCCAGGAAGGGGGGAAGTCAGGCACGTAGATTCTACTTA
This sequence comes from Gastrophryne carolinensis, assembly GCA_027917425.1. Lineage (NCBI taxonomy): Eukaryota > Metazoa > Chordata > Amphibia > Anura > Microhylidae > Gastrophryne > Gastrophryne carolinensis. The sequence goes on from CM051235.1 coordinate 620,425,438, forward strand.
AGTGGAGTAGAAGCGAGCACGTAGAATCTACGTGCTTGGCACTGAAAGGGTTAAGCCACATTTCAGCTTTGAATTAAATGTTTCCCACCTCATGTACTGCAGCCACAGTCTGGATCTAACACAGCAGCTTTACTCCAGATAGTGACACTACACAACATGTATCATTATCCTCATATATATAAGAACACGTATGTAACATGTAGTGTTATTCTCACCTCAGATCCTGCAGGACACATCCTGGATGTCTGAGCCCCTCACACAAGAGCTTTAATCCAGAGTCCTGCAGAGGATTCCCTGTCAGGTCCAGTGAGGTCAGAGATGGGTTTGTGCTGATGACAGAACACAGATCAGCACAGCAGGATGAGGTCAGGTGACACTTTGACAACCTGCAGAGATATGATAAGAGATCCATCAGAGAGCTACTGTCACTGTCACATATAAATCAGCAACACATCACACTGACACCCTCCATAATATTCACATACAATCATCCAACTTATTAGTTTAACAATACAGGTTTCCTACAATGATGTATTAACCTCTTCATGTCCGGGGCATTTTTATTCTTTATAATCAGGACACAGTTTAGCATTTCTCCTAGTAGAATGATGTGTAACTTTTACATTTATGGAATATAGATTGTAATCACTAATCCCCAGTGTGATATGTGACAGTATTTGGCCACTAGGGGAGCTGTAACTTGTAACATGTGGAGGTCATTTGGCCAAAAAAGGCTGAATTCAGTTGGGAAGGCTGTGTGTGGGAATGGGATAAGATAAGATAAGATAAATGAATTGCCATTTGGCTTAAATAATGTAACACAATGAAGCTCTCAGCAGGGAGCCGACAGCTTTTCAGAATGACTCATCATGTTTGTTACAGTCCCAGCAGGAGGGAGAGATAGCCCATCCCAAGGTTTTACCTCCCATCATGGTGCCCTGAGCTTTGTCATCTCTGTATCATTTTTTAGTAACTTACTGAGTCTTTGTTACAGCAATCACATATTGTCACGCTCTGGTAACTCCAGTCCTCTAGGTAAGCCCTCAACCCCCAATCTCCGCAGTCAGCTTCACCTGTAGGAGCCCCCGCTTGCCGGGACGCAGAATACGCCTGCCCGGGATCGGTTGCCCCCAGGACTTCAATGACTCAAAGGATGAGAGCTTACAGGTATAGAGGTCTGAAGAACCAATGGCTAAGAGCGAGAGTAGCGGAAGTCCAGAGACAGGCCAGAGGTTAACACGGGGAGTCAGAGTTCGCAGCGGTACAGAGGGGTGAGACAGCTCGAGGTCTAGGTACAAGGCAGAGGTCGGCAACGGAGATCAGATCGAGATTGGTCGGTTCAGGCAGAGGTCGGCAACGGAGATCAGAATAGTCGGTTCAGGCAGAGGTCGGCAACAGGGTTTCAGATCGAGAGGCATCAGCAAGGCAGAGGTTGGCAACTGGAAATCAATCGAGCTTCAATGCACAAGACAAGCTTGGTACTAGGCGCTATAACAGGCACTGACACACTGCAGTGGCAATCCCTTTATAGGGGTAGACCCAGCTGGATTGGACAGGGAGGCAGTGGCTGTGATTGGTGCACTTTGAATCTGTGAGCTGATTTGTGCATTTCGGCCTTGTGGTCTGATTGGTGCACTCAGAGAGCTCTGGGCTGATTGCCCCAGCTGAACTCCACAGGCATACTGCTCAGAGCTGCACCTCCTAGGTTTCACTCTTTTAAACAGCCTCCAGTGGCCATTCTGTGTATTGCACCACCGGAGGACATGAGCTGAATGTACACGCGTGCAAGCACGAGTTGAATGACAGTGGGCAAGGGAGGAGGGCTTGCTTGGAGACACATGCGCCGCTGGGGATGGCACCCGAGGCAGAAGCGGCTGCTGGGCAGGAGGATCCCCAGCCAGTTGCCTAGGGGCACCACGGGCACGGGCTGAAGGCGAGTCATTCATGACACATATAAAGCAGATGCTCGGACTTTAGCTGATGCCCCCAGCTGATGAAGGTGAGGGGCCAGGTGGGGAAGGGTTAGGTACCTAAGGGTGCAGAGAAGCAAGCAGTGTATAAGAGCTTGGAATCCACAGTAATTAGGAGTCCAGAGTAAAGGTGCAAAATGTCTTCAAGTTCCAAACACATTGTCCAAAGCTCCTGAGTGAAACATTCACAGAGGGATTCTGTGTCTAGCTTAATGAAGAACAACAGCCTCGCACAGCTGAAAGAAAACCTCCCCAAAACCCATTTGCCCCATCTGCCCAATGATACTGAATCAATGGCCACACTTACATTTGCTCCTGCATCCACTTAAAGCTGGAACACGGCCTCACTGATTTTTTTCCTGGGTGCGGCCATAGAGTTACATATTTAATATGGTTGAAAATAGACATGTGTCCATCAAGTCCAACCAACGGACGGGGTTGGAGAAAGTTTTATTATTTACAGATAACTAGGCATAAGCATACCTGAATCCCAACATTCAGGTCTGTGCCGAACTTTGCGAGTTCAGGTCTCCGAACTCAAATAATGAAAAGCTGGATGATGGGCTGCCGAGCTACCCATCAACCTGCTTAACCTAAGGGTGCGGGAGAAGGACACTGCTGTAACTCACCTGAGCCCCAATCCAGTCCCAGCGGCGACAGTTTCATTCTGGAATGGTTCCTTATCGGAGGAGCAGAGCTTTTTACTATCTCACCTGGGGCATCTCAATTTGGGATGCTGTGCTGTGCAAGGTAGAAACTAATCATCAGCATAGGTAGCGGCAGCCTCATCCCCAGATCACTTGCACAGTCTGCACTTCTCTATCTGAATAGCTGGATGTGGGGGCGCGCTTGGATGCAGGGCTGCAAAGGTGGCCTATGATTGCAGCAAGAGACCGGTGGAAAGGTAAGGGTTTTGCAGGCCACAGCAGGGGATTACACAGTAGGGCATCCAGATTCAGGGGCACTTAGCCTTTAGACTCCAGGGCTGGCCCAGCTAGTGATTGGTCCACTTTAAGAGGCACCACCATCTGGGGATTATAGTAGCACCACCATCTGGGGGAGGAGAGGAGATGTGATTGGCTGGATGGATTCTTCGGGAATGATGGCGCAAGCATTCTGCAGCCTGATCGAGGATTTCAGCCGCTAGATTAATGTGTCAGTTTTCTACAACTTATTAAATATGTAACGGATGGATTTTATTAGTGGTATTGATGCAAATGAAAAAGAATCCTCTAATTCTCCCAATACACCTCCATAAGTGGTTTCTCACCCCCTTCATTCCAATATTCACATAGCCCCACCCGCACTGCGCTGAGAGAGGTGAGAGGTGATTGTCAGTGTATCTAGATGAGGAATATAAAGGGTTAATATGTTATGTATGAGTTTTATAGTGACAGTTAATGTACTTACTGTAATTCCCGTAATCCAGGATGTGATGTCAGTGACTCCCAAAGACGGGAAATATCCGTAGAGGATTCCTCATTATCCCCAAATGTGCAGCTCCATAACCTGTAAAGACATTGGTGTGAGCAATCCTGTTATGATCAGATGCATAGTGGGGGGGGCAGGAGACATTTACCCGGGGGGCGGGGGGCAGGAGACATTTTCCCGGGAGGGAGAAGAAACATTTTCCCGGTGGAGGGGGCAGGAGACATTTTCCCGGGGGGTGGGGGCAGGAAGCTGACCAGCCTATGGGATTGGGGGAAGAGATCGGGGGAAGTGACCTCAGGGGAAGGGGGGTATAATACAATTCTGTGAAATACTCACCTGTAGAATTGATATTATAAGTATACAGTACGTTCTGCTCCAAATAGATTACTTACACTTGGGTTATCCTCCGCCAGATGGCGCTGCACTGCAGAGACATGTAAAAAACAGGCTCCTCCCGGCCCCTCAAATACCCGGGGACCTCCCACAAATCCCCAGCATTGAAAAGCAGTGAACAAGAAGCCGGGAGAATTTAACCACCAAAAACTGGTAACTATAACAATGATAACAATCACCATACAGGGGATCCAGAATAATGTAAAACCAGGGTGGGTTGGAGCAGGACGTACTGTATACTCATAATACCAATTCTACAGGTGAGTAATCACAGAATTGTATTATTCTTAGTATACAGGAGAAAACAAATGGGGGAACCCACACTACCTCAAAGAAAGTTGCCTGGGGTACAGAAGTGGCACCACTCTCAAGAATATAAAAATATCTCAATTTATTATTTACAATTACATATAGAAAACATAATAACACTTATACAAATAAACAACATACATACATAAAAACACCAGGGGGTGCCGGTGGTCTAATAAAGATCATAGTAAAAATGTGACACTTAGTTCAAATAGCAATATATAAATTCCCAATAAATTAATCAAATTGTGCAAAATACGCAATGAATGTGCAAAATCAATGCTGACCAGTAAACATTTCTAGTTCTATATCCAGCCATCTAATTAATGCATATAGCTAACACCATAGAGCAGGAAAACGTGCCAGAGTGTGCAAAAAAGTAACAAAACAAGGAAATGTGTATACAGACCAACCGGAGCACCCCCTCAGGAGTGAGACGCCAACACGTGTCGTAGTGTCACCTGCACTACTTCCTCAGGGCGAATAGATATGGGGAGCCCCTCCAGCCCCATTATATATAGGCCCACACACAGGAGGTAACATTGTCATAATGTCCTGGGATTTTTGCCGTACCGAGGCCCTGAGAGCTTCAGAACCCCCAACACTATGAAGCCTTGAGAAGTAACCCCTTGCAGATGTATAAGGCTGACTATGACAAATTGATCAAAGATGCTTGGATTGAGGGTACCATCAATCGGAGGCTGCATGACTTTCTTATTGTGGACCATCCTATTGTGGCAACTTTTTATCTTCTGCCAAAAATTCATAAGGACCCCCGGTGCCCCCCCGGAAGACCTATTGTGGCGGGCATCGGGGGGCTTACTGAGAAGTCCTGCATCCTTATAGACCAGCGCCTTCGGTCATTCGTCACGGCACTGCCGTCTTATGTGAGGGACTCGGCGGACTTGTTAAACCGATTGAATTCACTGCACTTGCCCAGTGATACTCTGCTGGTGACAATGGACGTTGAGTCCCTCTATACCAACATTTCTCACTCTGACGCCGCCCGCACGTGACGGTATTTCCTTGGTATGACTGGTGATACCTCTCGCTCCCAACAGGAATTTGTTTTAAAGCTCCTAGATTTTGTGATATCGCATAACTTTTTTATTTTTGATGGTGCCTATTATCGACAAATCTCTTGAGAGTGGTGCCACTTCTGTACCCCAGGCAACTTTCTTTGGGCTAGTGTGGGTTCCCCCATTTGTTTTCTCTTGTGTTTGACTTTTTGTTGTTGGGGGTAGTGTGAACACCATTATATGGTCTGACTATTTTGAATATTGTACGTGGCTGAAAGGCTAGTGCTGCCCCTTTGGCTTGTCTAAATTTGATGTATTGGTGCCCACTCTTTGGGCTAGCACAGCCATAATGCCTTTTAATTGGTCTAACAAAGAAACTAACTGGACATCCAGATTACAACAGTGGAGGGGCCAGGGTGATAACTCTAGTGAAGGTGCAGGTCTGTCCAGTCTCAGAGAGACCTTCCGGTTGATCAAAAAAGAACAGATTCGCCTGACTAAACTATGGTGGAATATCCATAGCTTAGAAATATATAAAGAACAAGGCCTCATACCAAGGGGTCTTCGGGACCAAATTTTTCCAGCATGGGATATCCCAGAAGAGGCCCGTGCAAGGTGGGAGGCTCATTTGAACAGCTGTTCCTTGAATCTGATTAATGAACTTATCCAATTGGATAGGGTTAATCTCTCTGAGACTACACAGAAACCTCAATCACAACACAAACTATATGATAGCATACCTAATGATGTTCCAACCACAGATATTGAAAGACTGCAAGACATTTTGGATGGTGATCTCAAGAAACTAGAGGAGGAGATTATTAGTAATAAAATGCAGAAACTTAATAGAGATAAAACTGATGCCAACATAGGGAGAATTTATAGATGGTCACATAAAGGCAGGCAATGGACGTAATTTGGCTCCTAGACATGGCCGCTCTCGGAGTAGACGGTCATCTCTATCCAGCCGCACCTAAGATGTTAGCAATCTGTCCCAACGTTTTTTAGATATGGGTCGAGCAGGAGGACGCGCCGGGGGGCGGAAGAGAAATAGAGCGAGGAGATGTGAACAACCGCTGGATCCAACGTCGAACACGCCCACTAGCGTTGAAACGCTCCAGGCTGGAGCCCAGCCCCTAATCCCCGCCGATTCCTGTGATATTGACTCTGGAGGGGGTGCTTCACCCAGTCAAACACTTAATATCATCAATTTGACTGATTTGATTCTCACCCCGGACCAAAGGTCTGTACTTTCTAAGGGGCTCTCTTTTTCCCCTAGCTGTGATTTGGATACATTTACAACAACTAAAGATTTATATCTTTTTTGTAGGAAGTTGCTATTGAGAAAACATTATGATGCTTCATCAGGTGTTCTGGGCTTGGCATCTACTGAACTTAGTGCCTTAGAGGATCTTAATGGACATTGTGATCAAGGAGGCGGATAAAGGAGGTAACATTGTCATAATGTCCCGGGATTTTTACCGTACCGAGGCCCTGAGACAGCTTCAGAACCCCCAACACTATGAAGCCTTGAGAAGTAACCCCTTGCCGATGTATAAGGCAGACTATGACAAATTGATCAAAGATGCTTGGATTGAGGGTACCATCAATCGGAGGCTGCATGACTTTCTTATTGTGGACCATCCCATTGTGGCAACTTTTTATCTTCTGCCAAAAATTCATAAGAACCCCCGGTGCCCCCCCTCTTATGTCCTAGCCACTTTAGACAGACCTCGGATTGGCTCACGGAGCATAAAGTGACAGGTAATCATCCCTGTGGCAAATGTTCCGTGTGTCAACATATGGTCAATGATAGGTGTATACGCAATTTGATCACGGGTAAAACCTTTAAAGTTCGACAGTTTATTAACTGTCGCACCACAGGTGTCATCTATGCACTTTGGTGCTCCTGTCCCAAAATGTACATTGGGGAAACTAGAAACAGCCTTAAGGCCGGACTGCAGGCCCATATCTATAGCATACGTCTGGCAGCCACACACTTGGAGCAAGGCAAAATAATAACTCCGGTTGCCAGACATTTTCTACATGTACACAGTGGTGACTATAAACATCTTAAGGTTATGGGCATCGAGAGTTTTGGGGTGGGACAAAGGGGGGGTGACCTTAAACGTAAATTACTACAACACGAACTTAGGTGGATTTACTCTTTGAATACGCAGCACCCTGGCGGTCTAAATGAGGATGTGTCCTTCCCACCGTTTTTGGGATAAGGGTGTTTTTTGAGTTCAAGGAGTTGGGTTATTGAGTTGGATGTGGGTTAGCACTTAGTTGTCACCTGACTTATGCTGTGGTACCTGTTTGAATGATGTTTCTTTTTGCATTGTTATGCACAATATATATTTTTTATTGCACGTCACTTCTAGAGATATATTTCTTATGTTTGTTTTTTCACATTTTGGATTTGTGTAGACTTCCTGATAAGATGCACGTTGGATCGGACACTGTGCCCCAGATCTCCTGTGAGGAGGAGCTACCCAACGCCATGTACAAAGAAAACATCGAAACTGGCGCATGTATTGTGGGATGCCCCCTCCTGATGATGCTGCGATTCTATGAGGATGCCACTTTTGGTCATACATACCCTTGGAGAAAAAGCTTTCCTCCCCTCCTTCCCGTCCCTATGGTGATTTGGAGAATATGGACCATTTCTGATAGCCATTAGAACACTGATTCACCATTGGAGCTGTATGCCTGTGATTTAGGGCTGCCCTGGCATTTACCTCTCTATTGTCTTTGATTCATCTAGTTTGAGCTGGTGAGATATGTTGGCAATTGACTCACCAAGATACATTCTCTATGCATCCTTACTGGCAGGTTCTAGAGTCTGGTTTTGCTCTATGTTATAGACATGGGCAACTAGCCCTGTTACTGCGAGCGATATCAGATTATAAAATAAACATTGACCTATTTGAGTATTAGCTTGCCCTGTGGTTGTTCCCCTATAGAATCAGCTGTTGTATATATGTACAAATTGACCTAATGAGTATATAGAAGATGTTGTCTTTTGCCCTTATTCATCAAGCGATAGCGCCAGGTAGTGTCTGACGAGCGCCAGGTAGCGGCAGCTAACGGCGACTACCGACTCAAGTACGCCCGCGGCGGTCACAATGACGCATTTATCAAGCAAAATGAGGCTAGCGCCGGCGAGAGCGATGGCTAGCGCGGCATTCATCATGAAGCCGGCTGGACCGAACAGCGCCGCTGCAAATTCCCTCACAGCGCCAGGTATGAGCTGTCGCTCCCTGGCGATGTCCAATGCATTTCAATGGAGCAATCTATAATAATTCATGATTAATTGGTAATAATTTTTTTTTTAATTTTTTTAATGTCAAAAAATAGGAGAACACTTCTGCAATGTTAGGATTTATTTTTAAGTAAAAAAAAAAAAAAAAAAAATATGTGCAGAATTGATCTAACAGGTCTGAGATTAATGTATTCATATTACAAAATGATTCTAAAAACATGTATAATGTTACATTCAAAAAATATGGTTGTTTAGGGGTTAAAAACTAGTTAATACAGATCGCCGCCAGCGCTCTGGGGTTTAAACAAGGAATGGACAGCGACAGCACATTCGGAGCGTGATTTTTTGATGAATATGAAGCTAGCCGTTCGCTCTGGCCATTCGTTGTCAGGCGCTCACATACAACGCTGGACCTGTGAAACAGCGACCCCCCAGCCCGTATTCAACATTACCGCACACCGACTGAGTCGCTGTCATCAAGCTAACGCCGGCCAAGCACAGCGAATACTGGCTGGCGCTGAAAAAATCACGCTACAGTCGCTCATCTGTCGCTACCTGGCGCTATTAGTTAGACTGGCAATAAGTAATTAATGTATTATCTTACTCACATGCAATTTAGTTAGTACTTAGGTTAATCATTTCTTAGATAGTTATTTATAATGCTGTTTGTCATATATGTATATGTGTTAGTTGTAGGTTGCACTGGGGAGCCCGTGTTAATATCCCAGTGGTTTGGTTGCCCGCACTCCCGTACAGTGTGTGCGTGCGCGGGTGCTGCCGCGCACGCGCATTGGCCAGTTGGTATACCTGTGATGGGTCAGGTGCTAGGCGCCTCCCTCTCTCTCTCTTTTCTGACACCCTCTCCTCCTCCCTTTTCCCCTCAGACCTGCAGATTGGCCGTATGCCTGATGACGTCATGCGTATGGGGGATGTGATTGTCATCAGTGTTGCGGCCTCTGATTTATGGGCGCAATTGCTTCACAACTCCTTGCTACATTAGTTCTGCGGGGTACGGGTTTGGTGCCATGGTTGATCTTTATACCACTGTCTTTATGTAGTGAGCTGCAGCGCGGCGCACTTCCGGCGGGGTGCGTCGCCTGGCAACGGGGGGCGTGGCTGCCGCGTGACGCACTTCCGTCCGGAGTGCGTCTACGCGGCATCCGGCCCGTGTTACAATGACCAGCTGGCACCAATCCGGTTTCTACTACCCTACAGACGTGGCTTTGCGCGCGCTGGCAGGTGGGGGGTGATTATAGGTGGGGGAGGGGTTGACAGACGGGTTGGCTTTGACCGCTCATTGGCCACTTCATATCACTGGGCGGGTGTGTGGGCCTATATATAACGGGGCTGGAGGGGCTCCCCATATCTATTCGCCCTGAGGAAGTAGTGCAGGTGACACTACGACACGCATTGGCGTCTCACTCCTGAGGGGGTGCTCCGGTTGGTCTGTATACACATTTCCTTGTTTTGTTACTTTTTTGCACACTCTGGCACGTTTTCCTGCTCTATGGTGTTAGCTATATGCATTAATTAGATGGCTGGATATAGAACTAGAAATGTTTACTGGTCAGCATTGATTTTGCACATTCATTGCGTATTTTGATTAATTTATTGGGAATTTATATATTGCTATTTGAACTAAGTGTCACATTTTTACTATGATCTTTATTAGACCACCGGCGCCCCCTGGTGTTTTTATGTATGTAAGTTGTTTATTTGTATAAGTGTTATGTTTTCTATATGTAATTGTAAATAATAAATTGAGATATTTTTATATTCTTGAGAGTGGTGCCACTTCTGTACCCCAGGCAACTTTCTTTGGGGTACTGTGGGTTCCCCCATTTGTTTTCTCTTGTGTTTGACTTTTTGTTGTTGGGGCTAGTGTGCACACCATTATATGGTCTGACTATTTTTGAATATTGTACGTGGCTGAAAGGCTAGTGCTGCCCCTTTAGCTTGTCTAAATTTGATGATTTCTTACTATACAGTACGTCCTGCTCCAGATAGATTACTTACACTTGGGACATCCAATAGCAGTGTCCATAAAGTAGGGTGGGATCCCCAACAAAAAGGTAACAGCAGACAGTTTAAACCACTGCCGCCTGCAAAACCTTGCGGCCAAAAACAGCATCAGCTGAGGCCCGAACATCAACCTTGTAAAACTTTGAAAAGGTATGAACAGAAGACCAAGTAGCGGCCTTGCAAATTTGTTCAACAGAATCCTGGTGCTGGAAAGCCCAAGAGGCACCAACAGCACGAGTAGAATGAGCAGTAAGGCGGAAGGGAGGACTCTTCCCCTTAGCAGAATAGGCCTGAATCACAGCCTGACAGATCCATTTGCTAATAGTAGACTTGGCAGGAGCCAAACCCTTCCTGGGCCCAGAAGGGACCACAAAAAGAGCATCAGTGACTACCAGGTAAAACTTCAGACACCTGGCCACATCCAAGGAACGCAGAACCCTTTCCTTAGCGCTGCTAGGATTAGGGCACAATGAAGGAAGAACAATATCTTGATTCAAATGAAAGGCAGACACCACCTTAGGCAGAAAGTCCGGCTTAAAGCAGGACACCACCCTATCCTGGTGTCTCTCAAAGTATGGGGGCTGGATAGACAGAGCCGCCAGCTCAGACACACACCTGACCAAAGTAATAGCCAGAAAGACAACCTTGAGGGTAAGAACAGCCAGAGCAGCATCCTGAATAGGAGCAAAGGGAGCACCCTGCAAGGCAAAGAAAACCAAGTTCAAATCCCAAACAGGGACCATAGGCTTACGTGGGGGACGCACATGAGTGACCCCCTGAAAGAAAGTCTTAACCAAAGAATGCTGAGCAAAAGACTTCTGAAGACAGACAGGGCAGAAACCTGACCCTTCAGAGTACTGAGTTGGAATCCCGACTCCAACCCATGCAGTAAGAACTCCAGAACCCTGGGGACTAAAAACACCCGACAGGGAAGAGACCTAGACTCACGCCAGTCAAAGTAGGTACGCCATACCCTGTAATAGATGGAAGAAGAAGTTTTCTTCCTAGCCTTCACCATGGTATCAACCACCGAGGCAGACAAGCCTTTTTCCATCAAGATGGAGGTTTCAGCAGTCAGGCCGTCAAGGCCAGAGTTTGTAAATTGGGATGGTGTAAGGGGCCCTGAGTGAGCAGATCTGGCACCCTTGGCAGAACGTACTGGTCTACTGCCATCTGCACCACGTCTGCGAACCACACTCTTCATGGCCACCTGGGGGCCACCAGAATTGCTGGCACCCCTAACAGAGCAATCTTGCGCAGAACCCTGCCCAGCAGGGGGAATGGAGGAAAGACGTACAGGAGCCGAAAGTCCTGCCATGACATTGCTAGGGCATCCAAGGCCAAGGCCAGAGGATCCTGGGACAGGGAGACAAAGGCCGGGAGCTTGTGATTGTGATGGAACGCAAACAGATCCACATCTGGTTGGCCCCAACGGTGGTACAGAGATTGGAACCCACTGTTGCAGAGAATCTGCCAGCAGATTTTTCACCCCCGGAATGTACACCGCTGATATGCAGGGAACATTGGCCTCCACCCAGGTCGGGATCAGAGACACTTCCTGGAGGGCCCTCTTGCTCCGGGTCCCTCCCTGATGATTGATGTAGAAATAGGGAAAATAAATATATTGACGGAGATAAGGCTGTGGCTGACCATCTGAATAGCTACTTTTGTTCGGTATTTTCAGATAGTAGCAGGCATGGCCATAGCACAGCATCCAGCTGGGAGGGCACAGCTCCGGAGTTTCTGGAGGCTGATGTCTTAGCCGAGCTGGCACATCTAAAGGTAAGTAAGGCGATGGGTCCAGATGGAATCCACCTCAGAGTTTTAAGGGAACTTAGGTTTGTGATTGCAGCCCCTTTGACTGATTTACTTAACCATTCGCTTTCAACTGGTGAGGTTCCAGATGATTGGAGAATGGCCAATGTCGTACCAATCCACAAAAAGGAGAGTAGAGAAGAAGCCAGTAATTACAGGCCAGTCAGTTTAACATCTATAGTGGTCAAATTAATGGAAAAAACAGATAACTTCCCATCTAAAAATGAATGACCTATTGGACCCAAAACAGCCCGGCTTTACTGAGGGCAGATCATGTTAGACCAATCTTATTGATTTCTTTGACAATGTCACTAAAGTGTTAGGCGATATCCACAGCACCACCTTCATCTATCTGGATTTTAGCAAAGCCATTGACACTGTACCACATAAGGAGCTCATAGATAAGTTATTGAAGGTAGGACTCAATCCCTGGATAGTTCAGTGGATTTCCAGTTGGCTGAGGGATCGGTATCAGAGTGTGGTTGTAAATGGCGTGCAATCTGAACAAAGGCGAGTTACAAGTGGTGTGCCGCAAGGCTCTGTCCTGGGCCCCATTCTTTTTAATATATTTGTAAGTGACATAGGAGAAGGCTTGGTAGGTGCAGTTTGTCTGTTTGCTGATGATACAAAGGTTAGTAATAGGGTGGATATTCCTGGAGGTGTCTGCAACATGGAAAATGATTTAGCTTTACTGGACAGATGGTCAAAACTGTGGAAACTAGAGTTTAATGTCTCTAAATGTAAAATCATGCACTTGGGTAGAAGGAATTCCTGCTCGGAGTACCGTATGGGCAGTACTGTGTTAGCCAGGACCTCGGGGGAGAGAGATTTAGGGGTACTGATTACTGATAGCTGCAAGATGAGTGGACAGTGTAGCCAGGCAGTGGGAAAAGCAAGCAGGATGCTCGGCTGCATAGCTCGAGGAATCACCTGTAGGAAGAGGGAGGTTGTGATGCCGCTGTATAGAGCCCTGGTAAGGCCACAGCTAGAATACTGTGTGCAGTTCTGGAGACCTTACCTGCAAAAAGACATTATTCAAATAGAACGTATCCAAAGGTGGGCAACAAAAATGGTGGAAGGACTTAAACTTAAAACTTATCAGGAGAGACTTAAAGAACTTAATTTGTACAGTCTGGAGGAAAGAAGGAAGAGGGGGGACATGATTGAGACCTTTAAATATGTGAAAGGATTGAATAAGGTTCAGGAGGGAAGTGTTTTTAAGAAGAAACTTAATGATAGAACAAGGGGGCACAACCTGCAGCTAGTCGGGGGGAAGATCAGGAGCAATGTTAGAAAATATTATTTTACAGAAAGAGTAGTAGATGCTTGGAACAAACTTCCAGCAGAGAAAAATCAACAGTCACTGAATTTAAACATGCCTGGGATAAGCACACATCTATCCTAAGATAAAGAGAACATACAGTATACACATAAGGGCAGACTAGATGGACCATATGGTCTCCTTCTGCCGTCAACCTTCTATGTTTCTATGTAGGCAACTGCCGTCTGATTGTCCGAGCGCCAACTGAACAGGCAGGCCCTAAAGATGAGTAGTCAAGCCAGCCACAACTAACCTGATCGCTCGCAGCTCCAAGATATTGATAGGCGTGTGGGCCTCCTGAGGGCCCCACCTCCCCTGGAACCGCAGGGACTTCCAGAACCCCCCCCCCCCCCCCCCCAACCTGATAGACTGGCATCCGTGGTGACCGTCTCCCAGGAAGGGGCAAGAAAGGATCTGCCCCCCACAGGTTACTTGAGTCCATCCACCACAAGAGGGACCTCCTGACCAGGGGGGAGAGCACATAGACCCTGTCCAGGGACGCTGGGTCCTTGTCCCATACAGACAATAGGTGAAATTGCAGAGGCCTCAACTGGAACTGAGCATAAGGGACCTTTACGAAGGATGCTGCCATCAGGCCCACCAGCTGCATCCCCTGCCTGATGGAGGGATGGGGACAAGCTAGGAGGGACTGAGCCTGTGCAATCAGACTGTCCACCCTCTGCTGAGGAAGGAAGATCCTTGCCTGAACTGTATCCAGATTCATTCCTAGTAATGGAGTTACCAAGGAAGGGGACAGTGAGGACTGGGGGGGGGTTGATCACCCATCCGAATGACTCCAGAGTGGACACCACCAGCTGAGTATCCAACTCTGCCTGATGCAGAGACTGTGGAAGTGATGAGGATGTCATCCAGATAGGGACGCACGCTGACACCCTAACATCTGAGTAGAGACATCACGCCAGCCAGCACCTTGGTGAACACCCTAGGAGCTGAAGTGAGGCCGAAGGGCAAGGCCACAATTGGTAATGTTAATCCATCAGAGTGAACCTGAGGGACTTTTGATGACCTGGGAACACGGGAATATGAAGGTAAGCATCTTTGATGACCACAGAAGCCATGAAATCCCCTTGGCGCAGGGAACAGATGGCCGAGCGCAGAGTCTCCATGCGAAAGCGCCTGCCCCTGACGAAAACTTGTTAAGAATCTTTAAGCCCAGGATGAACCTGACAGAACCATCCTTTTTGGGTACTGTGAATAGGTTGGAATAAAAGCCTTGCCTTTTTCTCTTAAAGGCACCTGGCAGATGACCCCCAGCTCCAGGAGGCCTTGCACCGCTTGCACTAGCTCCTGAGCTGACACAGGGTCCCGAGGAATCCGGGACCTGATGAATCTTGGAGGGGGATCGGCAGCAACTCCAACTTGTAACCGGAGGACACTACCTCCTGAATCCACCGGTCTGAGACATGAATCCTGCAGACCTGAACGAAGTGCTGCAGCCGTCACCCCCACGCGGATGGGTGAGGGCGCCCCAACATGCCTGAGGGGGCTTGGGAGAGGATTTAGCTCTTGGGGTCCTAGGAGGAGCCAGGACGTCCACGTCCTCTGCCTCTACCCCAGAAATCTCCCTGGGCCCCAGGGAAGGATACCCCCCCTTCCCTGTCTTGCATCACGGTAAGGGGAGGAGAAGGAACCCTGACCCCTAAAGGGCCGAGGTTGCTGCCTGTGCTGGGGAAGCCTACAGCACCTGGTATTCCCAGGCGGTCTCCCATCTAAGTACTGACCAGGCCCGACCCTTTTTTGCTTAGCTTCCGAGATCAGATGAGATCGGGCGCATTCAGGGTGGTATGGCCGTAGGCTAACCTGCCTCCCTTAGCAAGAAAGGTCCAGGCGGTCCCCAAACAGACGCCGTCCTTTAAAGGGGAAACCGGTGAGGGCCTTCTTGGCAGCATTGTCAGCGGCCCACTAGCGCAGCCAAACCCGAGCGGCGCACAGCCACCACGAGGGCAGAAGTTCTGGCACACATTCTGATTGTGTCATCCAATGCTGACAGGACAGTATTTACACCAACATCAACTAGAGAGTGCAATAAACACCTCACAAGGCAAATCATCAGGGGCACTATCAAGCATATTTCTGATAAGGGTTCTAGTGGCCACAGCAGTAATAGCAGAGGCACAGACCGGGCGCAGCGCCGTCCCCGCACATGTAAAGGCGTGGGAGGCCAGCTGGTCAATGCGCCAGTCCTCAGCATCCCGCAGGGTAGTAGAATCAGGGGAATGCATGACAGAGGTGTTAGATAGCCCTAGAATCGGGGAATCCACCTCGAGGGGGGGATGACCTCAGCAGGAAAAGGATACTTCCTATCCCAAATCTTTGGAGCCCCGGGAAGTTTACTGGGGCGCTCCCATTCCCTGAGCACAAGGTTATGGAAATGTGCCTGCCCTGTAATTTCCAAACGTGATTTTGCTGTATGGAAAAACTCCCCTTTTTTGCCTGGGAGCCTCAACAGGGAGAGAGATAGACAAAACCTCAAGGTCTGGATCAATAATCTGTCAGTGTCATCCGGGGCCCAGGGGTCAGAGCCAGAATCGTCATGACCCCTTGGTCTCTCATCAGATGAGCCTGAGTCAGAAAAGAGCTCCCCTTCATCAGCAGGGGTATAGCCACACAGATTCATAAACTCCTGAGATCCCATAGGGAAAACAGTAACATTAGGCATCAAGTACCGCTTCTTACCAGGGCCCTTACGCGCGAAGAATCTGTTCAACAGTAGCCAGTCTAGAAGACACATCAGGCTGAGAATCCCCACTAGTATGCAACTCAACGGGAGTGAGATTTAAGCTTGGGGGAGTAGGTGAAGTGAAACGAGGCGCAGCCACAGGTAGGCCAGATTGCAATGCAAGCACCTGCTCAGCACAGGGTACACAGACCTGCGCCTTGACAGCGTCAGCACGAAGCTGCCCACACGCTACACACAGCCGGGCTTGTCCCAAAGGGACCCCGGTTCCAGGGATGCCTCCATATGGTGATTATTAGGCACGATATGCCAGTAGGGATTTACGCTATAAGCAACCCTGGATGCCCCAATGACCCGCTAAGTGGGGTAATTATACAAGGCCCAATTATCAATTACACCGGGCCGGAAGAAGTCAATGGCTTCACCCGTCTGGAAGACACAGTGGGAAGAAGGGGTGTCAGAAGCAAAAACACTACCATGAGTATAACACCGCCCGCGAGGGGACTTAAGGACCGCGGTAAGTATAACCGCCACACGCGCGCGCTGACAAAATGGCGCTGAGAGTACCTCGAAGGGCGGGCCAGAGCGGGCTGTGACGCAGGGCGCGCCAAGCCAGGCCCCGCCCTCCCTGAAGAGCGCAAAGCTCACAGACAAGCAGCCAATGATAACGCAAAAGCGTCTGAGGTAATGCCGCCGCGGCGGCAGACACCACATATACTAGTCAAAAGACATGACAAACGCCGTATGCACGAATCATGCTACACGCTAACCCACACCCCCCCCTTCTTTTCCTCCCGAAGGCTACAGGGAGAATGAGCGAGGATGGCGGCCCTTTGTACAGGACCCACCGCTACACGGGGCGTGGGGCAATAATGCGGGAGGGGCATCCATAAAGGCTCACCATCAGCCTATACCGCCTACCCTTTGGTGGGGGACTGCGGTGGAGCAGCGCTCCATAAGCACACACGGTGCTGCCTACCTTCACCCGACCAGCGCAGCCCAGGCTGGGAGGCACATCACAAAGAGGACGGGTGGAAATAGTTCAACAGGGCCGCAGGCTTTAATAGCCCCGCTCACCTGCGAGAGAGAGATACTTCATGTCTTCGCAGTCAGCACTGCAGAGAAATCTGGGGATTGGTAGGAGGTCCCTGGGTATTTGAGGGGCCGGGAGGAGTCTGTTTTTTACATGTCTCTGCAGTGCAGCGCCATCTGGCAGAGGATAACCCAAGTGTAAGTAATCTATTTGGAGCAGGACGTACTGTATACTAAGAATAAAGGGGCTGGTTGCCCCCTCCCCTTCCTCTTTGACCCCCGATCTCTTTGCTGGAATGTGCGGTCAGTACTGACCCCCTTCCAGCACTCCAAGAATGGAAGCTATCATGTCGTTGCTGCGCCGGGAGGCTCGCTGCCCCCTCCTTCCTTGCTGTCCCGACATGTGGGGCGGGCACCGGGGGAGCCCTCCTTCAGGTTTCGGCTTACCTGCTGGGCTTGGCGGCCCCTCCTCGCCGGCGAGCGCGGGTCCCTCCCGCTCCCGTCGTGCTGCAGGGGCCCATAGCTGTCCCCCGCCCCCCGCCTCCCATGCCCCGGGAGGCTTCAGTGTGAGCTGCGGCCCGGGGGGGCACAGGCACAGTGACCCACCTGCAGCGGTGGCGCGGCCACGGTCCAGGAGTGGCTGCGCGCGCCGGGTCCGGAGGCCTCCGCCATCCTCCCCGCCATCCTCCCTGCCGGGTGATGCTAGATGGCAGGGGGAGGCCCCGCCCCCTCCCGTACAGGGAGGGAGAGGCGGGGTGGAGCTGCGCTGCAGAGATGCGAGCAGATGGCCTCGTGCTGGCCACCTGCTCTAGTACAGGAGCCCTGGGCCTCTGTTATGATGCCGCTGGGGCTCCAAAGGCAGTGAAAAGGGGGGGACAAAAGGGTGGGCCCGCAGCGTCCTCACTGACGCTGGCCGGGCTCCCTCAACAATAAGTACAGGAGCCCCAGATGTCTTATGATGCCGCTGGGGCTCCTAATACAGCACACAAGGGGGTCAAAGGGGGTGAGCCCCCAGCATTCTCACTGGCGCTGGCTGGGCTCCTTCAACAGTAAGTTCAGGAGCCCCGGGCGTGTTTTTTGATGCTTCTGGGGCTCCTAATACAGCACACTGGGGGGGACAAAGGGGGGCCCCTTAAGCGGCACACCCCCTGGCCCCCTCGGGTAACACTGTTTGGGACGCCCTGTATACCAGGCTTGCGCAGTCGCCTCTCCCCTCCCCCCAATCAGTTGCAGGCATGGCAGTTTGAGCTGGCTTCGCCGCTCCCGGGCCTAGCGCAGCTGGCATCCACCCCTTTTAGTGCACCCCGCATCACTGATGATCCAGGGCTGCGCCCCAGCTCGCGCGGGGTAGGTTGCACGAAACGGACAGGCTCCTCGCCTCTTCTTTTTTTCCCAGCAGGCGATGTCCGATCGGGAAGGGGAGCCAGAGCGGAACGGTGGTTGGGGCATCGGGGCAATGGGATGGAGAGGCCCATGCTGAGTTGGGCAGGCTTGCGGCGACCGGCGCGGGAGGGACAAGATCATCGCTTGAAGCTCCAGCGGCAGCACCGCGGACGGCGGGTGCGTCAGGACATTTGGCAAGAAGCGGGGAGTGGCCCCCGGGTTGGGGGGTTTTATAACGGGAATGCGGGAGTTATTGGATAGATAGGAGGCTACGGGGTCGGATACGGCGGTGGACCCGAGGGGGGTGTGGGACCCGGCGTCGGCAAGGGGAGGATTGCCCAGGGAGATGGTTAGAGGTTGTGGAACAGCGGTGGTTCAGACAAGGGTGGCAGCGGTGGATCGGTACGTGGGGGTGGATAAGGGACCTGGCTCAGAGGTGGAAAAAAGGGGGCAGCCGGTTTCGGACCGGGCTAAGGGGCATTATTACATTTGCACCTGAAGCCGGAAGTTAAGGAAAAGATTTGGAGGTGGGAATACATAGATATTTTACACTGCTCCCTCTTGAACGTTTCAGAACAGATAGATAGGAGAGGGGAAGGGAGCACCTTAGGCAAGAGGACGAGGACAGAAAGGGGTTTTAGGTTGATCCCAAGGACTTTCGGGAACTGGCTACAGGCTTTCGTGATCTTGGCGAGTGTAGTGGGGGAAAAGAACCAGGAGAATTGCTCTCCGCTGTTTTGTTACCTAGATACCATATGGGAAGCACACCAGGTTTATGGGGGAGTAGCGTGGCTGAGGTATGACGAGCAATTCCGGCAGCGGATGTTGGTGTGTGCCGAGCTAGGTTGGGACTATAGGGACATCGGGCTGTGGCTGCGGGTTATGAACTCCCGGGGGGGTGTATTCGGCTGCAGCCAGCTTGTCGCCCTTTCAGGGGGGTGCCATCTCTTCCACGCCAGGGGTGGCGGAGGCAACAAAGAAAGGAGTGTGCTGGGCGTTTAATGATTACCAGTGTAAATTCGGCACAGGGTGTAAATTCCGGCACGAATGCTCGGCCTGCGGGGGTAATCACTCCGTCGGGCGCTGTTTCAGGAAAGGACAGGGGGGTTCAGGAGGTTCCCGGAAGGACCTGCAAAGAGGGATAATGCCGGTGAAAGGAGAAGTGATGCTCCCGTGGCTAAATAAATATCCGGATCGGCCGACCGCACAGTTGCTGGCCGGGGGTTTTAGGGAGAGTTTTAGAATTCCATGTCATGAAGTTGGGATCAGGGATCCACATCACTTTATTCGGCTAACGGCAGAGCTGAAGGAGGATGTGGGTTTCCTTCTTGAAATCGTTCAATAGGCTGGGGTACTGGTTGGACCCCATGAGATCAAACAAGGAGGTGGAGCTATTCACAGATGTGGCAGGTTCGGTAGGCCTATTTGAGGAAAATTCTTAGCGGTAATGGGGCTATCTAGCAAGGAGCATGGCACTCACTCATTTTGCATAGGAGCGGCGACGGAGGCGGCGAGATTGGGATTGCTGGTGGAGCTGGTAAAAAAGTTGGAAAGGTGGTTTGTCATATATCCGCCTGGGGAGAAATGAACAGGTGTAACAGCAAGGTGGGAATGGGGGGAGTGTCGGTACCATTACTAATGCTATTTTCTTTTAGACTCGGCGTGCTCGGTGCTGGTGGTCGGCCATTCGTTTGTTTTTTGGGCGCCGCAGACAGCGACGTTGAGAAGGAGCGCTGAACAACTCAGCATTTCGGGGGATCGAGTGAAGCTGGTGTGGGCCGGCATTAGGGGATTGAAGTGGAGTGTTATGAGAGAGCACGTGTTGAAGTTGGCGATGAAGTGGGGTCCTCCAGGGGCGTGTGTCACGTGGGGGGGGGGGGAAATTTGGGCCAGGTGCCGATGAGGCAGCTGATCAAATCGATCAGCAGGGATTTGCTGTTTTTTCTAGGGGAGTTTCCCGCTGTGGTTTTGGTCTGGTCAGAAATAGTTCCCCGGTACGAATGGAGGCACGCGAGGAATCCAAGGGCTATCGAACGGGTACGTATTAAGGTGAATAAGGCAATTTACAGGGCCGATGGGGTACATCTGAATGGGTTGGGGATCGATCTGTTTAATGTCCTCCTAAAGGAGCTGATCGAATTGGCAGTGGAGAGTTTGCGGGCTGGACGGCGCTAAGGTCTCAGCGCTGTCCAGCTTTGGCGGTTTCCTCTGCTCGGTTCGGGTCTGAGATGGCATGGAAAGTGAGGGTAGGTTACAAAGAAGCGGCTGTTTCGGCTGAAATGGGCCAGGAGGATAGGTGACTGATTTTAAGGGGAGGGGAGGGACAAAAGAAAGGGGGTAAGGTGGATCTTGGCAGTTAGCCCCATTGAGCTACCAGGCCTAGAAGGGATGCGGCCGGGCTCACGAATCGGCTTCTGTTTTCAGATTCAGGAGGTAGTTGAGCCTTCGGGCTGCCTCCCCTCCTGTTGGTAGTTATGGTATGGTGGAATCTCAGACCTGGATCAGGGAGAACAGCAGTGCATTTGTTATTTGTTACTGTTTTTTATGTTTGTTCCAAAGAAATGGTTGTTGGCTCCATTATTTGGGAGTGTGGGTGGGCTGATGACAGCTGAAGGTGTAGGGAACGTTAGCACAGTCATGTCCCATGGCCGGGAATCGAACCTGCCACCCTTTGGTCACCAGTCTGCTTCCTTACCTTGCCATAGATTGTAAAGCCATCACAATATAAGAGTGAGGGGCTGCAATTTATATTATTTTATTATATTGTGGTGTGGAGAGGAGAGAGGAGGAATCATCCTGGTGTGTATACAGGGGGGTCACATGACCCTCTACATAGAATTGTGTCACCTGTTACCTCTAACTCCACAGCACCCCCCAATCACACATGTGATCCTCCCAATCTATAGCTGTAACCATGGCAACAGTCCCAGTTCCCCTCACCCTGCCTGTTCAGTGATTGACTATCTGCATTCCCCATGAGTCTCCACTCTGCTGGACACAAACTCCTGATCTCCTCTGCTCCAACTTCAGGATTCCTGCTCTTATAATGTGTTTGGTGGGAAACCTGCTAGAGAGACACAGCGAGCCTGACTAGTGATACCTGTAATAATAATTCTACACACATCATCTATTAGTGTGTGACTAAAATCTGTCACATGTCATTAAAGTGGACCAAAACCCTGGGTTTTGACTATCCTGGTCCTCGGTCCTTGCTCCCGGGGCACCCTAATTGGCTGTGTGAAACCCCCCAGGTTGCCCAATCTCACCCTTCCCCAGTCCTATGTCATATGTGCAGCCCTCTGGTCCAATCAGCACGCTCAGATCTGCTCCTGTTTCTTTGTCTAACAGTTCAACTAAGGTGAGCAGATCGGAGCATGCTGGCAGGTGCATCCCCAGCTGCCCTCTAACAGGAAATTTGCCCACTCTGGCCATTCACAAATTCCTGTTGTGGGCACGTGCCCTTCTAAAAGGATAGCAGGGATGTGACCACAGCTCATGCCTGCGCTGTTGGACTATGAAAGAATGTGAGCTTCTGGGCGACCTAGCGGGTTTCACACCGTGGGGCATCCCAATTCTGGATGCCCCAGGGGATAGATATCAGGGCCGTTGGGGCGTGGGTTTTTATCCACTTTAATATGAGCTACAAGAAAATGGCCACCACTGCTCTGCTGGGGGACACTAGTGCTAGTAAGAAAATACCATTTTGTGAGTACTCACCTGAAAAATGGATATTGTCAGTGTGCCACACACCCCGCTTCACCTTTAATATTCTTCACGATTGGGTTACTCACCGCCAGGTGACGCTGTTGCAGAGAGGAAGTCTTGTAACGAGCCCCCTTCCGGCCTATATATACCTGGTACCTCCCATTTATCACCAGTGATTTAAAAAGCAGAAAGACAAGGTACCAGTAATTTAACGGTAACCTCAAAATAAATAAAAGCTTCACCATATAAAGGATTCGGGATACCGAAAAGGGTGGGAGTGAAGCGGGGTGTGTGGCACACTGACAATATCCATTTTTCAGGTGAGTACTCACAAAATGGTATTATTCTCAGTGTGCCACACACCCCGCTTCACCTTTAATATTCTTCACGATTGGGACATCCAAAAGCAGTGTCCACAAGGGATGGGCATCCCAAGGCAAGGTGAAGCATAACTTAAATGACTGCAGTCTGCAGAACTTTGCGGCCAAAAACAGCATCCGCTGAGGCTCGCACATCAACTTTGTAAAACTTAGAAAAAGTATGAACAGAAGACGAAGTGGCGGCCTTAAAAACTTGTTCAACAGAAGCTTGGTGCTGAAAAGCCCAAGACGCTCCAACGGCGTGAGTAGAATGAGCAGTGATATGAAAAGGGGGAACCTTCCCCTTAGCAGAATAGGCCGCAATAACGGCCTGACGTATCCATTTGCTAATGGAAGATTTGGCTGGTGCCAAACCCTTGTTAGGCCCACAGGGCACAACAAAAAAGGCATCCGTCTTATGAAAAGGAGACGTGATAATCAAGTAGTACTTAACACAGTGTACTACATCCAAACAATGCAAAACCCTCTCTTTGTCATTCTTAGGATTAGGACACAAGGAGGGAAGAACAATATCTTGGTTCAAATGAAAAGCAGAAACAACCTTAGGAAGAAAGTCTGGTTTGAACCGAAAGACCACTTTATCCTGCTGCCTCTCAAAGTAAGGATAGACAAGGCCGCCAACTCCGAGACACGCCGGACCGAAGTGATAGCTACCAAAAAGACAATCTTCTGAGTCAGGGTAGACAAAGCAATATCTTGCAGAGGCTCAAAAGGAGGAGCCTGCAGAGCAGAAAGAACCAAATTCAAATCCCAAACCGGGAGTAATGGTTTCCTGGGAGGCCGCACATGCGTAACCCCCTGGAAAAAAGTTTTAACTAAAGGATGAAGCGCAAAACGCTTCTGAAAAAAGATAGATAAGGCAGAAACTTGCCCTTTCAACGTACTTAGCTGAAGACCAGAGTCTAGGCCAGATTGTAAAAACTCCAGAATCCTGGAGACCGAAAAGACCCTACAAGGAAAAGATCTAATCTCACACCAAGCGATATAGGCTTTCCAAGTCCTATACCAGATGATAGAAGAAGACCTCTTCCGGGCACTGATCAGAGTCTTAACGACTGAGTCAGAAAGACCCTCCTCCTTCAAGATGGGGGTTTCAGCAGCCAGGCCGTCAAACCCAGCGCT
This sequence comes from Gastrophryne carolinensis, assembly GCA_027917425.1. Classification (NCBI taxonomy): domain Eukaryota; kingdom Metazoa; phylum Chordata; class Amphibia; order Anura; family Microhylidae; genus Gastrophryne; species Gastrophryne carolinensis. The sequence continues at coordinate 620,449,303 of CM051235.1, forward strand.
GGTAAATTGGGGTAACACAACCGACCCTGAGTGAGCAGATCGGGCCGAAGAGGCAGAACGAACTGGTCCACTGCCAGCCGAACGATGTCTGCGAACCACACTCGCCTTGGCCACCTTGGGGCCACGAGAACGGCGGACACCCTTTCCAGAGCCAACTTCCGAACCACCCTGCCCAGCATGGGTATCGGAGGAAACAGGTATCGAAACCCCAGATCCCCCCAGCTCAGGGACTTGGCGTCCACTGCCAGAGCCAGAGGATCCTGGGAGAGCGACACGCAGTTTGGGAGCCTGTGATTGTGACGAGAGGCAAACAGGTCCACCTCCGGTGTCCCCCATCGGAGACACAGTGAGCGAAAAACCTGAGGATGGAGAGCCCATTCTCCCAGACGGGGAGCGCCCCTGCTCAACCGGTCCGCTTCCTGGTTCTCCACTCCTGGAATGTATACCACCGAGAGACAAGGAACATGGGCCTCTGCCCAGGTCAGGATCAGGGACACCTCTCTGAGAGCACTCAGACTGCGAGTCCCTCCTTGATGATTGATGTAAGCAACCGCTGTTCGATCGTCTGAACGCACCTGGACCGGAAGGCCCAGAACGTGTTGAGTCAGGAGAGCAAGAACCCGACGGATGGCTCTCAGTTCTAGAACATTGATGGGTAAGTGGGCCTCTTGAGGTCCCCACTGCCCCTGGAACTGAAGCTCCTTCCAGAATCCGCCCCATCCCGAAAGACTGGCGTCCGTGGTGACAATTTCCCAAAGGGGGGTCAGGAAAGACCTGCCCTTCACAAGATTGGTCAAGACCAACCACCACTGGAGGGACTGTCGGACCCGGGAGGACAACTGGAAGGGCTGATCCAGCGACCGAGGCTGCCGGTCCCAAGACGCCAACAGATAAAGCTGAAGCGTCCTCGTGTGAAATTGAGCAAAAGGAACTGCCTCGAAGAAAACGTTGATGAGCGTGGCAGATGGGAACATGAAGATAAGCATCCTTGATGTCTATGGACGTCATGAAGTCCCCCTGCCGAAGGGAACCGACGGCCGTACGCAAAGTTTCCATGCGAAACTTCCGAAAACGGATGAACTTGTTGAGTAATTTCAGGTCCAGGACGGGACGAAACGACCCGTCCTTTTTGGGGACTGAGAAAAGATTGGAGTAGAAACCGAGGCCCATCTCTAAGCGTGGTACCGGCCAGATGACCGCCATTTCTAACAGATTCTTTACTGACGCCAGGAGCCCCTGTGCGGCCAAAGGATCGATGGGCACCCGAGACCGAAAGAACCGTGAAGGAGGGCGAGACTCGAATTCCAGCTTGTAACCGGACGACACTACCTCCTGGATCCATCTGTCCGGAACCTCCAGGTCCCAAACCTGGGAGAAGTGTCACAATCGTCCCCCCACCCGCACGGGTGAGGGCAGCCCCTCATTGCTTAGCGGGCTTACTAGCAGGCTTCTCCCCCGAGTCCAACCTGCACCTCTGGTAGCGGGAAAGGAAGCCCCCCTACCCGCTCTGAATCCCCGAAAGGAGGGCCTAACAGTACTTGCCCCCCGAAAGGGACGACGAGGCCTCTTGCGTTGCGGCATTTTACCACCTTTTGCAACTGAATCAATTTTCTCACCAAACAGCCGCAAGCCCAAAAAGGGGAGAGCTGTGAGCACCTTTTTAGAAGCTAAGTCCGCCGACCACTGGCGCAGCCACACTGACCGACGAATAGCCACCAGCATTGCCGCTGTTCTGTTCTGCTACTCACAGCCAGCGCATCGTCCGGACAGAACATAGGAAACAAAAGACTCACACTGCTTGAGAGCAGTAAACTCCTTACAAGTGGGATCAAGATCCACACACAGATCCTGAATAACAGATCTAACCGCCAACAGAAGAAGCGCCGAAGCACACACCGGGCGCATCGTTGATCCAGCACTAATAAAACCATGGCGAGCATACTGGTCAATCCGACGATCCTCACCATCCTTAAGGGCAGTGGTCTCAGAAGACTGCACCATAGCCGTGCTGGAGAGCCCTAGCACAGGGGTATCGACGTCAGGAGGTACTGACCAAAGCTTCACCAATTCTGGCGGAAAAGGATAACGTTTCTCCCAACTGGAAGGAATTCCAGATAACCGCGTGGGATGTTCCCATTCCTTAAGCACAACCCTCTCAAAGTGTTGTTGTCTGGGAAAAACCAAACGCGGCTGAGGCACATTAAACAACTGACCCTTTGGCAGGGTGACAGCCTCAGGCGGATCTAAATTCAAAATTTCAAAAATTTGAGCCAGAATGGAGGGGGTGTCAAGGGAAACCCCCGCAGACAAATCGCCAATAGCATCAACCTCAAGCTGATCTGCAGGCTCATCTGATTCCACCAGGAATTCTCCCTCCTCGTCCAGGGAGCAATCGGACCAATCCACAGGCTCACATACCTCATCCTGTGAAGCCGGAGGTACAGGAGAAAGGTGCTTCCGTTTCGCAGTGGCCTTCAACCCTGCTTTAACGGAAATTATCTTCTCGAGGTTGGATAAACGTGCAGACACCTCGGATTGCGAATCCCCACCTTTGACAATGTCACACGGGGTCCGGAACAGTGAGGGAGGGGTAGGGGATGATGGAAGTTGCGAAGAGCCAGCAGCCGGAGCGACGGATTGACGTGCATAATATAAGCATAATATAACATCATCGCCTGGGAGCGGAGTCCCACAGCCTCCACACACCCTGGATGGCCCAGAAGAACCATTTCCGGTATTATCGGAAGCCTCCATATGGTGATTTATGGTATTCGCAAAACCCTGGGTTTAAGGCATAAGACACCCGGGATGCCCCATTATGTTAATGTCCCGGGAGGGAGGATTTAATTTATAATAAAGATCCCCTTAAAATAATTGTATAAATAAATATATATATATATTTTTTTTAAATATATATATGTATATATATATAAATATATAAATATGTCCCAATTTAGAGAAAAAGGACTAGCCAGGTAAAATAGAACCGGAAGGCCACTTTATTGAGGGAATCCCAGGATCTGTGGGGGAAGAAAAACCAACAGTAAGACCCCCAGAACAAATGGCAGCATGCAATACAACATTCATGCAACAAGTAACACATGATAATGCACAGCACCAGAGTGCTTTAAAGAGGCAAAAGAAATTTGCCCTCTGTTTTTCCTCCTTTTCTATTAAATATATATATATCTATATATCCCTTTTTTTTTTTTTTAACATAACAGTCAGTCATAATAAAAAAATAGACGGCCCCACGTGAGGTGAGGCCGCTTACCTGCCAAAGTAAGGCTGAAACGCCTAGGCACCCGACCAGCTGTAATCACCAGGAAAAGGCGCAGGCAGCCAAAAGCAAGCCTGCCACAGCGCGGCCCGCCCCGGCCGCCCTTAAAGCTGACCCAAAACTCTGGCCATGCAGGCCAGCAGCCGCTTAAAGAGACAAAACTGCCAGAGGATAACAATGTGCCCTATAAGGAGGATTAGTCAGGCCAAGTGCACTCTTGTTTGCGGTGCAGCCTGACAAGTGTTAATAAGTAAAAACACACATGAAATATAAACATATAGTGAAAACACACATGCAATACACATCCCTCCAAGGGGAACCTCGGGACAGGGGCATCCCAAATCCGGATCACCATGCCGGACAGCCGCATTTCCCCCAAAACAGGGGGTCGAGCGGAGGAGATAAGCTCCTAGACACCTATAGTGCCATCTACCAATTGCCCAGTGAGCAGCCTAGGCTGGGAGGCTTCCATTAAACCACAAAGGTACAAACAATCAAAAACCGGGCAGAAATAGACCAAAAGGGGGTGCCGGGGTAAGACCCCGGCTACCTGCAAGCAGGAGACTTCATTCTTCTGTCTTGTCGCCATGCAGAGAGAAAAACACTGGTGATAAATGGGAGGTACCAGGTATATATAGGCCGGAAGGGGGCTTGTTACAAGACTTCCTCTCTGCAACAGCGTCACCTGGCGGTGAGTAACCCAATTGTGAAGAATATTAAAGGTGAAGCGGGGTGTGTGGCACACTGAGAATATAGCTGGTGTGCGCTCACCATTGCTGCCACCAGCCTGCTGATTGGTGGATGGAGCCACAAGTGGGGCAGGATACTGACCCATAATAACCAATGACATTTAATTTTATTATTACATGAACAGTGACATCTGGATTCTGATAAGATGATCTGTGTCACTGCTCATTTCTTGGTGTCTTTCTAGGATTTAGTTCAGACTTATAAGAGGTGTGACTGGTACTTACATAATCCATGGGCACTTGTGCAGAGCTGGAGACAGGATCTTCTGACTCTCTGCTTCAATTACACAGTCATACATCTCAATGCCGTGTTCTCGCTCGCTGTTCATCAGACAGTATGATAAAGCTCTGACCTCCATGACAGATGTAGATTTAGCAATTACAATTTCCTCCTTTTGTGACATAATTCTTCTGACCATCTCCACATCCTGAGCTTCATATAAACACATGACTTGATTATTATTATAGTGCCCCCAGTCTCTCGCCAGCCATTCTTCCACAGCAGGTTTTCCCCTGAATGAGATGTTACAGCGCAGACACTTCTCCAGCTTCTGTATTTGACCTTCAGCCATCAGACCACAGAAGAATTGTCTTGTTAGGTCTAAGTGATCGTTATCTGTGTCCTCCAGTAACTGTGTGACTGTCCAGACCTTTGAGGAGAACCATTGTTTAAATGTGGCAACATGTCGCATAAATCTACTGACCAGCACATAATGGAGAGCAGCAAAGTTCTCCTGGACGCTCAGATGGAGGAAGCTGTAGCAGCTCTGGGTCCCAGCATCCCTGAGAAAGATGTTCTCAGCCAGAAACACAGACTCAATCTCTAAGATAGAGAGGCCATGTCTCCTGAGATCTCCTTCATCAAAAAAGATCTTCTGGAGCCAAACCCCTTCATTGGCTAGAGCACACAGCTTCTTTATACAGCTGAGGGCCTGGCTGGGGTTTCTGCAATGATACAATAATAAACCCTCCAGGTAAAGCAGGTAGATAGATGTGGTGGTGTTACAGCTGCTCACATCCAATCCCTTTCTCATTTGTTGTTTTAGTGTAGTACATACAAGCCAGCACACTATCGGGGCAGCGCACATGGTGAAAAGAATATCATTGCTCTTCACTGTCTGAATGGCCACGGCTGCTTCTTCTTTAGATTTAAAGGAACGCTGGAAATATTCTACACGGTCATCCCCTGTAAACCCCAAAATGGCCACATATCGAGGACGCTTCACAACCTTCCCGAGACTCTCCAGTGACAATGGTCTTGTGGTGATGATCAGGGAGGATCTCCGGAGAAGGATTTTACCAAGTAAACTCTTTAGAAGGATCTCTACTGAGGTCTTCTGGAAAGGATCTCTGCACTGCTTAGAATGATTTAGTGATGACTTCAATTCATCATACCCATCAATGAGAAAAAGGACTTTGTCCTCCTCTCTGAAGATGGAGGTAAGATGGCTTCTCTCACACTGGAGATGACATATTCTGGAGAGCAGGTCAGCCAGACTTATGTCACCAGAGATGGTGTTGAGTTCTCTGCAGCTCATATGAAATGCAAAATGAAATCTGTCCTGATAGAGACCCTCAGAGGCCCAGTCCAGCATGATCTTCCTTGAGGTCATGGTTTTCCCAATTCCAGCTGCTCCTTGTAGCACCACAGTCTTGAAGACAATTCCATCTTCATTAGGATCAAACAGGCTGGCAATGGTGATATTATTAGAAGATCTTTCAGCCATTATCACTAGATGTCTCCTCCCAGAAGACAGGATTTCATGCTCTCTTTCCTCCTCCTCTCGATGTCCTTCTATGATCACCAGTCGGGTGTATTGTCTCTTTAAACTAACCGCCTCCCCTATACGAGCATTTCCATCTTCATATAGCTCATACTCTTGCTTCAGGTGAGCCATGTATTCTACTCTGATCTCTGTGTGAGATAAAAAGATCACATCAGCAAATGTAAAATCTCTGTCCAAGATTAAATAAAATATAGCAGAACTTTCTGGAGTTCCTTGTTCTATTTAATAGTGTTTCCTGGATCTGCTTCTGTTTGGCTCTGGGGCAGGTCAGCCACATTTTTGGAATGTTCTGGTTTGTCAAGGGGGTTGTGTTCTAATCACTGGAAAGCAAGTAAATCAGTTAAGTGTCACTAATTACATGATAGGAAGATGCACATAGATATGGGTAACATTGTGCTACAGCTATATTTAAGGAGGACCCTTTCTTTAACTTCATTATAATATCTGTATATAAAGTTAGAGGGGCCCACTTTAGAGAAAAGGCAGTTTAGAAAATGAAAAGGAGAAACACTCCTGTATAAACATGTATATATGATGCTAGAGGTCCTCTTTAACAAAATGATTATAGTTACTTTAACTCCAGTAATGTTATTTGTAGTTTTTTTTTTTTTATATAATTAAACGTTTTTATTGAGGGAAACAATGGTTACAGTGCGTGGCAACGCAGTGCCAGGAAGAAGAAATGCATGAATTACAGCCATTACATAGAATAATAATCTGTAAAATCAATCACCATCAATCAAAACCATACAAGAGGGTGACGAGATGAAGGGTGCGGCTGCTTAGAGCCTTGCTCCAAGTGTTTTAGACTGCAATTCCGCTTAACCACCTGATGCAGCAGCTGCGACCCATGTCCCCAACTTTTATAAGCGGGTGAAAGAACTGGGAGAAACAGAAGAAAAAAAAAACAAAAAAAAAACCTCTTGGGCGACAAGTAACGCAGGGGGGGGGGGAGGAGAGACAGGACGGACACATCGAGGGGAAAGTACAGAGGGAAGGAGAGGGAGGAAAAGGAATGATAAGGGGACGAGGGAGGGCCAGGTGGAAGGTCCAGTCCTCAAGAAAATCTGAGAAAACCAGGCTATGTATAGAAGAGGAAATCAGGGGAAGAAGTAAAACTATCCCATATCTGCCAGGTTCTCCTGTGCTTTTCCAGAGTTCCTCTTAGCGAGGCGGTGAGCTCCTCCATCCTACAGATGTCCCGGACAACGGCCAGCCACTGTGCTGTTGTGGGGGGCTCAAGAGATCTCCACCTCGCCGGGACGGTTCTAGCAGCACTCAAGAGGGGGGCAAGGAGGGACTTGCGCCTAGATCTCAAGGAAACCGGTGCGAGGTTAAGCAGATAGCATACGGGGTCTTCACTCAGATCAACATCTGTCAGTTTCCTGACAATCTCTCTTACTCCTGCCCAAAAGCTGGAGAGTTTCTCGCACTCCCAAAAGATGTGTGTCATAGTCCCCCTGGCCCGCAAGCACCTCCAGCAGAGGGGGGAGGAAGAGGGAAACATTTTCGCTAGCACCGCTGGGACCCGATAACAGCGTGTCAGGATTTTGAAGTTAGTCTCCTGATATTTGCAGGAGATAGAGCTCTTATGGGCCAACTGGATCATAGCCAGTTGTTGCTCATCTGTGAAGGTCCTACAAAGTTCCCTCTCCCATCCCCTCACGTATGGAGGGACAAAGTCCTCCGGAGGCTCCGTCAACAGCGAGTAGGAGTATGACAGGGCTCCCCTAAAATGACCAGAGTCCAGGCAGGTATGTTCAAATTGCGTTAACTGCCTGGACGCCGTACATTCCACTGATCGCTGATAATACAAAAGTTGAAGAGACTGTAACTGCGTGATGGGTCTGAGTGCAAGTTCTGCGACCAGGGTCTCCGGCCTCCTCCACGCATCCCCACTCTGCATGTGAAGTCTCCTATAGCAGTTTTGCCTGATCCAAGCTCTGAAGGGACCTCCCGCTATCTCCACCGGGAAATCAGGGTGCCCCAGAACGGGTGTCAGAGGGGACGGGGAGGGGGAGAGGCCCGTCCCAGCCAGGAACCCGTCCACCACCCTCCTGGACGGACCAATCGTAGGGTGCGTATTCAACTGTGGGAGTCTATTCAGTGGTATCCATGGCAGTCCAGGGAGAGGGCACGGGGAAGCAGCCTGCTCCATTCGAACCCACTGCTTCAAATCAGAATGTCGACACCAATCAATTACTCGGCTCAGATGGGCAGTGGCATGGTAACGCCTCCAATCTGGGAGACCCAATCCCCCCCTAGATTTAGGGACCGTCAGTAGGGAGGCCACCATACGATGGGAGCGACCAGCCCAAACGAATCTAGTACATAGTCCTGTAAGCTGTTTAAAGAAGGTGCGAGAGATATCTATTGGGAGGGCCTGAAATAGGTACAGCACCCTAGGGAGGACGTTCATCTTGATGACACTGACCCTTCCAAACCAAGAGTAAACCCCTTTGTTCCACTTAAGGAGGTCCTCTTCCAACCTCTTCAATAGTGGGGGAAAATTTAAGGCGTACGTTCCCGGCAGTTCAGAAGGGATACGTGTGCCCAAGTAGGTAATGGCCTCCCGCTCCCATTTAAAATGAAAATTCTCTGTGACGTGTCTCAGGCGTTCTGCAGGAATATTAATGTTTAAGGCAGAGGACTTCTGGTAATTGATTTTATAATTAGAGACCTCCTGAAAGCTCCTGAGCTCGGCGAGGAGATTAGGTAAAGTGACACAAAAAACATCAAGTCATCAGCGTAAGCCGCCACCTTGTGCTCAATCCCACCCACCCTCACTCCCGAAACGTCCGTGTTCTGCCTAATCAAGCGTAGGAATGGTTCCAGCGAGAGGATAAAGATAAGGGGGGAGAGCGGGCAGCCCTGTCGCGTCCCATTGAATAAGTTAAAGGCTTGAGAAGGCAGGCCATCCACCACCACGGACGCCGAGGGGCAAGTGTATGAGGCCAGGACCCTGTTAAGCATCCTGTCGCCCAATCCTATGTGGCGCAAGGTTTCCTCAAGGAAGACCCAGCTCACCCTGTCAAATGCCTTCTCGGCGTCCGTGGAGAGGAGCAACGCAGCCTCCCCCATCTGTCGGGCATGGTGAATCACGTTCAAGACTCTAGTGGTATTATCCCTCCCTTCGCGGTTCGGAACGAAGCCCACCTGATCCCAATGAATGAGGTCCGGGAGGAGGGGGGCAATTCTGTCCGCCAGAATTTTATTGTATATCTTGAGGTCGCAGTTCAGCAAAGAAATGGGCCTATAGCTCCCGCACTGCGCTGGGTCCTTGCCCGGCTTAGGAATCACGGCAATGCTAGCCCGTAAGGTGTCCCGGGGGGGCAGAAGGCCATCACTCAAAGAGCCGAAAGAGGAAATAAAGTGCGGGCCCAAGGTGCCCGCAAGTTCCTTATAATATTTCATGCTATATCCATCCGGGCCAGGTGCCCTTTCCGGGTTTCATGCTCTTGATGGCCCTTGTAAACTCCCCCGCGTCTATCTCCTCCTCCAAGGCCTCCACCACACTCTGCCCAAGCCGGGGAAGGTCCGATCTCTGTATGTAGGCCCTCACCTTTTGCCGATGCGCCTGAGACCTATATGTTATTTGTAGTTAAGAGCAGAGGGCGTCTTCGGCTGAATTTATTTTCTTCATAGTGTAATAGTATCATGGGATGCTCCGGCTAAGATGAGATACCGTACATGCAGAGGAGCCTTGTGGGATGCCCAGTGAAGTTTGCAGGCCTAACATAAAGTACAGTGGTGTAGTAATGTGCAGTCACTCAGGGTTAGGCCAATGCTGAAGCTAGAAGAAAAGATGGGCGCCAGTTACTTTCTTTGAGGATATTGCAGATGGTATTTTATATCCCTGAGAAAGATGTTCTCAGCCAGAAACACAGACTCAATCTCTGAGATAGAGAGGCCATGTCTCCTGAGATCTCCTTCATCAAAAAAGATCTTCTGGAGAAACCCCTTCGTTGGCTAGAGCACACGGCTTCTTTATACAGCTGAGGGCCTGGTCGGGGTTTCTGCAGTGATACAATAATAAACCCTCCAGGTAAAGCAGGTAGACAGATGTGGTGGTGTTACAGCTGCTCACATCCAATCCATTTCTAGCAGAAGTAACACCAGCAGCAGTAATACTGACAATAGTATAATTCCTCAGCGATCACACTTGTACATGTATTTCTTCCTTGCTCTGCTTTCCCAGATTGGGTTCAAGCTCATCTATTCCTTCATGATCTCTTTACTATACTTGCATACCTCCCAACTTCTGAAGATATGAAAGAGGGACAGGCCACGCCCCTGACCCCACCCCCGCCACACCATTGATCCCGCCCATGCCACGCCCCCGACTCCACCCCCTGTCGCGCCCCCCAACCACGCCATATTTCCCACACATTGAACCTGAGGGGCTTCTTTCCTCAGAAAAAATTATTAAAAAAATAAAGAATAAAGTATTTACTAGACATTTCTAAATGTATATTTAACGTTAATTGTCAGACTGTACACTTTTAAAAAGGACCCACCCCCAGTTTTTTCACTCTCCAGTGTGGTATCCTGATTTGGGATGCCCCGGGGAGGGAATAGATCGCCCTGGGAACAATCGATTCCCTCCCCCCTGAGGCATCCAAAATCGGGATGCCTTGCTGTGTGGGTCATCCCGGCGTGGGTTTTAGTAGGGGTGTAGGTCAGCAGGTAGAGAGGGGGCAAAGGGTGCGGATTGGAGGCTAGGGAAAGGGTTTAGGTGGGGGTGCAGATTGGAAGGCAGGGTGGGGGTATTAAAGTGGACCAGGAGGATCGGCCCGGGAATCTCCCAGGCCGATCCGATCCCCCCCTGCGGGGCATTCAAAATCGGGATGCCCCGCTGTGTGAAACCCCCCCAGGATGCCCAGAAACCTTACCTTACTCCAGGTCCAACAGCGCATGTGCGGGCCGCATCTCGTGCTTCTCTCTAGCAGGGGGCACACGCCCACACCAGGCATTTGTGAATGGCTGGCGCAGGTGCACTCCCTGTTAGAAGTGTGAGATGCGGCCTCCAGCACGCTCGATCCGCTGTGGTTGGACGCGCATACCACAGTGGCTCTGAGGGTGCTGATTGGACGAGCGGCAGCGCATGCGCCATAGGACCGCAGTCAGTTGAGTTGATATGAGTGATCTGGGGGGTTTCATGCAGTGGGGCATCCCGGATCAGGGTGCCCCGGGGAAGTGGACCAAAACCCAGCATAAGTGAAAATCCTGGGTGTTGGTCCACATTAAGGTGAGGGTTGACTGCTGTGGAGGGGGGTAAGGGGGTACAGATTGATGATATAACTGTGTAATATAACAGTGTACATGTATAAAAGACAGAAGAACACACAGGGGATCATACTTGCTATCCAGGTGATGGAGGATGGATGATCAGGCTGCAGCCTCACTATGCAGCTCAGCCCCGCCCCGTCCTATTCCATCACTCCCAGCACAGCCCCCCTAAGGGGTCTCAGCCTATCTGGGAGTAGGGGGCGGGGCAGACGTCTTTCTGGGCGGGGTCTAGACTAAATCTAAATCTGCTGCCTGCACAATGGACTCCGCCCATAAGAATGACTGCCCCGCCCCGCTGCTCGCAGATCCTCCAGCAATGTGATGTCTGCTGCCTTCAGACCTGCAGTAAATTAACCCAGCCCCCGCCCGCCTCCCCGACCACCCAGCCGACCTACGCCCGCCCCCCCACCCCCACACGCGCTGTCATTGTCAGGCACCGGCCATTGTTTAATCACCTGCCGGACAGTGTAAACTAATTAGAAGACGCCGGCCGTGTCGTGGCGGCCCTGGGCACACTGCAGGGCGTCCCGGGACATCACACTAACATCTGGGACCGGATTTGGGAGGCATGTACTTGCAGGTCTGATCTTCCCCGTCTGCCTTATTATCTTTTGCTCCTGGAAATGCTCTTAGATAGGTGCTCTCAAAGGCCCTGTCTCCAATCTCCTCTATGCAGAGTGATTTCTCTTAAACCAGATCTCACCCCCTGTAGTCATAGGCCTGTTCCACTCTGCCATTAAATAACATGTATTCCCTAGTCTATCCACAGTCAGTCCATCTACTGGCCTCCGGGTGTAACTGCACCTCCCTCTAAATAAAATAAGCTGCTGAACTAAAATAATAATTAACTAGAACAAAAAGGGCAAAAATACCACCCCCCCCCCCTTACAATAGTATCATAGAGGACACAGCTGACCAATCAGATACTGTTCTGCCATTATGGCTTTATACTCCTCCATGTGGGCTTCAGTCTTGCTGCAAATAGTACATCCCAACTTGCTGAGCAGTTGATATACAAATGTCACACGACAACATCCCAGACATCAGAAAAGCTGAAGACGAAGAAGTCTTCTACAGGACTCCACTAAGTCCTCACTCCCAACCCAATACACCGCACCGAGAGACAGTTGTCCAGCTCACCTGAGTCACACAAAGGTTCCGAGCCCAGGAGATAGACTGAGCGTCCCAATAAGAGAGACGCCCCATGGTGAGGGATAAAGGGGATCTGTGCAATGATCAGCAAATTACTGGAGATACAGAGGACCGCATCTTTCCTGCTAAATATACATTATTATATTCCAGGCACCTCCAGCATTATATACAGATGGATTACACAAGGGAAAGTCATTATTTTCAGTATGTTACTATAGGTAAAGGGGGTTTATTCTTTGCTCACTATAATCTACATTAGTTGGCTAATGGAAACCTCTGTCATTATCTACATATTATTCACATAAAAAAAACGTATCTTAATGTTAAATAGTGCCGGACGTATTTTACCTGAATTCCTCCAACATTCTATCTGGAACTGGATTGGCCTCTGGTTGAATTGTCACCTAACCCCAATCTACTATTGAACATAATCAGAGAAGTCGTTGCAGTACAGTCAGTAAATTGCCCCCTTCCTATATCGGGTCAGATAATCAGGGATTACAATTCACCATGTGAAAAAACATAAGAAGCCAAAGGGATCATTATTCCCATTCCCACCTCACAGGGTGGGGGCCAAATATATAAAGTCACTGGACCAGGGTTATGGTTGGGGGTGGAGAGGGGCAGGACTGCCATTCTGGGTCCCATGGGCCTGGCTGCAGAAGCGGGGGCCCAGCTCAAACCCCAGATGGGTGGCCCTGATGGAAGACCTTATGGTGGAAAATATGGGTGATGATACTGGCGGGAGCCATAACATTTAAATTCTGCACTAAAATACCGGCTGCTTGTTTTCACCCTACGCCTAATTAAGGAAATGGTGGAGGATGAAGCAGCTGGTTGTTTTTAGTCCGGCATGGCAGAAATTAAATGTTACAGGCCAATTTTAATGCCCATAAACCTCTACCACAACCCCGCTGGCTAGGGACTTCAGTTCCCAGCATGCCAGGAATTGGGGGAGCAGACTGGCAACCAATTTTAACAATGATCAAGCTGCTATGTGCCCCCCTGTTAAGCAGTAGTCATGGGGCCAGGCTGCTATGGGGCCCCTATGCAACAGCTAAGGGGCCTCCTGTGGAGTAGCATCACCGCATGGTTCCTGCACAGTGGGTCCTATGGTTGCCTGGCCCATGGCTACTGCACAGGGGGCCACACAGCAACTTAGCCCTGTGACTATGTAACAGTGGGGGCCCAAAGCAACCTGGCTTACAGAGGAGCTCCATAGCTTCCTGGACCTGTAACCACTGCATGGTGCGCCTGCACTTTTCTAAATTGGTAAATGTATTTCATTTACACTGTGTGCTCTCAATCACCCTCCTGTCACTGTGTGAGGGGGTGCTGTGTGCCCCCTGCATCCTAGGTGGTGCCACAAATGTGTGGTGGAGGCAGCGATGTCTGGATGTATCAACTCATGGTGGTGCAGTGGGAATAGGGCTCTGACAGCCTCCCTGACATGCTGTTTTTTTATAATGAAACCACCAGGGTGGGATGGTGAGGCAAAGATTACAAAATAAGGAAACAGAATGGCTGCCTGGCGGGACCTGATTTCTACTGCACCAACAATGAAAATTATGGGCAAGTGTGAGATCATTGGGGTGAAGTTACTGTATTGTGTCTTGGGGCTTAAGTGGAGGGGAAACTTTGTGTATGTGGAGTTAATAAGGGATTAAGGGGGTGTAATGGGGTTGGGTTTGTTTGTGAGCTATGAGAGTTCAGGGGTTAACAGGTGAGTGGGGGAGAATAACATAGAAACATAGAAACTTAGGCCCTTATTTAACAAGGGATAGCGCCAGGTAGCGAATGGTGAGCGAACGGTAATGACGGTCACCGCCACGAGAACGCCGGCTCCCCTCCGCAATCACACATTTATCAAGCCGATCCTGCTTAGCGACTGACAGAGCGCCAGATAGCGACTCATTCATCATTATTCCAGCCTCACCCCACAGCGCCAGCGAGCGACCTTGAACAGCGACAGGTATGACCTCTCACTACCTGGCGCTCTCCAATGCATTTCAATGGAGCAATCTTTAAATATTCATAATTAATTGCTATTAATTTTTTTTTTTTTTTTTTAAATGTCAAAAATTCTGTGACCACTTCTGCAATGTTAGATATTTTTTTAAGGTAAAAAAAAAAAAACAATGTGTGCGGAATTGATATTACAGGTCTGATATTAATGTATTCATATTACAAAATGTTTTGAAAAACTCTGGGGTTTAAACAAGCATTTCACAGCGCGAGAATTTTTTGAGCGTGATTTGTTAATGAATATGCTGGGAGCCGTTTGCTATGGCCATTCGCTGTCATGCGCTCCAATACAGCGCGGAACCTGTCAAACAGCGACTCCTAACCCTGTATTCAACATTACCGCACAGCGACAAGTCGCTGTCAACAACCGAACAACGGCCAAGCACAGCGAATACTAGCGTGCGCTGTGAAAATCCGCCACTGTCGCTCATCTGTCGCTACCTGGCGCTATTAATGAATCGGCCTCATAGAAGGGTGACGGCAGAAGGAGACCATACGCTCCATCTAGTCTGCCCTTATGTGTATACTGTATGTTCTCTTTATCTTAGGATAGATGTGTGCTTATCCCAGGCATGTTTAAATTCAGTGACTGTTGATTTTTCAACTACCTCTGCTGGAAGTTTGTTCAAAGCATCTACTACTCTTTCTGTAAAATAATATTTTCTAACATTGCTCCTGATCTTCCCCCCGACTAGCTTCAGGTTGGGCCCCTTGTTCTATCATTAAGCTTCTTCTTAAAAACACTTCCCTCCTGAACCTTATTCAATCCTTTCACATATTTAAATGTCTCCATCATGTCCCCCCTCTCCCTTCTTTCCTCCAGACTGTACAAATTAAGTTCTTTAAGTCTCTCCTGATAAGTTTTAAGTTTAAGTCCTTCCACCATTTTCGTTGCCCGCCTTTGGACCCGTTCTATTTGAATAATGTATTTTTGCAGGGGAGGTCTCCAGAACTGCACACAGTATTCTAGCTGTGGCCTCACCAGGGCTCTATACAGCGGCATCACAACCTCCCTCTTCCTACTGCTGATGCCTCGAGCTATGCAGCCGAGCATCCTGCTTGCTTTTCCCACTGACTGGATACACTGTCCAATCATCTTGCAGCTATCAGTAATCAGTATCCCTAAATCTCTCTCCTCCGAGGTCCTGGATAACACAGTGCTGCCCATACGGTGCTCAGAGCCGGGATTCCTTCTACCCAAGTGCGGGATTTTACATTTAGAGACATAGGTGTTTCAGGGTTAAAGTGTACAAGAACCCTCTTCATCCAGAGGTGTGGGTGGGGTAATGGGTGTGTATGTGTTTTGGGTGTTTAATGGGAGCATGTGTGTGTGTGGGGAGGGGGGGGGGTTAATGGGTGTGTATGTGTTTTGGGTGTATAATGGGAGCATGTGGGGGGGGGGGGGGGTTAATGGGTGTGTATGTGTGTGTCTCACCTGACTCACCTGCCATTCGTCCACATTCAGAATCACCGACTGCTTTGTCAATTACTCCACAGCAGCCGCATTGCAGCAGCACTGATTGGCTGACTAATCAGTCAGTCACATTTGGGGTTATGAATATTAATTGTCTGGTCTGTTCTTGCATCAGGAGTCAGGAGTTTAAAGCTGCTGAACTGGGTCACATACATCACTGACAGACAGGCCGGGAAATTTACTCAACAGAAGGAGAATAATTGGTACGATTTATTTTGTGATTTCTCGTCTATGATTTATTCTGTGATTGCATTTTTTTGAATTATTAATAGAGACACATATTCTGTAATTTTCTGTGCGATTCCTCTATATTTGGTCGTTTCTATGACATCTGTGGGCAGTGTGATCTATGTACAGTTTAGGGGGTATTTTCTGGATAAATGTGGACTAACAATCAAAAATAACCACTAGTCAGCTTATTGCCTGAGTGGGGGGGGGGGGGACATGCAAGTTTGGGATGCCCCACTATATGTAATCTTTCAGCAAGCCCAACATCATGCAGTGGTGGCCCTCTGCAGGCAAGTTGGTCTGTGTGGCAGCACTAAAAAGGTTTTTGTATGTGTGAGTGGGTGGGGGCACCAGACAAATCTCACACAGGGTGCCACATAACCTATGGCTGGCCCTGCATATACCTATCCTGTGCAGCTATCAGAATCCTTATAATATGACGCTGATTAGATGCCTAGGACGATACAGGACAGAGTATAACTGGATTTAGATTAGCTCCCTCTGGAGGGTGGAGGGGGTAATTACACTGCACAGAATCACATAATGAAGGCTGTAACCCTGCCCAGGAGCCTGTGACACAGTGTCTGTAGATTCTATCAGTCACAATTACAGTAAGGAAACTTCCAATGGCTGATCTTTCATGATGTCTCTACAATAAGGGTGTGGGGGAGGGGAGAAGGTCTGATCCTCTGCTGCTCAGGAATCCAGCAGGGAGATCCCCTTCCATGTAACATCACAGTGTGGGAGCATGGCTGAGCTTCTTGTATGGAGGCCTCTGTGTTCCCCATATAGGCCTGTGCAGTGTGTCTGTAATCACATCTTGTTCTGGGGTAATAAGCCTGATCAGGGGGAGACACTTCTGCCCCTCCACATGTTATTGCCATTAATAACATTCATATCAATGCTCAACTCTTCCAAGACTTTGTAAGTGTAAAATATTAAAAGATAAGACAAACCTGTAATGTCTCCTGGTGGCTTTATTCTTAATTCTGAAAGGAGAAGAGAAGAAACATTTATAGCATAATAAATCGCTGATAATGGTCAGATGAGACAAGTGATCAATAAGCAGTAGCAACACAAGGCTTCTGAGCTCCTCTATATTTCTATACAATAAAGGGAAGAGGCCAAATTCATCACTTGCTTCCCTTCCAGTCTGGCAGCAGAATCCTCCAGCTCCTGCAGATGGCGCCACCTTCCTATGCAAGAAAATGTCATTCCAGGCAGTTGGTTATATTATCTGCTTTCTCCTTGCCCCATACTGGCCATCAGGAGCGTCATCTTTCATTCACCAGCACTTTGCATTCTCTGATAAACCCTATAGAACTCGCTCCCTTTAGAGGGGACTTAGACAATAAGACATGCATGGATGAGACAGAAAGGATGGGGTTCACTGGTGAGATAGTATCAAAAACCACGCTCACACATTTGGGTGCTCAAAAATGGGTTTATGTGCAAATTGTCCAGTGAAATATAAAATGTGTTGCTATTCCCACTTTGGTCACTAGATGGGAGTATAAGACAACACATGGAAAGAGAACATATTCAGACTACTAGAATCTGGGTGTAGGATTCCCCTTTAGGCATGAGTCAGGGGGCATAAGATACATTGGAAGAACAACAGGAAACTGCTGAGATTGGTTGGGGGGTGTTTGGAGGTAAACCTCAGGCTACAATGTAGAGAGCAGAGGTATTATAAGGTGAAGACAGTGGGACAGAGGGGGGAGATAGTCCATAACCAGGCTGAGGGGAAGACTGGTGTAGCCTCCTCGTGTGACACGGCTGATGGGGACACTACAGAGACCAGGCCCGGGGGCAGATGAAAGTGAACAGGAGGATGTGGCTGTAGTGAAGCAGAGATGCGCAGAGTTGCTGAGAGATTGAGAAGACTGAGGTGTGGGGAATTCCACGCAGAAAGAGCGGGACCCTGACTGGAGAAAGAGAACCCAGGGGAGTCCTGGTGTGGGTGTGACAGAAGAGGTGCCCCTTAGGAGTAGAGAGGATCCAAAGGGACTGACAGGCTGTGAGGAGGAAGCCGCTGTGCCTGAGACTATGAGGCCGATTCAGTAATAGCGGCAGGTAGCGACAGATGAGCGACTGTAGCGTTATTTTCACTGTGCCCGCTAGTATTTGCTGTGCTTGGCCGTTGTTCGGTTGTTGACAGCGACTCAGTCGGTGTGCAGTATTGTTGAATGCAAGGTTAGGAGTCGCTATTTGACGTTCCGCGCTGTATGGGAGCGCATGATAGCGAATGGCCATAGCGAACGGCTCCCAGCATATTCATTAACAAATCACGCTCAAAAAATTCTCGCGCTGTGAAATGCTTGTTTAAACCCCAGAGCGCTGGCGACGATGGGTTAAAAGTAGTTTTTTAACCCCCAAACAACCATATTTTTGGAAAGAAAAAAAAACACGTTTTTATAAACATTTTGTAATATGAATACATTAATATCAGACCTGTAATATCAATTCTGAACAAATTTTTTTTTTTTTACCTTAAAAAAAATATCTAACATTGCAGAAGTGGTCACAGAATTTTTGACATTTAAAAAAAAAAAAAAAAAAAAAACATTAATAACAATTATTTATGAATATTTAAAGATTGTTCCATTGAAATGCATTGGAGAGCGCCAGGTAGCGAGAGGTCATACCTGTCGCTGTTCAAGGTCGCTCGCTGGCGCTGTGGGGTGAGGCTGGAATAATGATGAATGATTCGCTATCTGGCGCTATCTCATTCGCTAAGCAGGATCGGCTTGATAAATGTGTGATTGCGGTGGGGAGCCGGCGTTCTCGTGGCGGGGCCCGTCATTACCGTTCGCTCACTGTAAATAAGGGGCCTTTATGGAAAATCAATATTGCTAATAATGTTGCATATTTAAGTATAGGAATATACAGCAAATAGTTTACAATACCAGCATGCACAGGTGGCCGGGCAGGAATTGTATTCCAATCAATCAGATAGGACAGCATCCTGCAACAATAAAGCAGGGCTGGGACAAGATTGAGAGGCCAGATTAGAAGAAGACTAGGGTCGTAAAAGATCAAAGGAATACCAGAAGCCTACTTTTAGTATAATTAGGAGATGAGGATGGCATCAGGGAGGCAGAAGGAAAGGAGGCAGAAGGTAGGCAAGAGAGGGGAGACGGCTTGGAGCGGACACTGCTAGCACAGGAGAAGCTTGTGAGTGCCGTATCAGGAGGGTAATGTGTCTTTCCCTGTATATATGTATGCCAGTCTCATAACTGTATGCCAGTCTCATGTATTGTGTTTGATTTGAGATTTGATTGCAACATTGTGTTATTTTGTCAACAATATACCTCTTTATTTACTGCGTGTCTCAGTGTCTCTTGCATTTACCAGAAGTCAAAAGAACCTAGTCTTATAGTCTTATGCGTGTATCCATTGCGTGATCATGGGCCAGATATTGGTAGTATTGGTATATGTGTTGCCTATTTTAGTCGAGCCGGGCAGGATATAAATATATACATAATATTATTAATATCTAGTTATAATATTGTTTACAGTTTGGCTTGCGCCAGCCAGGAGATAATATTAATAATATTATTATTATTATTAGTATTATTATTGGTATTGTTTACAGTTTGGCGAGCCAGCCAGGAGGCATCTTGTGTATTTGCAGAGCACTGTGTTGTGGTGAATATTGAGTGTATTGTGGTATATAATACAGTGTGCAATTCAATTTCTATAGTTCATAGACCGCTGTTGCTATTGGTAACTATAGCATATAAGTGTTGCAATTGATTTGAAGTGCCTTATTGTATAGACATGGAGGGTCTTGCAAAAAAGATGAACAAGATAAAGAATGCAGAGGGGATTATTAGAGCAATGCAGGGATCCAGTAACCCATGGGCTGAAGCCCAGGATTATGTGTCTAAATGCATTGCTGCTAAGCAAATATCCAAATCTGAGGGCAAACGCTTTTTGATTTATGGGGCAGTTTGGATTGCAAAGGAGTTTGTTTTGGTGAAAATACAAAATGAAAGCCTCAAAGAGGAGGTAAACTCCCTGGATAAAGCGCTAGGAGCCATGAGGGCATCTACTGAAAGTTTGGGCGCAATTGTGGAGCAGCTGAGAGCTGAGAGCAGAGAATTGCGCAGAAACAATCAGATAATGTCAGAAAAGCTGATAGTCACAGAAAAAGAAGTTGAACTTGTGTCTGTGGATATCAGGAGACAGGATGATGCTTTTCCTGGTGCTGCTGAGGAGGTTTCATGTGGATCTTCACCAAATAAGCATATAGATTCGGGGGTGCAGGGTAATTGTAGGAGTGAAAATTACCCAAAGGTAGCCCCAAAGGTTAGTGCAGTCACACAAGCTCCAGTGGCAGTCTCAAGGCCCCTATTACAAAAAGCAATGCCTAGAATAATTAACTCTGCTGTACCGTCGAGAGACAATGTAAAGAGAGCGAGAAGTGTGAAGTGTCACTCTTGTGGCCAAGCGGATCACATTTCCAGGTTCTGCCCCTCTGCGAAACCAATGTGTAGTAATAAAGCCCAGAGTTATAGAACCCACAAAAGGCAGACAATGGTTTACTCTGCTAGATTTGGGACAGGGAGCTTTAACCAAAAGAAATTTGCTAGGGAGCATTATAGTCAAAGCAAACCTTTAAAGTGTGTCCCAGCGAAATGGTTAAGAGCCAGAAACGAATACCTTATGGCAGAAAATCTGCAGTTGAGGAGTGATATGAGCTCCCTGATACAACAGGTTATGGCCATAAGTGAAGAGGTAAGTATGTCGGGGAACAGAAGAATGTCGGATGAGCCAAGGCTTAGACAAAAGGTTATAGAGAGGCACCCAGTTAGGTGTTATTAATTCTATGTGTTTTGTCTTTTAGGTCCATTGGATAAAAACCCGGCTAAGTCTCCGATTAACGCTTTAATTTTTCCATTAGGTTTTGAGGACCTTAACGTGGGCTTTTTTTGTGTTGTTTTTTTTTTTTTTTATGTGCACACGTTTAGGATAAGCCTCAAAGATTAATTTGATAAAAGCAGTCAGGTTATCAAAAATCTAAATTCATTTTTGGTTTTTTTTAGTTAAAAGACCTGAACTGCTAAGCTGGCATGGACAGGGTTTCGGATATCCCTGATTTCCATTAAAGTGTAAATTTAGTATTTTTTTATGATTGCGCTATAGTTTACAGATTGCGCATTTAATAACTAGTGCCAGCCTAGTGTATGTAGGATTCCTCCCAGGTGTCACTGACAGGCTGTGTGGAATGCTCTGTCACTCCCAGGCATTATTAGCATTAGCATTTCTATACAGCCAGGGTCTTTCCAGTGACAATGCATTGGGAACCGGTTTTTAAGCTTTTTTTTCCTTTTACAATGAACAATGAAAAGGTTAAAATTCATATTTTAGCCTGTTCATTGGATCAATCATTTTAAATTGTGTGCTTGTAAGCTATTTTTGCTGTTATGTTATTGGAGTGGGTACCATTATTTTTTTTGCTAAGTAACTTTTTTTTGTAGTTGGTACACAGGCACACGATTTGAAACTATCTGTTTGTTTATGTCTTCTTACTTTAAATGTTATGAAGTGGGCGAGGTTTAGTGCTTAGGATTGTTCAATATGGTCAACATACTAGGTCTGCATTAGGTGGACCTATTATCTTATGGATGTGTGTTTTAATATGTTGTATATTGTTGTAAAATAACCTTTAAACAGTATTTTTCCATAGATAGCCCAGAGACGCCCTTGATTTGAGTTTGCAGAGACGGAGGGGATTATTGATATAGCATAGTAGCAACCATTCTTTGGTTATAGCTTGAATCCTCAAAGCCACATCTACAGAGTCACACTTTCTTTTGTTCAAGGTTTTCTTTCAGACATTTCCACCGTAATACGCCGTTTGCTATGTTGCATTATGCTTATGCTCTGTGACCAAAAAATCTATTTCTTGGAGTCTGCTGTGTATCACTGTGTTGGAGAGTATATCACCAAGGGCTTCTAATATTGCAGATGTACTGTTGCTGTAACTCACTATGGTCTGTGTGAACTGTCAGAGTACATTTGCACCCATAACAATATGGACTGTTCTAATGATGTGCACCCATGACATTATGAACAGTTCTGATGCTGTGCACCATGAAAACCATGGGCAGTTCTGATGATGTGCACTCATAACCATATGGACTGTCACACGGTGCAATCAGTATATTATGGACTGTCACCTTGTGCACCCACTTCATTGATAATACAGGCCTTGGACACTCAGTGACAGCTGATAAAGCAGTGTCTGCAACATACAATGGAAGTCGACGGATGTCTGTCAATACCAGCAGCAGTGAATAAATCCGGATGTCACCAGATTTGGTCACCCAAATTCACATAAGCGGTTATGGATGGTATAAAAATATGAAATATGTTTGATGATCTGTTGAAGAAGGTGTGGCATTAAAACAGTATGTAGTGGCTGAAGGATGCAGGCTGTAACTTGAGATACTGGGGGTTGTGAGAACATTGTGCGGTAATATATCGGGTCCCATCGGTCTCAGCAAATTTGAAGCACTTACATTTTATATATTTGTGAGACCTCGATATATATATATATACATATAAATATAATATATATATCTCTGTCTCAAGTGGGCGATATGTAAATAAGGGGCCTTTATGGAAAATCAATATTGCTAATAATGTTGCATATTTAAGTATAGGAATATACAGCAAATAGTTTACAATACCAGCATGCACAGGTGGCCGGGCAGGAATTGTATTCCAATCAATCAGATAGGACAGCATCCTGGGGCTGGGACAAGATTGAGAGGCCAGATTAGAAGAAGACTAGGGTCGTAAAAGATCAAAGGAATACCAGAAGCCTACTTTTAGTATAATTAGGAGATGAGGATGGCATCAGGGAGGCAGAAGGAAAGGAGGCAGAAGGTAGGCAAGAGAGGGGAGACGGCTTGGAGCGGACACTGCTAGCACAGGAGAAGCTTGTGAGTGCCGTATCAGGAGGGTAATGTGTCTTTCCCTGTATATATGTATGCCAGTCTCATAACTGTATGCCAGTCTCATGTATTGTGTTTGATTTGAGATTTGATTGCAACATTGTGTTATTTTGTCAACAATATACCTCTTTATTTACTGCGTGTCTCAGTGTCTCTTGCATTTACCAGAAGTCAAAAGAACCTAGTCTTATAGTCTTATGCGTGTATCCATTGCGTGATCATGGGCCAGATATTGGTAGTATTGGTATATGTGTTGCCTATTTTAGTCGAGCCGGGCAGGATATAAATATATACATAATATTATTAATATCTAGTTATAATATTGTTTACAGTTTGGCTTGCGCCAGCCAGGAGATAATATTAATAATATTATTATTATTATTAGTATTATTATTGGTATTGTTTACATCACCAGTCGCTACCTGGCGCTATCCCTTGTTAAATAAGGGCCTAAGGTGTGCTTGCCGCCGTCTGAGGTCCCTGCCTTGCTGTGACTGTTGTGTGAGGGAGAAGCCCTTGTGTTAGGGAACACTCCAAGCTTGGATGCTATGTAAAGGAATTTATAAGTTTGACCAAATCCACTAAAAACTATATCTGATCTGATCTAGCTTCAATTCAATTGGATTATATAGATATATAGTTTAGGTCAGCCCCTTGCGAGCCAGTGCCTATATATAGTTTGTCTCGTATCATACAGACCAGCAAGGAGAGATGAACAGTTGTCCCTATCAATCAATGTATGATGTAATGTGTGCATTTGGTTAAACTATGCTGATTGGTTGTTCACTTGTGATAGGCATTTCTCTATATATGGACTGTAACACAGTTACATGTATAGGCTGATATGATATGCTGATGTACGTAGTTTAATACTCGTTCTGTGATTGGTTGTAATAGAACATTTCCTTGTAAGTCTTCTCTGTAACGCTATAAAATAAAGCTGGGGGCACACCCCCCACACGTGCCCACGAAGGACATCATGGCCGTGAATAAGGAAGCATGTGTGTGTGTCTTTCGCCCTTATTTATCAAGGGCTAGCGCCAGGTAGTGTCTGACGAGCGCCAGGTACCGCCAGCTAACGGCGGCTACCGACTCAAGTACGCCCGGCGGCGGTCACAATGACGCATTTATCACGCTAAATGAGGCTAGCGCCGGCGAGAGCGTCAGCTAGCGCGGGATTCATCATGTAGCCGACTGCAACGAACAGCGCCGCTACTAATCCCATCACAGCGACAGGTATGACCTGTCGCTCCCTGGCGCTCTCCAATGCATTTCAATGGAGCAATCTTTAAATATTCATAATTAATTGAGTTTGTTTTTTTTTTTTTTTTTTTTTTTTAACTGTCAAAAATTCTGTGACCACTTCTGCAATGTTAGATATTTTTTTTAAGAAAAAAAAAAAAAATATGTGCAGAATTGATATTACAGGTCTGATATTAATGTATTCATATTACAAAATGTTTAGAAAAACTTGTATAATTTTTACATGAAAAAAAAATGGTTGTTTGGGGGTTAAAAACTACTTTACACACATCGCCGCCAGCGCTCTGGGGTTTAAACAAGGAATTCACAGCGCGAGAAATTTTTGAGCGTGATTTGTTAATGAATCTGCAGCAAGCCGTTCGCTCTGGCCATTCGCTGTCAGGCGCACCCATACAACGCGGAACCTGTGAAACAGCGACCCCTAACCCCGTATTCAACATTACCGCACACCGACTGAGTCGCTGTCAACAAGCAAACCCCGGCCAAGCACAGCGAATACTAGCTGGCGCTGTGAAAATCACGCTACTGGCGCTCATCTGTCGCTACCTGGCGCTATTAATGAATCGGCCTCTAAGTCTGTCTTTAAATGATGGTAATTTCCCCGACAGCTATGGAGTAGAGGTTTCCATGTGTTTTACCCCCTGGCAGCCTAATGGCCCGTCTGCTTATATTGGGCAATCCTACAAATTGTCATAAATGTTCTCCACTATGGGGTCGATTCAGAGCCAGGTGAGAATTCTCACTCCTTTTTTTAGGAGAGAAAACTGCCTTTGACTTTCATTGTCTACCTTGGGTCTGATTCAGAGCCAGGTGAAAATTTACAGCAGGGAGACGCTGAAAGTCAATTACAGTTTTCTCTCCTAAAAAAAGGAGTGAGAATTCTCACCTGGCTCTGAATCGAACCCTAGCGGGTGGGCGCAGTTCAAAGTGGGGTGGTGGCCTCCTAATCCCCCCTCTGGAAAAAGGCCTCCTGTTAATTTGGAAATACAATACTGCCTGGACCCTATGCTGAAACATTCTGGTTAACCATTTCACTGCAACGTCCTGATAAAGCAAGAGGGAGTGGCAACACCCTGGTGATTAATGGCGAGTCCCAATTCTGTCCCACTATCAATCCCAGTCCCGGGGTCTGGCAGAGTCCATGATAAAGTGATTGGGTTAGTTCTGGAGAGCTGCAGTAACCAGTGGCGCAGGACAATAGGTAAGTACCCTTTTTTGTTTTTTTCCCAGCTAACCCTGATACTACCATTACACTGGGAGTTATTAAGAAATATAAAGCATGCTGGGTGAAAGATGCCGCCTCCTGACAGCCAACATGGAGCTGGAAAGAGGAGGAGGTACTGTACAGTAGTGAGGTTCCTTTTTCACTTTTGGGGCATTTTGTCTCATGGGGGAATATGCTGGAAATGTTTTCTAACTGAACTTTTTATAGTTCAGTTGAAGGTTACAAGTAGTTCAATGAAGGTTACAAACAGCCAATGCTGAGTTCACCTTTTATCTCATCCTCCAGCCTCCCTGCAGGGCCCATGAGGTCAATTGATTTGAGGACCTGCACAGTAACATCCAGAGCTGTGACATCACCATAATGATCCACGAGGACGTCCTTCGTGGTAACAGCATCGGCTTTTTCCAGTTTCCCCCTCGGGATGGGAGCTCTGTCCTGGTAGGAGAAATCAGACAACTTGTTCTTGAATTTCTTTAGGTCATATCCAGTGAGATCTTCCAGATTGTAAATTATAATGTCCCCGGGGGTCATCTCAGTTTGAGCCTCTGGTGAGGAACCTTAGAGAACAGAGGGGAAGACTGGTAAAGGTAAGACCAGACATCACACTATTCATCAGACACTAAGGGCCCAAATTATCAAGTACAAATTAGAGTGGTGCAAAATGTAATTCACAGCATTTTCTCTCTATAAGACGCACCGGGATCTGGAGGATGAAAATAAGAAAAATATTATTCTAAACCAAATAGGCAAAGTGCAGAATCCTCTAATTACAGGCAGAGTGGCATTCCCCCAAACACATTCCCTATAGGCAGTGTGGCATTCCCCCAATCCCATTCCCTATAGGCAGTGTGCCATTCCCCCAATTCCATTTTGCCATAGGCAGTGTGGCATCCCCCCTCCAATTTCCCATAGGCAGTGTGTATTTCCCCCTCCCACTACCATAGGCAGTGTGGCATTCCCCCCATTCCCATAGGCAGTGTGGCATTTCCCCCTCCCATTCCCATAGGCAGTGTGGCATTCCCCCATCCCATTCTCTATAGGCAGTGTGGCATTCCTCCTCCCATTCTCTATAGGCAGTGTGGCATTCCTCCTCCCATTCTCTATAGGCAGTGTGGCATTCCTCCTCCCATTCTCTATAGGCAGTGTGGCATTCCTCCTCCCATTCTCTATAGGCAGTGTGGCATTCCCCCTCTCCCTTTTTCATAAGCGGCATGGAATTCCCTCATCCCATTCTCAATATGCAGTGTGGCATTCCCCATCCCATTCCCATAGGCAGTGTTGCATTCCCCCCATCCCATTCCCATAGGCAGTGTTGCATTCCCCCCATCCCATTCCCATAGGCAGTGTGGCATTCCCCCCATCCCATTCCCATAGGCAGTGTGGCACCCCCCATTCCCCATAGGAGGCAGAAGAAGATGGAAACAAAAAAGTCAACTCACATGTTACAGGCATTCCCGCATTGCTGGCCGTGCTGCCACACTGTGGGAGGCTAGAAGAAGATAGAGGAGCGCCCCTGCCGCTGCTTCTTACCGGCCAGGGCACATGCAAACACCTGGCTCTGTGCAGCAGTCGGCACAGGCCACACCCACCTGCTGTATGGGTGTTTGTGTGGCCCAGCCAGTAAGAAGCAGGGCCGGGGACAAGGACAGTGCCCGTTGCTCCTCTATTTTCTCCTGGCCTCCAGCTGCTGTCGCTGTGTCTTACGACAGGGGCACACGCAAACACCCGGGTCCATGCAGCAGGTGGGTGTGGCCTGTGCCGACTCGGTGCAGGACATGTCCATCCGTTGCACAGAACTAGGTATTTGCTTGTGCTACGGCCAGAAGAGGCAGTGGCAGCAGCTGGAGGCCAGAGGTTGATGGATTATTTATGCATCACTGGTGCAAAAAATTAATCAAAGCAATTAAAACTGATATACAGAAATAGTTTTTGCCACGATTTGTTCATGGGGTCCAACAGATTTCATCTAATGAGACTTCTTCAGAGAACCTTGTTGTGATGATGTGATTATCTACATCTACAACAGGACCTTCGCCCTAAATAACAGCCTATTTTGTATGTTTCCCCCACCCTGTACATATAAATTGCTCACATTAAAAATCATCCTACCTGCACCTATTGCATTTCCTGAGCCTTTAAACATCCAAGATGGTAGCCCACGGAGTCTTAGGCTGTCTGCAAACAGCAAGTGTCTGTCACTCTGCATTCTGGGATTGCTGTCCTTTTCCTGACCCAGCTCTGCTCTGTCTGTACAAAGCTCAGCTATAACCCCGCCCCCCCCTGCACTTTCCACCCCTCTCCTCAATATGTGACGTTTCTGAAGCAAGATGGCGGCACCTGTATCCTAGAGTTCTGAACAGAGTTGAAGCCCAATGAGGGAAAAAATAAGTGACTAAAATGTAAAATATATTACATTTTAGATGTTGGAGAATAGCTTTTAAAGGTTTTAGATTTCCATTAAATAATGCTGAAGGTCCGGTTTAACTACAAACCTTTTTTTTATGAAAGAACAAACTGATCCTCACAAGAGACACTTGAGTGGCTGCTCTCTGATGCTGCCTTTTCTCATGCCCCTGATAGCATTAACTGAGGATGATGAGCTTTTTGCAGTTCTGTTTGCTCTGCTGCCAACCCTGATATGAATGATGGCTTCTCAGCAGCTGCCTGTTTCATTCTGCCACAGCCCTGCACAGAATTTCCCCCCTCTGCATGGATCTCTGCTTTGCACCATTTACTCTTGGATCTTTCCTATAGATACTGTCAGACACATTGTCCCAACCTGTCCCACCCTACCCTCCTGGCTTGTTGCCACAGCTGAGGATTTGGGGTGTGTCCTGGGCGCTGCCCACCAGGTTCTTCCTTACCATAAGGCCTGCTAATGATCATGTGACACGGAGATCTGTGACTCTGGGAGGAGCTACAAAGTGGTTACTGACGAGCTGATCTCTAGTCCATCACTTATGTTACTTTCACACTGGGACAAGGCCTTAGTGATTCCTCACAAATCGAATTACAATATGATACAGTGCAATTGCAAGCACTAACAAAGTGTCCCCTGACCAACCTCACCCACACTGTCTGCTCCTTTCCCCTCATCACACTGACACAGCCTCGAGGTATCTGGGTATAAATGGTTAGAAGCATTCTCACCTTGTGAGGCAGCCATGTTGCCGGGGTGGGGGAGTCACCACATCACTGAAAAAGACATCAGAGGTTGGATTAAACACAAGATGAAACTTTCATGTTACAATCACATATATAATGGCTGCATCAGGTGTGAGCCTGGGACCAGATTACAGGGTTATGGGCGGGGTTTGTTCAGCATTGGGTGTATACTCGCATATCAGAAACCTCTGGGATGTCCTAAAGCAGTGCAATGGAGGATGGGAATTCCCCCACCACAGATTAATCACTGAATCCAAGAATCACACTGGACAGAAGACACAAACTGCTGCCTAACATGTGAACTTTACAGCCCAAAGGCACCTAAAAATGGAAAGACAATGGCGGGCACAGGCATGACCCATAATGGTGCTGACAGGTCTGTGTGCTGATGAGCGGCAAGGAGGCACACAGCAGACTCTGGCAGGAGCGGGACTATTGGTTTGGGTTCAGGCAGCAGAACACACAGGAGGAGGGGAGAGGAGAGCAGAGGAGGGGCAGGGTCAGGCAGGGCCCGGAGCTCAGAGACGATGGGAGCATAGCGTCACTGCCCCAGGAAGTTACAGGAAGCCGCCATTCGCAGATCCATCATGGATTACATGTTAGGCTGGTCTGGGGTTGGCAGCAGCAGTGGAATTGGGATATCCCAGAGACCAGCCTGTGACACCAGTTCCCATGGTGCCAATGTCAGGGTGGTAGGGCCGGAGTTATAGGGTTGGTGCCTGCATTATTCCTTTACCCATCATGCCTCTACCACAAATGGCCGCCAATATTTGGCTTAGATGTGCTTCCTGACTGAATGCAGCAGTCTGGGTGTTTCTGGAGCCCAACCCTGCCCCACATATTGCAGGTGAGGGGTCACTATTGCTGTGTAGAGGGGTAACAGGTCTCTCTGGAGTCTCTTGTGATATGGGGAGGGGGTGATGTTTCTGTGGGGTCTCCCTTCCATGTCTCCTCCTGGAGCAGCCGGGAGCTGTGTGAGTGCTGTCTCCATTGCAGTCCTGTGTTACTACAAGACCTGCATTGCTTGGCACCCTGTGCCTATGATTATTCCCCGGCCATTTATAGTGCTGATTTCTTTCCTTGTGGAGAGATGCTGTGTCTCTCCAGAGGGGTAACTATACATTTACATTCCCCCCATCAGTAATACCCCCAGTGTTACCCCCTAGTGTGGAGGCTACATGCAGGATATTAGCCACTAGCTGCATAACTTTCCATTTACCCACAATGCACCTGACTTGCCCCTCCCCCAGTCTGTCAGGTCAGCCTGTAGGTTGGTGAGATATCTTCCATGGATTGGAGCTTTGTGTCATCTGCACATGTGCTATGGGACAGGTCACACTGCAGCATCCCCTGCTCTGCTCTTACATTTATATCACCCAACATGACATTTCCAGAGAGACATTAAACTCATCTAAAGCCAAACTCCACCCTAAATACATTGTTTGTACTGTCTATGGTCCTGTGTGTCTGATACATCATCTCCTCCCTGCAGTGGTCATATTGGAATGTTATCTGACAGAAAACACAATTCTGTGAAATACTCACCTGTAGAATTGGTATTATAAGTATACAGTACGTCCTGCTCCAGATAGATTACTTACACTTGGGTTATCCTCCTCCAGATGGCTCTGCACTGCAGAGACATGCAAAACAGGCTCCTCCCGGCCCCTCAAATACCCGGGGACCTCCCACAAATCCCCAGCATTGAAAAGCAGTGAACGAGCAGCCGGGAGAATATAACCACCAAAAACTGGTAACTATAACAATGATAACAATCACCATACAGGGGATCCAGAATAATGCAAAACCAAAGGTGGGGCGGAGCAGGACGTACTGTATACTTATAATACCAATTCTACAGGTGAGTATTTCACAGAATTGTATTATTCTTAGTATACAGTATGTCCTGCTCCAGATATAATACTTACACTTGGGACATCCAACAGCAGTGTCCATAAAGTAGGGTGGGGTCCCCAACAAAAAAGATAACAGCAGACAGTTTAAACCATTGCCGCCTGCAAAACCTTGCGGCCAAAAACAGCATCAGCTGAGGCCCTAACATCAACCTTGTAAAACTTTGAAAAAGGTGTGAACAGAAAACCAAGTAGCGGCCTTGCAAACTTGTTCAACAGAAGCCTGGTGCTGGAAGGCCCAAGAGGCACCAATAGCACGAGTAAAATGAGCCGTAAGGCGAAAGGGAGGACTCTTCCCCTTAGCAGAATAGGCCTGAATCACAGCCTGACGAATCCATTTGCTAATAGTAGACTTGGCGGGAGCCAAACCCTTCCTAGGACCAGAAGGGACCACAAAAAGAGCATCAGTTTTCCTGAAGGACGCAGTGACTACTAGGTAATACTTCATACAGGGACAGGGAAGAGACCTAGACTCACACCAGTCAATGTAGGTACGCCATACCCTGTAATAGATGGAAGAAGAAGTTTTCTTCCTAGCATTCACCATGGTATCAACCACCAAGGCGGACAAGCCTTTCTCCATCAAGCTGGAGGTTTCAGCAGCCAGGCCGTCAAAGCCAGAGTTTGTAAATTGGGATGGCGTAAGGGGCCCTGAGTGAGCAGATCTGGCACCCCTGGCAGAACGTACTGGTCTACTGTCATCTGTACCACGTCTGCGAACCACACTCTTCTTGGCCACCTTGGGGCCACCAGAATCACTGGCACCCCTTCCAGAGCAATCTTGCGTAGAACCCTGCCCAGCAGGGGGAACGGAGGAAAGACATACAGGAGCCAAAATTCCTGCCATGACATGGACAGAGCATCCGTGGTCAAGGCCAGAGGATCCTGAGACAGTGAGACAAAGGCCGGGAGCTTGTGATTGTGACGGGACGCAAACAGATCCACATATGGTAGACCCCAACGGTGACACAGGGACTGGAATACCCTGTTGCAGAGGGACCACTCTCCCTGATGAGGCAACCGCTGTCCTGTTGTCTGAGTGCACCTGCAGAGACAGACCCTGCAGGTGGTTGGTCAACTGATCCAGTACCAATCTGATCGCCCGTAGCTCCAAAATGTTGATAGGTAAGTGGGCCTCCTGAGGGCCCCACCTCCCCTGGAACCGCAGGGACTTCCAGAATCCCCCTCATCCTGACAGACTGGCATCCATGGTGACCGTTTCCCAGGAGGGGCCCAGAAAGGACTTGCCCCCCAGCAAGTTCCTGGAGTCCAGCCACCACGCAAGGGACCGCCTGACTAAGGGGGGGAGCACACAGACCCCGTCCAAGGACGTTGGGTCCTTGTCCCAAACTGACAGAAGGTGAAGTTGTAGAGACCTCAAATGGAACTGAGCAAAAGGCACTGCCTCAAAGCATGCCACCATCAGGCCCACCAACTGCATTCCCTGCCTGAGGGAGGGCTGGGGGCACGAGAGTAGGAGCCTCACCTGCGCAGTTAGAGCTTCCACCTTCTGTTGAGGAAGGAATATCCTTGACTGAACCATATCCAGAATCATTCCCAGGAACGGAGTCACAGAGGAAGGGGACAGAGAAGACTTGGGGTGATTGATCACCCAGCCGAAGGACTCCAAGGTGGACACCACCAGCTGAGTGTCCAACTCTGCCTGCTGTAGAGACCGAGAGGTGATGAGTATGTCGTCCAGGTAGGGCAGCACGCGGATGCCCCTTGACCTGATCAGAGACATCACCCCAGCCAGCACCTTGGTGAACACTCTGGAAGCTGAAGTGAGGCCAAATGGCAAGGCCACAAATTGGTAATGTTGATCTTCCAACGCGAATCTGAGGAGCCTTTGGTGTCCTGAAAACACAGGGATGTGAAGGTAAGCGTCTTTGATGTCCACAGAAATCCGTCATGAAATCCCCTGGGCGCAGAGAGCCGATGGCTGAGCGCAGAGTTTCCATGCGAAAGCGCCTGTTTTTGACAAATTTGTTGAGGATCTTTAAATCCAGAATGGGCCTGACTGACCCATCTTTTTTGGGAACTGTGAAGAGGTTGGAGTAGAACCCCTTGCCTTTTTCTCTTAAGGGGACCCTGCAAATGACCCCCAGACCCAGAAGGCCTTGCACGGCCTGTGCCAATACCTGAGCTGAGACAGGGTCCTGGGGGATCCGGGACCTGATGAATCTTGGGGGAGGCTGAACAGCAAACTCTATCTTGTAACCGGAGGACACTACCTCCTGAATCCACCGGTCTGAGAGTTGATGCCTCCAGACGTGTGCAAAGTGCTGTAGCCGTCCCCCCACCCTGATGGGCGAGGGCGCCCCATCATGCCTGAGGGGGCTTGGGAGAGGATTTGGGCTTAGCCCCCCAGGAGGAGCCAGGACATCGTCCTCTGCTCCTATGCCAGGAATCTGCACGAGCCCCCGCAAAGGACACCCCTTTTCCTTGTTTAACACCACGGTAGGGGAGTGAAAAGCATCCCTGGCCCTAAAAGGGCCGAGACTGCCGCCTGCGCTGGGGTAACTTACCTCCTTTAGCAAAAAGGTCTAGGCGGCCCTTAAATGGAAGCCCAGTGAGGGCCTTCTTTGCAGCATTGTCGGCAGCCCACTGTCGCAGCCAAACCGCGCGGCGTATTGCTACCACCAAGGCAGAAGTTCTCGCACACATCCTAATGGCATCATCCAAGGCAG
This sequence comes from Gastrophryne carolinensis, assembly GCA_027917425.1. Lineage (NCBI taxonomy): Eukaryota > Metazoa > Chordata > Amphibia > Anura > Microhylidae > Gastrophryne > Gastrophryne carolinensis. The sequence continues at coordinate 620,482,511 of CM051235.1, forward strand.
ATAGGATAAAGTTTACAAACACATCACAGTTAGACAGTGCATTAAACACATCAGGTAGCAAATCATCAGGAGCACCGTCAAGTACACTTCTGATCAGGGACCTGAGCGCCACAGATGTAATGGCCGAGGCGCAAACCGGGCGCAGCGCCGTCCCCACGAATGCAAAGGCATGGGACGCCAATTGGTCAATGCGCCGGTCCTCGGCATCCCACAGAGTAGTAGAGTCAGGGGAGTGCATAACAGAGGTGTTAGACAGCCCTAGAATAGGAGCATCCACCTCGGGAGGGGATGACCAGCACTTGACCATATCAGCAGGAAAGGGATACTTTCTGTCCCAACTCTTAGGTATACCGGGAAGTCTACTGGGAAGTTCCCACTCCTTAAGCACGAGATTATTGACATGAGCTTGCTCAGGAAATTTCAAACGAGCCTTAGTAGTATGAAAAAGCTCACCCCTTTGCCTAGGAGCCGCAACAGGGGGAGAGATGGACAAAACCTCAAAAATCTGTACCAGCAATCTGTCAGTATCATCCGGGGGCCAGGAGTCAGAGCCAGAATCGTCATGACCCCTGGGTCTCTCAACAGATGACCCTGAATCAGAGAACAGCTCCCCTTCGTCCGAGGGGGTAAAGCCACATAGATGCAAAAACTCATCAGACTCCATAGGGAAAAGAGTGGCATCAGGGGTTAAGTGACTCCATAGGGAAAAGAGTGGCATCAGGGGTTAAGTGACACTTTTTGGCAGTGGCCTTACGCCCTAAAGCATTAGCAATCAATTAGCAATCAATTTTTCAACATTGGCCAGTCTAGCAGACACATCAGGCTTGTATGCAATTCAATGGGGGTGAGACTCAAGCTTGGGGGAGTAGGTGAAGTGAGACGAGGTGCAGGCCCAGCCACAGGAGGGGCGTATTGCAACGTTAGCACCTGCTGTGCGCAAGGAACACAGACCCGTGCATTGTCACCGCTGATAGGTGAGACCCCACAAGATACACACAGCCGGGCTTGTCCCGAAGGCTTGTCCCGAAGGAACCCTGGTTACATTATCCTGAGATGCCTCCATATGGTGATTATTAGGCACAATAGGCCAGTAGGGATTGACGCTAAAAGCTACCCTGGATGCCCCAGTGACCCGCTAGGGAAGTGGGAGTGATTATACTAGGCCCAACTATCAATTACACCGGGCCGGGAGAAGCCAATGGATTCACCCGTCTGAAAGACACAATGAGAAGAAGGGGTGTCAGAACCATACACACTAAACATGAGTATAAAGCCGCCTGCGAGGGCACTTATGGACCGCGGTAAGTAGAACCGTCACACACACACGCGCCACCAAACAAAATGGCGCCGAGAGTACCTCAAAGGGCGGGCCAGAGCGAGCCGTGACGCAGAGCCAAGCCAGGCAGTAGACAAGCAGCCAATGATAACGCAGAAGTGTCTGAGGTAAAGCCGCCGCCCGGCACGGAACATTCAAATGAAGGAAAAAGCATGCGCGGCGGCGGCATTAGCAATAGTAGGAAAAGAGACAAGTCAGCGCGGAGGCTGACACCACATATACTAGACAATACACCGTATGCAAGGAATCACGATACACGCTCACCCACACCCCCCCTTCCTTCCCCCCCCCGAAGGCTACAGGGAAAATGAGGGAGGATGGCGGCCCTCTGTACAGGACCCACCACTATATGGGGCACTAATGCGGGAGGGGCATCCCATAAAGGCTCACCATCAGCCTATACCGCCTACCCTTTGGTGGGGGATTGCGGTGGAGCAACGCTCCGTAAGTACACATGGTGCTGCCTACCTTCACCCGACCAGCGCAGCCCAGGCTGGGAGGCACATCACGCGAGGAACGGGTGGAAATAGTCCAACAGGGCCGCAGGCTAATAGCCCCGCTCACCTGCGAGAGAGTGATAATTTCATGTCTTCACAGTAAGCACTGCAGAGAAATCTGGGGATTTGTGGGAGGTCCCCGGGTATTTGAGGGGCCGGGAGGAGCCTGTTTTGCATGTCTCTGCAGTGCAGCGCCAACTGGCGGAGGATAACCCAAGTGTAAGTAATCTATCTGGAGCAGGACGTACTGTATACTAAGAATATACTACGGGTGTCACCAGGAGCAGAGGGGTGTCAGTGACAGGGAAGCCCCATATTAATGTAACACAAATGCCATGGGTGTCACCAGGAGCAGAGGAGAGTCACTGACAGGGAAGCCCCATATTAATGTAACAGAAATGCCATGGGTGTCACCAGGAGCAGAGGAGAGTCACTGACAGGGAAGCCCCATTGTTAGGGCGAGCGCTGCACGCCCGTCTCACAGCAAGTCACTTACCTCCATGGCTGCATGCAGCCGTCATCCATCTTGCAGCACTTTCCTCATGGCTGCATCCAGCTGCCGCCCTTCCCCCCATGCTTCCTCCTCACATGCTCAGGTGCACGCACATCTCTGTCCACTAGAGGGTGAGCGCACTGGATTCCTGAGATTTAAAGGGCCTGTACAGCACTGATTGGTGCCTGCTCATCCAATCCTGCATCTACTTCCCCTATTTAAAGAGGCACTTCCTTTCCTTCAGTGCCAGATCTTGGTCTCTCCATGCTTGTTGAAAGTCAGACATTCTTGGATTGCTCACCCGTGTACCGACCTCTGCCTGTCCCCGACTCTGAACCTTTGCTGCCTGCCCCGACCTCGGCTACTCACCTTTACCGCGAACCTGTGCTGCCAGCCCCGATCTCTGCCTGTACTTACTACTTACCTTTTTGCCTGCCACTTGTGTACCTCACTGAACCTCGGTTGACTGTGGGACTGGGCCGCTGTTAGGGGGTAGCGACCTGGGGGTCACTCGCCGCACAAGACCAACCTGCCTTGCGGTGGGCTCTGGTGAATACCGGTGGCCTCTTAGACTCCGCTCCCCTGACACGGTAGACGCCATCGGTTCCACAGTTAAAGCGGATCCACACCCGAGTCCGCTCCACCCGGTCCGTGACACCCATATTAATGCCACAGAAATGCCATGGGTGTCACCAGGAGCAGAGGGGTGTAACCAGCACAGGAGCCCCATATTAATGTCACAAAAACACCACAGGTGTCACTGGCAGCTGAGGGGAGTCACTGGGACAGGAACCTCGTATTAATCTAACAGAAATGCCATGGGTGTCACTGAGAGCAGAGGGAGGGCAACACATGAGCCCCATAATAAAGCAGAACAAAACCCAGAGCACTTTACCATGTTTACCTCCTTTTGGCAAGGGGCTTTGATTGAAATCATTGGGGAGCACATGCAGTCGCATCCCCGGCCTTGTTTGTGCTCCCACCCCAGCCTATTTGGATGGATGTAGGGGATGCGGCAGTGGCTGCCCCCCCCTGTAAACAATCAGTCATTTACCAAAAAGATGAGAGTCTGTGCATGCGCCACTGGAGCAGATAAAGGTGAGGTTTTACAGGGGACCCGGGGGGTATCACACAGTGGGGATTCCCAATTTGGGATGCCCCGAGGTAAAGCCAGAGGCTGGTCCTGACAACTTTAAGATCCCAGAGCGTCTGCTTGTTCTGCATTAATCTAACAATAATGTCATGGGTGTCCCTAGGAGCAGAGGGGTGTCACTGACAGGGAAGCCCCATATTAATGTAACACAAATGCCATGGGTGTCACCAGGAGCAGAGGAGAGTCACTGACAGGGAAGCCCCATATTAATGTAACACAAATGCCATGGGTGTCACCAGGAGCAGAGGAGAGTCACTGACAGGGAAGCCCCATATTAATGTAACAGAAATGCCATGGGTGTCACTGGGAGCAGAGGAGAGTCACTGACAGGGAAGCCCCATATTAATGTAACACAAATGCCATGGGTGTCACCAGCAGCAGAGGAGAGTCACTGACAGGGAAGCCCCATATTAATGTAACAGAAATGCCATGGGTGTCACCAGCAGCAGAGGAGAGTCACTGACAGGGAAGCCCCATATTAATGTAACACAAATGCCATGGGTGTCACCAGCAGCAGAGGAGAGTCACTGACAGGAAAGCCCCATATTAATGTAACAGAAATGCCATGGGTGTCACCAGCAGCAGAGGAGAGTCGGTGACAGGGAAGCCCCATATTAATGTAACAGAAATGCCATGGGTGTCACCAGGAGCAGAGGAGAGTCACTGACAGGAAAGCCCCATATTAATTAGTGGGTGTTGCTGGAAGTAGAGGAGAGTTACTGGGACACAGCTGTGGCTTCCCTGACCCTGTGCAGCTGTTATCACATCCCCCACCTCACCCTGCCGTCATACTCCCCCCTCTATAACAGTTTATATAACCCGTCACCTCACTCACCATTATCTGTGTAAAGCTTGCTGTACACTTCCTCGTGTATACTCCCCTCCCAGCATGCTCTGCTTCCTGTCACACACTGATGCGTCAGGCCCATGTACTGTATACACAGCCCCAGGGAGGAAGTGGCTGCAGGCAGGCGGACATTATCATTCCTCTCACTACTCTATCGACTGTGTGTGACTGTGGCTACAGCATACCTCCCACCTGTCCCTGATTTGGAGGGACTGTCCCTCTTTTGAGTTTGCATTCCCCTGTCCCTGATTGTTCTGCGTTGTCCCTTTTTGAGGTGTAACATGCAGATCTGCAGCAATAAATGATTCATTTGTCCATTCAATGTGTTTCTATTGCTGTAACTGCTATAACCTCATATCTCCTATCCATCCCTCAATGAGGGGACGTGTCCTGATTTAATAACTGTCCCTCTTTCCCACCCTGAAGAGTTGGTAGGTATGCTACAGGGGCATGCTGGCCAATGTAGTGCCTCACCTAGAAGACACCAACTTCCTGCCTGCTGGAGGACTACAACTCACAGCAAACTAACAGAAGAGCATGCTGGGAGCTGTAGTGCCTCACAATGAATAGGATTCTTTGTTTTGATTTTGGAACTACAACTCCCAGCACACACTGACTGAAAGGACATGCTGGGAGCTGTAGTGCCTCGCTTCAATAATCAGGTCCTCCTTTCACTTGTAGAACTATAAGTCACAGCTCACCACGGCCACCATTGTGGTGCTCAGTGTCAGAGGCGGAGTCTGGGGAAGAAGGGGCGGAGTCACACTGCACACAGGATATCAGTCCGCCGGCCTCTGTCCTGATATAAACACATGAGGGATGTTTCCCTGTAACAGCCGCCATACTGACAGCACAGCAGAGGTAATACAGGGTCTATGACATCACTAGCTTCTCTGTATGGGATGTACAGCTGAGGGGAACTACAAGTCCCAGCATATCCTCCCTCACTAATCTCCCCTGTTTATCAACTGTGGGGAACTACACGTTCCAGCATATCCTCCCTCACTAATCTCCTGTTTATCCAGCTGTGGAGAACTACAAGTCCCAGCATATCCTCCCTCACTAATCAAACCTCATTGCCCATTGTAGCCGTATATTAGTGTTTTACCAGTTTGCCCCTTCTAGAATGGTATTTGAGTTTTACCCATTGGGATGCCCCTTGTAGCAGTGCTGTAGGGGGTCAGTTGGTGGTATGGATGGGATGCCCCTTGTAGCAGTGCTGTAGGAGGTCAGTGGGTGGTATGGATGGGATGCCCCTTGTAGCAGTGCTGTAGGGGGTCAGTGGGTGGTATGGATGGGATGCCCCTTGTAGCAGTGCTGTAGGGGGTCAGTGGGTGGTATGGATGGCATGCCCCTTGTAGCAGTGCTGTAGGGGGTCAGTGGGTGGTATGGATGGGATGCCCCTTGTAGCAGTGCTGTAGGGGGTCAGTGGGTGGTATGGATGGGATGCCCCTTGTAGCAGTGCTGTAGGGGGTCAGTGGGTGGTATGGATGGGATGCCCCTTGTAGCAGTGCTGTAGGGGGTCAGTGGGTGGTATGGATGGGATGCCCCTTGTAGCAGTGCTGTAGGGGGTCAGTGGGTGGTATGGATGGGATGCCCCTTGTAGCAGTGCTGTAGGGGGTCAGTGGGTGGTATGGATGGGATGCCCCTTGTAGCAGTGCTGTAGGGGGTCAGTGGGTGGTATGGATGGGATGCCCCTTGTAGCAGTGCTGTAGGGGGTCAGTGGGTGGTATGGATGGGATGCCCCTTGTAGCAGTGCTGTAGGGGGTCAGTGGGTGGTATGGATGGGATGCTCCTTGTAGCAGTGCTGTAGGGGGTCAGTGGATGGTATGGATGGGATGCTCCTTGTAGCAGTGCTGTAGGGGGTCAGTGGGTGGTATGGATGGGATGCTCCTTGTAGCAGTGCTGTAGGGGGTCAGTGGGTGGTATGGATGGGATGCCCCTTGTAGCAGTGCTGTAGGGGGTCAGTGGGTGGTATGGATGGGATGCAGCTTGTAGCAGTGCTGTAGGGGGTCAGTGGGTGGTATGGGTGGGATGCTCCTTGTAGCAGTGCTGTAGGGGGTCAGTGGGTGGTATGGATGGGATGCCCCTTGTAGCAGTGCTGTAGGGCGTCAGTGGGTGGTATGGATGGGATGCCACTTGTAGCAGTGCAGTAGGGGGTCAGTGGGTGGTATGGATGGGATGCCCCTTGTAGCAGTGCTGTAGGGCGTCAGTGGGTGGTATGGATGGGATGCCACTTGTAGCAGTGCAGTAGGGGGTCAGTGGGTGGTATGGATGGGATGCCCCTTGTAGCAGTGCTGTAGGGGGTCAGTGGGTGGTATGGATGGGATGCCCCTTGTAGCAGTGCTGTAGGGGGTCAGTGGGTGGTATGGATGGGATGCCCCTTGTAGCAGTGCTGTAGGGGGTCAGTGGGTGGTATGGATGGGATGCCCCTTGTAGCAGTGCAGTAGGGGGTCAGTGGGTGGTATGGATGGGATGCCCCTTGTAGCAGTGTTGTAGGGGGTCAGTGGGTGGTATGGATGGGATGCCCCTTGTAGCAGTGCAGTAGGGGGTCAGTGGGTGGTATGGATGGGATGCCCCTTGTAGCAGTGTTGTAGGGGGTCAGTGGGTGGTATGGATGGGATGCCCCTTGTAGCAGTGCTGTAGGGGGTCAGTGGGTGGTATGGATGGGATGCCCCTTGTAGCAGTGCTGTAGGGGGTCAGTGGGTGATATGGATGGGATGCCCCTTGTAGCAGTGCTGTAGGGGGTCAGTGGGTGGTATGGATGGGATGCTCCTTGTAGCAGTGCTGTAGGGGGTCAGTGGGTGGTATGGATGGGATGCCCCTTGTAGCAGTGCAGTAGGGGGTCAGTGGGTGGTATGGATGGGATGCCCCTTGTAGCAGTGTTGTAGGGGGTCAGTGGGTGGTATGGATGGGATGCCCCTTGTAGCAGTGCTGTAGGGGGTCAGTGGGTGGTATGGATGGGATGCCCCTTGTAGCAGTGCTGTAGGGGGTCAGTGGGTGATATGGATGGGATGCCCCTTGTAGCAGTGCAGTAGGGGGTCAGTGGGTGGTATGGATGGGATGCAGCTTGTAGCAGTGCTGTAGGGGGTCAGTGGGTGGTATGGATGGGATGCCCCTTGTAGCAGTGCTGTAGGGGGTCAGTGGGTGGTATGGATGGGATGTCCCTTGTAGCAGTGCTGTAGGGGGTCAGTGGGTGGTATGGATGGGATGCAGCTTGTAGCAGTGCTGTAGGGGGTCAGTGGGTGGTATGGATGGGATGCCCCTTGTAGCAGTGCAGTAGGGGGTCAGTGGGTGGTATGGATGGGATGCCCCTTGTAGCAGTGCTGTATGGGGTCAGTTGGTGGTATGGATGAGATGCCCCTTGTAGCAGTGCTGTAGGGGGTCAGTGGGTGATATGGATGGGATGCCCCTTGTAGCAGTGCTGTATGGGGTCAGTTGGTGGTATGGATGGGATGCCCCTTGTAGCAGTGCTGTAGGGGGTCAGTGGGTGATATGGATGGGATGCCCCTTGTAGCAGTGCTGTAGGAGGTCAGTGGTTGGTATGGATGGGATGCCCCTTGTAGCAGTGCAGTAGGGGGTCGGTGGGTGGTATGGGTGGGATGCCCCTTGTAGCAGTGCTGTAGGGGGTCAGTGGGTGGTATGGACGGGATGCAGCTTGTAGCAGTGCTGTAGGGGGTCAGTTGGTGGTATGGATGGGATGCCCCTTGTAGCAGTGCTGTAGGGGGTCAGTGGGTGGTATGGATGGGATGCCCTCTGTAGCAGTGCTGTAGGGGGTCACTGGGTGGTATGGATGGGATGCCCCTTGTAGCAGTGCTGTAGGGGGTCAGTGGGTGGTATGGATGGGATGCCCCTTGTAGCAGTGCTGTATGGGGTCAGTTGGTGGTATGGATGGGATGCCCCTTGTAGCAGTGCTGTAGGAGGTCAGTGGTTGGTATGGATGGGATGCCCCTTGTAGCAGTGCAGTAGGGGGTCGGTGGGTGGTATGGGTGGGATGCCCCTTGTAGCAGTGCTGTATGGGGTCAGTTGGTGGTATGGATGGGATGCCCCTTGTAGCAGTGCTGTATGGGGTCAGTTGGTGGTATGGATGGGATGCCCCTTATAGCAGTGCTGTAGGGGGTCAGTGGGTGGTATGGATGGGATGCCCCTTGTAGCAGTGCTGTAGGGGGTCAGTGGGTGGTATGGATGGGATGCCCCTTGTAGCAGTGCTGTAGGGGGTCAGTGGGTGGTATGGATGGGATGCCCCTTATAGCAGTGCTGTAGGGGGTCAGTGGGTGGTATGGATGGGATGCCCCTTATAGCAGTGCTGTAGGGGGTCAGTGGGTGGTATGGATGGGATGCCCCCTGTAGCAGTGCTGTAGGGGGTCAGTTGGTGGTATGGATGGGATGCCCCTTGTAGCAGTGCTGTAGGGGGTCAGTGGGTGGTATGGATGGGATGCCCCTTGTAGCAGTGCTGTAGGGGGTCAGTGGGTGGTATGGATGGGATGCCCCTTGTAGCAGTGCTGTAGGGGGTCAGTGGGTGGTATGGATGGGATGCCCCTTGTAGCAGTGCTGTAGGGGGTCAGTGGGTGGTATGGATGGGATGCCCCTTGTAGCAGTGCAGTAGGGGGTCAGTGGGTGGTATGGATGGGATGCCCCTTGTAGCAGTGCTGTAGGGGGTCAGTTGGTGGTATGGATGGGATGCCCCTTGTAGCAGTGCTGTAGGGGGTCAGTGGGTGGTATGGATGGGATGCCCCTTGTAGCAGTGCTGTAGGGGGTCAGTGGGTGGTATGGATGGGATGCCCCCTGTAGCAGTGCTGTAGGGGGTCAGTTGGTGGTATGGATGGGATGCCCCTTGTAGCAGTGCTGTAGGGGGTCAGTGGGTGGTATGGATGGGATGCTACTTGTAGCAGTGCTGTAGGGGGTCAGTGGGTGGTATGGATGGGATGCCCCGTGTAGCAGTGCTGTAGGGGGTCAGTGGGTGGTATGGATGGGATGCCCCCTGTAACAGTGCTGTAGGGGGTCAGTGGGTGGTATGGATGGGATGCCCCTTGTAGCAGTGCTGTAGGGGTCAGTGGGTGGTATGGATGGGATGCCCCTTGTAGCAGTGCTGTAGGGGTCAGTGGGTGGTATGGATGGGATGCCCCTTGTAGCAGTGCTGTAGGGGGTCAGTGGGTGGTATGGATGGGATGCCCCTTGTAGCAGTGCTGTAGGGGGTCAGTGGGTGGTATGGATGGGAGGCACCTTGTAGCAGTGCTGTATGGGGTCAGTGGGTGGTATGGATGGGATGCCCCTTGTAGCAGTGCTGTATGGGGCCAGTGGGTGGTATGGATGGGATGCCCCTTGTAGCAGTGCTGTAGGGGGTCAGTGGGTGGTATGGATGGGATGCCCCTTGTAGCAGTGCTGTAGGGGGTCAGTGGGTGGTATGGATGGGATGCCCCTTGTAGCAGTGCTGTAGGGGGTCAGTGGGTGGTATGGATGGGATGCCTCTGTCCAGTGGCATAACTAAATGTGACGTGGTCAGGGTGTGAACATTAAGTGGGACTCGTTCATGGCTCCCTGAGTAAACTTTATCTGTCTTTTAATTGCAATTGGATGCACCTAAACAACTAAAGACTAAAGCAGCAGGGACAAATGTTGCTTCCTTTATCTAAATGATCTAAAGTGATCACAAATATGATAAATAAGGTGGAGGAGCAACACAGATTGAGCCCCCATGACCTTCTAGGCCCCAGTGCGGCTGCAGCTCCTGCAACCTCTGAAGTTATGCCCCTTTATATGGCTCTACATATCCTTGACGGCATCCCACTTGTGTGAAATCACTGGGTTGCTGAGAATAAGGTACAAGGAGTAACTGGTATCAGACCCCCCAACCGTCACGGATTCGACGGGACAATCACGGTTCTCAACAAGGTGTCACGCCGTCCTGCAAGATCATAGATATGTCCCGAATTCAGGGCCCTGTGCTGAGCTTTCAGTTTTCGTTAAAATATCATTGGTGAGTCAGTGGTTAACTGTGTCGTCTCTTCCTGCATGCAGAGGAGAGTGGCCCCAGCCGGCACCGCCCACTCTGCCTCCATTGGCCCCAGCCGGCACCGCCCACTCTGCATCCATTGGCCCCAGCCGGCACCGCCCACTCTGCCTCAATTGGCCCCAGCCGGCGCCGCCCACTCTGCCTCCATTGGCCTCAGCCGGCACCGCCCACTCTGCCTCCATTGGCCCAGCCGGCACCGCCCACTCTGCCTCCATTGGCCCCAGCCGGCACCGCCCACTCTGCCTCCACTGGCCCCAGCCGGCATCGCCCACTCTGCCTCCATTGGCCCCAGCCGGCATCGCCCACTATGCCTCCATTGGCCCCAGCTGGCACCGCCCACTCTGCCTCCATTGGCCTCAGCCGGCACCGCCCACTCTGCCTCCATTGGCCCCAGCCGGCACCGCCCACTCTGCCTCCATTGGCCCCAGCTGGCACCGCCCACTCTGCCTCCATTGGCCTCAGCCGGCACCGCCCACTCTGCCTCCATTGGCCCCAGCCGGCACCGCCCACTCTGCCTCCATTGGCCCCAGCTGGCACCGCCCACTCTGCCTCCATTGGCCTCAGCCGGCACCGCCCACTCTGCCTCCATTGGCCTCAGCCGGCACCGCCCACTCTGCCTCCATTGGCCCCAGCCGGCACCGCCCACTCTGCCTCCATTGGCCCCAGCCCGCACCGCCCACTCTGCCTTCATTGGCCCTGGGAGGATGAGGTTGCTCTCAGCAGTAATCCCGGAGGTGGGGGACAGTGTGATGGAAGGCACATGATAAATGTGGGAGCAGGCAGCACAGCTTAGATGGATGGACGGGATGACGTTACTTTGAACAGTCGGCACTTCCTGCCTCTTTCTCGCACAGCCATAAACCCGAGGAAGAGCCGAGTCACTGCAGACTCTTCATAGTAAACAATACAGAAACCTAACAAAAACTAGCTGCAGCAATCAAGTGTTTCTGCTCCCCCAGGCCACACACTCTGCCTCCATTTCATGTGTGTGGCTGCTTCTTCTGCCCTCACATGTGAGCTCTCTGCTGCTGCTGATCCACAGCTCTACATTCTGACCAAAAATACAATTCTGTGAAATACTCACCTGTAGAATTGGTATTATAATTATACAATACGTCCTGCTCCAGATATAGTACTTACACTTGGGTTATCCTCCGCCAGATGGCGCTGCACTGCAGAGACATGCAAAACAGGCTCCTCCCGGCCCCTCAAATACCTGGGGACCTCCCACAAATCCCCAGCATTGAAAAGCAGTAAACAAGAAGCCGGGAGAATTTAACCACCAAAAACTGGTAACTATAACAATGATAACAATCACCATACAGGGGATCCAGAATAATGCAAAAACCAGGGTGGGGTGGAGCAGGACGTACTGTATACGTATAATACCAATTCTACAGGTGAGTATTTCACAGAATTGTATTATTCTTAGTATACAGTACGTCCTGCTCCAGATAGAGTACTTACACTTGGGACATCCAATAGCAGTGTCCATAAAGTAGGGTGGGATCCCCAAAAAAAAAATGGTAACAGCAGACAGTTTAAACCACTGCCGCCTGCAAAACCTTGCGGCCAAAAACAGCGTCAGCTGAGGCCCTAACATCAACCTTGTAAAACTTTGAAAAGGTATGAACAGAAGACCAAGTAGCGGCCTTGCAAACTTGTTCAACAGAAGCCTGGTGCTAGAAGGCCCAAGAGGCACCAATAGCACGAGTAGAATGAGCAGTAAGGCGGAAGGGAGGACTCTTCCCCTTAGCAGAATAGGCCTGAATCACAGCCTGACGAATCCATTTGCTGATAGTAGACTTGGCAGGAGCCAAACCCTTCCAAGGACCAGAAGGGACCACAAAAAGAGCATCATTTTTCCTGAAGGACGTAGTGACTACCAGGTAATACTTCAGACACCTGACCACATCCAAGGAATGCAAAACCCTCTCCTTAGCATTGCTAGGATTAGGGCACAATGAAGGAAGAACAATATCTTGATTCAAATGAAAAGCAGACACCACCTTGGGCAGAAAGTCCAGCTTAAAGCGGAACACCACCTTATCCTGGTGTCTCTCAAAGTATGGGGGCTGGATAGACAGAGCCGCCAGCTCAGACACACGCCTGACCGAAGTAATAGCCACCAGAAAAACCACCTTGAGGGTAAGTACAGCCAGAGAAGCATAGGTTCAAAGGGAGCACCCTGCAAGGCAGACAAACCAAATTCAAATCCCAAACAGGGACCATAGGTTTCCTTGGGGGAGGCACGTGAGTAACCCCCTGAAAGAAGGTCTTAACTAAAGAATGCTGAGCAAAAGACTTCTGAAAGAAGACAGACAGGGCAGAAACCTGACCCTTCAGAGTACAGAGTTGAAGACCCGACTCCAACCCATGCTGTAAAAATTTCAGAACCCTGGGGACTGAGAACACCCGACAGGTGACAAGAGACCTAGACTCACACCAGTCAATGTGGGAACGCCATACCCTATAATAGATGGAAGAAGTTTTCTTCCTAGCCTTCACCATGGTCTCAACCACAGAGGCAGACAAGCCTTTCTCCATCAAGATGGAGGTTTCAGCAGCCAGGCCGTCAAAGCCAGAGTTTGTAAATTGGGATGGTGTAAGGGGCCCTGAGTGAGCAGATCTGGCACCTCTGGCAGAACGTACTGGTCTATTGCCATCTGCACCACGTCTGCGAACCACACTGTTATTGGCCACCTGGGGGCCACCAGAATCACTGGCACCCCTTCCTGAGCAATCTTGCGCAGGACCCTCCCCAGTAGGGGGAAGGAAGGAAAGACATACAGGAGCCGAAATTCCTGCCATGACATGGACAGAGCGTCTGTGTCCAAGGCCAGAGGATCCTGAGACAGGGAGACAAAGGCCGGGAGCTTGTGATTGTGACGGGATGCAAACAGATCCACATCCGGTAGACCCCAACGGTGACACAGGGACTGGAATACCCTGTTGCAGAGGGACCACTCCCCCTGATGAGAGGTCCCCCTGCTCAGAGTGTCTGCCAGTAGATTCTCTGCCCCCGGGATGTACACAGCCGAAATGCATTGAACATTGGCCTCCGCCCATGTCAGAGTCCGCGACACCTCCTGGAGGGCCCCCCTGCTCCGGGTCCCTCCCTGATGGGGAGCGCTGTTGTCTGAGTGCACCTGCACCGACAGACCCCTCAGGTGATTGGTCAACTGATCCAGTACCAACCTGATCGCCCGTAGTTCCAGAATGTTGATAGGTAAGTGGGCCTCCTGAGGGCCCCACCTCCCCTGGAACCGCAGGGACTTCCAGAATCCCCCCCAACCTGACAGACTGGCATCCATGGTGACCGTTTCCCAGGAGGGGGCCAGAAAAGACCTGCCCCCCGCAAGTTCCTGGGGTCCAGCCACCATGCAAGGGACCGCCTGACCGAGGGGGGGAGCACACAGACCCCGTCCAAGGACGTTGGGTCCTTGTCCCATACTGACAGAAGGTGAAGTTGTAGAGGCCTCAAGTGGAACTGAGCAAAGGGCACCGCCTCGAAGCTCGCCACCATCAGGCCCACCAACTGCATTCCCTGCCTGAGGGATGGCTGGGGACACGACAGCAGGAACCTCACCTGCGCAGTTAGAGCTTCCACCTTCTGTTGAGGAAGGAATATCCTTGACTGAACCGTATCCAGAATCATTCCCAGGAACGGAGTCACCGAGGAAGGGGACAGAGAGAACTTGGGGTGATTGATCACCCAGCCGAAGGACTCCAGGGTGGACACCACCAGCTGAGTGTCCAACTCCGCCTGCTGTAGAGACCGAGAGGTGATGAGTATATCGTCCAGGTAGGGCAGCACGCGTATGCCCCCTGACCTCAGCAGAGACATCACCCCTGCCAGCACCTTGGTGAACACTCTGGGAGCTGAAGTGAGGCCAAATGGCAAGGCCACAAATTGGTAATGTTGATCTTCCAACGCGAATCTGAGAAACCTTTGGTGTCCAGAGAACACAGGGATGTGAAGGTAAGCGTCTTTGATGTCCACAGACGTCATAAAATCCCCTGGGCGCAGGGAGCTGATGGCCGAGCGCAGAGTTTCCATGCGAAAGTGCCTGTTCTTGACAAATTTGTTGAGGATCTTTAAATCCAGAATGGGCCTGACTGAGACAGGGTCCTGGGGGATCCAGGACCTGATGAATCTTGGGGGGGGGGGGGGGGGGCGCACAGCAAACTCTATCTTGTAACCAGAGGGCACTACCTCCTGAATCCATCTGTCTGAGACGTGGTGCCTCCAGACGTGGGCAAAGTGCTGTAGATGTCCCCCCACCCTGACGGGCGAGGGCGCCCCATCATGCCTGAGGGGGCTTAGGGGAAGATTTGGGCTTAGACCCCCAGGAGGAGCCAGGACGTCGTCCACCTGCTCCTGTGCCAGGAATCTGCACGAGCCCCCGCGAAGTACACCCCTTTTCCATGTTTAGCACCGCGGTAGGTGAGTGAAAAGGAGCCCTGGCTCCGAAAGGGCTGAGACTGCCGCCTGCGCTTAACTTACCACCTTTAGCAAAAATGTCTAGGCGGTCCCCAAACAGGTGTAGCCCCTTAAATGGAAGCCCAGTAAGGGCCTTCTTTGCAGCATTGTCAGCAGCCCACTGGCGCAGCCAAACCGCGCGGCGTATAGCTACCACCAAGGCAGAGGTTCTCGCACACATCCTAATGGCATCATCCAAGGCAGATAGGATAAAGTTCACAAACATATCACATTTAGACAGTGCATTAAACGTATCAGGTGGCAAATCATCAGGATTACTGTCAAGTACACGTCTGATCAGGGCCCTGAGTGCCACAGATGAAATGGCCGAGGCGCAAACCGGACGCGGCGCTGTCCCCACAAATGCACGCCAATTGGTCAATGCGCCGGTCCTCGGCATCCCGCAGAGTAGTAGAGTCAGGGGAGTGCATAATAGAGGTGTTAGACAGCCCTAGAATAGGAGCATCCACCTCGGGAGGAGATGACCAGCACTTGACCATATCAGCAGGAAAGGGATACTTTCTGTCCCAACTCTTAGGTATACCGGGAAGTCTACTGGGATGTTCCCACTCCTTAAGCACAAGATTATTGAAATGGGTTTGCTCAGAAAATTCCAAACGGGCCTTAACAGTATGAAAAAGCTCACCCCTTTGCCTGGGCAGCGCAACAGGGGGAGAGATGGACAGAACCTCAAAAATCTGAACCAGCAGTCTGTCAGGATCTTCTGGGGTCCAGGGGTCAGAACCAGACTCGTCATGACCCCTTGACTTCTCGTCAGATGACCCTGAATCTGAGAACAGCTCCCCTTCGTCTGAGGGGGTGTAGCCACATAGATGCAAAAACTCATCAGACTCCACAGGGAATAGAGTGGCATCAGGGGTTAAGTGACGCTTTTTTTGCGGTGGCCTTACACGCTAAAGTATTAGCAATCAATTTTTCAACACTGGCCAGTCTAGCAGCCACATCAGGATGAGAATCCCCGCTTGTATGCGATGCAATGGGGGTGAGACTCAAGCTTGGGGGAGTAGGTGAAGTGAGACGAGGAGCAGGCCCCGCCACCGGAGGAGCAGGTTGCAACGTTAGCGCCTGCTGTGCGCAAGGAACACAAACCCGTGCGCTGTCACCGCTCACAGGTGAGACCCCACAAGCTACACACAGCCGGGCTTGTCCCGCAGGAACCCCGGTCCCATTATCCTGGGATGCCTCCATATGGTGATTAATAGGCACAATAAGCCAGTAGGGATTGATGCTTTAAAGCAACCCTGGATGCCCCAATGACCCGCTAGGGAAGTGGGAGTAATTATACTAGGCCCGACTAACAATTACATCGGGCTGGGAGAAGCCACTGGATTCAACCGTCTGAAAGACACAATGAGAAGGGGCGTCACAACCATACACAGTAAGAAATGAGCATAAAGCCGCCCGCGAGGGCACTTACGGACCGCGGTAGGTAGAACGGTCACACACGCGCGCGCGCGAGCTGCCCAAAATGGCGCTGAGCGAACCTCGAAGGGCGGGCCGCGACGCAGGGCGCGCCAAGCCAGGCCCCGCTCTCCCCCCCCCGAAGAGTGCGAAGCCCACAGACAAGCAGCCAATGAGAACGCAGAAGCATCTGAGGTAACGCCGCCGCCCGGCGCGGAACATCCAAATGAAGGAAAAGACGCGCCCGGCGGCAGCCATTGTAATACTGAAAAAACAAGTCAGCGCGCCGGCTGACACCACATCTACTATGCCCAAACAGACAAAACGCCGTATGCACGAATCACGATACACACTCATCCAAACCCCCCCCCTTCTTTCCCCCCCGAAGGCTACAGGGAGAATGAGGGAGGATGGCGGCCCTCTGTACAGGACCCACCACTACACTGGGCATGGGGCAATAAGAGGGAGGGGCATCCATAAAGGCTCATCAGCCTATACCGCCCACCCTTTGGTGGGGGACTGCGGTGGAGCAGCGCTCCATAAGCACGCATGGTGCTGCCTACCTTCACCCGACCAGCGCAGCCCAGGCTGGGAGGCACATCACACGAAGGATGGGTGGGAATAGTCCAACAGGGCCGCAGGCTTAATAGCCCCGCTCACCTGCGAGAGAGTGATACTTCATGTCTTCGCTGCAGAGAAATCTGGGGATTTGTGGGAGGTCCCCGGGTATTTGAGGGGCCGGGAGGAGCCTGTTTTACATGTCTCTGCAGTGCAGCGCCATCTGGCGGAGGATAACCCAAGTGTAAGTACTCTATCTGGAGCAGGACGTACTGTATACTAAGAATAACTGTTCCTCCCTGTGCCCTTCATTCTGACCCACAGCCATTCTGTGCCTCCCTGAAACCTGCAATCCTTCCATGCTGACCCACAGACCACCCATTGCTCTCCCCTGCGTCAATCTGATTCTGTAGCTCTCCCCTTTCATCACTCTTAATTCTACAGCCATGCGACTGATAGAAAAGTGAACTTAATCAGTGATCCACGGAGATAAATACATCAGGGCATCCCAAATCAGGATGTCCCAGCAAAGTGAAAATCACGATTTTACTGGTTATAATGTGAGTTGCCTCTCACTGGCTGTAATGAGGGATGTCCCTCACTGGCTGTAATGAGAGAAGCCCCTTACTGGCTGTAATGAGAGAAGCCCCTTACTGGCTGTAATGAGAGATGCCCCTCACTGACTGTAATGAGAGATGCCCCTCACTGGCTGTAATGAGAGATGCCCCTCACTGGCTGTAATGAGAGATGCCCCTCACTGGCTGTAATGAGAGATGCCCCTCACTGGCTGTAATGAGAGATGCCCCTCACTGGCTGTAATGAGAGATGCCCCTCACTGGTTGTAGTGAGGGATGCCCCTCACTGGCTGTAATGAGGGATGCCCCCACTGGCTGTAATGAGAGATGCCCCTCACTGGCTGTAATGAGAGATGCCCCTCACTGGTTGTAGTGAGGGATGCCCCTCACTGGCTGTAATGAGGGATGCCCCCACTGGCTGTAATGAGAGATGCCCCTCACTGGCTGTAATGAGAGATGCCCCTCACTGGCTGTAATGAGAGATGCCCCTCACTGGCCGTAATGAGGGATGCCCCTTACAGGCTGCAATGAGGGATGCCCCTCACTGGTTGTATTGAGGGATGTCCCCTCATTGGTTGTAATGTAGGAATGCGACACAATGGCTATAGTGAGGGCTCTTCGGAGAGAGGTACAGACTGTCGGCAAGGGGGGCAGGTGGGGGCCTTCTGTGGGGCCCTAGACGGCTCTAACAGCCTCAACTATCCAGCATGCAGCTGCCCAAAGCATTAAAACTCAAGCGGCTGGCTTCCTGTCAGCTCAGCAAAGCTGCAGCAGCATGAATTTGACATTGTTGCAGTGTAAGGCAGGCGCTGCCCACCAGGAACCCAACCCCCAGCCCCCCCAAATGGAAATCTGTTCCCTAAAATGTGGAAATAAAAAGAAGTTCCTGAAGTGAGAGGCGCATATGTGTACAGAACAACTTCATAGGGTCACCCCCACAATCATTCCTGCTAAACTGCCACAAATCCCTGCTTAGCCAGCCCTGGAATCTAAAAGACTCCAGACGCAGGTGTTGGCCTTCCCCTGGGGCATCCCAAATTGGTGTTATGACCCCCTAGGTCACCTTAAAACTCACCCTTGCTCTGGTGCACACTGTGAACATTGGTGGCCACACCCCCGGCATCTCTGGACTAAGGCATGCTCCCGCAACCCAGACATTCAGATTTGAGGTGTGGGGCAGGAGTGCGCTAAAAGGAAACTGGGGATGCAGCCGCTGAGCTCTGTGTCCAAACAGAGTCATGTTGCTGATCATTAATATGCATGGCATACGGTTTTGATTGGACGAGAGCCCACTTATGCCCCATAGGACTGGGGAAAGGTGTGGCACATAGCGGGGCATCCCAAATCTGCGGGTCCCCAGAGCAAAGAACTAAACTATGTGCAGTGATACATGTGACTAAGGATTCGGGTGCAGTGATACATGTGAATAGGGATTCAGGTGCAGTGATACATGTGACTAGGGATACGGGTGCAGTGATACATGTGACTAGGGATTCAGGTGCATTGATACATGTGACTAGGGATATGGGTGCAGTGATATTTGTGACTAGGGATTCAGGTGCAGTGATACCTGTGACTAGGGATACGGGTGCAGTGATACATGTGACTAGGGATTCGGGTGCAGTGATACATGTGACTAGGGATTCGGGTGCAGTGATACATGTGACTAGGGATTAGGGTGCAGTGATACATGTGACTAGGGATTCGGGTGCAGTGATACATGTGACTAGGGATTCGGGTGCAGTGATACCTGTGACTAGGGATTCGGGTGCAGTGATACATGTGACTAGGGATTCGGGTGCAGTGATACATGTGACTAGGGATTCGGGTGCAGTGATACATGTGACTAGGGATTCGGGTGCAGTGATACATATGACTAGGTACGGGTGCAGTTATACCTGTGACTAGGGATACGGGTGCAGTGATACATGTGTCTAGGGATACGGGTGCAGTTATACCTGTGACTAGGGATACGGGTGCAGTCATACATGTGACTAGGAATTCGCGCTACTTTGGCTCATCCTCTAACTGACGCAGGAAGCTTTTTACTCTTCCAATTAAAGAAAGGTTTAACCAAGGTCATTCAGTTATAGTTTAAGGTGGACCAAAATCCTGGCTATCCTGACTATCCCAGGTTTTGGTCCTTGCCTCTGGGGCACCCCAATTGGGATCTCTCACTCTGTCAAGCTCCCCAGGTTGGCTGATCTGGCTCACCTTTCCCCAGTATACAATCTCACACACACCATATTCAGAATACATGCATATCCAAACTACTTAATAATGGGAGCAGAACATTAATCAGGATCTGTTGCCCAAAAAGATCCCATCTAACAATACATCAAAAACATGGAAGAAATGCAAAGCTTACTCCAGGGTTTGTGGATTGCAATTATATGTATTATTATATTGTATTATATTAATATTATATTGTATTATATGTATTAAAAGTGATAATGAGAAACAAACAATTATTCACAACATTTCCTCCCTCCAGCACAGGAGGTAAACCATTGTCAGATATAGACATGCAGTAGCTGGTGAAAATATATCTGTTCATTCTATTAATCCCCAGTGGTTCAAAAGCAGTAAAACAGAGACATGCCGGGAGGCCAGGAAACCATGTTACTTCACATAGCTTCAGCATGTACTCTCTCAAAGAAAAAAACAAATACAACAGTAATCACCATAACAGGCAAAAGGAGAACAAGGGTGGGATGGAGCGACCTAAACAGGACACCATCAAAAACAATTCTACAGGTGAGTACTCACAGAATTGTATTTTTCCCAGTGTCCTGTTCAGGTCGCTCCATTTTTGACAAGTGGGACATCCTAAAGCAGTGTCCAAAGAAGGGTGGGATCCCCAAAGAGCAACAGCATGTAGTTCATGATACTTCCGCCTGAAGCACCTTATGGCCAAAAACAGCATCCGCTGAGGCCCTAATATCAACCTTGTAAAACTTTGTAAAAGTATGAACTGATACCAAGTAGCGGCCTTACAAACCTGTTCAACCGATGTCTGGTGCTGAAAACCCGAAGAGGCACCAATAGCTCTGGTAGAGTGAGCTGTGATCCGAAAAGGGGATTCCTTCCCCTTGGCAGAATATGCTTGCACCACCGCCTGTCTGATCTACTTGCTGAGAGTGGACTTGGCTGGAGACAAGTCCTTCCTAGGCCCGTCAGTGAGGACAAAAAGAGAATCCGATTTCCTGAAGGGTTCCGTAGCAACCAGGTAGTACTTAAAGGGTTCTGACCACGTCCAAGGCATGGAGGGTCCTGTCCTTAGAATTACAAGGTGCGGGACACAAGGAAGGCAAAACAATGTCCTCATTGAGATGAAAGGCAGAAACAAGCTTAGGTAGAAAGTCCGGTTTAGGGCGAAAAACCACCTTATCCTGATGCCGCTCAAAGTAAGGAGGCTTCATACAAAGCGCTGCCAGCTCTGAAACGCGACGCACCGAGGTGATAGCTACCAAAAAGACCACCTTTAGAGTCAGAATGGATAAAGCAGCATCGCACAAGGGCTCAAAGGGAGGACCCCGGAGAGCAGAAAGCACCAAGTTCAAATCCCACACCGGTAACATAGGCTTACGCGGTGGACGTACATGAGTAACTTTGAAAAAAGTCTTGATAAGTCTATGATTGGAGAAGGATCTTTAGAAAAAAAAATAGCCAAGGCCGAAACCTGACCCTTGAGGGTACTCAGCTGGAGACCAGAATCCAAACCATGTTGTAAGAACTCCAAGATCCTAGAAAAAGAGAATGTGCGACAAGGAAGACCCCTGGACTCACACCAGGCAATGTAAGCGTGCCAGACTCTGTAATAAATCATGGAGGAGGATCATCAGAGGATCTCTTGACAGAGAGACAAACTTTGGAAGCTTGCGATTGTATCTGGACACAAACAGGTCCACGTCCGGCAGACCCCAACGGCGACACAGAGTGTGAAAGATCTTGTTGCTGAGAGACCCTCCAGAGTCTGCCTCCAGGAATGTAAACCGCCGAGATGCAGGAAACATTCTCCTCTGCCCAAGTCAGGATCTGGGTCACCTCCTTGAGGGCCCACTTGCTCCGAGTCCCACCCTGGTGATTTATGTAGGCGACAGCCGTCTGATTGTCCGAGCGGACCTGGACCGCGCGACCCCGTAGATGGGGAGTCAAATGAAACAGGACCAACCGGATCGCTCTCAGCTCCAGGAGATTGATAGGCACGTGAGCCTCCTGTGGGCCCCACTGGCCCTGGAACTTCAGCGATTGCCAAAAACCTCCCCAGCCGGTGAGACTGGCGTCCGTGGTGACAATCTCCCAACGAGGAGTCAGAAAGGACCTGCCCACTAAAAGATTTCTGGAGTCCAACCACCACGAGAGGGACTGCCTGGCCAGAGGAGACAGCGAAAATTCCTGCTCCAGGGACTCCTGTGTCCGGTCGCAAACAGTCAAGAGATTCAATTGGAGTGGCCTCATGTGGAGCGAAGGGCACAGCCTCGAAGCATGACACCATGAGACCCACCAGCTTCATCCCCAGACGGATCGATGGTCGTTGGTACGACAGTAAGGCCCGCGCCTGCGTCTGAAGGCCCTCCACCTTCTGCTGGGGGAGGAACACCTTGACCTGAGAGGTGTCCAACGTCATGCCCAGGAAGGACCTCACCACTGAAGGAGTGATCGAGGACTTGGGGTAATTGATCACCCAGCCGAAATCCTCGAGGGTGGACAACACCATCTTGGTGTCGTTCTCAGCCTGCTAAAGAGATTGAGCAGCAATCAGCAAGTCGTCCAGATAAGGCAAAATACAAATGCCCTGACTCCTCAGAAGGGCCATAACGCCCACCAGCACCTTGGTGAACATGCGGGGGGCTGAGGAAATCCCAAACAGCAGCACCACAAACTGGTAGTGCTGATCCTCCAGCGTGAACCTGAGGAACTTCTGATGTCCCTGGAATATAGGGATGTGCAGGTAAGCATCCCTGATATCCACCGCGGTCATAAAATCGCCCGGCCGAAGCAAACTCACCGCAGACCGTAAGGTCTCCATGCAAAAATGTCTGAATCTGACAAACTTGTTGAGACCCTTCAGGTCCAGGATAGGCCTTCTTGGATACCGTGAACAGATTGGAATAGAACCCTCGACCCCATTCCTGGTGAGGCACAGGACAAATCA
Organism: Gastrophryne carolinensis; assembly: GCA_027917425.1. Taxonomy (NCBI): domain Eukaryota; kingdom Metazoa; phylum Chordata; class Amphibia; order Anura; family Microhylidae; genus Gastrophryne; species Gastrophryne carolinensis. The sequence goes on from CM051235.1 coordinate 620,505,046, forward strand.
CCCCGGACATAAGAAGACGTTGAACAGCCATTCTTAGGCCCTGCTCCGTCAAAGGGTTCTGGGATATCCGCGACTGAAGAAATATTGGTGGCGACCAAGCTGCCAGCTCTATTTTGTACCCAGAGGACACCACCTCCTGAATCCAACGATCCGAAACGTGCAGTTTCCAGAAGCCGTCCCCCCACCCGAATGGGTGAGGGCACCTCCTCATGCCTGAGGGGCCTTGGACTTGGATCCCCAGGAGGGATTGGGTCGACCGTGGGATCTATCTCGTCACCCAGAATCCCTGCGGCCACCTGAAAAGGAAGAGCCTCTTCCCCCTCGAAAGGGGCGAAAGGCAGACGAGCCCCGAAAGGACCACACAGGCTTCCGACGCTGAGAGCCTCCCATCTTTCGTCAGGAGATCCAGACGCTCCCCGAATAGCTGAAGCCTCCAAGGGGATACCAGTGAGTGATTTTTTGGCAGCGGCGTTAGCTGGCCACTGCCATAGCTAGAGCGACGAAGAGCAACCAACAGGGCCGAAGCCCTGCCGCCCAGCCGGACGCTATCGTCCATAGCCGAGATCACAAAGGCAATCAAGTCCGCGCAGGCTAGGAGGTCCTTATACTCCTCCACCCGCTTGCGAGATCTGGCGATATCAACAAGACATCTCACCTTCTTCTTGGCTAGATGGCTAGGGAGACGATGGCCACGACACAAACCGGATGAAGGCCAGCACCCACAAAAGTGAAGGCGTGACAAGCCAGCTGATCCATGCGCCTGTCAGCAGGGTCGCGCAAGGAAGCTTCATCGGGTGACGGCATAACCGTGGTATTGGAGAGCCCCAAAACAGGAGCGTCCACCTCCGGGGGACGGGACCAAAGGCAAATCAACTCCTCAGAGAAAGGATACCGTCTGTCCAGCCCCTTAGGCACCAACGGCAATTTATTAGGCCTCTGCCATTCCTTAAAAACCATCTTGGAGAAGTGGCCCTGCTCAGGAAAAACAAGGTGCTGTCTCTCAGGCCGAAATAAGTCCCCCTGCTTCTTCTTGGCCACCGGAGTACAATGTGCAAGGTCTCAAAAACCACAGATAACTTTTCTGTGTCATCAGGGAGCCACAAATCCTCGTCTGAGGAAGACCCAGGGTCGCTGTCATAGCCACCCGGTCGGTCCGCGGAGGAGTCGTGAAACAACTCACCCTCCTCCATGGAGTCTTGGCCACCAAAAGCCTCATAATCATCATCAGCAAAGAGCGAATAACCAGGCTCAATATGCCGCTTCTTACTAGAGGCCTTGCCGGCAACCGAGTAGGCTCACCATTGCCTATGGCCGGCTACCTTCGGGAGAGGGTCTGCGGCCCAGAGCATAGCTCTGCCAAACGCCTGACCCTCGGCGTTCCCCTACCGTCACCTGTTCCTTAGCTGAGGCTGGAAGGCAGGATGGGTCCCCGAAAAAAGGTGGGAATAGAGTAATAGCACGATCTTCGCAGTCACACTGCAAGAAGAATTCTGGGGATTTTTGGGAGACAGGTGCCTTATAAGGGGCAGGGAGGAGCCACGATATTCATCTTGCAGTCACTGCACCACCTTGTGGCGGATAACCCACTTGTCAGAAAAGAAGCGACCTGAACAGGACACTAGGAAAATAGCACAGATATCAACAGCGTAATGTCCATGTGTAATGATTAGATAGTAGCAATATCAATTCTGGCCACATGGTGTCAGCAGTATTCAGTTGACATTAAGCATTATGTGAATAGTACAGCTATAGCCACCAGAAAGTCTATCACAGAGGAAATATACAAAAACACAAACCCCAATCAGTGATCGCAAGGTCCATCACAGCGTTACAGCAGCACAACAGAAAAAGCTTCCGACGTTTCAGACCTCTCAGGGTCTTTCCTCAGAGAGGCAAAGTCCCACATCGCACACGTGTCATCCCGTCCAATCGCTGTGATTGGATCCACTCCCGCCCGTTGTCTAAGGCGAAGAGATCTGAGCGCGCTGGTGGCCACATCTCCAGCACTCAAAAATGCCTGGTGTGTGCATGTGCCTTGCTAAAGTAATATCGGGGATGCAGTCACTGCTCGCACATGTGCCGCTTGGACCGTGAAAGAAGTTGAGTTTCCAGGACCACCTGGGGGGTTTCACACAGAAGGACATGCAAAAAACCAGAATAGTGAAAATCCTGGATTTTTGTGCACTCTAATGCAAATCGTCGCATACTTACCTTTTCAGGAGAATTTATAGTGACATTTATAAGAATTACTATTAGAATCTGTATTATTGTAACAATATTTGTAGCGATTCTTTTATCTTCTCTCTTTTAGGAATAGCAAAGTGCATTATCAGCCGTGTGCGACTCTCACTAAACATCGGGCAAACTATTATCACACAACAACACGTGTTTCCTAAATCTTTAGAGACGCCGGAGAAATGTCCGGATGCGGCTGGAACACAATCAGATGAAAATAAAGAGTCAGCGCCTTTAATTCTGCAAGAGAAACATTGCTGCAGGTTTCCCATGTTTCCAAACATTTCCCGGACGAATGTTACAAGACAAAATGTGAGAGAAAAACTCTCATGGCACCAGCTGGACCATCAGCTTCTCCACTGGAAGCTGCAATATTGCAATTCCCTAAACACACAAAAAAGAGAGAAAAGCCTCTTCCAGCGTCGAGCCACAACCAGGTGCATCAAGTGCACAAACGTTACACCACGTCCAGGTAGGTTTGGCAGGAGAAGACATAGCGATGGTACAGAGCTCAGCACTTGCTGCTTGTAACTGTGACGTGTGTCATTCTACTCGGATGCTAAAGGTTTCCACAAAAAATGCAGCAACCCAAAGCGACAATTCACATTATATAGAAAAGCCGAGTCACATGACGTTGGATAAACCTGTGGAACAGAGAACATTGGACTCTGCAGCCGCAGACAATCCTCATGGTGCCTTAGTCATAGGTGTTCCAGTACATTCTACACAAGTCAGGTAATCGGTCACTAGCGTTCCCAGCAATACGAGCCCGTCCTGAACATCAGTTTGCAGCATCCCATATTCATGTGCCATCCATCCACCAAATAGACCAGCAAATATCCCAGCTTAGCGATGCTCCAGACACCAAGGGGTCGCCCTACACCACAAAAAGGGGTCAATAGGAATTGGATGAAACTGTCCATTCTGAAGATGCACCTGATGATTTCGACATATGTTTCCAACCAATACCCAAACCAACTTATTTGCATGAAAAAAAAAACATATTAAAGTGGACAAAAACCCAGGATTTTCAGTATCCTGGATTTTGGTCTATCTACTCAGGGAACCCTGATCGGGGGTGCTCCGCTGTGTGAAACCCCCCCCCCAGGTCACCCAAACTCACCTCTTCCTGGTCATACGGTGCATGTGCGGCTGCTCGGCCAATCCGCGCGCTCGGATCCGCTTCCGCCCCTTCTTCCAGGAGCTCGTCTAATGCGAGCGGATTGAGGATAATACGAGGGGCTGTAGAGTCTGGGTGGGATGGCCAATCCTGTGCTTCAGTCCAGTAGATATACATTTCCTGTGTGTTGTCATCGTCCACTGGACCAACTTTCATGGGGAAAGTAACTGGACATCACCCAGTGGCAAATTAAAGCAGGCCTAAAGTCAAAAATGTATTTAGGTCCCTTATAACAATTGCATGGAGTGCAGCAGTCCCTTGCCCCCCATTAAAGGGAGCTACTCTAAGAAAAGTAAAGCTCTTTAATACATCTTTCATTTCTGGTATGGGGGGGGGGGCAGGTAAGGTAAGTTTAGTGTCACTGGGGATCAGCACACTGCCTAATCTGGAGAAAGATGGTAGATTAGTGGGGAGGATATGCTGGGACTTGTAGTTCTCCACAGCTGGATAGACATGGGAAATTAGTGAGGAAGGATATGCTGGGAGTTGTAGTTCTCCACAGCTGGATAAACAGGGGAGATTAGTGAGGGAGGATATGCTGGGGCTTGTAGTTCTCCACAGCTGGATGAACAGGGTTGATTAGTGGGGGAGGATATGCTGGGACTTGTAGTTCTCCACAGCTGGATAAACAGGGGAAATTAGTGAGGGAGGATATGCTGGGACTTGTAGTTCCCCTCAGCTGTACACCCCATACAGAGAAGCTAGTGATGTCATAGACCCTGTATTACCTCAGCGGTGTGTCTGCTGTGCTGTCAGTATGGCGGCTGTTACAGGGAAACATATCAGGACAGAGGCCAGCGGACTGATATCCTGTGTACAGTGTGACTCCGCCCCCTTCTTCCCCAGGCTCCGCCTCTGACACTGAGCACTACAATGATGGCCGTGGTGCGCTGTGACTTATAGTTCTACAAGTGAAAGGAGGACCTGGCTATTGAAGTGAGGCACTACAGCTCCCAGCATGCTCTTCTGTTAGTTGTTTGCTGTGAGTTGTAGTCCTCCAGCAGGCAGGAAGTTGGTGTCTTCTAGGTGAGGCACTACATTGGCCAGCATGCCCCTGTAGAATATCTACCAACTTTTCAGGGTGGGAAAGAGGGACAGTTGTTAAATTAGGACACGTCCCCTCATTGAGGGATGGATAGGAGATATGAGGTTATAGCAGTTACAGCAATAGAAACACATTGAATAGGCAAATGAATCATTTATTGCTGCAGATCTGCACGTTACACCTCAAAGAGGGACAATGCAGAACAATCAGGGACAGGGGAATGCAAACTCAAAAGAGGGACAGTCCCTCCAAATCAGGGACAGGTGGGATGTATGCTGTATCCAGAGTCACACACAGTAGATGGAGTAGTGAGAGGAATGATAATGGCCGCCTGCCTGCAGCCACTTCCTCCCTGGGGCTGTGTATACAGTACACGGGCCTGACGTGTCAGTGTGTGACAGGAAGCAGAGCATGCTGGGAGGGGAGTATACATGAGGAAGTGTACAGCAAGCTTTACACAGATAACGGTGAGTGAGGTGACGGGTTATATAAACTGTTATAGAGGGGGGAGTATGACGGCAGGGTGAGGTGGGGGATGTGATAACAGCTGCACAGGGTCAGGGACACAGTGACTTTCCTCTGCTCCTGGTGACACCCATGGCATTTGTGTTACATTAAAGTGGACCGTCACCCATGGGTGATCGGCCCGGGAATCTATAAGATTCCCGGGCCGATCACCCCCCTCACCGCGGTACATCCGAGATCGGGATGTCCCGCGGTGAGGGACTCCCCCCAAAACCCCAAAAGAACTCACCCGATCGGCGGCGGCAGCGGCCGCCGCCGCCTCCCGCGCGCTCCTCTAGCCGTGCGCGCGCCCGCGCCGGCCGTTTGTGAATGGCCGGCGCGGGCGCGCGCACTGTCAGAGGGGCGCGCGGGAGGCGGCGGCGGACGCGCTGCCTTGTCCGCCGCTTGTCCGTGGGAGCGTGGTGAGGTGAGTTTGGGGGTTTCTGGGGGGTTTTACACAGCGGGGCACCCCTAATCGGGGTGCCCCCCTGAAGTGGACCAAAACCCAGGATAGTCAAAATCCTGGGTGTTGGTCCACTTTAATATGGGGCTTCCCTGTCAGTGACTCTCCTCTGCTCCTGGTGACACCCATGGCATTTGTGTTACATTAATATGGGGCTTCCCTGTCAGTGACTCTCCTCCTGGTGACACCCATGGCATTTCTGTTACATTAATATGAGGCTTCCCTGTCAGTGACTCTCCTCTGCTCCTGGTGACACCCATGGCATTTGTGTTACATTAATATGGGGCTTCCCTGTCAGTGACTCTCCTCTGCTCCTGGTGACACCCATGGCATTTGTGTTACATTAATATGAGGCTTCCCTGTCAGTGACTCCCCTCTGCTCCTAGTGACACCCATGGCATTTGTGTTACATTAATATGAGGCTTCCCTGTCAGTGACTCTCCTCTGCTCCTGGTGACACCCATGGCATTTGTGTTACATTAATATGGGGCTTCCCTGTCAGTGACTCTCCTCTGCTCCTGGTGACACCCATGGCATTTGTGTTACATTAATATGAGGCTTCCCTGTCAGTGACTCTCCTCTGCTCCCGGTGACACCCATGGCATTTGTGTTACATTAATATGAGGCTTCCCTGTCAGTGACTCTCCTCTCCTCCCGGTGACACCCATGGCATTTGTGTTACATTAATATGAGGCTTCCCTGTCAGTGACTCTCCTCCTGGTGACACCCATGGCATTTCAGTTACATTAATATGAGGCTTCCCTGTCAGTGACTCTCCTCCGCTCCTAGTGACACCCATGGCATTTGTGTTACATTAATATGAGGCTTCCCTGTCAGTGACTCTCCTCTCCTCCCGGTGACACCCATGGCATTTGTGTTACATTAATATGAGGCTTCCCTGTCAGTGACTCTCCTCTGCTCCTAGTGACACCCATGGCATTTGTGTTACATTAATATGAGGCTTCCCTGTCAGTGACTCTCCTCTGCTCCTGGTGACACCCATGGCATTTGTGTTACATTAATATGGGGCTCCCCTGTCAGTGACTCTCCTCTGCTCCTGGTGACACCCATGGCATTTGTGTTACATTAATATGGGGCCTCCCTGTCAGTGACTCTCCTCTCCTCCTGGTGACACCCATGGCATTTCTGTTACATTAATATGGGGCTTCGCTGTCAGTGACTCTCCTCTGCTCCTGGTGACTCCCATGGCATTTGTGTTACATTAATATGGGGCTTCCCTGTCAGTGACTCTCCTCTGCTCCTGGTGACACCCATGGCATTTGTGTTACATTAATATGGGGCTTCCCTGTCAGTGACTCGCCTCTGCTCCTGGTGACTCCCATGACATTTGTGTTACATTAATATGGGGCTTCCCTGTCAGTGACTCTCCTCTGCTCCTGGTGACTCCCATGACATTTGTGTTACATTAATATGGGGCTTCCCTGTCAGTGACTCTCCTCTGCTCCTGGTGACACCCATGGCATTTGTGTTACATTAATATGGGGCTTCCCTGTCAGTGACTTTCTTCTGCTCCTGGTGACACCCATGGCATTTGTGTTACATTAATATGGGGCTTCCCTGTCAGTGACTCTCCTCTGCTCCTGGTGACACCCATGGCATTTGTGTTACATTAATATGGGGCTCCCCTGTCAGTGACTCTCCTCTGCTCCTGGTGACACCCATGGCATTTGTGTTACATTAATATGGGGCTTCCCTGTCAGTGACTCTCCTCTGCTCCTGGTGACACCCATGGCATTTGTGTTACATTAATATGGGGCTTCCCTGTCAGTGACTTTCTTCTGCTCCTGGTGACACCCATGGCATTTGTGTTACATTAATATGAGGCTTCCCTGTCAGTGACTCTCCTCTGCTCCTGGTGACACCCATGGCATTTGTGTTACATTAAAGTGGACCGTCACCCTGGGGTGATCGGCCCGGGAATCTTTAAGATTCCCGGACCGATCACCTCCCTCACTGCGGGACATCCGAGATCGGGATGTCCCGCGGTGAGGGACCCCCCCGAAAACCCCCCAAAAACTCACCTCCCCCCAAAAACTCACCTCCTGTGAATGGCCGGCGCGGGCGCGCGCGCTGTGAGAGGGACGTGCGGGAGGCGGCGGCGGACGCGCTGGCTTGTCCGTCGCTGTCAGCGCTTGTCCGTCGCTGTCTCCCGGCCACGTGGGAGCGTTGTGAGGTGAGTATTGGGGGTTTCTGGGGGGTTTTACACAGCGGGGCACCCCTAATCGGGGTGCCCCCCTGAAGTGGACCAAAACCCAGGATAGTCAAAATCCTGGGTGTTGGTCCACTTTAATATGGTTGTGCTGTTACACAGTTAATATTTCATTATTATGTATGGTATCTACATACAGGGGCGGACTGGCCATAGGGCCTACCAGGCAAATGTCCGGTAGGCCGCCGCTTCCCCTTCACTGGCCGCCTGCTGGTCTGGTAGTTTACTGGCTCCGGCAAAGCTTCTTGCGGCATGCCAGGTGATTGGAAGCTTCTGCGGGGCGTCCAGCGGCCTCCGTTGGCTCCCATCCACCCTGCCTGCTGCAAGAAGCGTTGCCGGAAAGCCGGTATTAAAATACAAGGCCTACAGGCGGCCAGGGCAGGGGCATACCTCACAACCACCGGATTTTGGCGGGACCACCCCAGATTAGCAAGAATGTCTCATTGTCCTGCACTATTAGGGAGAAGTCCCAGAATGCCAGACTGACCTGGTTGAAAGAAGTGCTGCCTGTAACCTACGCGCTGCGTGGTCACACAGCTTGTACAGTGTTGCTGCTCGCAAAGCAGCCTGTGCAGGAAGAAGAGGTGGCGCACATTGTGCTCTGGCTCCTGTAGCGAGGGTGAAGTTGGGAGACATAGCAGTATGGAGCACTGAGGGTCGAGAAGCAGGTTTGCTGCTCCAGCAAATTACTGCTGTCAAGGTGAGTGGCACCATTTTAACCTAATCATCTTCTGGAGTAGCAGGGGGCGGGTGACACACAGGGAGGCCGATTCATTAATAGCGCCAGGTAGCGACAGTTGAGCGACTGTAGCGGCATTTTCAGAGCGCCTGCTAGTATTCGCTTTGCTTGGCTGTTGTTCGGTTGTTGACAGCGACTCAGTCGGTGTGCGGTAATGTGGAATACGGGGTTAGGAGTCGCTGTTTGACAGGTTCCGCGCTGTATGGGAGCGCATGACAACGAATGGCCATAGCGAACGGCTCCCAGCATATTCATTAACAAATCACGCTCAAAAAATTCTTGCGCTGTGAAATGCATGTTTAAACCCCAGAGCGCTGGCGGCGATGTGTTAAAAGTAGTTTTTTAACCCCCAAACCACCATATTTTTGTATAAAAAAACATTTAGTCATATGAATACATTAATATCAGACCTGTAATATCAATTCTGCACAAATTTTTTTTTTTTTTTTTTAACCTTAAAAAAAAAATCTAACATTGCAGAAGTGGTCACAGAATTTTTGACATTTAAAAAAAAAAAACAAAAAAAAAACATTAATAGCAATTAATTATGAATATTTAAAGATTGTTCCATTGAAATGCATTGGAGCGCGCCAGGTAGCGAGAGGTCATACCTGTCGCTGTTCAAGGTCGCTCGCTGGCGCTGTGGGCTGAGGCTGGAATAATGATGAATGATTCGCTATCTGGCGCTCTGTCAGTCGCTAAGCAGGATCGGCTTGATAAATCTGTGATTGCGCAGGGGAGCCGGCGTTCTCGTGGCGGTGAGCGTTATTACTGGCCGCTCACCAATCGCTACCTGGTGCTATCCCTTGTTAAATAAGGGCCTAGGTTTCACTTACTATAGACAACGTAGATCACTGCCTTGTTATTTGTTCCTGTATGCTCTATGACTGTACTAGAGCTCCATGTTATCTCCCGCTTTTCTTTCCAACTCCCTTCAATAAAACACTACACAACGTATATATCTTTGGAATTATACATTTATTAATCGGCCACAGCTGAACAAATAAATTACAAGACAACACAAATCTCCAACCCCTCAATCGAGTCTGAGTGGTAATCATCTAAACTAAGCCTGCGTGATTGACGAGGAGAAAAAACCTATATGCACCTAACTAAGCGGAAGCTAATTTCTTAAGCTCAGCCGTCATCTCTGTTAGGCTCGGAGCTCACCAGGGCTAACCGCCAGGGTGCAAATAACAGCCTGGCTACCCCAAAAATGTAGCCATCCTCGCCCCTACGCTGGCCAACCTGGCTCGTTTTTCGGTTTGAAAAAACTGCCGCGATTCTACACCTCAGTACTCCTCTAACCTGCCCACTCAGACCCGAACAGGGGTGAGACCGCCCATCGGCTGTGACAAAATTAATTCTGACCAGTAAATATCAATGCATAAACTGTAACATACAACCCTCCCTCCAAACATTTAATATAATACATACAATCCCTGCCACATTCCAATTGTGCATCCACATTATATAATATATAAATATATATTTTTTTTAAAAACAGCATAATCACAAGAACTACTTAGCCAACATCGTTCCTCAAAACTAACATTAACATATATACATATATATTTATTTTTTATTATTTTTATTTTAATATATATAAATAAAACACCTCCCACAGTACAATACACACACCCTGCCATTAAAACAGAAAAACAAAATCTCAAAATTAACCTAAAATAGGGGTGGGCGGGTGGAACTGCTCTTGTCCAGCGCCGGGAGGATGAGGGGTCAAAGAGGAAGAGGGGGAGGAACCCCTAGCCTTTATATAGTGCCTCCCCCTCGTCCCTCCCCCAGCCCCCCATTTGTCAAACTGGTCCAGCTCCCGATAGGAGCTCAGGCCAGTCATGTGGCACCTTGCCTATGGGGCGGTGCCTTCTTAATAATAATGGCATAATGTCATGTCCTCCCTCCTCCTTGAAAGTTGTCCGTGCTTCACACGTCTCCTGCAGTGTGTGAGGTGAGCAGTTTGCTTCGCTGGCATAGCGCCTGAGTTCATCTTCTCATCCCCGTGCAGCATGTACAGCTCAGGCAGCAGGAACTCGAATGCCAATGCTCAATGCCTGCACATCATTGTGTTCCCCAGGATTAGTTCTGTGCTGACAAATGTCTAATAAGAAGTGCAAAAAACTGTTGATGAAGCAGATTTTTTTACACTTCAGTGTCTGCTGACACTTACAAAAAAAATACTAACCTAGTCCTAAAGGCAGTATATTTCCTTATACTCCCAGCAGCCATGGAAGTGAGGCTGCACCACTCTGCACATGAAAGCCAGGTTTACTTAAACAACTTGACCAAGGGCCTTATTTATCAAGGGATAGCGCCAGGTAGTGTCTCACCAGCGCCAGGTAGCGACAGCTATCGGCGGCTACCGACTCCAGAACGCCAGGCTGCGAACACAATCACGCATTTATCACGCTAAATGAGGCTAGCGCCGGCGAGAGCGTCAGCTAGCGCGGGATTCATCATGTTGCAGACTTCAGCGAACAGCGCCGCTGCTAATCCCATCACAGCGCCAAGGAATGACCTCTCGCTACCTGGCGCTCTCCAATGCATTTCAATGGAGCAATCTTTAAATATTCATAATTAATTGATATTAATGTTTTTTTTATTTTTTTTTTTTTAAATGTCAAAAATTCTGTGACCACTTCTGCAATGTTAGATATTTTTTTTAAGGTAAAAAAAAAAATAAAAAAAAAATTGTGCAGAATTGATATTACAGGTCTGATATTAATGTATTCATATTACAAAATGTTTATAAAAACTTGTTTATTATTTTTTTCCACAAATATGGTTGTTTGGGGGTTACAAAACTACTTTTTACCCATCGCCGCCAGCGCTCTGGGGTTTAAACATGCATTTTACAGCGCAAGAATTTTTTGAGCGTGATTTGTTAATGAATATGCTGGGAGCCGTTCGCTATGGCCATTCGCTGTCATGCGCTCCCATACAGCGCGGAACCTGTCAAACAGCGACTCCTAACCCCGTATTCAACATTACCGCACACCGACTGAGTCGCTGTCAACAGCCGAACAACGGCCAAGCACAGCGAATACTAGCCGGCGCTGTGAAAATCACGCTACTGTCGCTCATCTGTCGCTACCTGGCGCTATTAATAAATCGGCCTCAAAGTGTAAGCCCCCTGGATCACCCCACATTCACTCACCTTTTCTGGGACTCCAACCCTGCCACCCCATTCCCACCACCCCTGCAGCTGAGGCGCATTCCCATATCCAGTTTTATCAGATAGGCTAGAGGCAGGAGCGTGCCACATATCGTGTTGCAGGGAAACCAGGGATGCAGCTACCCTCTAATGCCAGGCTCTGTGCCCAAACAGGCCCATATGCCAGTCATCCATATGCACAGCATACTTATGCTCACTAGATTGCATCTAAGCTGCAGGAATGACGGGGGATCTCTGCTGCACTGCTTGTTATGGGGTGATTGGGTAGGATCTCTGCTGCACTGCTTGTTATGGGGTGATTGGGGGGATCTCTGCTGCACTGCTTGTTATGGGGTGATTGGGGGGATCTCTGCTGCACTGCTTGTTATGGGGTGATTGGGGGGATCTCTGCTGCACTGCTTGTTATGGGGTGATTGGGGGGATCTCTGCTGCACTGCTTGTTATGGGGTGATTGGGGGGATCTCTGCTGCACTGCTTGTTATGGGGTGATTGGGTAGGATCTCTGCTGCACTGCTTGTTATGGGGTGATTGGGGGGATCTCTGCTGCACTGCTTGTTATGGGGTGATTGGGGGGATCTCTGCTGCACTGCTTGTTATGGGGTGATTGGGGGGATCTCTGCTGCACTGCTTGTTATGGGGTGATTGGGGGGATCTCTGCTGCACTGCTTGTTATGGGGTGATTGGGGGGATGCTCTGCTGCACTGCTTGTTATGGGGTGATTGGGGGGATCTCTGCTGCTCTGCTTGTTATGGGGTGATTGGGGGGAACTCTGCTGCACTGCTTGTTATGGGGTGATTGGGGGGATCTCTGCTGCACTGCTTGTTATGGGGTGATTGGGGGGATCTCTGCTGCACTGCTTGTTATGGGGTGATTGGGTAGGATCTCTGCTGCACTGCTTGTTATGGGGTGATTGGGGGGATCTCTGCTGCTCTGCTTGTTATGGGTGATTGGGGGGATCTCTGCTGCTCTGCTTGTTATGGGTGATTGGGGGGATCTCTGCTGCACTGCTTGTTATGGGGTGATTGGGGGGATGCTCTGCTGCACTGCTTGTTATGGGGTGATTGGGGGGATGCCCTGCTGCACTGCTTGTTATGGGGTGATTGGGGGGAACTCTGCTGCACTGCTTGTTATGGGGTGATTGGGGGGATCTCTGCTGCACTGCTTGTTATGGGGTGATTGGGGGGAACTCTGCTGCACTGCTTGTTATGGGGTGATTGGGGGGATGCTCTGCTGCTCTGCTTGTTATGGGGTGATTGGGGGGATCTCTGCTGCACTGCTTGTTATGGGGTGATTGGGGGGAACTCTGCTGCACTGCTTGTTATGGGTGATTGGGGGGATCTCTGCTGCTCTGCTTGTTATGGGGTGATTGGGGGGATGCTCTGCTGCTCTGCTTGTTATGGGGTGATTGGGGGGAACTCTGCTGCACTGCTTGTTATGGGGTGATTGGGGGGATCTCTGCTGCACTGCTTGTTATGGGGTGATTGGGGGGATCTCTGCTGCACTGCTTGTTATGGGTGATTGGGGGGATCTCTGCTGCACTGCTTGTTATGGGGTGATTGGGGGGATCTCTGCTGCACTGCTTGTTATGGGGTGATTGGGGGGATCTCTGCTGCACTGCTTGTTATGGGGTGATTGGGTAGGATCTCTGCTGCACTGCTTGTTATGGGGTGATTGGGGGGATCTCTGCTGCTCTGCTTGTTATGGGTGATTGGGGGGATCTCTGCTGCTCTGCTTGTTATGGGTGATTGGGGGGATCTCTGCTGCACTGCTTGTTATGGGGTGATTGGGGGGATGCTCTGCTGCACTGCTTGTTATGGGGTGATTGGGGGGATGCCCTGCTGCACTGCTTGTTATGGGGTGATTGGGGGGAACTCTGCTGCACTGCTTGTTATGGGGTGATTGGGGGGATCTCTGCTGCACTGCTTGTTATGGGGTGATTGGGGGGAACTCTGCTGCACTGCTTGTTATGGGGTGATTGGGGGGATGCTCTGCTGCTCTGCTTGTTATGGGGTGATTGGGGGGATCTCTGCTGCACTGCTTGTTATGGGGTGATTGGGGGGAACTCTGCTGCACTGCTTGTTATGGGTGATTGGGGGGATCTCTGCTGCTCTGCTTGTTATGGGTGATTGGGGGGATCTCTGCTGCACTGCTTGTTATGGGGTGATTGGGGGGGATCTCTGCTGCACTGCTTGTTATGGGGTGATTGGGGGGAACTCTGCTGCACTGCTTGTTATGGGGTGATTGGGGGGATCTCTGCTGCACTGCTTGTTATGGGGTGATTGGGGGGATGCCCTGCTGCACTGCTTGTTATGGGGTGATTGGGGGGATCTCTGCTGCACTGCTTGTTATGGGGTGATTGGGTGGGATGCTCTGCTGCACTGCTTGTTATGGGGTGATTGGGGGGAACTCTGCTGCACTGCTTGTTATGGGGTGATTGGGGGGAACTCTGCTGCACTGCTTGTTATGGGGTGATTGGGGGGAACTCTGCTGCACTGCTTGTTATGGGGTGATTGGGGGGATCTCTGCTGCACTGCTTGTTATGGGGTGATTGGGGGGATCTCTGCTGCTCTGCTTGTTATGGGGTGATTGGGGGGAACTCTGCTGCACTGCTTGTTATGGGGTGATTGGGGGGATCTCTGCTGCACTGCTTGTTATGGGGTGATTGGGGGGGATCTCTGCTGCACTGCTTGTTATGGGGTGATTGGGGGGGATCTCTGCTGCACTGCTTGTTATGGGGTGATTGGGGGGAACTCTGCTGCACTGCTTGTTATGGGGTGATTGGGGGGATGCTCTGCTGCTCTGCTTGTTATGGGGTGATTGGGGGGATCTCTGCTGCACTGCTTGTTATGGGGTGATTGGGGGGATGCTCTGCTGCACTGCTTGTTATGGGGTGATTGGGTAGGATCTCTGCTGCACTGCTTGTTATGGGGTGATTGGGGGGATCTCTGCTGCACTGCTTGTTATGGGGTGATTGGGGGGATGCTCTGCTGCACTGCTTGTTATGGGGTGATTGGGTAGGATCTCTGCTGCACTGCTTGTTATGGGGTGATTGGGGGGGATCTCTGCTGCATTGCTTGTTATGGGGTGATTTGGGGGGAACTCTGCTGCACTGCTTGTTATGGGGTGATTGGGGGGATCTCTGCTGCTCTGCTTGTTATGGGGTGATTGGGGGGAACTCTGCTGCACTGCTTGTTATGGGGTGATTGGGGGGATGCCCTGCTGCACTGCTTGTTATGGGGTGATTGGGGGGATCTCTGCTGCACTGCTTGTTATGGGGTGATTGGGGGGAACTCTGCTGCACTGCTTGTTATGGGGTGATTGGGGGGATCTCTGCTGCACTGCTTGTTATGGGGTGATTGGGGGGATGCTCTGCTGCTCTGCTTGTTATGGGGTGATTGGGGGGATCTCTGCTGCACTGCTTGTTATGGGGTGATTGGGGGGATCTCTGCTGCACAGCTTGTTATGGGGTGATTGGGGGGGATGCTCTGCTGCACAGTTTTTTATGGGGTGATTCGGGGGGATGCCCTGCTGCACTGCTTATTATGGGGGGGTTATATGTGGCCGGACACACTGCAGAAGGGCCAGTGTGACCAAAAAAGTCCCGGGCCGTTTTTTAACCCCAGTCCGCCCCTGTCTACATAGTTAATTCCTGTATTGCTGTTCTATGGACATTTCTATAGTCAGTTATGCTGCCACCTTTGGTCGTTTTTATGTATTGCACTTGAGGTCAGAGCTATGATTCATCTAAACCACTCCCATCTTCTCCAGTGAGCATTTCCTGGTTTATTGTTCATTGTCTTTCTGCCTTATGAGACACACATGTGTATTCTCCATGCTACTCTGATCAAAGCATCATCTTTTGACCGCCGCATGATACCAAAAACCATTCTGTATCCCACTGTTGTGATGGACTGAATAAATCGGCTTTATGGATGAACACAGTATTTGGTGAGTTCAGCTATCTGATAAAGATGTTCCCCAGCGTGTCTCTAACTGACACGGGTTGGCACTGCTCTTACAAGGGAAAGAATCGCTATCACAACCTTCTGAGTCAGAATAGTCAAAAGATGTGTAGAATCCCTACAGCCTGTTGTGTATATGTGTGTGCCTAATCCATACCTCTCAACTTTTTAGAATGGGAAATCGGGACAATATGTAAATTAAGCCATGCCCCTCATTAATTGATGGATAGGAGATAGGGTGTAACAGTTACAAGTTTCCAGGGAGCGCTGCTTACCACCCGCGGCAGCAGACTTGCTTAGTGGACGACTGCCCCGCCCCTGCAGATTGACAGCAGCGATGTCGGCTGCCTTCACCCCTGCACGCCAGCTGTAAGTTTTTCCATCCCCCCGCTCACCCGCACGCCAGGAAGTCTCTTCGCACCCGCAGGCACCGGGAACTATTAATTCAGAAGCCACCGGCCTCACGGGTGGCGCACAGCAAGTCCCTTGCCCAGTGTCGTGGCGGCCCAGGGAACACCTCCACGGCGCAGGGCGTCCCGTGACAGCTTTTGACAGTCCGGGACCGTGGGATTTAGGGAAAAAATCAGGACAATCCCGGGAAAATCGGGACAGTTGGGAGGCATGCTAATCTGCAATCAAACCCAGTGCCATCCGGCATCTTGTGAGCACATGTCGCATAAGCTTACTGCATGTCATGTGGAAACTGTTTCTCTACATATCTCACCGGCCATAAGCTGCTGCTCGGTTTCTTAAAGAGACAGTACCATTTGTTGCAAAACTTATAAAAATGTCTAGACCAGGCTCCGAACATTTGTCTATGAAAGAACCAATGCAGAAACAGCATGCCCCCGAACCAGCAGACACGCAGGGAGCAGATTCTGCAGATATTACTGAGCAGAGCGTAAGACCCAAACGTATAATAAAACCGACACAGAAAGTCATGGAAAACTATGAAGCCACTAAAACTGACTTCTCCATTAATCTATCAGACCTTTGGGATAGAACCTCACACTGCATGTCAGTTATGTCACGTTTTAATAACCGACCAGCCGAATTGAGAGATTCTATAAATCACTTACATGCTGCATATGAACGTTACCAGCGGCTGTCTGCAAAGTACTCCGCCTTTTTGCAGGACACTAAAACTAGAAATTCTTCAGCAGAACAGACAAGGATCGATACACTGAACCAACAAAGGGACCTCGCAGTGCTAAGTGTAAGGCAGAACTCCGCATCACTCAACTGGAGGAGATCAGATCTCACAGATCCACATCAAGAAAGCGCACCACACTCTCTTCTAGATCCTCACGCTCCAGGGGCTCAACGTTAAGCGACAAGCTAATAGAGGCCCGCGCTGATGCTGAATCAGAAAAGGCACAAAGATCTTTTGCCAAAAAGGAAGAGAGAAAGAAGCATGCAAGGTAGCTCAGCAAGCACAGATGAAAGCCCAGAGCGAAGCTCTCCAAGCGCAAATGGCTGCTCAACAAGCAGAAGCAGACTTCCAAATAAAGGTTCTACAAATGGAAGGGGAAGAAGCAGCTTCCCTGGCAAGGCTCAAAGTGAAAAAGCAATAGGACAAAGTACTAATTCGGACTGTCTTATCCCAGCAGAACTGGAAGATCCAGTTGAACGCACTAGTGACTATGTACTAAAGCATAACGTTTGCAAGGACACAGAGTCATTTCCTGTACCCCCTACTAATGACACTGTTCTGACTCACAACACAGAGACCTCTCAACTCCATATGCCTAAGCCTCTTCAAGTCTTCAAAGCAAGTGCAGCGACGCAGCAAACCACATCAGCTCCTGCCAACAACAACGTGACGTCCAGCGGCAAGACGCAATTCAAGCCACCGCCAGCACAAGTCTTAGAGACTAAACCACGGTTAAACGCTCATGCAACATCATTCTACCCTGGTAGACCTCACCCTACAGCACCAGAAAACTTTCACACCCAAGGGGTTCCACAAGTTATTTTGGCACCACAATGTGAGAGATCAGACTTGAAAGACTTTGCCAGATATATGATACGCCGTGAGCTCATTAACACTAGCCTCTCAAGGTTTAACGATTGTGCAGAGAGCTACAGGGCCTGGAAATCAACCTTCAAGGCTACTATTGCTGACCTCAATATTACTACTAAAGAAGAACTTGATTTGCTCATAAAGTGGCTGGGACCAGAGTCCGCAGATCGCGTTAAGAGACTGAGAACAGTACACGTTGACCACCCAGATGCAGGTCTTGTTGCTGCATGGGCAAGACTCGAGCAAACCTACGGTAGCTCTGAAGCCATAGAAAGTGCTCTATTTAAGAGACTGCAAACCTTACCAAAATTTGGAAACAAAGACTATCGCAAGCTCCAAGATCTAAGTGACCTCCTCAAGGAACTAGAGTTGGCAAAGACAGACCCACGTCTACCTGGACTAAGCTTCCTGGACACCGCTCATGGTGTCAACCCAGTGGTATCTAAATTACCATACAGCTTGCAAGAGAAGTGGGCACAACAAGGATCAAGGTACAAAAGAGACAATAACGTTTCCTTTCCTCCATTCTCATTCCTTTGCAGGTTCATTAGCGATCAAGCCTGGATGAGAAACGATCCCAGCTTCAGCTTCAGTGAAACCAACTTGCTTGCTGTATCATCAACAAGGTATGATAATACACCACCTAAACGTAGAGACTTTACAAGTCAAGAGAACAGACATCTCACCCACCACTAGTACACCTAGCAATAAAGGCGTTGCTGATGATAAAGATAAAGACCCTAATCATCAGTGTCCGATTCATAAGAAGCCTCACCCCCTTAAGAAATGTTGTGGGCTTAGGGCAAAGACTTTACATGAGCGCAGGGAGATTCTCCAGAAACTTGGAATATGCTTCAAGTGCTGTGCTTCTTATAGCCTGTAAGGCTGTTATCAAGTGTACAGAATGTGGTAGCGACAGACATGTTACAGTTATGCATCCTACTCCACTTCCTGACAACCCACAGCAGCTACCTACCTCTGTCCCTACCTCAAATCATGGTGGGGAGCAATGAGGCCCTTTTCCAGCGAAGAATAATGTTTATTCTTCATGCACAGAAGTCTGTGGAGAGGGTTTGGATCACAAATGCTGCGCCAAGGTATGCCTAGTCAACATATACCCAAAGGGCTATCCTGAGAAGGCCGTCAGGATGTATGCCATAATTGATGAACAGAGCAACAGATCCCTGGTGAAGCCTAAATTCTTTGATGTCTTCGGCATAGAGGGTCACGCCACACCGTATACTCTCAGAACCTGTTCTGGTCTTATAGAGACCTTTGGCAGAAGAGTCGACGGGTTCATGGTCTCTCATATCAAGGAGGGGGAGGGCATACTCCTACCAACCTTAGTCGAGTGTGACCAGATACCAGACGAAAGGGAGGAGATTCCTACTCCGGAAGCTGTATATCCCCATCCTCACTTAAGACACCTGGTTGATGAGATTCCTGCAATGGACATGAGTGCTGAAATTTTGATCCTACTAGGAAGAGACATTCTTAGAGTGCATAAAGTACACAAACAATGCGATGGGCCTGACGACGCTCCTTACGCACAAAAACTTGACCTAGGCTGGGTAATAGTGGGCGACGTATGTTTGTACAGGACTTGTGCGTCATCAGAGATCCACTCCTTCAAAACTTATGTGTTGGGAAACGGACGTGCATCCCACTTCAAACGATGCCCTCACCATTATGAAGTGAAGGAGAAGCCCCTTGACATCCTGCAAGTAGGGCAGGTTACTCTTTACGACAACCTAGGTACTGCAGTGTTTAGTACTACACGTGATGACGACAAAATAGCCTTGTCAGTTGAAGACAGAGAGTTCATCAAAATAATGGACAAAGAATTCTTTCAGGATGAGTCTAACAGCTGGGTTGCGGCACTACCTCTTTGTGCTGCAAGGGCCAAACTCCCAACCAATCGTGAACAGGCTCTATCCAGATTCAACTCATTGCAATGTACACTAAAGAACAGGCCAGAAATGAAGGAACATTTCATCGCCTTTATGAAAAGGATCTTTGACAATGATCATGCCGAGCCAGCGCCACCAGTTCAAGAACAAGATGAGTGCTGGTATCTACCTTTCTTCGGAGTGTACCACCCACGTAAGCCTAAACAAATCAGGGTAGTATTTGACTCCAGCGCCAAGTATCAAGGCATATCCCTGAATGATGTTCTTCTCACGGGTCCTAACCTAACCAACAACCTTGTAGGTGTACTTAAGAGGTTTAGAAGAGAGCCAGTTGCAATAACTGCCGACATTGAGCAAATGTTTCATTGCTTCATTGTACGTGGAGACCATAGAAATTTCCTAAGGTTCGTGTGGCACCGTAGCAACAACATGGACGATGAGATTATGGAATATCGCATGAAGGTACATGTTTTTGGAAATAGCCCCTCACCCGCTGTTGCAACATACGGTTTACGAAGGACTGCCCTTAGTGGAGAAAAAGACTATGGAACAGACACTCGACAATTAGTTGAGAGAGACTTTTATGTTGATGATGGGCTTAAATCTTTACCTACAGAGGAAGAAGCCATAGATCTGCTTCAAAGAACACAAGGTATGCTAGTGTTGCTGTTATGAAAGCCTTTCAACCTGGCGATCACGCCCCAGGGTTTAAAGACCTAAACCTGGGGATGGACATGCCACCTGTACAGAGAAGTCTAGGCCTACGGTGGGACTTATTAAAGGACACCTTCGGTTTTCAAGTCAGCTCTACAGACAGGCCATTCACTAAGCGTAGTGTGCTATCAGTGGTGAACAGTCTATACGATCCACTGGGATTTGTGGCTCCCATCACCATACAAGGGAAATCCTTGCTTAGACAGTTCTCAGAGACGATTAAAGATTGGGACGCTCCGCTGCCAGCAGACAAGCTTTCAAAGTGGGAGTCCTGGAGAAAATCTCTACATGCCTTAAATGAAATCTGTATACCGCGCTGCTACACTTTAACTTCCCTCGCTACAAGTCAGAGGAGGGAGCTGCACATCTTCTCGGACGCATCTACTGAGGCTATAGCAGCTGTTGCCTACCTCAAGGTAAGAGACTCCTCCAATCAAACTCACATAGGGTTTCTCTTTGGGAAAGCTAAGTTAGCACCTAAACCTGAGCACACAATTCCTAGGCTTGAACTTCGTGGGACTGTGTTGGCTGTAGAAATTGCTGATTTCATAATGCGTGAGCTAGACATTCAGATAGATGACACAAAATTCTACACAGACTGCAAGGTTGTCCTGGGCTACATAAACAACCAGACTAAACGTTTCTATGTGTATGTCAGTAACCGTGTAGAAAGAATCAGGAAATCATCTAGGCCTGAACAATGGCATTATGTCCCATCTGAAATTAATCCTGCAGATCATGCCACCAGGCCAGTGTCTGCAAGTGCTTTTGCTAATTCTTCTTGGATAACAGGTCCTGAATTCCTGCTGGATGATCCAGACGAGACCATCACGGATGTCTTCAGTCTTCTAGAACCTGACAAAGATCCAGAGATTCGTCCAGAAGTTAAAACCCTCATCACCCATACTAAGCAAAGACCTATCTTGGGCTGCCATCGCTTTGAACGTTTTTCTAAGTGGACAAGGCTTGTATGCACCATTGCAAGGTTAGTTCACATTGCACGCTGCTTTCACGCAAAGCCCACTCATATTCAATGTCAAGGTTGGCACATGTGTCAAAAGCTTCTTTCTGCAAACAACATTGCTGAGGGTGAAATGACCATAATGCGCATTGTACAATCTGAAGTATTTGCCTCAGAAATCAAATGTATCCTCGACAAGAGGGACATTCCAAAAAATAGTCCCATTGCTAACCTGAACCCATTCATTGACAATGATGGCATGTTAAGAGTTGGTGGACGCTTAAACAAGGCTGAGCTAGGAGGACAAGAGCGAAATCCTCTCATCATACCTGCTCGCCAGCACATTACCACTCTCCTCATACGGCACTACCACGAAGGGGTTAAGCACCAAGGTAGACACTTCACACTGCAGGCCTTTGGATTAAAGGGACTGTAAAGACCTTCCTCAGACCTATCACGGAACTTATTTTGCTCTTGCCTTTTGGAGAATGTACTTTCTTGCGTAGACTGCTGGATCCTGCCTACTACTTCAAGAAAAGAAGTTACACTTGAAGTCTTACATTATAGTTCTCTTTATTTTTTTTTCAGGTTTTCAAGATTTCAAGCAAATTGCACTGTTATTCATTTGCATTGCATAACTACCGTTATGGTTTAAATAGTGACATTTTTCAATGCCAGACGGGGAGTGTGCTGTTACACAGTTAATATTTCATAATTATGTATGGTATCTATATAGTTAATTCCTGTATTGCTGTTCTATGGACATTTCTATAGCCAGTTATGGTGCCACCTTTGGTCGTTTTTATGTATTGCACTTGAGGTCAGAGCTTTGACTCATCTAAACCACTCCCATCTTCTCCAGGGACCATTTCCTGGTTTATTGTTTATTGTCTTTCTGCCTTATGAGACACACATGTGTATTCTGCATGCTACTCTGATCAAAGCATCATCTTTTGACTGCCGCATGATACTAAAAACCATTCATTTTGCTGTATCCCACTGTTGTGATGGACTGAATAAATCGGCTTTGTGGATGAACACAGTATTTGGTGAGTTCAGCTATCTGATAAAGATCTTCCCCAGCGTTTCTCTAACTTACACGTGTTTGCACTGCTCTTACAAGGGAAAAAATCGCTATCACAACTTTCTGAGTCAGAATAATGGTGCTTCCCTGTCAGTGACTCTCCTCTGCTCCCAGTGACACCCATGACCTGCCTGTTAGATTAATGCAGAACTAAACCCACCAGCAGCCAGTCTGGAATCTTAAAGTTTTCAGGACCAGCCGCTGGCTTTACCCCAGGGCATCACAAATTGATCATCCCTTCTGTGTGAAGCCCCCAGGTCCCCTGTTAAAATGTACCTTTCTCTGCTTCAGTGGCACATGCTCGGACTCTCATCTTTTTGATAAGTGGCTCTGATTACAATGGGGAACGCCCACTGCCGCATCCCCTGCAACCATTCAGATAGGGTGGGAGCGCACACGAGCCCTTTGCCAAAGGGAAGTAAGCATGGTAAAGTGCTTCCGGCTGCTCCCGCCCAGCACCCTGCATTCAGTATCAGGCTGAAAACCCGAGGGGCCCCTCAGCAGAGGGAGACATGGAAGGGAAACCCTGTAGAAGCAACACCCCCTCCCCCATATCACAAGAGACTCCAGAGAGACCTGTTACCCCTCTACACAGCAATAGTGACCCCTCACCTGCAATATGTGGGGCAGGGTTGAGCTCCAGAAACACCTAGACTGCTGCATTCAGTCAGGAAGCACATCTAAGCCAAATACTGGCAGACATTTGTGGCAGAGGAATGATGGGTAAAGGAATAATGCTGAAACCAACCCTATAACTCCGACCCTACCACCCTGACATTGGCACCATGGGAACTGATGTCACAGGCTGGTCTCTGGAGCATCCCAATTCCACCAAGTCTGCCAAGTCTCTCCATAAACCACACCCTCTGTTCAGAAAACCCCACCCAATGCTGAACAAACCCCACCCATAACCCTGTAATCTGGTCCCAGGCTCACACCTGATGCAGCCATTGTATATATGATTGTAACATGAAAGTTTCCTCTGGTGTTTAATCCAACCTCTGATGTGTCTCTTTCAGTGATGTGGTGACTCCCCCACCCAGGCAACATGGCCGCCTCACAAGGTGAGAATGCTTCTAACCATTTATACCCAGATACCCCGATACTGTGTCAGTGTGATGAGGGGAAGGGAGCAGTGTGGGTGAGGTTGGTCAGGGGACACTTTTTTAGTGCTTTGCAATTGCACGGTATCATATTGTAATTGATTTGTGAGGAATCACTAAGGCCTTGTCCCAGTGTGAAAGTAACATAAGGCATGGACTAGAGATCAGCTCGTCAGTAACCGCTCCTCCCAGAGTCACAGGTCTCCGGGTCACATGATCTTTAGCAGGCCTTATGGTAAGGAAGAACCTGGTGGGCAGCGCCCAGGACACACCCCAAATCCTCAGCTGTGGCAACAAGCCAGGAGGGTAGGGTGGGACAGGTTGGGACAATGTGTCTGATAGTATCTGTAGGAAAGATCCAAGAGTAAATGGTGCAAAGCAGAGATCCAAGCAGGGGGAGGAAATGCTGTGCAGGGTGGTGGCAGAATGAAACGGGCAGCTGCTGAGATCCATCATTCATATCAGGGTTGGCAGCAGAGCAAACAGAACTGCAAAAAGCTCATCATCCGCAGTTACTGCTATCAGGGGCAAGAGAAAATGCAGCAGCAGCAGCCACTCAGGTGTCTCTTGTGAGGATCAGTTTGTTCTTTCATAAAAAAAAGGTTTGTAGTTAAACCGGACCTTCAGCATTATTTCATGGAAATCCCAAACCTTTAAAAACTATTCTCCAGCATCTAAAGTTAATATATTTTAAACTTTTAGTCGCTTACTATATTTTCTTTCACTAGCTGGGCTTCAACTCTGTTCAGAACTCTGGGATATGGGTGCCGCCATCTTGCCTCAGAAGCATCACATATTGAGGAGAGGGGTGGAAAGTGCAGGGGGCGGGGTTATAGCTGAGCTTTGTACAGACAGAGCAGAGCTGGGGTCAGGAAAAGGACAGCAATCTCAGAATGCAGAGCGACATAGTCAGAAGACACTTTCTGTCTGCAGACAGCCTAAGACTCCGTGGGCTACCATCTTGGATGTTTAAAGGCTCAGGAAACGGAATAGGTGCAGGTAGGATGATGTTTAATGTGAGCAATTTGTATGTACAGGGTGGGGGGGAGATATACAAGATAGGCTCTTATTTAGGGCGAAGGTCCTGTTGTAGATGTAGATAATCACATCATTACAACAAGGTCCCCTGAAGAAGTCTCATTAGATGAAATCTGTTGGACTCCATGAAAGAATCGTGGCAAAAACTATTTCTGTATATCAATTTTAATTGCTTTGATTCATTTTTTGCACCAGTGATGCATAAATAATCCATCAACCTCTGCCTCCAGCTGCTGCCGCTGCCTCTTCTGGCCGGAGCACAAGCAAATAACTAGTTCTGTGCAACGGGTGTACATGGCCTGCACCGAGTAGGCGCAGGCCACACCCACCTGCTGCATGGACCCGGGTGTTTGCGTGTGCCCCTGTCGGAAGACACAGCGGCAGCAGCTGTAGGCCAGAAGAAAATGGAGGAGCAACGGGCACTGTCCTTGTCCCCGGCCCTGCTTCTTACTGGCTGGGCCACACAAACACCCATACAGCAGGTGGGTGTGGCCTGTGCCAACTTGGTGCAGGCCATGCCCACCTGCTGCACAGAGCCAGGTGTTTGCGTGTGCCCTGGCTGGTAAGAAGCAACGGCAGGGACGCTCCTCCATCTTCTTCTAGCCTCCCACAGTGTGGCAGCCCGGCCAACATGTGGGTTGACTTTTTTGTTTCCATATTCTTCTGCCTCCTATGGGGAACGGGGAATGCCACACTGCCTATAGAGAATGGAATGGGGGGAATGGCACACTGCCTATAGGAATGGGATGGGGGAATGCCACACTGCCTATTGGGAATGGGAGGAGGGTGCCAATCTGACTGTAATTGGACCTTGCCTATTATTTGGTTTAGAATAATATTTTTCTTATTTTCATCCTCCAAATCCCGGGTGCGTCTTTTAGCGCGAAAATGCTGTAAATTACATTTTGCACCACTCTAATTTGTACTTGATAATTTGGGCCCTTAGTGTCTGATGAATAGTGTGATGTCTGGTCTTACCTTTACCAGTCTTCTCCTCTCTTCTCTAAGGTTCCTCACCAGAGGCTCAAACTAAGATGACCCCCGGGGACATTATAATTTACAATCTGGAAGATCTCACTGGATATGACCTAAAGAAATTCAAGAACAAGTTGTCTGATTTCTCCTACCAGGACAGAGCTCCCATCCCGAGGGGGAAACTGGAAAAAGCAGATGCTGTTACCACGAAGGACGTCCTCATATATCATTATGGTGATGTCACAGCTCTGGATGTTACTGTGCAGGTCCTCAAATCAGTTGACCTCATGGGCCCTGCAGGGAGGCTGGAGGATGAGATAAAAGGTGAGCTCAGCTTTGACTGTTTGTAACCTTCATTTCCTTATTACTATAAAAGGTTCAGTTAGAAAACATTTCCAGCATATTCCCCCATGAGAGAAAATGCCCCAAAAGTGAAAGAGGAACCTCACTACTGTACAGTACCTCCTCCTCTTTCCAGCTCCATGTTGGCTGCCAGGAGGCGGCATCTTTCACCCAGCATGCTTTTTTTTCTTAACAACTCCCAGTGTAATAATAGTATCAGGGTCAGCTGTAAAGTTCAGCAGGGAAAAAAACAAAAAAGGGTTCTTACCTTTTATCCTGCGCCACTGGTTACTACAGGTCCAGCTCTCCAGAACTAACCCAATCACTTTATCATGGACCCTGCCAGACCATGGGGCTGGGATTGATAGTGGGACAGAATTGGGACTCGCCATTAATCACCAGGGTGTTGCCACTCCCTCTTGCTTTATCAGGACATTGCAGTGAAATGGTTAACCAGGCTTATGTCC
Organism: Gastrophryne carolinensis; assembly: GCA_027917425.1. Taxonomy (NCBI): domain Eukaryota; kingdom Metazoa; phylum Chordata; class Amphibia; order Anura; family Microhylidae; genus Gastrophryne; species Gastrophryne carolinensis. Next base: position 620,531,211 of record CM051235.1, read on the forward strand.
ATCAGCATACAACACAGGAACACTTACTTATCAGAATGTTTCAGCATAGGGACCAGGCAGTATTGTATTTCCAAATTAACAGGAGGCCTTTTTCCAGAGGGGGGATTAGGAGGCCACCACCCCACTTTGAATTGCACCCCACCCCCTAGGGGTCGATTCAGAGCCAAGTGAGAATTCTCACTCCTTTTTTTTAGGAGAGAAAACTGTAGTTGACTTTCATTGTCTCCCTGCTGTAAATTTTCACCTGGCTCTGAATCAGACCCAAGGTAGACAATGAAAGTCAAAGGCAGTTTTCTCTCCTAAAAAAAGGAGTGAGAATTCTCACCTGGCTCTGAATTGACCCCATAGTGGAGAACATTTAAGACCATTTGCGGGATTGCTCAATGTAAGCAGAGGGGCCATTTGGCTGCCAGGGGGTAAAACACATGGAAACCTCTACTCCATAGCATCCAAGCCCGGACTGTTCCCAACACAAGGGCTTCTCCCTCACACAACAGTCACAGCAGGGCAGGACCTCAGACAGGGGCAGCCTGTCAAGCCTCCTGGCTACAATCATGGGGAGAGCTGAGCTGAGCTCCAGGTATGGGGCTAAAGTGAAGCAGAAAAAACTCCAAGAGCAAATAAAAAGTCTGAGCAGATTCCAAGGGTGAATCCGGGGTCAGAGGCAGGCAGAAAACAGGCAAAGTCCATAAGCAATTCGCGTCAAAAATCAGGTTATCCGTCAGTGTATAAATCCAGGTATTCAATCAGGTATTTAGAAATCAGGGAAATCCAGGAAGTAAGCTGATAACACAGCATTGGCTGTAGGCCAGTTGTCCTCTTAAATAGGGCTATCAATCAGCACAGGGAGGGATGTGCCAGAGTCTGGTGAAGTCACTTCCTGTCCATTCAAACTCAGGACACCAGGAAGTGAAATTAAGTCCAAGAGCTTACACTCTAGGCCTTGTGCACTTCCAATGGGCTGAACAGCAGGTGTCACTGTGGAGCATGCGACAGAAGAAGAGCCTGCTCTGTTAAAACCATGCAGCCGAGCATGTCTGCTGCTGCATGCAGTCCGTGGTATGGCGCGCTCACGATGCCTTAAAGGGCAGGAAAGGCGAGGAGACTGACATTGCCCCCCCCCTTAAAGGACGCCTCTGGGCGGCCGATCTAGAGAGTCTTTGCTGAAAAGCTCTGATTAATTGTGGAGCATTGAGATTACTAGATGGCTCCCAGGAATCTTCCTCTGGGCCGTAACCTTTCCAACGAACAAGATACTGAATGGAGGCACCTCTCTTCCGTGAATCCAGGATCTGTTCAACCTCATATTCCTCTTCACCATCCACAATAATTGGATCAGGAGGTTTATTTTGGGAAACTCTAAAAGTTCCTTTCTTTAAAAGGGACACGTGGAAAACTGGGTGTATCTTCAGGCGATTAGGTAATTCCAATTCAAAGGCAACTTCATTAATAGCACTCTTAATCTTAAAAGGCCCGATAAACTTAGGACCCAACTTCTTAGAGGGAAGATGAAGCCTTAGATGAGTGGTAGAGAGCAGGACTTGATCTCCTACTGCAAAATTGGAAGCTGAAGACCGATGAGTGTCTGCTGTCCTTTTGTAACGTTCTTGGGCAGCTCGAAGGGTTGTTCGGAGCATCTGATGAGTGGCAGTTAGATGAGCTCCTAAATCTGCAGCTGCCGGTACATTCACTGGGATGCAGGTATCAGGCAAGGTCTTGGCATGAAATCCATAATTTGCAGCAAACGGAGTGAGGCGGGTCGAAGAATGGACAGAGTTATTATAAGCCAGTTCAGCTAATGGGAGTTACTGTGTCCAATTGTCCTGCAGGGCCGAGGAGTAGCATCGTATGTACTGCTCCAGTGATTGATTCACCCGTTCAGTTTGTCCGTTGGTCTGGGGATGATAGGCTGATGAGTGGGCCAAAGTGATCTGTAAACTCCTACAGAGCGCTGTCCAGAACCGGGCAGTAAATTGGGAACCGCGGTTAGACACAATCTTAGACGGCAGGCCATGTAAACGAACAATCTCTTTCACAAAAACTTGTGCTAACTTCGAGGCCGAAGGAAGGCTGGGGAGAGCTATAAAATGAGCAAACTTGGTTAAATAGTCCACAACCACCAAGATAGTGTTGTTGTTGTCAGAAGGTGGAAGTTCTACAATAAAGTCCATAGAAATATGTTCCCAGGGACGTTCTGGCACTGGGAGAGGCATGAGAAGACCTGCAGGTTTGGTGGTTATGTGTTTATTCCGGGCACACGTCCCACAAGAAGAAACTTGTGATATACAGTATGCTCTTAAGGTGGGCCACCAGAAATGACGTTGAATCAGATGTAGCGTCTTCTTGAGCCCGAAATGGCCTGCCAAGGGATGATCATGGAATTCGGCCAGAACCCTGGAACGTAAAGATTCAGGAACAAAAATCTTTTCTTGATGGACAAGAATTCCATCTACTCGTGATAGTTCAGATTGTAGGTTCTCTGGGATAGAATCGGATGCTCGTCGAATCTCAGCAATGAGTTCAGATTCAAGTAACAAAAAATGGTTCGGTTGCAAAATAGTGGGTTCCACAGGTTCAGGACCTTGGTCAGAAGGATGAAGACGGGAGAGTGCATCAGGTTTGGTATTTTTGTTTCCTGGACGGTAAGAAATGTGAAAAGAGAATCTGGAAAAGAATAGTGACCACCTTGCCTGACGTGGCCGGAGTCTTTTTGCAGACCGAAGGTACTCCAGGTTCTTGTGGTCCGTGAGGATCAAAATTGGATGTCTGGCAGCTTCCAATAGATAACGCCATTCCTCCAGGGCAAGTTTGATAGCAAGAAGTTCTCGGTCACAAACATCGTAGTTTTGCTCTGCTGAAGACAGTTTTCTGGAAAAGAAGGCTACGGGATGGAGTTCTCCTTGCTCAGATTCTCGTTGAGAGAGTACTGCTCCTACAGCTTTGACGGAGGCATCTACTTCAAGTACAAAAGGGAGCTCGGGGTCGGCATGTCTCAAGATTGGGGCAGAAGTGAAACGCTCCTTGAGATGAGAGAAGGCCTCCTCAGCAGCTTCAGACCAGACAAATGGAGTATTCTTACGGGTGAGATCGGTGATAGGGCGGACTATCTGTGAGAAATCTTTAATAAAACGTCTGTAAAAGTTGGCGAAGCCAATGAAACGCTGTACTTCCTTGCGATTCATAGGTTGTGGCCAGTCCAAGACGGCAGCCACCTTCTCAGGATCCATCACAATGCCGGTACTGGTGATAAGTAACCCAGGAACTGAATAGAAGGTTGTTCAAACTGACATTTCTCCAGTTTGGCGTATAATTGATGCTCTCGAAGACGCAGAAGGACACGACGGACATGTTCGTCCAGGTAGATGATGACGAAAATATCAAGATAATCCCGGAACACGTCATTTACAAAGTGCTGGAATGTTGCAGGGGCATTACAGAGTCCGAACGGCATGACCAGGTATTCAAAGTGACCATATCGTGTGCGGAAGGCCGTCTTCCATTCGTCACCCTGACGGATCCGAATTAAGTTGTAGGCTCCCCTCAAGTCCAACTTGGTAAAGAACCGAGCGGACCCCAAACGCTGGAAGAGTTCAGAAATCAAGGGCAAAGGGTATCGGTTCTTGACTGTAATTTGATTGAGGGCCCGGTAATCTATACAGGGTCTCAGAGACCCATCCTTCTTCTCCACGAAGAATATCCCTGCTCCTGCAGGCGAAGTGGAATGTCTAATAAAACCCTTAGCCAGGTTTTCATCAATATATTCACGGAGAGTCTGTAACTCGGCTTCAGACTACGGATAAATACGTCCAAAAGGGATGGCCGACCCAGGTAGAAGGTCTATTGGACAGTCATAAGAGCGGTGAGGAGGTAGCTGGTCTGCACCTTTTTTGTCGAACACATCCTGGAACTCTAGATATGCAGGCGGAAGGGAATCCGGTGGATTAAGGGTTACTACAGAGAGGTTACTCTCCTGCTGTCTGCAAAATTGGTTGCAATAGGGAGAGAACAAAGAAACTGAACCGGAAGACCAGTCGATGACGGGGTTATGTATAGAGAGCCACGGGAAACCCAAAATAATAGGGTACAAAGGAGAGTGCATTAAATCAAAGTGTATTAATTCTGAGTGTCCATCAGGAGTAGAGCAGCCAAGCGATTTAGTTCTATGGGACACCGGTACGGACTTGACGGTAGTTCCGTCAGCCAAAGTGAGAAGCAGAGGGGTAGGCCGAACTTCACATGGAATATTGTGAGTCTGTGCAAAGTCCATGAAACAGCTGCAGGCCCCGGAGTGAATCAGGGCCCTGGTCTCAACCCTTCCTCCGGGAAGTTGTAAACTAAGAAGCACAGAGAGGTGAGAACCAGGCACAGGAAGTGGTGTGCTCATAACAAGAGGTGTTGATCTCTTCATAGCTGCGGGTCTGGTAGGACAATTAACCCGAAAGTGTCCGGGGTACCCGCAGTACATGCAAAGGTTTAGCCGCCTCCGGCACAGTCTTTCCTCTTGGGACAAAGCAGCCCGGATGGTTCCCAGTTGCATGGGCTTGATAACCCCCGAATCGGTCTGCAGAGAGTCAGGTGATGCAGGCGAGGATCGTGGAGCAAACCATTGGGCTAGGGCTGAACGCTCTTCACGGCGTTCCCACAGCCGGCGATCCACCTGAATGGCTGCAAGAATAAGTTAATTTAAAGTTTCAGGAGTGTCGAAGTGGGCCAGTTCATCCTTAATCAGTTCAGAAAGACCTAAACGAAACTGATGTTTTAAAGCTGGCTCATTCCACTGGGTGTCAAAACTCCAGCAATGAAAATCAACAACATACTCCTCAACTGGACGGCGACCCTGTCGCAAATTACGCAGCTGCCTCTGCTGATGCAACATGTCCGGGATCTTCATAGATGGCTGCCATAGCAGAAAAGAAAAGATCAACAGAGGCCAGACAAGGATGATTTTGCTCCAGAAGACAATGGGCCCATGTTTGGGGAGGCCCTTGCAGAAGGGAAATAACAATTCTGACCCGGACTTCCTCAGCAGCATAGGTTCGTGGTTGCAGAGAAAATAATAACTGACAACTGTTCCTAAAAGCACGAAACTTCTGCCGATTTCCTGAGAAAAATTCCGGGAAAGGAACTTGGGGTTCAGGGGTGACCCCGGAATCTGCCCCCTGTGTGGTAGGAACAGCTGTAGCAGAAGATACTGTCGGGGGCGTGAGTTGATTTAGCCGATCCACAAGCTGAGTAAAGCCTCCCTGTAAGCCCTGGACGGCTGCACAGAGGGAAAAGACTTGCTGCATCAAATTATCAAATTGACAGGGTTCCCCACCGAAGCTCATGTTATGGCTGTGTTATACTGTCAAGCCTCCTGGCTACAATCATGGGGAGAGCTGAGCTGAGCTCCAGGTATGGGGCTAAAGTGAAGCAGAAAAAACTCCAAGAGCAAATAAAAAGTCTGAGCAGAGTCCAAGGGTGAATCCGGGGTCAGAGGCAGGCAGAAAACAGGCAAAGTCCATAAGCAATCCGCGTCAAAAATCAGGTTATCCGTCAGTGTATAAATCCAGGTATTCAATCGGGTATTCAGGAATCAGGGAAATCCAGGAAGTAAGCTGATAACACAGCATTGGCTGTAGGCCAGCTGTCCTCTTAAATAGGGCTATCAATCAGCACAGGGAGGGATGTGCCAGAGTCTGGTGAAGTCACTTCCTGTCCATTCAAACTCAGGACACCAGGAAGTGAAATCAAGTCCAAGAGCTTACACTCTAGGCCTTGTGCACTTCCAATGGGCTGAACAGCAGGTGTCACTGTGCAGCATGCGACAGAAGAAGAGCCTGCTCTGTTAAAACCATGCAGCCGAGCATGTCTGCTGCTGCATGCAGTCCGTGGTATGGCGCGCTCACGATGCCTTAAAGGGCAGGAAAGGCGAGGAGACTGACACAGCCACACCTTACTGGAGTCTCATGCACAGCGGCTTCCTCCTCATGGCCTGTCAGTCCTCTTGGATCCTCTATACTCCTAAGGGGCACATCCTCTGTCACACCCACGCCAGGACCCCTCTGGGTTTTGTCTCTCCAGTTATGGTCCCGCTCTCTGTGTGGAGTTCCCCAAACCTCAGTCTTCTCAATCTCTCAGTAACTCAGCGCATCTCTGCTTCACTACAGCCACATCCTCCTACTCGCTTCCATATACCCCCGGGCCTCATCTCTGTAGTATCCCCATCAGCCGTGTTACATGAGGAGGCTACACCAGTCTTCCCCTCAGCCTGGTTATGGAGGATTTCCCCCTCTGTCCCTCTGTCCTCACCTTATAATACCTCTGCTCTATACATTGTAACCTGAGGTTGTCCCTCCAAACACCTCCCAACCAATCTCAGCAGCTTCCTGTTGTTCCCCAAATCTTATGCCCCCTGACTCATGGCTAAAGGGGAATCCTACACCCAGATTCTAATAGTCTGATTAAATTCTCTTTTCCTGTGTTGTCTTATACTCCCATCTAGTGACCAGCGTGGAAATAGCAACAGGTTTTATATTTTACTGGACAATTCACATATAAACCCCATTTTGAGCACCCAAATGTGTAAGCGTCGTTTTTGATACTATCACACCAGTGAACCCCATCCTTTCTGGCTCATCCATACATGTCTTATTGTCTAAGTCCCCTCTAAAGGGAGCAAGTTCTATAGGGTTTATCAGATAATGCAAAGTGCTGGTGAATGAAAGATGCCGCCCCCGGATGGCCAGCATGGGGCATGGAGAAAGCAGATAATATAATACACTGCCTGGATTGAAATTTTATTGCATAGGAAGGTGGCGCCATCTGCAGGAGCTGGAGGATTCTGCTGCCAGACTGGAAGGAAAGCGAGTAATGGATTTTGCCTCTTCTTATTATTGTATAGAAATATAGATGAGCTCAGAAGCCTTGTGTTGCTGCTGCTTATTGATCACTTGTCTTATCTGACCATTATCAGCAATTTATTATAATATAAATGTTTCTTTTCTTCTCCTTTCAGCATTAAGAATAAAGCCACCGGGAGACATTACAGGTTTGTCTTGTATTTTTGCACTTACAATGTCTTGGAAAAGTGTAACCCACATGCCACTACCAGGGCTGGATGACGTGGGATGAGCTGTCACGAGTTCTTTAGGGTCTCTGTGGGGTGCAGTCCTAACTCTAATCTCTGTGGGCCCCATTTGGGACATACAATGCAATAGATAAATTGGGAGCAGGCTTACCCGAGGTTGCCCTAAAACCTCGAGTGCAGCCCATTGGGGTGGAAGGGTTGAAGACCTTGCAGTACAGCCTAGACCCCACACCCCATATGCTTGCACAAATTCAAAAGAAACAAAGGAGGGGTGGCAGCCATTTTATAACTAACCTGGGAGGTGCACGTTAGCAGGGCAATTAGGATACAAAGGTCTTAAAGGAGCCATGGCACTCAACCCTGTTAGCTTGCAGAGCAACCTAAAATCAGTAGGACCTGCTTGCTGCAGGATTAGCCGTGGATGGCATCAGAGGGCCCTGGTTGCTAGTGGATTGTCCATGGTCATCAATGGTGGGGTCTGTTTGCTGGGGTTTGTCCCTGGGGTGGCATCAGCAGGCCCTAGTTGCTGTTAGCTCGGCCTGGTTGCTGGTGGCTTGACTCAGTAAGGCCTAGTTTCTGGCTGATTGGTCTTGGTTGATGGTGGTGAGGCCTGGTCTCTAGTGGCTTAAAACTGGTTGGTATTAGCAGATCCACATTGCTGATTGCCCTGGTCAGCAGTGGGACCTGGTTGCTGGGTGATAAAGTTGCTTAAATTCAGGTAAAATACGGCCAGCACTATTAAAAATGTAAGAAAAATTATTCGATGTGAATAAATATGTAGATAAGCGATTTTTGGAGAGCCTACAAGAAGAGGATGGGTTAATCCCGGTCAGGGTCACTCATTCCTCCCCCTGTATGGAGACCAAACCTTACCAAGCTAGGGTACACAGTGTTACCCAATGGGCTGGTATGGAAACAAGGTGTTAATAATAACTCAGAACACAGTTGGTGGTGGGGGCTAGGCGTGCCCCTCTATACAAAACTCACTACATAGGTATAAAAAATATTAAATTTTTATTAGAAAAATGTCTACTTGAATCCACCAATACACCACTTGCTAAGATGCCTCTGGGTGTTACCACATGCCCCAGGCATCAGCAGTGGGTTGATATTCAATTCAATGAAACCATTACACTCAAACAAACATTAAGATCCACATAGACACAATTTCAATATTCAAAAGACTAATACATAAATCCAACTAGGCAATCCTTAGTTCAAAACCAAAACAGGGCGCCAGAGTTTTCTGGGTCAAGGACGGACTAGTTTCGCCCCAATAAGGGCTTTCTCAGCGTCAAATGCCCATTCTATTTCTTTTCCAGCACGTCTAGGTTGCCTGGATGTCAATGTGAAATCCTATTCGAGAAAAAACACCCAAAAAAAAAAACCCAACACCAAAGAAAAACATTCATTACACAAATATCCGTCACATATACAGATGCTTTAACATTTGAGCAAATGCCCGCACTTGTCCAAAATTAGTAATAATTTACCTGTGAAGTTAAAAAACAAATGTCTCATTTTACACTCCTTCACAATTGATTGTTGTGAGGCATGCATTGGTTAATCACCAGTCTCACACATCTGTAATACAAATATACAAATAATAGCACTACTGAATATCCTTTTGGGTTCATGATGGACACTTCACACAGAATCCGATGTGGAAAGCATAAGTATGTTAAAAGTTTGTTACTCACACAATTGGATTCAGATGGCCGTGAATGAAAAGCGCCTGTATAAGCTTGCTGGGTTATCCCCAGTGTAGCCAGGAATACCTGCCCTCACCTGTGACCGTTACAAAATGAGAAGAAACACATGGTGCAGGGGGGATTGTCTAAAATAGAGATCCCCCCGCCCTACTATGACGTATAAAGAGGAGGGCATTGGAGACGTGAAAGTGTCTCCTCAATGTGGGAAGTGCCGTCTTCGTGCGGTGGGGAGAGACACGGGGTCGCCGCCCCTCCGGCCGGGGGGGAAGGGCAGACGAGAGGGGGAACGAGGCACCGCCCCCACCATGTGCGCTAGATATGGGGAGCGCACGCTCCACGCCATCCCGCGCACAGCCGCCTCCGCAAGGTCGCCTGCGGCTCACGGGCAACGGAGGCCACGTGCGCACGTGCCCACACGCACCTCACAATGCTCCCGATGGCAGGCGCAGCTTAAAGCTGATGCGCCCAACAGCATGAGGCAAAGTGCCCAGGGGACCTGGGCCGCCGGCTGACAGAGCCGACCAGCGGCCCCGTCCGTTGCAACCAGGCAGCATGGCCAGGCACTATGCCCCCCCCAGACCGCCCATCCCCCCCACACTGGGAACCGCCCACCCACATCAGATGAGACGGTGTGCCCTATAGAGCACTTATTGGGGCAGATAAAGCATACCCCCGCCAAAAATTGTTATAAAAGCACACCACCTTCAAATAATAAACAAACAAGAATCGGAACTACAACCAGCAATAAAAATAATGAATAGATGAGGGAAAGGGAAGAAAGCTTATACATTCATTTAGACCTGGTGCAACATGGGCTTTTAATCGAGAGATCCACCGGGTCTCTCGCTGTAGTGTGACTCTCTCAATATTGCCCCCTCTGGTCGATGGATGGACACGATCCAAAACTTGGAAAATCAGGCCTTTAGGGTTCTGGTTATGACAATGGAAAAAATGACGGCCATTCAGCGTTTTTAGATTGCCTATTCTGATGTCATATTGGTGTTCATAAATTCTTTTCTTGAGGGGTCTGTTAGTCTTACCAATATAATAGCAACCACATGGGCAGATGAGAATATAAACCACGGGAGTGCGCATGTGCGCAGACGGCAGATGGCAGCGTTTTAACTGCCCTCCGTGCCCGCCGGACAACATTGGGGCTGTCAGCGAGTAGGGGCGCGAGTTTTGCAGCAGAGAGGAGGTTACCTGACAGAGGGGGCCCTGTACTGGTGAGCGGACCGGCGACGAGAGAAGAGCTGGGAGCGTGACGTCCTGACAGAAGCTGCGATGTCTGCTGAGCCTGCAGTCAAGATGGCGGACGGCAGTCTGTCTGCTGCTGATATGGCGGAAGTGGAAACAAGTGGCGCCCTCTTCCTGGCCAGTGAGAGGGAGGACAATATCCAGACAGGCACTGTGGAGCTTGAGGTGAGCAGTGACATATTGCCCAGAATAGATCGCCTACTACAGGCAGCACTAGCCTCCAACACTAAATTGATTATGGCTCATTTAACAAAGGAGAAAGAGAAGGTGTCATGTAATCTGGTCACTTTAGATAGAAAGCTAGGAGAAGTCTCATACACACAAGGAATAATGGACTCTGAGATTCAGCAGTTAAAGAGGGATAATGCTTCATTATGTGCCAAAATTGAAGATTTTGAGAATCGTGACAGGAGGCAGAATCTGCGTTTTAGAGGACTTTCAGAGCATATGGAGGACGTTAGATCTGTAATTACTGCATTGTGTCAGGAGTTGATGCCAGCGATCCCACTAGAACGACTAGAATTAGATTGTGTCCATAGGGCCTTAGGTCCCAGTAGAACACCAGAAGAACCGCCCAGGGACATTGTAAAATTCCATTATTACACTACAAAGGAACAGAAACAGAAAGCAGCCCGGGACGCTGAAAATTTATCCTTTCAGGGAACAAGATATCAAGTTTATACAGATCTCTCAGCAATCACTTTGGCTAAGACAAAGGAGATGAGACCTCAACTTGCTATACCTCGTGATCATGGTATCAAGTATAAGTGGGGTTTCCCGTTTTTAAGGTTTCTTTTACATACAACAGCAACTCCTACAACGCGGTCTCGCTAGAGGATCTACAACAGCAAGTGGCATCCCTCAATTTGAGCAGAACCTCTTCTGCTCCTAGATACGTTGACGAATCTCCTAAGTCTCAGCGTGCAGGCAAGCGACAGAAGCCGTATTTCGAGTAACTGGGGCTCGCACCTATCTTTTGAGGATACCTGAAGATTCGCCTTTCAAATACTTGGCTAAGCTGTCACTCTTTAAAGTTCCATATTTTTTTTCTCTTCTTGCTTGAAACAGAGAAAAGTATATTATATAGCTGAATTAGTCTAGTTATGTGTTAAGTTGTTTAATTTTCTCTTTAAATAGAGTAGGAGGCATTTTGTATCCCTTTAAATTGAGATCCCTTGCTTTTGGGTCCCCTGGTATTCTTTATGGTTCTTCCCCCTTCCTAATTTCTCAAGTTTTTTTTTTCTCGCCTCCTTGATTCCTCTCTGGAAACTGAGAGTTATTTTAGAGGGCTTGTATATAACCTAAGCGCCAAAGATTTTATAAGCAAACCCTAATTGTCCGGAGGCATTTCCATGTCGTACTCCTATAATCCCTTAGGGGATTTGTTTTGAAGTTCTAATTCTCTTCCATCTTAATATATTTTGAGTGTTTTTTTGTAATTTTAAGCTAATGTAATTTTAAGCTAATTTTGAGTGATCCCGAGTCCTTTGATTTTCGGAGGGTTCGGGACCAACAGTTCGGTTCTTATACTTTTCTAATTCCTCCCCTGAGGAAGCTCCTCCTTCTTCTCCCCCCCTTCCCTCCCCCTTTTTTTTTTATTATCCTCTATTTATCCCTTCTTTTTATTTGTTACTTCTTTCCTGCTCTCCTTTTTCTTGTGTTTGTTTCTCTATGGTAAAAGGGCTTGGAGCAGTGTGGCATGACTACAATATTTTCTTTGAATGTACAGGGCTTCAACTCCCCTAACAAAAGAAGTTTAGCTTTTCATACTATTAATAAGTTGCGCCCAGATGTTATTTGTTTTCAGGAAACGCACTTCTCGGGATCCTCCAAACCCAAATTCTTTGATGCTAAGTACCCACAAATTTATATGGCCTGTGCGGATTCCAAAAAGAAAGGAGTGATGGTGGGTTTTAGAAGAGGGTCACAGTTTCATTGCGATAAGGATATAAGTGACCCAGATTGTAGGTATTTGATCCTTATAGGTAAACTCCAGGATGTGGAGATAACAGTGGCTACTTATTATGCCCCGAATACGAATCAGATCCCGTTTCTAACAGATTTTTTTAAGGAGGTTGTGTCGAATGCCAAAGGTACGTTAATTATATGTGGTGATTCCAATCTAGTTTTGAACCCTTTCTTACATAAATTGTCTACAATGAATAACCTTGTTAGCTCTCAAGTGGTGACGGTCTCCAAGGCATTCAGAAAGCTGCTGAATACATATTCGTTGGTGGACAGCTGGAGGGAGGCTCATCCAGGTACACAAGATTTTACGCATTTCTCATACCCGCATGAAGTCTATGCTAGAATAGACCATTTATTCTTGCCTTTAGGTACTCTATCACAAATACAGGATAATAAAATAGTCCCGATCTCCTGGTCAGATCATGATGGGTTAATTCTTAGGCTCAGCTCCCTTCTTAGTAGACCGTCGGGTGCCCTCTGGTCTTTGAATGAATCCTTACTATCTGATCCAGTGATAACTCAATCAATATCTGAAGCTCTTTCAGAATATTTTGATCACAAGGATTCTCCAGAGGATTCAGCTATAGTGTGTTGGGAAGCCCACAATTAGAGGTAAAGTGATACAGCTGGCCTCGAGAAAGAAGCGTGAAAGGGCGACATACATAGAGAAGCTAGAGAAAGAGTATCTAGACATTGTAGAAAAGACAAAAACATATATGACCCCAGCAAACAGAGCGAGACTTAGTAGTGTAACTAGAGACCTTAACTTAGCCCTGGCAGGTAAAGCTGAAAAAACATTGCGATGGGCCAAACATAGGTTCTATTGTAAGGCGAATAAACCAGACACACTGTTGGCTAAGAAATTAAGGACCCCTGACCAATGCTATTGGCCTATTAAGCTCATGAGTGATAGAGGAGAGCTAACAAGTAACCCAACTAAGATTGTGGAGATTTTTAGAACACAACTCTCTAAATTATATTCAAATCCTCGTCCGACAAAAGCTAAAGAGGTACAAGATTTCCTCGATAATATCTCTCTACCAACTCTACCTGTTCAGCTTCGAGAACTTATGGATGAAGACTTCAGTGTAGGTGAAGTGCAACGAGTAGTAGCGGGGCTCAAAATTAATAAGCGTCCAGGACCTGATGGGTTCTCGGCAGTGTATTATCAGATATTTAGCTCAATTTGTGTCCCAAAATTGACTGCTGCGCTCAATGCACTTTGGAGTGGGGGCTTGTTTACATATGAAACACTCAGAGCATCAATAAGTATGATCCCAAAGCCTGGTACGGTATGGTCGAATTATAGGCCAATTTTTCTCATTAACTTAGATGTTAAAATTCTGGCCAAGGTATTAGCGGATAGGATGCCACACTTAGTTCACAACGACCAGACGGGCTTCATCCCGGGGCGACAAGCAGGGGACAATCTTAGGAAAGATATTCAAGTTTCTCATATAGCTAAGGAACAAGGCATCTCTACACTGCTCTTATCCTTGGATATATGAAAGGCTTTTGATTCTGTGGCGTGGGAATACCTTTTTTGCTTATTAGAGAAATGGGGTTTTGGTCCTACATTTTTGGGTATCTTAGAGGCAATATATAACACATCTTCTGCCTTTATCAAATATAGTGGTTTTAGGTTGGACTCTTTTAATCTTGCTAGGGGTACTAAGCAGGGTTGCCCCCTGTCTCCTCTGCTTTTTGCCCTGGTTATGGAGCCATTGGCTCAAACGATTAGGACCTCTCCAGATATTTCAGGAGTAATGATAGGAGACCAGGCACCATAAACTTTGCCTTTTTGCAGATGACGTTCTTTTATTTGTGTCTAACCCCCTTATTTCATTACCAAACCTGCTGCATATATTGGCCCGATTTGCGTCAGGCCTCCAAGTCAATACAGCTAAGTCAAAGGCATTGAATATTAGTGTTCCGTTAATAACGTGGTGTCAATTGCATTCCAGTTACAATTTTAGCTGGGAAGATAAAACTATAAATTATCTTGGAGTTTCTTTGACGAGTGACTATAATGACCTATTTGCGGCAAATTATTTACCTTTATTTGGGAAATTTACCGCATTATCAGCGCGGTGGAAAGAGTATAAGTTGTCTTGGTTGGGTAGAATGGCAGCCATAAAAATGACACTATTACCCAAATTCCTTTATTTGGCTAGAAGTCTCCTGGTACATGTCCCTTCTCGGTTCCGGGAAGATTTGCAGGGTCAATTGTCTTTGTTTCTTTGGGAAGGCAAAAAGCTGAGGATAAATATGCATACTCTGATTAGACCTAAATTAGCAGGAGGGTTAGGTTTTCCAAGTCTACAGAAATATTTTCAGGCGGCGCAGATTGCGCAACTTCTATCTTATCATGTTAAGGATGACACCCCAAGCTGGGTCCAAATAGAAAGTGTTTTATCCTGCCCATTACAGGTTGATAACCTTCTATGGTTGACTCCAAAGAATAGGGGTAGGATTCACAACCCGATTATAGCACACTCCATGCGGGTGTGGGATGATGTAAAATTTGCGGGGGAATTAGCTTCCACGCACTTACTGCTGATGCCCTTATGGGACTGTAGCGATAACCCTTATCGCCGGAGGGCTTCACCGCCCGTAGACGTCCTTTTCCCAATCGTAAGAGGTGCTGCTGGAATTCCAGAGTCGTCCGTGAGGAAACAGGAACAGCCCTTACAAGGGCTAGGGAATTGTAATATAGTGTTTCCCCCAATAAGAGACAGAACTCAGTATTGAGGGTGAAGGTGAAGTGTACTTTATTAGTGCCACTCTAGGCCTTATATACACAAGTCTCCATTGCATGACACACACACCGACCAATAGCAGCAGGGCACACAATCCCTCAACTCTGCCGGTGACGTTATCAATCAATACAATGGCAGTCAGAACAATGAATAACGTAATCAATCAATATAATGGCAGTCAGAACAATGAATAACGTAATCAATCAATACAATGGCAGTCAGAACAATGAATAACGTAATCAATCAATACACTGGCAGTCTGTAACATGCTTAAGAAAAGGAAAGTAATGAACCTGTGTAAAGTCCAAAGGGGCAGAGAGTCTGTCACAGGGACAACCCCCTATTTCCACCAGGAGTCATGGACCCCCTCGAGATTCAGTAGGTGGAGTAGAGTGGGGATTTAGCGTTTGATAGATTGTGTCCAAGGACCGGATGTTGCCTCCTTCCAGTTACTTCAGGAACGATACGGTTTGCACTCAAAGGATTACTTTGGATACCTACAGGTCACCCACTTTGTAAGGCTAATGACTAGAAATACACCACGACTAGATGATATGACTCCTTTTGAGAGGCGCTGTAGATGAGATCCAAGGGGTAGAGGGGCAGTGTCTGACATCTATAATTCTTTGTGTTCTGAAATTACCCGAGGTAAACTCCTGCATAGGGAAAAATGGGAGTCGGATTTAAGAGAGACTAGAGAATCGGAGCAATGGCAAAAAATATGGTTAGCCTCTTTCGGGAAGGCGGCTTCTGTTTCAGCTATTGAAGCAAATTTGAAGGTGTTTCTGCGATGGTATCTTGTGTCGGAGCAGCTAGCACACATGAAGGGAGGAGGTCAGGGGCACTGCTTTAGAGGGTGTACTGCCCTGGGTACAAACAGGCATATTTGGTGGGACTGCGAAATAGTACAATATTTTTGGTCAAAAATCCCTGGATCCCTGGGTAGCTTTATTGAATGACTCCCCAATGAGCAGTAATGCGAAACAAAGACAACTAATTTATCATATCTGCACATCAGCAAAGATGGTTATCGCTAAAGCATTGAAAACTCCAACTTTGCAGTTTGGGGAATTTAAGAATAGAATGAATAATACTATGGCCATGGAAAAACTTTCTGCTATAAACAATAATAAACTGGAGGAATACCGAGTAGTGTGGGACCCCTGGGTTCGTGAGCTCTTACCTGGGACATTCGATCGTCATCTGTTAATGGTTTGATAGCCTGAAACGAGGACAATGCAATCCTTTCCCTACCTTTTTCTTTTTCTCTCCCCCTTACCCCCTCCTTTTTTTTTGCCATTTCTCCCTAGTATTTTAATCCTTGGCTATTATATTCCTCAGGAGAGGACTTTTCTTACTTTTTTACCTTTAGCAATCTTTGTAGTTTTTCGCCATTATATGTTTAATATAAGGGTGTTTTATATTCAATGGCTAGTGATGATATCTTGCAACATAGGACCTTAGTGTTTACAAGTGATCTATACTGTGGTGCTTTGATTTTGTTATTATTATCAGGACTGGTGAGTATTGTCACTGTCATTGAGTACTTCGGTTCTTACTGCATACCTATTATTCTATAAATGAAAAGAATGTGTTATGGGATATAAGCTCTTGGAGCTGTCTGGAAACAATTACGGTCTTTTCATGCAATCTGTATGTTATTTCTATTTGCTGACAAATAGTTGTACTATTCCTTTTATTTTGCTGCAATAAAAATTATTGAAAGAGAGAATATAAACTACAAGTGGAGTTTCGCAATTCGCATAATGCTTTAATTGTATGGATTTCTTGCCCTCTAGATCTACACTTTTCCCAATCTTTATAAACTTACATGCACTGCAAGGTTTTTGACATTGATATGTGCCCCTAGCTTTGCAACATCTTGTTCGTTCAACATAAAGTGGCTATGCACCAATCTATCCCGTAAGTTTATTGTTCGTCTAAAGACAAATTTAGGTTGGCTGGGTAATATAGTGCTGAGATGATGATCAGCCAATAAAATATTCCAATTTCGTTTGACTATATTTTTAAGGGTCTGTTGGTGTGCTGAAATGGTCAAGGTGAGAGCAAGGTGCGACTGATCTTTACAGGGCCTAGGTTTATATAATACTTTGTTACGAGGTCTACTCTTAGCTTTCTTATAAGCTGATACCAATATCTTGGAGCTATAGCCCCTACTTGATAGCCTTGATCTAATGCCATCACCGGCCTGTTGGAAGTCGGCCTCCGTAGTACAGTTACGCCGTGCCCGAACGTACTCCCCATAGGGGATAGTACGTAAAAGATGTCTAGGGGGGGAACTGGTCGCTTGCAGGATTGTCTTGGCCGCAGATGATTTTCTAAAAAAATTGTTGTATATATATCCCTTTTCATCCACACAGATGGCTAGGTCGAGAAAGTTAAGTTGTGTCTCGCTCCATTGGCATGTGAACATTAAATTCTTGGTGTTGTGATTTAAAGCCAATACAAAATTCTTTAACATACTGGGGGGACCTGTCCATAAGAAAAAAATATCATCGATGTACCTGTGCCACGTAGGGACGTGGCACAGGTACTCGATGAATTCGTCCTCACACCACAACTCTCTCTCCCAATGGCCAAGATACAGGTGGGCGTAGGAGGGGGCGCAGGTGGTCCCTATTGCCGTGCCCTGTATCTGATGATAAATTTGGCCGTTGAAGAGAAAGAAATGGGTGAGGATGAATCGAAGTAATTTTAAAATAAAGAGATTAAGGTTGTGCTGGTCTAAGTCCAACTCTTTGAGAAAGTACTGGAAGTAAATTGTGGGGGATACTGGAGCAAAGGGCCTCCATGTCCAGACCCACCAGCAGGGTCCCTGGGGCCACAGTCATCCCATCAAGGATGCGGAGGAGATGTCTAGTGTCCTTAAGGTATGATGGAAGTTGATGTACCAAGGGTTGGAGATGGTGGTCGATGAACCTACTGGCGCCGTCCGTGAGGGACCCCATGCCCGACACAATAGGTCTGCCTGGTGGACAGATGGCAGACTTGTGCACCTTCGGTAGGGCATAGAAGGTGGGGATCATCAGAGATCCAGCCTCCAGATAGGCCCCAGTCTGTCCATCGACCACCCCATGGGTTACCGCATCCTCGATGAGAGAGTGATATTCCCCAGATGCCTCTGCGAGTCTGGATGCAGAGGCCCTCACATACCAGTCTTTGTTATCCAGGATCTCCATGCATATGGATATGTATTGATCATTACTCATAATTACAATGTTTCCCCCCTTATCGGCGGGTTTGATTGTTATTTCTTGATTTTGCTCCAGCCTCCTGAGAGCCTCCTGATGTGTCTGTGACAGGTTGGACTGATTGGCTTTGCCCAATTTCTCAATCTCAGTTGTGACTACATCTATAAATGTCAACAGATGAGGGTTGGAACTAAGAGAAGGATAGAAAGTAGAAGGTTTCTTAAAAAACGTTTTCTTTGGAACTATTATGGGGGCAATTCCCGTAGCTTCCTCACTCAATTCTATGAGATCTCTCTCTAATTGTGAGTCTGACAGTGCCGCTTCGCTTGGTGTCTCCTTATGTGAATACATTAATTTGCAAAGCACCTTCCTTGCAAAAAGATGAAGATCCTTAGTAGTTTCAAAAATATCTATTTGTTAAGTGGGACAAAAATTAAGGCCCAACACCAGAACTTGTTGTGTGGGGGTCAGTGCACATTCGGACAAATTAATAATATTGATCTCATTTTCATTCTGTCGTTTGTGCTCACAATTATCTTCCATAGTAACCTGTGGGGGCCCTACCGGGCCCAGAGTTCCTCTGTTTATTGCGGAGTTTTCTAAAAAAAACCTGTCTGGGCTTAGACTGTTTATTCTCTCCCTTCTTGTTCTACACTCTCAAGTTGTGTTTTTCGGATCTTTGACCTGGTCATGACCTCTCCCCTTTTGTAGGGGCACATATCAATGTCAAAAACCTTGCAGTGCATGTAAGTTTCTAAAGATTGGGAAAAGTGTAGATCTAGAGGGCAAGAAATCCATACAATTAAAGCATTATGCGAATTGCGAAACTCCACATGTGGTTTATATTCTCATCTGCCCATGTGGTCGCTATTATATTGGTAAGACTAACAGACCCCTCAAGAAAAGAATTTATGAACACCAATATGACATCAGAATAGGCAATCTAAAAACGCTGATTGGCTGTCACTTTTTCCATTGTTATAACCAGGACCCTAAAGGTCTGATTTTACAAGTTTTGGATCGTGTCCATCCATCGACCAGAGGGGGCAATATTGAGAGAGTCACACTACAGCGAGAGACCCGGTGGATCTCTCGATTAAAAGCCCATGTTGCACCAGGTCTAAATTCATCTATAAGCTTTCTTCCCTTTCTGTAAGAAGGGTTCTCCCTTTTTTTTTTTTTTATTCATCTATTCATTATTTTTATTGCTGGTTGTAGTTCTGATTCTTGTTTGTTTATTATTTGAAGGTGTTGTGCTTTTCTTACAATTTTTCAATGTGTGTAACTAGTAGAGATTGGAGACATTGTAATGGGTCTTGGGGCCCTCATATGGATCACAGTGTGAAAGCATATAGGATTTTGGTCATTGGCATTTAGTTTTTATCACCCTAAATATTAGGACCTTTGTTGGTTTTGCCGTGGTCGCTGGGGTGGTGGGGGCGGGGGTATGCTTTATCTGCCCCAATAAGTGCTCTATAGGGCACACCGTCCCATCTGATGTGGGTGGGCGGTTCCCAGCGTGGGGGGGGATGGGCGGTCTGGGGGGGGGCATAGTGCCTCGCCATGCCGCCTGGTTGCGACGGATGGGGCCGCTGGTCAGCTGTGTCAGCCGGCGGCCCAGGTCTGCTGGGCACTTTGCCTCGCGCTGTTGGGCGCATCAGCTTTAAGCTGCGCCTGCCAATGGGAGCTTTGTGAGGTGCGCGTGGGCACGTGCGCACGTGCCCTCCTTGCCCGCAAGTCGTAGGCGACCTTGCGGAGGCGGCTGTGCGCAGGATGGCGTGGAGCGTGCGTACTGTCCCGGAGCGTGCGCTCCCTGCATCTAGTGCACATGGTGGGGGCGGTGCCTCGTTCCCCCTCTCGTCTTCCCTTTCCCCCGGCCGGAGGGGCGGCGACCCCGTGTCTCTCCCCACCGCACGAAGACGGCACTTCCCACATTGAGGAGACGCTTTCACGTCTCCAATGCCCTCCTCTTTATACGTCATAGTAGGGCGGGGGGATCTCTATTTTAGACAATCCCCCCTGCACCACGTGTTTCTTCTCATTTCATAATGGTCCCAGGTGAGGGCAGGTATTCTTGGCTACACTGGGGATAACGCAGCAAGCTTATGCAGGCGCTTTTCATTCACCGTCATCTGAATCCAATTATGTGAGTAACTATCTTTTAACATACTTATGCTTTCCACATCGGATTCTGTGTGAAGTGTCCATCATGAACCCGAAAGGATATTCAGTAGTGCTATTATTTGTATATTTGTATTACAGATGTGTGAGACTGGTGATTAACCAATGCATGCCTCACAACAATCAATTGTGAAGGAGTGTAAAATGAGACATTTGTCTGTTTTTTAACTTCACAGGTAAATTATTACTAATTTTGGATAAGTGCGGGCATTTGCTCAAATGTTAAAGCATCTGTATAAGTGATAGATATTTGTGTAATGGATGTTTTTTTTTTTTCTGGAATAGGATTTCACATTGACAACATTGATTGGCAACCTAGAAGTGCTGGAAAAGAAATAGAATGGGCATTTGACGCTGAGAAAGCCCTCATTGGGGCGAAACTAGTCCGTCCTTGACCCAGAAAACTCTGGCACCCTGTTTTGGTTTTGAAGGATTGCCTAGTTGGATTTATGTATTAGTATTTTTAATATTGTAATTGTGTCTATGTGGTTCTTAAGGTTTGTTTGAGTGTAATGGTTTCATTGAATTGAACATCAACCCACTGCTGATGCCTGGGGCATGTGGTAACACCCAGAGGCATCTTAGCAAGTGGTGCAATGGTGGATTCAAGTACACATTTTTCTAATAAAAATGTGATATTTTTTATACCTATGTAGTGAGTTTTGTATAGAGGCGTGGTTGGACTCAAAGGATGTTTTTTGGTGTTGGCACGCCTAGCCCCCGCCACCAAATGTGTTCTGATATGTAGATAATGATAGAATTTTCCATTAGCCAACTAATGTAGTTTATAACGAGCAATGAATATGCCCCCTTTACCTATGATAACATACTGAAAATGACTTTACCTTGTGTAACCCATCTGTATATAATGCTGGAGGTACCTGTAATATAATAATGTATATTTAGCAGGAAAGAAGCCATCCTCTTTATCTCCAGTAATTTGCTGATCATTGCACAGATCCCCTTATCCCTCACCATGGGGCTGCTCTCTTATTGGGGGGGGCTCAGTCTTTCCCCTGGGCTCGGTACCTTTGTGGGACTCAGGTGAGCTGGACAACTGTCTCTCAGTGCGGTGTATTGGGTTGGGAGTGAGGAGTTAGTTGAGTCCTATAGAAGACACAGCCCTCACCAAGTGGATGCAACTGTCTTCAGCTTTCCTGATGTCTGCGATGTTGTCATGTGACATTTGTATATCGGCTGCTCAGCATGTTGGGATGTTCCGTTTGTAGCAAGACTGAAGCCAACATGCCATGGAGGGGTATATAGCCATAATGGCAGAGCAGTATCTGATTGGTAAGCTGTGTCCTCTATGATACTATTGTAAGACGGTATTTTTGCTATTTTAGTGCTGGCTGGTCCTAGTAGTTCAGCAGCTTAGTTTATTTAGATGGAAGTGTAGTTACACACAGTGGCCAGTAGATGACACTGTTTACTAAGGAATCTATATGTTATTTAATGGGAGACTGAAACAGGCATATAGAGTGGTGAGATGTTCTAGACAGTTCTGTTTAATGGTTTGCCCCAAGTGCTCTTAGGACTTGGGCAGCTCTAGAGAGGGGGTTGTTTTTGGTCTGGTCTGAACATAGGGAGTCATTATCTGGTTTAAGAGAAACCACCTGCGTACAAGAGATTGGAGACAGGGTCTTGGAGAGCACCTACCAAAGAGCATTTCCAGGAGTAAATGATAAAGCAGATGTGGAAGATCAGACCTGCAAGTATAGTAAAGAGATATTGAAGGAATAGATGAGCTTGAACCCAATCTGGGAAAGCAGAGCAAGGATGAACTACATGTGATTCCTGTGGAATTATACTGTCAGTATTACTGCTGCTGGTGTTACGTCTGCTAATACCATCTGCAATAAAACTTGGATGACCTCAAAGAAAGTGTGGAAAGTGGACTGGCGCCCATCTCTTCTTCTAGCTTCAGTATTGGCTGAACCCCAAGTAAGTCCATATTACTACACCACTGTACTTTATGTTAGGCCTGCAAACTTCACTGGACCTCCCAAAAGGCTGCTGTGCATGTACGGTATCTCATCTTAGCCTGGGCATACCACAATACCGTAACACTATGAAGAGGCCCTCTTCTCCTAACTACAGATGTTAAAATAACTACAATAATTTTGTTAAAGAGGACCTCTAGCATTATATATACATATTTATATAAGAGTGCTTCTCTTTTTAATTTTCTAAAATACATTTTCTGTAAAGGGGCCCCTCTAACTATATACAGATAATATAATGGAGTGCAGAAAGGGGTCTTCCTTAACATTAAAATATATTGAGTTGTAGCACAATGTTCCCCATATCTGTGGGCATCTTCCAATCATGTAATTAGTGACACTTAGTTGCTTTACTTGTTTTCCAGTGATTAGAACCCAACCCCCACCCCATAGATTTCAATAGATTTGATAGCCTGACAAACCAGAACATTCCAAAAAAATGGCTGAACTGCCCCAGAGCCAAACAGAGGCAGATCCAGGAAACACTATTAAATAGAACCAGGAACTCCAGAAAGTTCTGTTATTTTTTATGTATTTATTCTTGGACAGACATTTTACGTTTGCTGATGTGATCTTTTTATCTCACACAGAGATCAGAGCAGAATACATGGCTCAGGTGAAGGAAGAGTATGAGCTATATGAAGAGGCAAATGCTCGTATAGGGGAGGAGGTCAGTTTAAGGAGACAATACACCCGTCTGGTGATCATAGAGGGACATCGAGAGGAGGAGGAAAGAAAGCATGAAATCCTGTCTTCTGGGAGGAGACATCTAGAGATAATGGCTGAAAGATCTAATAATATCACCATTGCCAGACTGTTTGATCCTAATGAACACGGGATTGTCCGCAAGACTGTGGTGCTACAAGGAGCAGCTGGATTTGGGAAAACCATGACCTCCAGGAAGATCATGCTGGATTGGGCTTCTGAGGGTCTCTATCAGGACAGATTTAATTTTGCATTTTATATGACCTGCAGAGAACTCAACACCATCACTGGTCACATAAGTCTGGCTGACCTGCTCTCCAGAATATGTCATCTCCATTGTGATAGAAGCCAGCTTACCTCTATCCTCAGAGAGGAGGACAAAGTCCTTTTTCTCATCGATGGGTTTGATGAATTGAAGTCATCACTAAATCATTCTGAGCAGTGCAGAGATCCTTTCCAGAAGACCTCAGTAGAGATCCTTCTAAAGAGTTTACTTGGCAAAATCCTTCTCCGGAAATCCTCCCTGATCATCACCACAAGACCATTGTCACAGGAAGAGAGTTTTAGGAAGGTTGTGAAGCATCCTCTATATGTGGCCATTCTGGGGTTTACAGGGGATGACCGTGTAGAATATTTCCAGCGTTCCTTTACATCTAAAGAAGAAGCAGCCGTGGCCATTCAGACAGTGAAGAGCAATGATATTCTTTTCACCATGTGTGCTGCCCCGATAGTGTGCCGGCTTGTATGTACTACACTGAAACAACAAATGAGAAAGGGATTGGATGTGAGCAGCTGTAACACCACCACATCTATCTACCTGCTTTACCTGGAGGGTTTATTACTGTATCACTGCAGAAACCCCGACCAGGCCCTCAGCTGTATAAAGAAGCTGTGTGCTCTAGCCAATGAAGGGGTTTGGCTCCAGAAGATCTTTTTTGATGAAGGAGATCTCAGGAGACATGGCCTCTCTATCTCAGAGATTAAGTCTGTGTTTCTGGCTGAGAATGTCTTTCTCAGTGATGCTGGGACCCAGAGCTGCTACAGCTTCCTCCATCTGAGCTTCCAGGGGGTCTTTGCTGCTCTCCATTATGTGCTGGTCAGTAGATTTAAGCAACATGTTACCACATTTAAACAATTCTTCTCCTCAGAGGTCAGGACAGTCACACAGTTACTGGAGGCCACAGATAATGATCACTTAGACCTAACAAGACAATTTTTCTGTGGTCTGATGGCTGAAGTACAAATACAGAAGCTGGAGAGGCGTCTGCACTGTAACATCTCATTCAGGGGAAAACCTGCTGTGGAGAAATGGCTGAAGAGAGACGAGTGGCTCCATAATAATAAAGTCATGTGTTTATATGAAGCTCAGGATGTGGAGATGGTCAGGAGAATTATGTCACAAAAGGAGGAAATTAGGATCTCTGATTCTACATCGGTTATGGAGGTCAGAGCTTTATCATACTGTCTGATGAACAGCGAGCGAGAACATTGCATTCAGATGAAAGGCTGTGTAATTGGAGCAGAGAGTCAAAGGATCCTGTCTCCAGCTCTGCACAAGTGTCCATGGATTAGGTAAGTACTAGTTGCACCTCTTATAATTCTGTAACTAAACCTCAAAATAGAGATGAGCGAATCGATCCGGACGAACACGGATTCGTTCCGAATTTCATTAAAAATTCGATTCTGAACGAATCCGAATTTCTCTGCGATTCGATCGATCGAAGTTTTTTTTAAAACTTCCTTTAAACCCTGGGGCAAGGTATGATGGGACAGTAACATGCAGTCTATCAGCAGCCAGGAAGCCCGGTGACATCACAGCACTATATAAAGCAGCGGCCATCTAGCTTGTGCGCATTTGAGAGTTGCAGTGCACAGACAACAGAGCTTGCTCAGTTGCTACAGACAGGGAGAGAGTAACAGAGAGGCAGGGAGACCCACAGAGTGCCAGGGAGAGCTAGGGAAAGATAGTGAAAAATGATCCAGGCAGGGACAGCATAGAAAGTGAAAGGGAAAGAAAGCTTTTTTTTATTTTCATTTCACTTCATTTGCCAGATCAGTTTTAAATTGCTGTGTTTTGTGCTGTAAAAATTCCTGGCCACTGTGCATCCCATGTTGGCAGTGGCACATTTAACATTTCTTATAGCTCGATTAGTTTAAATTTTTTTGGTCTGCTGTAAAAACCCAAGCCCACATGGGCATTCCATTTCAGCACATGACCCTATCTTTTATACAAAATCCCACACCTGCACCTAGCACCCTATCTGTTATACAAAATAAGCGTCTACAGCCTCAGCTGTACTAAGTTATTTAATTTTGCATTGGTTTCTGTCTGCTGTCGTTACACCAGGCCCCAGGGCATCCCAAAATTGCACCTAGCACCCTATCTGTTATACAAAATAAGCGTGCTTCAGCCTCAGCTGTAATAAGTTATTTAATTTTGCATTGGTTTCTGTCTGCTGTCATTACACCAGGCCACAGGGTATCCCAAAATTGCACCTAGCACCCTATCTGTTATACAAAATAAGCATGCTTCAGCCTCAGCTGTACTAAGTTATTTAATTTTGCATTGGTTTCTGTCTGCTGTCATTACACCAAGCCGCAGGGTATCCCAAACTTGCACCTAGCACCCTATCTGTTATACAAAATAAGCAAATACATAAAAATGTCAGGCAGACAAGTGCCAGGAAGTTCAAAGAGGAGTGGCAGAGGCCAAGATTCTGCAGGCAGAGGTCGCAGCAGACTAGGGGCGAGTGGCAGCAGGAGTCATGGTGAGAGACCTGATCTGAACAGCGAGCGAGAACATTGCATTGAGATGAAAGGCTGTGTAATTGGAGCAGAGAGTCAAAGGATCCTGTCTCCAGCTCTGCACAAATGTCCATGGATTTAAGTACTAGTTGCACCTCTTATAATTCTGTAACTAAATCTCAAAATAGAGATAAGCGAATCGATCCGGACGAACCCGGATTCGTTCCGAATTTCATAAAAAATTCGATTCTGAACAAATCCGAATTTCCCCACGATTCGATCGATCAAAGTTTTCCTTTAAACTTCCTTTAAACCCTGGGGCAAGGTATGATGGGACAGTCACATGCAGCCTATCAGCAGCCAGGAAGACCGGTGACGTCACAGCGATATATAAAGCAGCGGCCATCTTGCTTGTGCGCATTTGAGAGTTGCAGTGCACAGACAACGTAGCTTGCTAAGTTGCTACAGACAGGGAGAGAGTAACAGAGAGGCAGGGAGACCAACAGAGTGCCAGGGAGAGCCAGGGAAAGATAGTGAAAAATCGGGAATGATCCAGGCAGGGACAGCATAGAAAGTGACAGGGAAAGAAAGCTTTTTTTTATTTTCATTTCACTTCATTTGCCAGATCAATTTTAAATTGCTGTGTTTTGTGCTGTAAAAATTCCTGGCCACTGTGCATCCCATGTTGGCAGTGGCACATTTAACATTTCTTATAGCTCGATTAGTTTTAATTATTTTTAAATAAGCGTGCTTCAGCCTCAGCTGTACTAAGTTTTTTAATTTTGCATTGGTTTCTGTCTGCTGTCATTACACCAGGCTGCAGGGTATCCCAAAATTGCGCTTAGCACCCTATCGGTTATACAAAATAAGCGTGTGTCAGCCTCAGCTGTACTAAGTTATTTAATTTTGCATTGGTTTGTGACTGCTGTCATTACACCAGGCCGCAGGGTATCCCAAACTTGCACCTAGCACCCTATCTGTTATACAAAATAAGCGTGTTTCAGCCTCAGCTGTACTAAGTTATTTAATTTTGCATTGGTTTCTGTCTGCTGTCATTACACCAGGCCGCAGGGTATCCCAAAATTGCACCTAGCACCCGATCTGTTATACAAAATAAGCAAATACATAAAAATGTCAGGCAGACAAGGGCCAGGAAGTTCAAAGAGGAGTGTCAGAGGCCAAGATTCTGCAGGCAGAGGTCGCAGCAGACTAGGGGCGAGTGGCAGCAGGAGTCATGGTGAGAGACCTGATATGCCAGTATCTGCTAGCGGTCGTGTCTCCACCAGTAACGCATCTGCCGTGGTAGATTGGTTAACGCGCACATCAACATCATCACAAGTTACATCTGAGACCCCCAGTCTAGGGTCGGTAGGTTCCTCTGACACAACCCTGAGTTGGCATGCCCCGAGAGCAGTCCCTGTCCTCCCATTGCCTCTGTCCTACGCCGTTCCCTCCGCCAGTGACGTATCCTATTCTTTGGGTTCAGCTCCACTCTTTAGTGAGGAGGACGATCAGATAGTGGACAGTCAGCAGCTACTGCCCAGCCATAAAATGGAGGTGGCTTCTTTAGCTCGACAGGCAAATAGTGATGTGGACAGTGTCGTGGGTGTTGCAAGCTTTCCAGCTCCTGTGCCAGACACTGTTGAGGAAACCGAGAACATCAGTGACGTACAGCCACAACTCGGTGATGATGATGATGAAGCCGATCGCACTTGGGAGCCGGGTGATGACGGGGCTTCATCGTCATCATCAGAAGAAGAGGGGCGCAGGTTGCCCCGGAGTCAGCAGCTGAGGCAGCAAGGTGTTAGCAGCATGGTTGGCAGTCAGCATGGGGGCACAATTGTAAAGCCTGGAGCCAAACGGGGCCGGGGTAGAGCTTCTGCTGCACGGCAGGCTACCTTATCGGGAGGTAGTGGAGCAGGGGTTCCTGGAGTTGGCTACAGTAGCATTGAATCAGTGAGGCCTGTTGGTGGGAAAAGTAGCTACTCGGCAGTGTGGCAGTTTTTCCTGAAGCATCCGCAGGAGGGTAACATGGCCACATGCAAGATATGTAGGCAGAAGGTGAAGCGTGGCCAGGGCCCAAATGTTGGCACCACGGCCCTGCATCAACATATGATGTGTCACCATAAAGCGGCCTGGGAGAACCGAGGCTCCCAAGGGGTGGTCCAGTCTGCTTCCTCACCAAGTGGCACGCCGCTCCCAATTACTGCCAGCCAAGGCTCCAGCACCTCAGCCGAAGGCAGCTGTGCGTCATACCCATCCTCTGTCGCTCTTGCTCCTCCTCCAAGTCATGCATCCCGCCAGCAATCCATCAGCGAAGCCATGTCCAAGAGACAGCAGTATGCGCCCACTCATCCTACGGCGCAGAAGCTGAATGTGCTCCTGTCCAAGTTGCTGGTGCTGCAGTCGCTCCCTTTTCAGGTGGTGGACTCTTCACCTTTCAGAGAACTGATGGCTTGTGCCGAGCCGAGGTGGAGAGTCCCAAGCCGTCATTTCTTTGCCAAGAAGACAGTACCAGCACTGCAACTTTCGTTGAACAGAAGGTGGGCCAGTCCTTGAGCCTGTCGGTGTGTAGCAAAGTGCATGGCAGCGCCGACGTCTGGAGCTGTAACTACGGTCAGGGACAGTACATGTCGTTTACGGCCCACTGGTTGAATGTGGTCCCTTTGCAGCAGCAGCAGCAACTTGGACAGGTCACGCCGCTTTGGCCTCCGTGCTCCCTGCCCGTTGGGCCTGTGACACCGCGCGACTCGGCCTCCTCATCCTCCGCCATCTCCTCACCCTCCACTGTAGGCTCTAGTCTCAGTGCCCCTCCAGTCTACCATGTGTGCAGGGCACCGAGGTGTCACGCAGTGCTTCACGTGGTTTGTCTTGGTGAACGGGGTCGCACAGGGGAGGAACTGCTTACATTTATTCATCAGGAAATCCAAACATGGCTTACTCCAAGAAAACTTAAAATGGGAATCATGGTTACCGACAATGGGAAGAACATTTTGTCTGCGCTGCGCCAAGGAAGGCTGACCCATGCCCCCTGCATGGCTCACGTCTTCAATCTGGTTGTCAAGCAGTTTCTGAAGTGTTCCCCCCATATGCAAGACATCCTAACAACTTCAAGGAAACTTTGCATGCACTTCAGCCACTCATACACCGACAAACACACCCTTCTTGAGCTACAGCGTCAGAACTGTAGCCCCCAGCATAGTCTGATTTGCGATGTTTCCACCCGTTGGAATTCCACCCTTCACATGTTGGACCGATTATATGAACAGAGAAAAGCCATCATGGATTTCCTGATGATCCAAGCGGATAGGGGGACTCCCCTGTGTAACTTCAATGTCAACCAGTGGCAGCTCATACGTGACACCTGCCGTTTGCTCAGGCCCTTTGAGGAAGCCACTTTATTTGTCAGTCGGCAGGATTACGGGATGAATGACGTGATTCCACTGCTTCATGTACTACAGCACATGTTGGAAACCATGGCTGGTCAGGGCACTGGAGACATGGCGTCTACATCTTACAGCCACATGAACCCCGTTGGAGCTGAACTGGAGGAGGAGGAAGAGGAGGAGGAGTGGCCCAGTGAAGCCTGGGTTTAGGCTTGGCGAAATGGCTGGTTTATCTAGTCAGCGGACAGGAGAGGAGGAGCAGGAGCATCCAGAGGAGCTAGAGGGTTTTGAGGAAGGCGAGACAGAGGACCCGGACACACCGTGGCAGTATGCAGTGGAGATGGAGACAGGAAGTCCCTCCGAGTCACTTGCGCAAATGGCAGGAAGCATGCTCACGTGCTTGCGTAGTGACCCCAGAATTGTTTCTATTTGTCAGCGGGATGACTTCTGGCTGTCCACCTTATTGGACCCTTGCTTCCGGCACAAAATGGGGGCATTTTTTAAACCCGCTGAGAGGGAGGACAAACTGAACTACTACAAAGACATTGTCAGGCCGAGGGACACCCGCCTTCAGAGTAAGCCCACAACCCCCAATCTCCGCTGCTAGCTTCACCTTTAGACAAGCCCCCGTTTGCCGGGACGCTTTATACGCCTCGCCGGACACGGTTGCCCCCAGGACTTAATAGCACAAAGGATGTGAGCTTACAGGGGTTGAAGGCAGATGAACCAGAGGCCAGACTGGGCAATGTCGGGTAAGTACTGGAAACAGTTCGGGTACTTCGGGAACAGGTAATACTGGAAGCAATTCGGGTGCTCAGGAGAATTCAAGCGAAGTCAGACGTCAAGCCAGGGGTCACAACGGGAGGTCAGAGAGCTGCGCAGTATAAGGGATGAGACGAAGACGTGGTCGAGGTTCAAGCAGATGGTCAATAACGATATAAACAGGCAATCACAGGAACAATAGCAAGCCAGCTAAACGCTATCACAGGCACTGACACACTGAAGAGGTAATCCCTTTATAGGACTGAACCTGGCTGGATTGGACAGGGAGGCAGTGACTGTGATTGGTGCACTTTGGATCTGTGGTTTGATTGGTGCACTTGGAGAGCTCTGGGCTGATTGCCCCAGCTGAACTCCAAAGGCATACTGCCCAGAACTGCACCTCCTAGGTTTAGCTCTTTTAAACAGCCTCCAGTGGCCACTCTGTGTATAGCACCACCTGAGGACATAAGCTGACTGTACTCGTGCGCAAGCACGAGTAGAATGACAGTGGACGAGGGAGGAGGGCGCGCTCGGCGACACGCGCGCCGCTGGAGCTGGCATCTGAGGCAGAAGCGCTGCTGGGCAGGAGAAACCCTGGCCAGTTGCCTAGGGACACCACGGGCACGGACTGAAGGCAAGTCATTCATGACAGTACCCTCCCCTTCACGAGGGGCCTCAGGACCCTCACCAGACTTAACAGGATTATCACCCTGAATGGTTCCGGCGGACTTCAATAAAGATACATGAGGTACCCTCACGGATGGAGAGGCAGACGGACAAATAAGCTCTGAGACTTGGGTTGCTCCAACAGTGATACTAGAGCAATGTTCTGCACAGTGCGGGCTCCATCCTGTCAATTCCCCAGTTTCCCAATTAAAGGTAGGGTTGTGCACCTTTAACCAGGGGAACCCTAAGACAACCGGGGCTTCAGGCCTGTCTAAGACAAAAAATTCAAGGTTCTCAGAATGGGAAGGTCCCACAACTAGGTTAATTAAAGGGGTTCTGGAGGTGACAGTTCCTCTAGGAACAGGAGTATTGTTTACTGCCAAAATCTGAAGGGGCTTCCCAAGGGGGATTAAGGGAATGCCTAAGGTGGCTACTATGGATTTATCCAAGAAGTTGCCAACTGCTCCGCTATCGACAAAAGCAGAGACGGATTTCCTGGACAACTCTCAACCCACAGTAGCAGGTAACAACATTTTACTTCTATGAAGGGAAGTTACCTGACCGTCCTGACAAACTTTCTCTATCTTGTCAGGACGTTGCAATCCCGCCAAAGGTCTTTTATTGGGGCAGGTCCTAACCAGGTGACCTTAAACCCCGCAGTACATGCATAGGCCTAAGGTGCGACGTCTACTCTTTTCAGCCGGGGAAAGGTGAGTAGCACCAAGTTGCATAGGCTCTTCTGGGGGCGAAGATGAGACAACACCCATAGAGGATGACTCCTGGTGGGAAGATTCCCAGAAGTGAGAGTGATTCTTCTCTATATGTCTCTCCCGTAGCCGTCTGTCAATTTTAATGGCCATAAGCATGAGTTCATCCAGGCTTTTAGGGTAAGGAAAATTTGTTAGAACATCCTTAACACCCTCTGAAAGACCAATTCTATACTGACTACAGAGAGCAGGATCATTCCAACGGGATTCAATCGCCCAGCGGCGGAATTTGGCACTATATTCCTCTGCTGAGCGTTTCCCCTGTTTCAGGCTTCAAAGCCTGGCATCAGCGATCGAAGTCCTGTCAGGGTCCGAATATAGGATCTCCATAGCGGAGAAAAAGGCTGAGACAGATTGCAAGGCCCCATCTGTGGGCGCTAAGCCAAACGCCCAGGACTGTGGATCACCCTGGAGCAGAGAGATAACCAGGCCCACCCTCTGCATTTCTGTGCCTGAAGAGTAGGGCCGTAGTCTGAAATAAAGTTCACAGGAGTTCTTGAAGTTGGAGAATCTTGTACGATCCCCATCAAATTTGTCAGGAAGGGGAACCTTCGGCTCAACAGGAGGTGAGGATACAGGTGGTGCAGGCAGCTGGCGATTTTCTTGATCAGCCACACGTTGGGCCAGCTGGTTAATGGCGGTAGCCATGGCCTGCACTTGTTGTACAAGTTCTTCCATATCAATTTTTTGGGCCTGTGATAATGTCAGGCCGAGGGACACCCGCCTTCAGAGTAAGCCCACAACCCCCAATCTCCGCTGCTAGCTTCACCTTTAGACAAGCCCCCGTTTGCCGGGACGCTTTATACGCCTCGCCGGACACGGTTGCCCCCAGGACTTAATAGCACAAAGGATGTGAGCTTACAGGTGTTGAAGGCAGATGAACCAGAGGCCAGACTGGGCAATGTCGGGTAAGTACTGGAAACAGTTCGGGTACTTCGGGAACAGGTAATACTGGAAGCAATTCGGGTGCTCAGGAGAATTCAAGCGAAGTCAGACGTCAAGCCAGGGGTCACAACGAGAGGTCAGAGAGCTGCGCAGTATAAGGGATGAGACGAAGACGTGGTCGAGGTTCAAGCAGATGGCCAATAACGATATAAACAGGCAATCACAGGAACAATAGCAAGCCAGCTAAACGCTATCACAGGCACTGACACACTGAAGAGGTAATCCCTTTATAGGACTGAACCTGGCTGGATTGGACAGGGAAGCAGTGACTGTGATTGGTGCACTTTGGATCTGTGTGCTGACTGGTGCACTTTGGATCTGTGGTTTGATTGGTGCACTTGGAGAGCTCTGGGCTGATTGCCCCAGCTGAACTCCAAAGGCATACTTCCCAGAACTGCACCTCCTAGGTTTAGCTCTTTTAAACAGCCTCCAGTGGCCACTCTGTGGATAGCACCACCTGAGGACATAAGCTGACTGTACTCGCGCGCAAGCACGAGTAGAATGACAGTGGACGAGGGAGGAGGGCGCGCTCGGCGGCACGCGCGCCGCTGGAGCTGGCATCTGAGGCAGAAGCAGCTGCTGGGCAGGAGAAACCCTGGCCAGTTGCCTAGGGACACCACGGGCACGGACTGAAGGCAAGTCATTTCGGGTACTTCGGGAACAGGTAATACTGGAAGCAATTCGGGTGCTCAGGAGAATTCAAGCGAAGTCAGACGTCAAGCCAGGGGTCACAACGAGAGGTCAGAGAGCTGCGCAGTATAAGGGATGAGACGAAGACGTGGTCGAGGTTCAAGCAGATGGCCAATAATGATATAAACAGGCAATCACAGGAACAATAGCAAGCCAGCTAAACGCTATCACAGGCACTGACACACTGAAGAGGTAATCCCTTTATAGGACTGAACCTGGCTGGATTGGACAGGGAAGCAGTGACTGTGATTGGTGCACTTTGGATCTGTGTGCTGACTGGTGCACTTTGGATCTGTGGTTTGATTGGTGCACTTGGAGAGCTCTGGGCTGATTGCCCCAGCTGAACTCCAAAGGCATACTTCCCAGAACTGCACCTCCTAGGTTTAGCTCTTTTAAACAGCCTCCAGTGGCCACTCTGTGGATAGCACCACCTGAGGACATAAGCTGACTGTACTCGCGCGCAAGCACGAGTAGAATGACAGTGGACGAGGGAGGAGGGCGCGCTCGGCGGCACGCGCGCCGCTGGAGCTGGCATCTGAGGCAGAAGCAGCTGCTGGGCAGGAGAAACCCTGGCCAGTTGCCTAGGGACACCACGGGCACGGACTGAAGGCAAGTCATTTATGACAGACATTCTGTGTAGTCAGTTAGCCGATGCCTATCTGCGCCATAGTCCATACTCTCGTAGGTCTGACTCGGGGGGACATTTGCGCTCACCTTCCACTGCCATGCCTGCTGGGGGGGTTGGCAGGAGCAGCAGCAGCAGCTCCATCAGCAGCAGCCTCAGTCTTCAGTCGCTAATGAGTAGCTTTCTACACCCACATAGTGAGGCTACTCATGAGCAGCAGGAAGACCTGGAGCAGGACCTCAACCAGCAAGTCATGTCATACCTTGACATGACCATGCCAACACACCTTGAGGATCCGCTGGACTTCTGGGCAGCCAAACTTGGCTTGTGGCCGCAACTAGCAGAGTTTGCCCTGGAAAAGCTGTCCTGCCCAGCAAGTAGCGTGCCATCTGAGCGGGTGTTTAGTGCGGCGGGGGCCATAGTTACGGCGAGGAGAACTCGTCTGTCAACTAAAATGTGGAGAGACTCACCTTTGTCAAAATGAATCAGGGATGGATCAGCCAGGATTTCCACCCACCAATGGCTGATGGATGCGACTAGATTCAGCATGGTGCCACGTTTTACACTTTCCAAATGGTGCAAAACATATTTATGTCTTTAGACCAATTTCTGGGCTCCTGCTGATGCCAACTTCAGGGTGTGGCTTCCAGCCAATTTTTGGCCTACTGCTGCTGCTGCCAGCTTCAGGGTGTGCCTTCCAGCTAATGTTTGTGCTCCTGCTGATGCCAACTTCAGGGTGTGCCTTCCAGCCAATTTTTGGCCTACTGCTGATGCCAACTTCAGGGTGTGCCTTCCAGCCAATTTTTGGCCTACTGCTGATGCCAACTTCAGATTGTGCCTTCCAGCCAATTTTTTGCCTGCTGCTGATGCCAACTTCAGGGTGTGCCTTCCAGCCAATTTCTGGGTTCCTGTTGCTGATGCCAACTTCAGGGTGTGCCTTCCAGCCAATTTTTGTCCTCCTGCTGCCAACTCCAGGGTGTGCCTTCCAGGCAATTTTTGGGCCCATGCTGCTGCCAACTTCAGGGTGTGGCTTCCAGCCAATTTCTGGGTTCCTGCTGCTGCTGCCAACTTCAGGGTGTGGCTTCCAGCCAATGTTTGGCCTACTGCTGATGCCAAATTCAGGGTGTGCCTTCCAGCCAATTTCTGGGTACCTGCTGCTGCTGCTGCTTCCACCAACTCCAGGTTGTGCCTTCCAGTCAATTTTTGTCCTCCTGCTGATGCCAACTTCAGGGTGTGGGTTCCAGCCAATTTTTGGTCTACTGCTGCTGCTGCCAGCTTCAGGGTGTGCCTTCCAGCTAATGTTTGTGCTCCTGCTGCTGCCAACTTCAGGGTGTGCCTTCCAGCCAATTTTTGGCCTACTGCTGCTGCCAACTTCAGGGTGTGCCTTCCAGGCAATGTTTGGGTTCCTGTTGCTGATGCCAACTTCAGGGTGAGCCTTCCAGCCAATTTTTGGCCTACTGCTGCTGCTGCAAACTTCAGGGTGTGCCTTCCAGCTAATGTTTGTGCTCCTGCTGCTGCCAACTTCAGGGTGTGCCTTCCAGCCAATTTTTGGCCTACTGCTGCTGCCAACTTCAGGGTGTGCCTTCCAGCCAATTTCTGGGTTCCTGCTGCTGCTGCTGCCAACTCCAGGGTGTGCCTTCCAGTCAATTTTTGTCCTGCTGATGCCAACTTCAGGGTGTGGCTTCCGGCCAATTTTTGGCCTACTGCTGCTGCTGCCAGCTTCACGGTGTGCCTTCCAGATAATGTTTGTGCTCCTGCTGCTGCCAACTTCAGGGTGTGCCTTCCAGCCAATTTTTGGCCTACTGCTGATGTCAACTTCAGGGTGTGCCTTCCAGCCAATTTTTGGGTTCCTGTTGCTGATGCCAACTTCAGGGTGTGCCTACCAGACAATTTTTGGCCTACTGCTGATGCCAACTTCAGGGTGTGCCATCCAGTCAATTTTTGGCCTCCTGCTGCTGCCAACTTCAGGGTGTGCCTTCCAGCCAATGTATGTCCTCCTGCTGCTGCTGCTGCCAACTTCAGGGTGTGCCTTCCAGCCAATTTATGTCCTCCTGCTGCTGCTGCTGCTGCCAACTTCAGGGTGTGCCTTCCAGCCAATTTTTGGGTTCCTGTTGCTGATGCCAACTTCAGGGTGTGCCTTCCAGCCAATTTTTGTCCTCCTGCTGCTGCTGCTGCCAACTCCAGGGTTTGCCTTCCAGTCAATTTTTGGGCTCCTGCTGATGCCAACTTCAGGGTGTGGCTTCCAGCCAATTTTTGGGTTCCTGCTGCTGCTGCCAACTTCAGGGTGTGCCTTCAAGCAAATTTATGGCCTACTGCTGATGCCAACTTCAGGGTGTGCCTTCCAGCCAATTTCTGGGTTCCTGCTGCTGCTTGCAACTCCAGGGTGTGATTCATCCAATTTTTGGGCTCCTGCAGCCAACTCCAGTGTCTCTTTGAAGCAATGTTTGGGCTCCTGCTGCTGCTGCTGCTTGCAGCTCCAGGGTGTGATTCATCCAATTTTTGGGCTCCTGCAGCCAACTGGACGAAGGTACCGGGCCATCTCGACCAGAACCTCTCGGTATAAAAACAGTTTCTTCCCGCTAGCTGTTAAAGCACTGAACAACCACCTCTAAGACTCCTGGAAAACCTCTGATCCCCAGTCACTTAAAGGAACATTGCATGTACATAGTTCCACTGTAAATATGTAAAACTAGCAAATGTTTATACTGCCATTGTTGTATAAAGTATTTGCGTACTGCTACTGTTGATATATATATGTATATAGTGGTAGGTCTAGCGTTTGTTTAAGCTCTATGGAGAACCTCCCTTCCAAAAAGTATTCCATGTTGTATTCTGTACATACTTGGCGACCAATAAAGTATCGTATCGTAGTATCGTATCGTAACTCCAGTGTCTCTTTCACGCAATGTTTGGGCTCCTGCAGCTGCTGCTTGCAACTCCAGGGTGTGATTCATCCAATTTTTGGGCTCCTGCAGCCAACTCCAGTGTCTCTTTGAAGCAATGTTTGGGCTCCTGCTGCTGCTTGCAACTCCAGGGTTTGATTCATCCAATTTTTGGGATCCTGCAGCCAACTCCAGTGTCTCTTTCACGCAATGTTTGGGCTCCTGCAGCTGCTGCTGCTGCTTGCAACTCAGGGTGTGATTCATCCAATTTTTGGGCTCCTGCAGCCAACACCAGTGTCTCTTTGAAGCAATGTTTAGGCTCCTGCTGCTGCTACTGCTTGCAACTCCAGGGTGTGATTCATCCAATTTTTGGGCTCATGCAGCCAAATCCAGTGTCTCTTTCACGCAATGTTAGGGCTCCTGCTGCTGCTTGCAACTCCAGGGTTTGGTTCATCCAATTTTTGGGCTCCTGCAGCCAACTCCAGTGCCTCTTTCACGCAATGTCTGGGCTCCTGCAGCTGTTGCTGCTGCTTGCAACTCCAGGGTGTGATTCATCCAATTTTTGGGCTCCTGCAGCCAACTCCAGTGTCTCTTTCACGCAATGTTTGGGCTCCTGCAGCTGCTGCTTGCAACTCCAGGGTGTGATTCATCCAATTTTTGGGCTCCTGCAGCCAACTCCAGTGTCTCTTTGAAGCAATGTTTGGGCTCCTGCTGCTGCTTGCAACTCCAGGGTGTGATTCATCCAATTTTTGGGCTCCTGCAGCCAACTCCAGTGTCTCTTTGAAGCAATGTTTGGGCTCCTGCAGCTGTTGCTGCTGCTTGCAACTCTAGGGTGTGATTCATCCAATTTTTGGGCTCCTGCAGCCAACTCCAGTGTCTCTTTCACGCAATGTTTGGGCTCCTGCAGCTGCTGCTTGCAACTCCAGGGTGTGATTCATCCAATTTTTGGGCTCCTGCAGCCAACTCCAGTGTCTCTTTCACGCAATGTTTGGGCTCCTGCAGCTGCTGCTTGCAACTCCAGGGTGTGATTCATCCAATTTTTGGGCTCCTGCAGCCAACTCCAGTGTCTCTTTGAAGCAATGTTTGGGCTCCTGCTGCTGCTTGCAACTCCAGGGTGTGATTCATCCAATTTTTGGGCTCCTGCAGCCAACTCCAGTGTCTCTTTCACGCAATGTTTGTGCTCATGCTGCTGCTGCTGCTTGCAACTCCAGGGTGTGATTCATCCAATTTTTGGGCTCCTGCAGCCAAATCCAGTGTCTCTTTGAAGCAATGTTTGGGCTCCTGTTGCTGCTGCTTGCAACTCCAGGGTGTGATTCATCCAATTTTTGGGCTCCTGCAGCCAAATCCAGTGTCTCTTTCACGCAATGTTTGGGCTCCTGCAGCTGCTGCTGCTGCTTGCAACTCCAGGGTGTGATTCATCCAATTTGTGGGCTCCTGCAGCCAACTCCAGTGTCTCTTTGAAGAAATGTTTGGGCTCCTGATGCTGCTTCTGCTTGCAACTCCAGGGTGTGATTCAACCAATTTTTGGGCTCATGCAGCCAAATCCAGTGTCTCTTTCACGCAATGTTTGGGCTCCTGCTGCTGCTTGCAACTCCAGGGTTTGATTCATCCAATTTTTGGGCTCCTGCAGCCAACTCCAGTGTCTCTTTCACACTATGTTTGGGCTCCTACAGCTGCTGCTTGCAACTCCAAGGTGTGATTCATCCAATTTTTGGGCTCCTGCAGCCAACTCCAGTGCCTCTTTCACGCAATGTTTGGGCTCCTGCAGCTGTTGCTGCTGCTTGCAACTCCAGGGTGTGATTCATCCAATTTTTGGACTCCTGCAGCCAACTCCAGTGTCTCTTTCAGGCAATGTTTGGGCTCCTGCAGCTGCTGCTTGCAACTCCAGGCTGTGATTCATCCAATTTTTGGGCTCCTGCAGCCAACTCCAGTGACTCTTTGAAGCAATGTTTGGGCTCCTGCTGCTGCTTGCAACTCCAGGGTGTGATTCATCCAATTTTTGGGCTCCTGCAGCCAACTCCAGTGTCTCTTTCACGCAATGTTTGGGCTCCTGCAGCTGCTGCTGCTGCTTGCAACTCAGGGTGTGATTCATCCAATTTTTGGGCTCCTGCAGCCAACACCAGTGTCTCTTTGAAGCAATGTTTAGGCTCCTGCTGCTGCTACTGCTTGCAACTCCAGGGTGTGATTCATCCAATTTTTGGGCTCATGCAGCCAAATCCAGTGTCTCTTTCACGCAATGTTAGGGCTCCTGCTGCTGCTTGCAACTCCAGGGTTTGGTTCATCCAATTTTTGGGCTCCTGCAGCCAACTCCAGTGCCTCTTTCACGCAATGTCTGGGCTCCTGCAGCTGTTGCTGCTGCTTGCAACTCCAGGGTGTGATTCATCCAATTTTTGGGCTCCTGCAGCCAACTCCAGTGTCTCTTTCACGCAATGTTTGGGCTCCTGCAGCTGCTGCTTGCAACTCCAGGGTGTGATTCATCCAATTTTTGGGCTCCTGCAGCCAACTCCAGTGTCTCTTTGAAGCAATGTTTGGGCTCCTGCTGCTGCTTGCAACTCCAGGGTGTGATTCATCCAATTTTTGGGCTCCTGCAGCCAACTCCAGTGTCTCTTTGAAGCAATGTTTGGGCTCCTGCAGCTGTTGCTGCTGCTTGCAACTCTAGGGTGTGATTCATCCAATTTTTGGGCTCCTGCAGCCAACTCCAGTGTCTCTTTCACGCAATGTTTGGGCTCCTGCAGCTGCTGCTTGCAACTCCAGGGTGTGATTCATCCAATTTTTGGGCTCCTGCAGCCAACTCCAGTGTCTCTTTCACGCAATGTTTGGGCTCCTGCAGCTGCTGCTTGCAACTCCAGGGTGTGATTCATCCAATTTTTGGGCTCCTGCAGCCAACTCCAGTGTCTCTTTGAAGCAATGTTTGGGCTCCTGCTGCTGCTTGCAACTCCAGGGTGTGATTCATCCAATTTTTGGGCTCCTGCAGCCAACTCCAGTGTCTCTTTGAAGCAATGTTTGGGCTCCTGCTGCTGCTTGCAATTCCAGGGTGTGATTTATCAAATTTTTGGGCTCCTGCAGCCAACTCCAGTGTCTCTTTCACGCAATGTTTGTGCTCCTGCTGCTGCTGCTGCTTGCAACTCCAGG
Organism: Gastrophryne carolinensis; assembly: GCA_027917425.1. Lineage (NCBI taxonomy): Eukaryota > Metazoa > Chordata > Amphibia > Anura > Microhylidae > Gastrophryne > Gastrophryne carolinensis. The sequence goes on from CM051235.1 coordinate 620,570,677, forward strand.
GTGTGATTCATCCAATTTTTGGGCTCCTGCAGCCAAATCCAGTGTCTCTTTGAAGCAATGTTTGGGCTCCTGCAGCTGCTGCTGCTGCTTGCAACTCCAGGGTGTGATTCATCCAATTTTTGGGCTCCTGCAGCCAAATCCAGTGTCTCTTTCACGCAATGTTTGGGCTCCTGCAGCTGCTGCTGCTGCTTGCAACTCCAGGGTGTGATTCATCCAATTTGTGGGCTCCTGCAGCCAACTCCAGTGTCTCTTTGAAGAAATGTTTGGGCTCCTGATGCTGCTTCTGCTTGCAACTCCAGGGTGTGATTCAACCAATTTTTGGGCTCATGCAGCCAAATCCAGTGTCTCTTTCACGCAATGTTTGGGCTCCTGCTGCTGCTTGCAACTCCAGGGTTTGATTCATCCAATTTTTGGTCTCCTGCAGCCAACTCCAGTGTCTCTTTCACACTATGTTTGGGCTCCTACAGCTGCTGCTTGCAACTCCAAGGTGTGATTCATCCAATTTTTGGGCTCCTGCAGCCAACTCCAGTGCCTCTTTCACGCAATGTTTGGGCTCCTGCAGCTGTTGCTGCTGCTTGCAACTCCAGGGTGTGATTCATCCAATTTTTGGACTCCTGCAGCCAACTCCAGTGTCTCTTTCAGGCAATGTTTGGGCTCCTGCAGCTGCTGCTTGCAACTCCAGGCTGTGATTCATCCAATTTTTGGGCTCCTGCAGCCAACTCCAGTGACTCTTTGAAGCAATGTTTGGGCTCCTGCTGCTGCTTGCAACTCCAGGGTGTGATTCATCCAATTTTTGGGCTCCTGCAGCCAACTCCAGTGTCTCTTTGAAGCAATGTTTGGGCTCCTGCTGCTGCTTGCAACTCCAGGGTGTGATTTATCCAATTTTTGGGCTCCTGCAGCCAACTCCAGTGTCTCTTTCACGCAATGTTTGGGCTCCTGCTGCTGCTGCTGCTGCTTGCAACTCCAGGGTGTGATTCATCCAATTTTTGGGCTCCTGCAGCCAAATCCAGTGTCTCTTTGAAGCAATGTTTGGGCTCCTGCTGCTGCTGCTTGCAACTCCAGGGTGTGATTCATCCAATTTTTGGGCTCCTGCAGCCAAATCCAGTGTCTCTTTCACGCAATGTTTGGGCTCCTGCAGTTGCTGCTGCTGCTTGCAACTCCAGGGTGTGATTCATCCAATTTTTGGGCTCCTGCAGCCAACTCCAGTGTCGCTTTCATGCAATGTTTGGGCTCCTGCAGCTGCTGCTGCTGCTTGCAACTCCAGGGTGTGATTCATCCAATTTTTGGGCTCCTGCAGCCAACTCCAGTGTCTCTTTCACGCAATGTTTGGGCTCCTGCAGCTGCTTGCAACTCCAGGGTGTGATTCATCCAATTTTTGGGCTCCTGCAGCCAACTCCAGTGTCTCTTTGAAGCAATGTTTGGGCTCCTGCTGCTGCTTGCAACTCCAGGGTGTGATTCATCCAATTTTTGGGCTCCTGCAGCCAACTCCAGTGTCTCTTTGAAGAAATGTTTGGGCTCCTGATGCTGCTGCTGTTTGCAACTCCAGGGTGTGATTCATCCAATTTTTGGGCTCATGCAGCCAAATCCAGTGTATCTTTCACGCAATGTTTGGGCTCCTGCTGCTGCTTGCAACTCCAGGGTTTGATTCATCCAATTTTTGGGCTCCTGCAGCCAACTCCAGTGTCTCTTTCACACTATGTTTGGGCTCCTACAGCTGCTGCTTGCAACTCCAGGGTGTGATTCATCCAATTTTTGGGCTCCTGCAGCCAACTCCAGTGTCTCTTTGAAGCAATGTTTGGGCTCCTGCTGCTGCTTGCAACTCCAGGGTGTGATTCATCCAATTTTTGGGCTCCTGCAGCCAACTCCAGTGTCTCTTTGAAGCAATGTTTGGGCTCCTGCTGCTGCTTGCAACTCCAGGGTGTGATTCATCCAATGTTTGGGCTCCTACAGCCAACTCCAGTGTCTCTTTCATGCAATGTTTGGGCTCCTGCCGCTGCCAACTTCAGGGTGTGCCTTCCAGCCAATTTTTGGCCTACTGCTGATGCCAACTTCAGGGAGTGCCTTCCAGCCAATTTTTGGCCTACTGCTGATGCCAACTTCAGGGTGTGCCTTCCAGCCAATTTCTGGGTTCCTGTTGCTGATGCCAACTTCAGGGTGTGCTTTCCAGCCAATTTTTGGCCTACTGCTGATGCCAACTTCAGGGTGTGCCTTCCAGCCAATTTTTGTCCTCCTGCTGCAGCTGCTGCCAACTCCAGGGTGTGCCTTCCAGGCAATTTTTGGGCTCCTGCTGCTGCCAACTTCAGGGTGTGGCTTCCAGCCAATTTCTGGGTTCCTGCTGCTGCTGCCAACTTCAGGGTGTGCCTTCAAGTCAATTTTTGTCCTCCTGCTGATGCCAACTTCAGGGTGAGCCTTCCAGCCAATTTTTGGCCTACTGCTGATGCCAACTTCAGGGTGTGCCTTCCCGCCAATTTTTGGCCTACTGCTGCTGCTGCAAACTTCAGGGTGTGCCTTCCAGCTAATGTTTGTGCTCCTGCTGCTGCCAACTTCAGGGTGTGCCTTCCAGCCTATTTTTGGCCTACTGCTGCTGCCAACTTCAGGGTGTGCCTTCCAGACATTTTCTGGGTTCCTGCTGCTGCCAACTCCAGGGTGTGCCTTCCAGTTAATTTTTGTCCTCCTGCTGATGCCAACTTCAGGGTGTGGCTTCTGGCCAATTTTTGACCTACTGCTGCTGCTGCCAGCTTCAGGGTGTGCCTTCCAGCTAATTTTTGGGTTCCTGTTGCTGATGCCAACTTCAGGGTGTGCCTTCCAGCCAATTTTTGGCCTACTGCTGATGCCAACTTCAGGGTGTGCCATCCAGTCAATTTTTGGGCTCCTGCTGCTGCCAACTTCAGGGTGTGCCTTCCAGCCAATTTTTGACCTACTGCTGATGCCAACTTCAGGGTGTGCCTTCCAGCCAATTTATGTCCTCCTCCTGCTGCTGCTGCCTACTTCAGGGTGTGCCTTCCAGCCAATTTTTGGCCTACTGCTGATGCCAACTTCAGGGTGTGCCTTCCAGCCAATTTTTGTCCTCCTGCTGCTGCCAACTCCAGGGTTTGCCTTCCAGTCAATTTTTGGGCCCCTGCTGATGCCAACTTCAGGGTGTGGCTTCCTGCCAATTTCTGGGTTCCTGCTGCTGCTGCTGCCAACTTCAGGGTGTGTCTTCAAGCCAATTTTTGGCCTACTGCTGATGCCAACTTCAGGGTGTGCCTTCCAGCCAATTTCTGGGTTCCTGCTGCTGCTGCTTGCAACTCCAGGGTGTGATTCATCCAATTTTTGGGCTCCTGCAGCCAACTCCAGTGTCTCTTTGAAGCAATGTTTGGGCTCCTGCTGCTGCTGCTGCTGCTGCTTGCAACTCCAGGGTGTGATTCATCCAATTTTTGGGCTCCTGCAGCCAACTCCAGTGTCTCTTTGAAGCAATGTTTGGGCTCCTGCTGCTGCTTGCAACTCCAGGGTGTGATTCATCCATTTTTTGGGCTCCTGCAGCCAACTCCAGTGTCTCTTTGAAGCAATGTTTGGGATCCTGCTGCTGCTTGCAACTCCAGGGTGTGATTCATCCAATTTTTGGGCTCCTGCAGCCAACTCCAGTGTCTCTTTGAAGCAATGTTTGGGCTCCTGCTGCTGCTTGCAACTCCAGGGTGTGATTCATCCAATTTTTGGGCTCCTGCAGCCAACTCCACTGTCTCTTTGAAGCAATGTTTGGGCTCCTGCTGCTGCTGCTTGCAACTCCAGGGTGTGATTCATCCAATTTTTGGGCTCTTGCAGCCAAATCCAGTGTCTCTTTCACGCAATGTCTGGGCTCCTGCAGCTGCTGCTGCTGCTGCTTGCAACTCCAGGGTGTGATTCATCCAATTTTTGGGCTCCTGCAGCCAAATCCAGTGTCTCTTTGAAGCAATATTTGGGCTCCTGCTGCTGTTGCTTGCAACTCCAGGGTGTGATTCATCCAATTTTTGGACTCCTGCAGCCAAATCCAGTGTCTCTTTCACGCAATGTTTGGGCTCCTGCAGTTGCTGCTGCTGCTGCTTGCAACTCCAGGGTGTGATTCATCCAATTTTTGGGCTCCTGCAGCCAACTCCAGTGTCTCTTTCATGCAATGTTTGGGCTCCTGCAGCTGCTGCTGCTGCTTGCAACTCCAGGGTGTGATTCATCCAATTTTTGGGCTCCTGCAGCCAACTCCAGTGTCTCTTTGAAGCAATGTTTGGGCTCCTGCTGCTGCTTGCAACTCCAGGGTGTGATTCATCCAATTTTTGGGCTCCTGCAGCCAACTCCAGTGTCTCTTTGAAGCAATGTTTGGGCTCCTGCTGCTGCTTGCAACTCCAGGGTGTGATTCATCCAATGTTTGGGCTCCTACAGCCAACTCCAGTGTCTCTTTCATGCAATGTTTGGGCTCCTGCCGCTGCCAACTTCAGGGTGTGCCTTCCAGCCAATTTTTGGCCTACTGCTGATGCCAACTTCAGGGAGTGCCTTCCAGCCAATTTTTGGCCTACTGCTGATGCCAACTTCAGGGTGTGCCTTCCAGCCAATTTCTGGGTTCCTGTTGCTTATGCCAACTTCAGGGTGTGCTTTCCAGCCAATTTTTGGCCTACTGCTGATGCCAACTTCAGGGTGTGCCTTCCAGCCAATTTTTGTCCTCCTGCTGCAGCTGCTGCCAACTCCAGGGTGTGCCTTCCAGGCAATTTTTGGGCTCCTGCTGCTGCCAACTTCAGGGTGTGGCTTCCAGCCAATTTCTGGGTTCCTGCTGCGGCTGCCAACTTCAGGGTGTGCCTTCAAGTCAATTTTTGTCCTCCTGCTGATGCCAACTTCAGGGTGAGCCTTCCAGCCAATTTTTGGCCTACTGCTGATGCCAACTTCAGGGTGTGCCTTCCCGCCAATTTTTGGCCTACTGCTGCTGCTGCAAACTTCAGGGTGTGCCTTCCAGCTAATGTTTGTGCTCCTGCTGCTGCCAACTTCAGGGTGTGCCTTCCAGCCAATTTTTGGCCTACTGCTGCTGCCAACTTCAGGGTGTGCCTTCCAGACATTTTCTGGGTTCCTGCTGCTGCCAACTCCAGGGTGTGCCTTCCAGTTAATTTTTGTCCTCCTGCTGATGCCAACTTCAGGGTGTGGCTTCCGGCCAATTTTTGACCTACTGCTGCTGCTGCCAGCTTCAGGGTGTGCCTTCCAGCTAATTTTTGGGTTCCTGTTGCTGATGCCAACTTCAGGGTGTGCCTTCCAGCCAATTTTTGGCCTACTGCTGATGCCAACTTCAGGGTGTGCCATCCAGTCAATTTTTGGGCTCCTGCTGCTGCCAACTTCAGGGTGTGCCTTCCAGCCAATTTTTGGCCTACTGCTGATGCCAACTTCAGGGTGTGCCATCCAGTCAATTTTTGGGCTCCTGCTGCTGCCAACTTCAGGGTGTGCCTTCCAGCCAATTTTTGACCTACTGCTGATGCCAACTTCAGGGTGTGCCTTCCAGCCAATTTATGTCCTCCTGCTGCTGCCTACTTCAGGGTGTGCCTTCCAGCCAATTTTTGGCCTACTGCTGATGCCAACTTCAGGGTGTGCCTTCCAGCCAATTTTTGTCCTCCTGCTGCTGCCAACTCCAGGGTTTGCCTTCCAGTCAATTTTTGGGCCCCTGCTAATGCCAACTTCAGGGTGTGGCTTCCTGCCAATTTCTGGGTTCCTGCTGCTGCTGCTGCCAACTTCAGGGTGTGTCTTCAAGCCAATTTTTGGCCTACTGCTGATGCCAACTTCAGGGTGTGCCTTCCAGCCAATTTCTGGGTTCCTGCTGCTGCTGCTGCTGCTGCTTGCAACTCCAGGGTGTGATTCATCCAATTTTTGGGCTCCTGCAGCCAACTCCAGTGTCTCTTTGAAGCAATGTTTGGGCTCCTGCTGCTGCTGCTTGCAACTCCAGGGTGTGATTCATCCAATTTTTGGGCTCCTGCAGCCAACTCCAGTGTCTCTTTGAAGCAATGTTTGGGCTCCTGCTGCTGCTTGCAACTCCAGGGTGTGATTCATCCATTTCTTGGGCTCCTGCAGCCAACTCCAGTGTCTCTTTGAAGCAATGTTTGGGATCCTGCTGCTGCTTGCAACTCCAGGGTGTGATTCATCCAATTTTTGGGCTCCTGCAGCCAACTCCAGTGTCTCTTTGAAGCAATGTTTGGGCTCCTGCTGCTGCTTGCAACTCCAGGGTGTGATTCATCCAATTTTTGGGCTCCTGCAGCCAACTCCACTGTCTCTTTGAAGCAATGTTTGGGCTCCTGCTGCTGCTGCTTGCAACTCCAGGGTGTGATTCATCCAATTTTTGGGCTCTTGCAGCCAAATCCAGTGTCTCTTTCAAGCAATGTCTGGGCTCCTGCAGCTGCTGCTGCTGCTGCTTGCAACTCCAGGGTGTGATTCATCCAATTTTTGGGCTCCTGCAGCCAAATCCAGTGTCTCTTTGAAGCAATATTTGGGCTCCTGCTGCTGCTGCTTGCAACTCCAGGGTGTGATTCATCCAATTTTTGGGCTCCTGCAGCCAAATCCATTGTCTCTTTCACGCAATGTTTGGGCTCCTGCAGCTGCTGCTGCTTGCAACTCCAGGGTGTGATTCATCCAATGTTTGGGCTCCTGCAGCCAAATCCAGTGTCTCTTTCACGCAATGTTTGGGCTCCTGCAGCTGCTGCTGCTTGCAACTCCAGGGTGTGATTCATCCAATTTTTGGGATCCTGCAGCCAACTCCAGTGTCTCTTTGAAACAATGTTCGGGCTCCTGCTGCTGCTTGCAACTCCAGGGTGTGATTCATCCAATTTTTGGGCTCCTGCAGCCAAATCCAGTGTCTCTTTCACGCAATGTTTGGGCCCCTGCAGCTGCTGCTGCTTGCAACTCCAGGGTGTGATTCATCCAATTTTTGGGCTCCTGCAGCCAACTCCAGTGTCTCTTTGAAGCAATGTTTGGGCTCCTGCTGCTGCTTGCAACTCCAGGGTGTGATTCATCCAATTTTTGGGATCCTGCAGCCAACTCCAGTGTCTCTTTCAAGCAATGTTTGGGCTCCTGCTGCTGCTGCTTGCAACTCCAGGGTCTGATTCATCCAATTTTTGGGCTCCTGCAGCCAACTCTAGTGTCTCTTTGAAGCAATGTTTGGGCTCCTGCTGCTGCTGCTTGCAACTCCAGGGTGTAATTCATCCAATTTTTGGGCTCTTGCAGCCAAATCCAGTGTCTCTTTCACGCAATGTTTGGGCTCCTGCAGCTGCTGCTGCTGCTTGCAACTCCAGGGTGTGATTTATCCAATTTTTGGGCTCCTGCAGCCAACTCCAGTGTCTCTTTCACGCAATGTTTGGGCTCCTGCTGCTGCTTGCAACTCCAGGGTGTGATTCATCCAATGTTTGGGCTCCTGCAGCCAAATCCAGTGTCTCTTTCACGCAATGTTTGGGCTCCTGCAGCTGCTGCTGCTGCTTGCAACTCCAGGGTGGGATTCATCCAATTTTTGGGCTCCTGCAGCCAACTCCAGTGTCTCTTTGAAACAATGTTCGGGCTCCTGCTGCTGCTTGCAACTCCAGGGTGTGATTCATCCAATTTTTGGGCTCCTGCAGCCAAATACAGTGTCTCTTTCACGCAATGTTTGGGCTCCTGCAGCTGCTGCTGCTGCTTGCAACTCCAGGGTGTGATTCATCCAATTTTTGGGCTCATGCAGCCAAATCCAGTGTCTCTTTCATGCAATGTTTGGGCTCGTGCTGCTGCTTGCAACTCCAGGGTGTGATTCATCCAATTTTTGGGCTCCTGCAGCCAACTCCAGTGTCTCTTTCACGCAATGTTTGGCCAAAAATTGGTTTTAAGGCACACCCTGAAGTTGGCAGCAGCAGCAGCAGGACATAAATTGGCTGGAAGGCACACCCTTAAGTTGGCAGCAGCAGCAGCAGGAGGACATAAAGCTCAGAAATAGCCGCTTTTAATAGTGATTCGTCGCAAATAAATTCGGGTCGAACCGATTTTTGTCGGAAAATTCAGCGAATTTTTCAAAAGTTCGCTTATCTCTATCTCAAAACTAAGTCTACAAGAATTGAGCAGTGACACAGATCATCCAATCAGAATCCAGATGTCAATCTTCATGTATAATAAAATGTCATTAGTTAATATGGGTCAGTATCCTGCCCCACCTGTGACTCCATCCACCAATCAGCAGGCAGGTGGCAGCAATGGTGAGCGCACACCAGCTATTTCATACTAGCACTAGTGTCGCTCATATTAATGACATGTGACAGATTATAGTCACACACTGATAGATGATTTGTGTAGAATTATTATTACAGGTATCACTAGTTCGGTCTCTCTAGAGGGTTTTTCCTTTTGCACATTTCCCACTAAACACATTATGAGAGCAGGAATCCTGAAGTTGGTGCAGAGAAGATCAGGAGTTTGTGTCCAGCAGATTGGAGACTCATGGGAAACGCAGATAGCCAATCACCGAGCAGGAAGGTGGGGGGATCTAGGACTGTTTCCATGGTTACAGCTATAAGTGGGAGGATCATATGTGTGATTGGGGGGTGCTCCACACCATAAGCCGGGCTTTATAAATTGTTATATTGTGATGGCTTTATAATCTATTGCAAGGTGGGGAAATAAAGGGTTAATGTTAGAAAAGCTCAGTGAGGGGGGAGAGTGGCGTGCTCAAGAACCCAAATGTCTGGCCCAACTTACATGTCACATCTGCAGGGAGGAGTGGGTGAGGGGAGCCTATCCTAGATATTTCCCCCATTGTCTCCCTGGCTACTGAATCCCCCAACACAGACCCCAGGCTCCCACTGAGCCCAGTGACTGCCCCCCATTATCACCCCCCTAAGCATGTGGGCACTTATTCAGTAAGGTGTCTCATATAAATGGCTTCCAACAGCATCTGTCACTTCTGTGCTCATGCAATGCCCCCCACCAGGAAAATGTCTCCTGCCCCCCCCACCGAGAAAATGTCTCCTGCCCCCCCCCCCCCCCCCCCCGGGAAAATGTCTCCTGCCCCCCTGGGAAATGTCTCCTGCCCCCCATCATGTGGCAGATTATCACAGGATTGCTCACACCAATGTCTTTACAGGTTTTATAGCTGCACATTTAGGGATAATGAAGAATCCTCTCCGGATATTTCCTGTCTCTGGGAGTCACTGAAATCACATCCTGGATTAGGGGAATTACTGTAAGTACATTAACTGTCACTATAAAGCTCCTACATAACATATTAACCATTTATATTCCTCATCTAGAGACACGCACCTCTCACCCTGTACAAGGGCCCAGTTTAGGTGGGGATATGTGGGAGGGGCTATGTGGGCGGCTGCATTTGGGTTCTTAGTGGGGAAATGTCATAAGATATAAGAAAGAGATAATAAATAAAAATATCTAGCTGCCTGGGAAGGCCCCTATCTCGTGCACCAGCAGCTCAATGCCGTAACGTACCTAGTCACCCTAGACCCTGCCCGTGGACGGCGGAAGGCCTTCCACGTGAACATGATGAAGACATATCATAAGCAGGAAGCCTTTGCTCTCCCGATCTGCAACCTGCCAGAGGAGGGGGAAGCTGAAACTCTCCTGGATATGCTGGCCCAGGTTAGGGAGGGGGGGACCCTCGAGGATGCCCAGATTGGTCATCAACTCACAACAGGCCAACGGTCCCAGCTCTGGGCCACCCTGCACCCCTTCTGAGACTTGTTCAACGGCAAGCCCGGACTAACTAAGCTAGCCGTCCACCATGTGGAGACCGGGACTCACCCTCCAATCCGACGGGCGACCTACAGTGTCTCCCTGGAGATCCAGCAGCAAATGCATTAAGACATTGACGAGATGTTGCAGCTAGGGGTCATTCAATCATCCAGCAGTGCTTGGGCCGCCCCTGTGGTCCTTGTCCTCGAGAAGGACTGGACCCTCCAGTTCTGCGTGGACTACAGGGGGCTTGAATTATACGAATCCACCGTCATGCCGTTTGGCATGAAAAATACCCCTGCCACTTTCCAGCTGATGGTCAACACCCTGCTCCAGGGACTAGAGGGGTACGCAGCTGCATACCTGGATGACATTGCCGTCTTCAGTCCCACATGGGAAGAACACCTAGAGCACCTGTCGCAGGTGCTCGGGCGGGTCCGGCAAGCAGGTTTGACCATCAAGCCAGGAAAGTGCCAGTTGGGCATGGGCGAGGTCCAGTACCTAGGCATAGGGTAGTAGGGGGGACCCTGTAACCTGAGCCGGGGAAGGTGGAGACAATCGCCTCCTGGCCAACCCCTAGGACCAAGACCCAGGTGCAGTCCTTTTTGGGCACCGCCAGATACTATAGGAGATTCGTCCCCCACTATAGTACCCTGGCCAAGCTCTTGACGGACCTCACCAGGAAGAGGCTGCCCTCTGCAGTCAATTGGACCCATGAATGCGAGACAGCCTTCCAAGCACTGAAAGATGCCCTCTGCAGCTCTCCAGTACCCCAAGCGGCCGACTTTATGCGGCCGTTTATAGTACAAACTGATGCCTGTGACTTTGGCCTTGGCCCCGTGTTAAGCCAGGTCGACCCAACGGGACAGGAACACCCCATCTTGTACTTAAGCCGCAAGCTCCTACCCACGGAAGTGGTGTATTCAGTCATGGAGAAGGAGTGTCTCGCAATTTTCTGGTCACTGCAGCGGCTGCAGCCATACTTGTATGGGCGCCACTTCATTGTGGAGACTGATCATAACCCTCTCCGCTGGCTACACATGGTCTCTGGAACCAATGGGAGACTGTTGCGGTGGAGCCTGGCTCTCCAACAATACCAGTTTGACATCCGCCATAGAAAGGGCCGAGACCATTGAAATGCCGATGACCTGTCCCGGCAGGGGGAGGTAGCCAGTGGGTGCATGGGTCAGCACCGACAGGTTCTGGCCCCTAGCACCCTCTAAAGGAGGGAGGTGTGAAGGAATGATCCAGCTTAAGTGCAGAAACCTCACATATCCAAGTCTGGAGTTCCCCTTTATTTTCCCCTGTTATAAATGCACAGGTCCTTATTGTCACGCTCTGGGTATTTCAAAGATCCGCTTGAGTAACTCCAGGAATACCATGAATACGAAAAATATGTGAAGTAAATAGTCGAGAAAGCTCTGGTGCAGAAGGAAGCTTGGCCAAAGGAACGAAATGTGCTATCTTACTGAAACGATCTACGACCACCCAAATAACAGTATTACCGTGTGATAAAGGCAAATCTACAATAAAATCCATAGAAATATGAGTCCAAGGTTCAGTAGGGATTTCAAGAGGAACCAAACCGCCACTGGGAGCCTTGTGAACCCCTTTACTTCGAGCACAAACAGCACAAGCGTCGATAAAGGCAGTAATATCGCATCTCATGGTTGGCCACCACACATGGCGACAGGCAAGCATAAACGTTTTTCGGCTACCCACATGACCAGCAGTTTTAGCATCGTGAAATTCGCGAATTACATCTGAACGCAAATGTGGCGGTACAAACTGGCATCCCAAAGGAACATCACTAGGAGATTCATCCTGAAACGGCGCCAAGGTGTTAGAGAGATCAGGAAGTAACGCCCCGACCACACAACCCATAGGAAGTATCGGATCACCAGTATCACCCCGATCCTTACATTCACCGAACATGCGAGATAGAGCATCAGCTTTAGTATTTTTTACACCCGGCTTGAAAGTAATAATAAAATTAAAACGCGAGAAGAATAATGCCCAACGTGCCTGACGAGAGTTCAACCTCTTGGCAGAACCAATGTATTCAAGATTTTTGTGATCGGTATACACAGTTATAGGATGTAATGAACCCTCCAGCCAGTGTCGCCATTCATCAAAAGCCAGTTTAATAGCTAATAGTTCCCTATTACCGACATCATAATTTTGTTCCGCGGTACTGAATTTACGCGAAAAATAAGCGCATGGATGAAGACGCTCAGGGTTACCAGAATATTGCGACAAAACTGCACCCACCCCCAGCTCAGAAGCGTCTACTTCAACAATGAAGGCTTTAAGAACATCTGGATGAATTAACACAGGTGCCGAAGTAAAGGCCCGCTTCAAGGTCAGGAAGGCCTCGCAGACAGAGGGAAACCAGTTAGCAGTAAAGGCCCCCTTGCGGGTAAGGTTGGTAAGTGGTGCAACAACATGAGAAAAGCCTTTAATGAAACACCGATAAAAATTTGCAAAACCTAGAAAACGCTGCAATTCTTTTAGGGTCTTTGGTTGAACCCAATCCTGAACCACCGAAACTTTCCCAGCGTCCATCTCTAACCCCTGGTTGGTAATAATATAATATACCCTAAGAAGGGAACTGAGGTGACTTCAAACACGCATTTAGAAAGTTTAGCAAATAAGTTTCTCATAATTTTTGTAGTACCAGCTTAACATGACGTCTGTGCTCCAACAAGGAATTAGAAAAAATGAGAATATCATCCAAGTAGATGACCACAAATCTACCGAGATACTCCCTGAATATATCATTAACAAAATCTTGAAAGACGGCTGGCGCATTACAAAGACCAAAAGGCATAACCAGGTACTCGTAATGGCCGTCTTTCACATTAAATGCAGTTTTCCACTCATCCCCCTGCCGGATGCGAATCAGATTGTATGCCTGTAGCGATAACCCTTATCGCCGGAGGGCTTCACCGCCCGAGACGTCCTTTTCCCAATTGTAAGAGGTGCTGCTGGAATTCCAGAGTCGTCCGTGAGGAAACAGGAACAGCCCTTACAAGGGCTAGTGAACTGTAATATAGCGTTTCCCCCAATAAGAGACAGAACTTCAGTATTGAGGGTGAAGGTGAGGTGTTTTTATTAGTGCCACTCTAGGCCTTATATACACAAGTCTCCATGCAATGACAACCACACTGACCAATAGCAGCAGGGCACACAATCCCTCAACTCTGCCGGTGACGCAATCAGTAGAACAATAGCAGGCTGTTATACCATCAATCAGGACAATGCCATTGACTGTAACGTAATCAACAATACACAATGGCAGTCAAAATACAATGACGTTGCCTGTAACAGTATCAAAATACAATTACATTGTCTGGAACCTAATTAAGAAAAGGCCAGTGAATGACCCAGTGGGCAATCGAATAGTGATGACATCCAAAAGACAGAGCCTCTGTCACAATGCCCCCTTTTTGTGGAACACCCGGCAGACCCGGATTGACCCTGTTCGGGTTAACGTGGGGCTGTCCGGACTCTTGTTATGGGCAGAGTTCTGTGTAAGGACAAGTCTGCACATAGTGAGTAACCGGACTAAACATTGACGTGGGCTGTACATAGGAATCGGTCATGGGTGGGGTCCAAACACTGGGATATTGTGGCGTTGGTGAGTTCAGCACCAAAGTCCTTGGTTGGATGTGTGCACAGGTGCTCTGCTTTCTTATAGCTGGCCCAAGTTTCAATCTCTTTCCATGGAAGCTGATCGGAGAATCCACAATTTTCTGCACATCTACATCATCGTAAAAGTAGACAAAACCATAACCCTTAGAAACGCCAGAGGCATCCCTAATAATTTTGACATTCTTTACAGCGCCATACTTTGAAAAAACATCCTTAATTTCAGGCTGATTAATCCGACGGCCAATGCCCCCAACAAAAATAGTGTTTGGCATACGTTTCCCTTCTGGAAGGACGTAACCTGATGGCTGATCCTCTTCTCGGCTTGTAACAGACATGACGTGATGCAGACGAAACCCCTGGGTCTCCCCGACCAGTGGGCTGGAGTCGGCAGCTCGGGCTGGAGCCTGGGTTGTAACAGGGTTGACGCTGGCTGGTCCAGAGGTAGCGTAGGCAGAAGTCATTGGTCCTAGATCATTTCCCAATAGTACTTCTGCTGGTAAGTTGTCCATAAATCCCACCTGTACCCTGCCGGATCCAGCGCCCCAGTCAAGATGTACTCGGGCGGTGGGGAGTCGAAACACGGCTCCTCCCGCCACCCTTACTGCAACGGTGTGTCCAGTGCGGTCTTTGTTCTTGACCAAATGAGGTTGGAGCAAGGTAAGTGTGGCTCCGGTGTCGCGTAATCCTTGCGCGGTGCGCCCATTGACTCGTACCTCCTGGCAATGGTGCTGTCGGTTGTCTTGGATGGCCGCTTGTACGGGATCAGCTTCATACAGTACCCCCAGATACTCTTCCGAACTGCTCTCAGCTTCCAAACAGTGTGCCACAGGAGTACGGGAGGTGGAAGGTTGCTTTTGCCCCTGCGTGTTTCGGGGAGGCTCTAGGGCGCAATCACTGCGATAATGTCCCCATTGTTTGCAACGATGGCACTGAACTGTGGAGAGGTTCGGTTGCTGCGCTGGCCTATGTGGCCCAGAGTCACGAGTTGGCGCTGAAGCCACAGGTGCTTGAAATTTGATGGGAGGTTGTGGTTTTGGAGCGGACTGTTCTGTCCGGCGAGCATCAGTGTACTCGTCGGCTAGACGAGCAGCCTCAGGTAGCGTTAGAGGCCTCCGGTCACGTACCCACTCTCTTAGCTCTGGTTGCAGGGCATTGAGAAAATGTTCTAGTAAAAACAACTGTAGTACATCCTCAGCGGTCGTGGCTTTGCATCCAGTGACCCAGTGTGATGCTGTACGATGGAGGCGACATGCCCACTCCGTGTAAGAATCCCCTCCCTTCTTTTGGGATTCCCGAAATCGTCGCCTGTAGGCTTCCGGGGTGACAGCGTACCGGGCTAACAAAGCCTCCTTTACCAGATGGTAGTGTGGTAAGTCCGCATCAGGGATGGCCCGGAAAGCTTCGGAAGCTTTCCCAGATAGTTTCCCTGATAATATGGTGACCCATTCCTCCGTGGGTACCCGGTGTAAAGCGCACTGCCGTTCAAAATCGGCCAAAAATCCGTCAATCTCGTCGTCACTTTCCTGGAAGGACTTAAATGCTGCAAATGGAATCTTTCTCCCCCCAGTTTAACTGAGGCTGAGAGGCTGCTGGGTTGAAAGTCGCCGATCTTCCCTTCGCTTACTGGCCTCTGCCTCCGCTGCGGCGAAGACTCGGTCGATCAGTTCCTGTGATGGATTCGGGCCATAGACCGACAATCTGTTCCGAACCGCTTGAACAAGAGCAGCGTCTTCATCGATCTCTATATTGGTTTCAGTCCTCACTGCTGCATGATCCATTTCGATCAGCTCGGCTATCAGTTCCCGACGTGGGCGGTTGCTAGCTGACCTTCCCCGACTCTCGAGTAGATCCTTCAGGGTCAGCCTTTTCAACTTGTCCTACTGACTCTCCATCAGGGTAGCACTCTCTCTGGGTACAAAGGACCATCCCACCGCTTGCCACCAATTGTAGCGATAACCCTTATCGCCGGAGGGCTTCACCGCCCGAGACGTCCTTTTCCCAATCGTAAGAGGTGCTGCTGGAATTCCAGAGTCGTCCGTGAGGAAACAGGAACAGCCCTTACAAGGGCTAGTGAACTGTAATATAGCGTTTCCCCCAATAAGAGACAGAACTTCAGTATTGAGGGTGAAGGTGAAGTGTTTTTATTAGTGCCACTCTAGGCCTTATATACACAAGTCTCCATGCAATGACAACCACACTGACCAATAGCAGCAGGGCACACAATCCCTCAACTCTGCCGGTGACGCAATCAGTAGAACAATAGCAGGCTGTAATACCATCAATCAGGACAATGCCATTGACTGTGACGTAATCAACAATACACAATGGCAGTCAAAATACAATGACGTTGCCTGTAACAGTATCAAAATACAATTACATTGTCTGGAACCTAATTAAGAAAAGGCCAGTGAATGACCCGGTGGGCAATCGAATAGTGATGACATCCAAAAGACAGACACTCTGTCACAATGCCCCTCTTAAATCCAATTTGGAAAAAATTTGGGACCCTGTGACTTGATTGAACAGATCCCCGATCAAGGGCAAGGGGTATCGTTTTTTTACAGTGATCTTGTTCAAGGCCCTATAATCTATGCAAGGCCTTAAACCTCCATCCTTCTTCTCCACAAAAAAGAATCCAGCACCCGCAGGTGATGTTGAAGGGCGGATAAATCCCTTGCTTAGATTCTCCGAAATGTATTCCCTCATTGTCTGTTCCTCTGGCCGGGTTAGATTATAAATTTTCCCTCTAGGAGGGATAGTTCCAGGAAGCAGATCAATGGGACAGTCATAGGGCCTGTGTGGGGGGAGGGTATCGGCAGATCGCTCGGAAAAAACATCTGCCCAATCTGCATAAGGTTGAGGCAATTCCTGGGGCAGCATCAGAACACTCCTAAGGGCAGTGGAAAAACAATGTGTTTTACAATAACTACTCCACTTAACTAAGTCCCCAGTCTGCCAATCTAAGATGGGGTTGTGGAGTTTTAACCATGGGTATCCCAGAACTACTGGTGTTTCCGGACAATCAAAAACCAGGAATTCTATGTATTCAGAGTGGGAGGAGCCAACAACCAATTTGAGAGGAGGGGTCTTAGTACAGACCGGTCCTCCCTGGATGGCCTTCCCATTAATGGCCAAAACCTGGAGAGATTTCTCAAGGGGTACCAGCGGAATCCCCAGGATGGAGATCATGCTCCGATCCAGGAAATTGCCCGCAGCTCCACTATCAATAAAAGCAGATACTGCCTGCTTGGACGGACCCCAGCAAAGCTCAGTGGGAATTAACATCTTATTCTGATGAGAGTAATTTACCAACTCACCTAGATCAGTACTCTCCTCCTGATCTAGGCGAGTAAGTTTCCCGCCGGGTACCCCTTATTTGGACAGGACCTAGCAAAATGTCCCGGACACCCACAATACAGACAAAGACCCATGGAACGCCTTCGTTGCTTCTCGTCCTGGGAAAGACGAGCTCTACCGATCTGCATGGGTTCCTCCTGTGAGGAAGAGGTAGAGTTTGCCGCTAGGGAAGTTGACGGGTTGGGGTTCTGAGATGACTTAAAGGGCGTGGTGGTTCTAACCCTTTCCCTGGCTCTTTCCCTAAGTCGCCGATCAATCTTGATGGAGACCTGCATGAGTTGGTCTAGATCTGCTGGTGTAGGGAAATTAACCAAAGCATCCTTGATATTTTCTGAAAGTCCCATACGGAACTGGCTACACAGGGCTGGATCATTCCATCTAGATTCCACTGCCCACCGCCGGAACTCAGCACTGTAGTCCTCGGCGGAATTCCGGCCCTGCTTTAGGGCCCGAAGCCTGTTTTCAGCCGTGGACTGACAGTCTGGATCGGCATAAAGCACCCCCATTGCCAAAAAGAATGATGAAACGGAGTGCAAGGCAGGATCCTCAGGAGGCAAGCTAAAGGCCCATGACTGGGGGTCTCCTCGTAAAAGAGAAATTATTAAACCCACCCGTTGGGTCTCAGTGCCCGAGGATAAGGGCCGCAACTTAAAATAGAGTTCACAAGAATTCTTGAAATTGGAAAAACCAGCTCGAATTTCTCCGGTAATGGGATCTTTGGTTCTGGAACGTGAGGTGATACAGCGGATGCAGGTATCTGTCGCGTTTTTTGATTGGCCACTCTCTGGGCGAGCTGGTTGATGGCAGTGGCCATAGCCTGCACCTGCTGCACCAGGTCTTCCATCTCTGTGGCCTGTTATAATGTCATGCTCTGGGTACTACAAAGATCCGCTTGAGTAACTCCAGCACTCCAGGTATGCCTTCAACCCCCAATCTCCGCAGCCAGCTTCACCTGTAGGAGCCCCCGCTTGCCAGGACACAGAACACGCCTGCCCGGGATCGGTTGCCCCCAGGTGCCCGGGGACGGCGCAGGAACGGGGACACGGTGAGTGAGAGCTGACACTTATCTTTTCAGGAAGGGGAATTCGCATTTATGTGTTGAACAGCGCAGATCACAGACCCCCCCCCCCCCCCCTGCTGACTGTCACACCTCTAGTCTGAGAAGACTACGCTGGGTCTGCAGCTGGTTCGACCCCTGGCTGTGAATTTGTCAGATGAAAGAGGGGAACGGCAGACATCTGGCACCAACATAAATTGGACCATAGCCGTGCCCCCATGTGTCCCAGCACCAAACCAGGTACAGAATCAGAACTGGCTCACAAAACCGCACACGGGGATAGGTTACTGCGGGCTCAGCAATAAAGGAAAACCCAGAAAACGGAGATCTAAGGTTCTGACCCGCTTAGGGACCCCATTTCTTGACTCATCAGATGCCCAGCAGCATCCAGCGCAATCGTTTGGTACCGCTTCCAAAGCCATACGACCCCCCTGCTCAAAGTTATAACCCCTAAAGGGTTTTAGGGGCTGAAGCGAGCCCCAGAACAGTGGGAGGTGACAACCCGTCCCACAGAGGGGATGGGGTGGAGGGGTCTCGCCGCATAAATAGGGTAACCCTGAGCCAGGCATGGGTCACTTCTGGAGAGGTCACGAGTCACACGTGCTGGAGGGGCCCAAATTATCTGTAAGCTCTTCACTTACCTCTTGTGAGAGCCTGTCATCAATACTACTCTACAACTGCATACTAAGGTAAATAATTATTGTGTCTCTGTGTAACTCACTCTATCCTGTAACCGTCTCAGCATTTTGTATCATCTGCATCATTTCATATTCCATCATAGCCAAATGTTTGTTATCACTGCCTAGTGTGCTTATAGCATTAAAACTTACATTTTAACTTGAGCGATCTGTTTGCCTTAAACCAAAAATCTGTGTGTCCGCAGGCTTTGGGCCTGGTATTCCTGATAGGAGGGCTCGGACAAGGGTTTTGGGGAACGTGGTCTGTGTGTCAGGAGGTCCCTGGTTGATAGTTGGATCACGTGACCCGTGGTTCCCTGACACTAATCCATTGCTTATGTTTCGAGTGCAAGCACCAGTCCACCACTCTTCCCAAATGAGAGGCAGCATGATAAAACACTGGGTCTGGGAATCCCAATCCTCCCTCCTCCTTGGGTCTGGTCAGGATAGATCTATTCAGTCTAGGTTTCTTCCCCTTCCATATGAAGTTAGAAAAAAGGGCTCTAACCTTCTGGAGGAAGGCCAGCGGGATAGCAACTGGGAGGGCTTGAAGTAAGTAGAGAAGTCGGGGTAGAAGGTTCATCTTGACAGCATTTGTTCGCCCAAACCAGGAAATATTACTCCGAGACCATCTAGCAGTGTCGTCAAAGAATTTTTTCAGGAGGGGGGGGAAATTCATGTTGAAGATCTTGGACAGGTCGTTCCCAATCTTGGTGCCAAGGTATGTAACCCCCTCTTTAGCTCACTTAAAAGGGAAAGCGTTTCTGACTCGCATCGCTGTTCGGGGATTGTTGATTAATTTTATATCCTGACAAATCCCCAAACCTTTTAAGTTCCCGCATCAGGTTAGGTAATGAGACCTCTGGGGCAGACAGGCAGAATATTAAGTTGTCCGTGTAAGCTGCCACCTTGTAGTGGGTTTTAGGTCCTTCCACCCCTGATGTCAGGGTGCTTGCAGATAGAGCACAACAGCGGTTCAAGGGTCAGTATAAAAATTAGGGGTGAGAGTGGACAGCCCTGTCTTGTCCCATTATTAATCGTAAAGGGGTGAGAGAGAACTCCATTGACTCGCACCGATGCCGAGGGGCCTCTGTAGAGACTCGAAATCCAATTCATCAGATTTGGCCCAAGTCCAATGTGATTAAGAGTGGCATTCATAAATAACCAGCTGACTCTGTCGAAAGCCTTTTCAGCATCGGTAGCGAGCAAGAGGGAGGGTTTATTTACTCTCTGAGCTAGGTGCACTAGGTTTAGGACTTTGGTGGTATTGTCCCTAGCGGTGAGGCATGAACCCCACTTGGTCCAGGGCAATCACATAATGCAAGTGGGGGGCTATTCTTGACGCTAGGATCTTAGCAAAGAGCTTGACGTCGGTGTTTAAGAGTGAAATGGGCCTGTAGCTAGCACACTGAACAGGGTCCTTTCCTTCTTTGGGCAGAACTGTGATGTAAGCTCTAAGAGATACGGGGGGAAGGGTCTCCCTGTCTTTGATCGAATTGAAAACCCTTAGCAGGTTGGGGGCTAGGAGAGGGAACATTTTTTTATAATATTGGGAGGGGAAACCATCCGGTCCCGGGGCCTTTCCACCAGCTGTTCCCGCTATAGCCTTCTGTAATTCTAACAAGGAGATGGGGTCTTCCAACGTCTCCACAACCTCAGCTGGCAGCCTCGGGAGCCCAGAGTCCCTTAAGTATTCTGAGATAAGGGAGTCCATCTCCGGTTTCCCTGCTCCCCGAATATTGTAGAGGGAATCATAAAATTAGTGGAAGGTTTCCACTATATTCTCTGTCAGGTGCTCACTACGGCCTTCTTGGTTTACAATCCTCGGGGCAAAGGATTTCACTCTTTCTACCCTAAGCGCCCTTGCCAGTAGTTTCCTGCATTTGTCCCCTGACTCGTAGAACCTTTTCCTACATTTGGTCCACTGCGCCTTCATTCTTTCACAGCACAGTGATTTGAGTTTTTCTCTTAGGGACGTTAGGGTCGCCAAATGGGCCACGGCAAGGGACTTCTTGTGTAATTTCTCTATTCTCCCAATTTCCGTTAGGAGGTCTTTAATTTGTTTTCCCTCTTAACTCTCGAGCCAATGCTAATTAGAGAGCCTCTGATTACGCACTTGTGTCCTTCCCAGAGGACCCCGGGGCTTATTTCGGGGGATGAGTTATAGTCAAAACATTTCCTCCTGAATCTCTGTTACAATAAGTTGGTCATGCAGGAGAGAGGAATTTAGACGCCAAGACCAGCTTCTGGGAATGGGACGAGGGAGGGAAACCGCCAACGAGACAGGGGCATAATCAAAAATTGTAATATTGCCAATGGAGGATTCCACCACCCGGGAAAGTGAAGCGTGGGGCACTAGAAATAGGTCAATTCTTGAATATGACCCGTGCGGTGGAGAGAAAAAGGTATAATCCCTCTCGGAGGGGTGCTGGATGCACCAGGGTTCTACTAACTGGTGTTGGGCTAAAACTTTTTTAAGGCGTCTCAGTCTGGCATATGACTCATATGGGGATCCTCTAGAGCAGTGGTCCTCAACCCTGTCCTCAAGCAGGGCCGTATTTGCCATACGGCATCGCAAGGCCGGTGCCTAGGGCGGGGACATTGCAAAAGGGGCGGGCATGTATGGTTATAGGACCAAAAAAAAAAATGTTCCGCGTGCGTGCCCGATCCACCGGCCCGCACCATCAACCCCATACCCCCCCCCCCCCCCCCCCCGTGGATCAGCTGTCATTTTTTTTTAAACCAGGTTACAGGCTCCTTCCTCCCCCCATGTCACTTGCCTGCGGACACCGCGATCGGCATACACCATCATAGCACCCGAGCTCCCCCCCATCACCTGTCATGGGGGTGGGGCTCTCGCATGCGTGCCCGGGGTCGCCACAGGGCAGATCTCCATGTTGATCTCGGAAGCCGCCCACCCCAACAGCCTCCCCACCAATCAGCTGTTTCTCTGCCCGCCCCCCTCCAGGAAGCAATGCCGATGCGGGACTTGAGGGAGGCCATTAGGCTCCGCCCACCTGCTGATTCACACTCGTGACTGCAGCAGAGGACTGAGGACCATGGAGGAAATGGTAAGGAGGGAATATAATTAAATTGTTTTATATAAAAAAAAAAATAGATGATGATTTTATAGAGGGAGGGAGAGTGTGTGTGTGTATGTGGTGTATATGTAGTGTGTGTGTATGTGATGTGTGTGTGTGTGGTGTATGTGTATGTGTATATGTGGTGTGTATGTGGTGTATATGTGGTGTGTGGTGTATATGTGGTGTGTGTGTATGTGGTATATGTGGTGTATGTGGGGTGTATATGTGGCGTGTGTATGTGGTGTGTGTGTGTGTGTGTGTGTGTGTGTGTGTGGTGTGTATGTATGTGTATGGTGTATATGTGGTGTGTATGTGGTGTATGTGTATGGTGTATATGTGGTGTGTATGTGGTTGGTGAGTGTATGGGGCACTTGCATGGCCGGGGGGGGGGCAGCCGTCCATGACTGCAGAAACCAAGAAAACATTTTTTTTCCAGTTCAGCCGCATGGCGCACTTGCCCTGTGACCAACAAGTAAAACTGGCTAGCTGGTATCCTTCCCCAGGGGCATCCCGGTTTGGAATGTCCTGGGGGGGAAAATCAGAGGCCAGTTCCCACAATACCCATAGACACTCACCTCTTCCCGGTCCAATGGTGCATGCACAGACTCTGGTCCAATGAGAGCTGGCCATTGTCACTAGGTAATTCGGCAGGTGGCTTCCATTAGAATCAATAGGGATCCCAGCCTGTTGAATTACGCAATGACGGTGAGCGGCTTTCATTGGACCAGAGCCTGTACATACACTGTTGAAGCCAGGAAAGGTAAGTGTAAACTGGACTTTCTGGGGGGTTATACACAGCAGGGTATCCTGAACTGGGATGCCCCGCTGTGTAAACCCCCCCCCCCCCAGAAGCCCCATTTCACTCACCTTGTCCCAGAGCCCTCACCATATCTCTGCACAGCGGCCGCATCCCGGCTCACCTCTGCCCGAACCCGCGCTTGGCCTTTCTGTATGGGTGCACCACCCACATGTCCACCGCACATGCAACGGTTGGTAGGTGAGCGGGGAATGTGGCTGGATGCGCACTCTGCTCCCTTTGGCTGCTTAGCCTTCAGTGGCGCCAAAGGGAGCCAAGTAAAAGCGAGCGCGCTGATTGGTTGAGCAGGCCGCTCAGCCTATCAGTCAGTGTGCTCGTTCTGACCCCAG
Source organism: Gastrophryne carolinensis (assembly GCA_027917425.1). Classification (NCBI taxonomy): domain Eukaryota; kingdom Metazoa; phylum Chordata; class Amphibia; order Anura; family Microhylidae; genus Gastrophryne; species Gastrophryne carolinensis. Next base: position 620,593,326 of record CM051235.1, read on the forward strand.
TCTGGGCTGTGGGAGCAACAAACAGGAAGGTGAGTGAATAGGGCAACCTGGGAGGGTACACACAGTCTGGCATCCCAATTCAAGATGCCCTCACAGAGAAGAACAACACCAAGTGAAACAAGTAAACAAGTGAAAATTGAGTGTGTTGTTTCTCCTTAAAGTGGACCAACACCCAGGATTTTGACTATCCTAGGTTTTGGTCCTTTCCCCCAGTGCCCCGCTATGTGAAACCCCCCAGATTGCAAGTTACAACTCTCCTCACCCCGCTCCTACGGCGCATGCGCGGGCGCTCGTTCAATCAGCACACTCGGAGTCGCTGTGGTATGCGCGTCAATGAGACGTCTTACCGCAGCGGCTCCGAGCACGCTGGTGGCCGCATCTCGTGCTTCCCTCTAACAGGGAGCGCGCCCTCACCGGCCATTCACAAATGGCTGGCGCATGTGCCGTTGGACCAGCAATCAGGTAAGTGCAATGGGCGTCCTGGGGGGTTTCACACAGCGGGGCATCCCGATTTTGGATGCCCCACAGGGAGGGATTGGGTGTTGGTCCACTTTAATCATGACGTGTGTATGCATGGGGGGGTAGCAAATTCATCATAGTATGTGGGGGGGCGCATGACCAAAGAGTGCCTAGGGCACCACGAAACCTAAATGCGACCCTGTCCTCAAGGCCCACCAACATGTCATGTTTTTTGGATCTCCAAATAGCCAGCTCTATTGCTCTGCAGCTGCACTAATTACTCCACCTGTGCATCTTTGTGGAGATCTGCAAAACCTGGCCTGTTGGTGGGCCTTGAGGACAGGGTTGGGGACCAATGCTCTAGAGGTATCAATTAATGGGTCCAATGTCAGATTAAAGTCCCCTCCAATTAAGAGTTCCCCCTCTTTAAATGCATCTAGAAGATCAAGGGCTCCCTCCAGGAAGGCTGATTGACCCACATTCGGCACGTATACATTAGCAAAGGTGAAAGGTTGGGAGGCAATCCTCCCTTTGAGGAAGATCCACCTACCCTCCTGGTCCGTCTTGTAGTCAATCAGTTCCCACGGGAGGGCAGTGTCAATCACAATGCTTTCCCCCCTAGATCTCAAGTCTGGAGAAAGGCTATGGTAACTTCTAAGGTAATACTTATTGCCAAGTGAGGGAGAACCGCCTTCCTTAAAGTGGACCAACACCCAGGATTTTGACTATCCTGGGTTTTGGTCCACTTCGGCGGGGCACCCCGATCGGGGGTGCCCCGCTGTGTGAAACCCCCCAGAAACCCCAATAAACTCACCTCTCCCCGCTCCCACGTGACTGCCCGGTCCAATCCCCGCCAACGTCCAGGCGGGGAACAGGAACGTCCAAGCGGCTTCCGCCGCCGCCGCCGCCTCCCTCACGTCACTTTCGGCGCCCATTCACAGACGGCCGGCGCGGGGGCGCGCACGCCTAGAGGGGCGCGAGGGAGGCGGCGGCGGCGGAAGATAAGGTAGGTGATTTGGGGTGTTTGGGGGGGTTTCACCCCGCGGGACATCCCGATCTCGGATGTCCCGCGGGGTGGGAGGTGATCGGCCCGGGAATCTTATAGATTTCCGGGCCGATCACCTCTCGGTGTTGGTCCACTTTAAAGTGAGTTTCCTGAAGGAAGGCAACTTGTGCCTTCAAGCCTTTGAGGTTCCTCAAAATTAGGGTTTTTTTTTCTGGGCTATTCAAGCCCTTCACCTTAAGAGAAACCACCTTAATCTCGGAAATAGGCTTTCCCTGCATTTCTGAGGTTCTCTGTGTTAGTCAAACACGAGTAGACTTAAGGAGGCCGTGCTAGGAAGGGACAATGGGGAGAATTGAGGCAAGGGATCGAACAAACAGTGGATTAGGAAAAAATAACAATCAACGGTAACAATTTTAAACTTCTATTATTCCAGTTAAGGAAACAACGGGCCCAGAGGGTGACAGGAGCCCCCTGTAATCCCAGCCTATTTGGGTTACTGCGTCTGAGCTGCGGAGGTGGGGATCGACACACGCAGAAGTCCGTCGCCCCCCCGACCCCCTCCGAGACACAATCGCCGTCTGCCGCGGCAGGCATGGACCGGGCCCGCCCCCCGCAAGGGACAGTAATAAGCTGGGCCAGCCCCCCCCACCGCGACCCGAGCAGCAAATAACCTGGGGCGTACGCCCTCCGTATGCAAACCAAACTTATACTACTGCAAAAACAGAGAGCAATGCAAAAACAATTTGAACACACGTTATAGGTAAGGTGCAGGTGCAGCCTCAGACATCAAGAAGGACTATGGAAGCCCGCAAAGCGCGGTCTAGGCCGCCAAGCCCCCCCCCCCGCCCCACGGAGCCGGCGGGGAGCGGGGGAGACGGGACAGCCCGCCCCGCAGCCTCCCCCACCCCGAGACCCCGACCCCGCTAGGCTCCCTCGGGGGCCAGGCCGCTCAGTCTCCTCATATGGAGGCAATGGTTTTCTGAGACGCCGGAGATCTCTAAAGCTCCTCTGTCTGCGACGCTGTCTTTCTGAGAGTCGTTGTGAGGGCGGCAGAGCCTCTAAGGATGAACAGCAGGAAGATGCATCTGGTCATTTGAGCCCCCTCCGTTTCCAACAAATCCACTCTTTCCTCTACCCCCGAGAGTTGCTGTTTGACTGCCGCTAGGTCACGTTTATGGGCGGCTTTATATCTGGCGATCAGACTTTCCATGTCTGCTCTCGTAGGGAGGCCCCTCAGGAGGGAGATAGTTTCCTGGTGGATCCCACCATCCGGTCCCGATTCTTTTGCCGCAACGTCCGCTACGTGCAGAGGCTCTGGATCCCCTGGCCATGACGGAAGGCACGATGGAGAGGAGAGTTGGTCTATCGGGGACATCGGGGTGGGGCCGTCTCCCACCGGGCTGGTAATTCTGTCAGGGGACGGTTGTAGGGAGTAAGGAGGGGACCCGGCTCCATGGGGTGGCTCAACTATTATCTCTTGCAGTAGGGGTCGCGCTGAGCGCTTTTTTGCATCACGTTGTGGGAGAGCCTCTATTAAGCCAATAGCATCTTGCCCATTTAGAGTGGTGATGGAAGTTGATTGTAAGGGGTCTGTCCCCCTGGGAGTGAAAGCGAATCTGTACAGACCCAGATTATTCTTCGGGATTTCCACAGGGTTATGGGCCCCCCCCTGCGACATTCCCTTTGAGTGGCTGAGCAATATTTTTGTGTAGGGGCTTGAGGGTCTCCTCTCTGGCCGCACTAGACTTCATAGACTGCTCCCAGCCTGCAACTATCTCTTCTTCAGCAGCTAACGGCACTATGCAGGGCCCCGCAGCTGCCCCATTGAGCCCCATGCTTAACCCAGGAGCCGGGCACGGCTCCCTGTGCCCACTGCCGTCTCCGCTCCTCTTCGCAGCCGAGGCCAAGCCGGCCACGTCATTAGACCAGGACGCCGGGCACGGCTCCCCGTGCCCTCCGCTGTCTCTGCTTGTCTTCGCGGCCGCGTCACTTGTATGAGACGCCGAGCACGGCTCCCTGCGCCCTGCGCAGCCCTTCTTCCCCACCGAGGCTGGGCGGGCCATGTCACTCGACCAAGGCGCCGCGCCCTCCGCCTCCTTCGCTCCTCCTCGCGTCGAGGTCGGGCCGGCCGCATCATCCACTCCCCTCCGCAGGTGTTGTGGAGGGCCCGAGGGCCGCCCTCTCACTCCACCCACCTAGATCGCCGATGAGCCCTGAGCGCTCCCTTGATGCCACAGTGGTCGTCATCTGAGAATCTCCGGCAGGACGATCGGTCCCCAGCATCGGCCACTCTTCCTGCTCTGTGGGTGAAGCCTCACTCCGGGGCGATGGCGAGTGAGAAAGCACATCCAGATCCTCCTCTTCTCCCTCATCCGCCATCTTGTCTGCAGCACGTCATCCTCCAGAAATCCACTTTTCAAGCTCCATCTTCTGCTGTGAGGTAATTTTTTTTTCTCTGCCACCTCTCCTCTTGCTTTTACGCTTAGACATAGCCTCGGTCGGTCACTCCGCAGGTTGCTAAATGCACTTTTCAGGGTCGAGGGGACAGGAGCCAAATCAGAAGCGTACCTTTCCCGCCATGCTCAGGACACGCCCCCTGCCCCCCTTTTCTACACACTGCAATGTTGGCACCGCTCACATTTAGTTACACCACTGACACTATCTATACATTGTGCTCTGGGGGGCAGAGGGGGCATTACATATATGTTACATTAATGATATCAGTGTGGTACAGACTAATCACAATTCTCCCAAATTCAGCCATTTCTGCTTTTATTTTTCTTCCATAAAATAACAGTAATGTGCAGATAATGGCGGCGTCACCTTTACCCAACTAATGGATTATGAAGTGGAAAACAATAGCAGAAACCTCCTTTAACTTGCAGAATCTTCAAAATGAATATAGAAATGAAGGGGCTAAGAAACCACTTATGGAGGTGTAGTGGGGGAATTAGAGGATTCTTTTTGATTTGCATCAATACCACTAATAAAATCCATCCGTTATGTAATAAGTTGTAGAAAACTGACACATTATTCATGTGGCTGAAATCCTCAATCAGGCTGCAGAACGCTGGAGCCATCATTCCTGGAGAATCCATCCAGCCAATCACATATCCTCTCAGAGGCCACCTTCCCCCAGATCATGGCGCTACTATAATCCCCATCCTCCCTTATCTCCTCCCCCTCTAAGAAAAAGCCTCTTAAAGTCACCAGCTAGACCAGCCCTGGAGTCTAAAGCCAACTACGTGCCCCCTGGGGCATCCTGAATCTGCATGCCCCACTGTGTGAACCCCCTTGCTGTGGCCTACAAAACCCTTTACTTTTCCGCCGGCCCCTTGCTGCCATCATAGGCCACATTTGCCGCCCTGCAGGGGGTGCGCACACTGGGGATGAGGCCTCCGCTACCTATACAAATGATTAGTTAAAACAAGGGCTTCATGCCTTGCACAGCAGGGCATCCCAAATTGGGGTAAGATAATAAAAAGCTCTGCTCCCCCAGCAGGGAACCATTCCAGCATGACACCAAAGCTGCTGGGAATGGATTAAGGTCAGGTGAGTTACAGCAGCTTCCTGCTGCTGCGTCCTTAGGTGAAGCGGGTTAATAGGCAGCTTAGCAGCCCATCATCCAGCTTTTCCATGTTGGATTCGGAAACCTGATCTCACAAGGTTCGGCACAAACATGAATGTTGGGATTTGGGTCTGCTTATCTCTAGTTATCTGTAAATAATAAAAACTAACTTTCCCCGACCCTGTCCCTTAGTTGAACTTGATGGACACATGCCTATGTTCAACTATATTAAACACTATGGCTGCAACCTGGAGAAAATCAGTGAGGCCGTGTTCCAGCTTTAAGTGGATGCAGGAGCAAACGTAAGTGTGGCCAATGATTCAGGATCATGTGGGCAGATGGGATAAGTGGGGTTTTGGGACGTTTTCTTTCAGCTGTGTGAGGCTGTTGTTCTTCATTAAGTCATCTCTGCAGCTAGACACAGAATCCCTCTGAATGTTTTTGCAAGCTCTTATACACTGCTGGCTTCTCTGCACCCTTAGGTACCTAACCCTTCCCCACCTGGCCCCTCACCTTCATCAGCTGGGGGCATCAGCTAAGGTCTGGACATCTGCTTTATGTGATTGTTGTAACAAAGACTACTAAGTTACTAAACAATTATACAGAGATGACAAAGCTCAGGGAGCCATATATTAGGATAGGAGGTAAAACCTTGGGATGGGCTATCTCTCCCTCCTGCTGGGACTGTAACAAACATGATGAGTCATTCTAAAAAGCTGCCGACTCTTTGCTGAGACCTACATTGAGTTACATTATTTAAGCCAAATGGTAATTCATTTATCTTAATAGTTTCTATCTATTGTAATCAGCCGTGATACTTTCTAAAGCAGTCATGAGACTAATATTCCAGTTTAGATTTCCAATTTGCTTACAGTGCAATGTGATGTGTGCATTGTGCTGTGGGATAGAAAAGACTCTGTAGAGATGGTCTTCTCTGTATATAATGACTCTACACTGGCATAAAGGGGAAGTGCCCCTCCCCGAGATAACTAGCCCATTTCCACACACAGCCTCTCCCTGCTGAATTCAGCCCTTTTGTCCAAATGACCTCCACATGCTACCATTTACAGCTTCCCTAGTGGGCAAATACCGTCACATATCACACTGGTGATTAGTGATTACAATCTATATTCCATAAATGTAAAAGTTACACATCATTCTACAAGGAGAAATCCTAAACTGTGTCCTGATTAGAAAGAATAAAAATGCCCCGGACATGAAGAGGTTAATACATCATTGTTGGAAACTATTTGTATTGTTAAATGATTAAGTTGGTTGATTGTATGTGAATATTATGGAGGGTGTCAGTGTGATGTGTTGCTGATTTATATGTGACAGTGACAGCAGCTCTCTGATGGATCTCTTATCATCGCTCTGCAGGTTGCGGGAGTGTGGTCTGACCTCATCCTACTGTGCTGATCTCTGCTCTGTTATCACCACAAACACATCTCTGACCTCACTGGACCTGTCATGGAATTCTCTGCAGGACTCTGTCATAAAGCTCCTGTGTGAGGGGCTCAGACATCCAGGATGTGTTCTGCAGGAGCTGTGGTGAGAATAACACATTACATGTTACATACGTGTTATATACATATATTTAGGTTTCGTGGTGCCCTAGGCACTCTTTGGTTATGCGCCCCCCACATATGATGAGGAATTTGCTACCCCCCCATGCATACACACGTCATGATTAAAGTGGACCAACACCCAATCCCTCCCCATGGGGCATCCAAAATCGGGATGCCCCGCTGTGTGAAACCCCCCAGGACGCCCATTGCACTTACCTGATTGCTGGTCCAACGGTGCATGCATGGGCCGTGGCCTCATCTCGCGCTTTTCTCTAGCAGGGCGCGTGCGCGCGCCAGCCATTTGTGAATGGCCGGTGAGGGCATGCTCCCTGTTAGAGGGAAGCGCGAGATGCGGCTGGCAGCATGCTCGGAGCCGCTGTGGTAAAACGTCTCATTGACGCGCATACCACAGCGACTCCGAGTGAGCTGATTGAACGAGCGGCCGCGCATGCGCCGTAGGAGCGGGGTGAGGAGAGTTGTAACTTGTGATCTGGGGGATTTCACATAGCGGGGCACCGGGGGAAAGGACCAAAACCCAGGATAGTCAAAATCCTGGGTGTTGGTCCACTTTAAAGAGAAACAACACACTCGATTTTCACTTGTTTACTTGTTTCACTTGGTGTTGTTCCTCTCGGTGAGGGCATCTTGAATTGGGATGCCCCACCGCATTCCCCGCTCACCTACCAGCCGTTGCATGTGCGGTGGACATGTGGGTGGTGCACCCATACAGAAAGGCCAAGCGCGGGTTCGGGCAGAGGTGAGCCAGGATGCGGCCGCTGTGCAGAGATGTGGTGAGGGCTCTGGGACAAGGTGAGTGAAATGGGGCTTCTGGGGGGGGTGGGGAGTTTACACAGTGGGGCATCCCAGTTCAGGATACCCTGCTGTGTATAACCCCCAGAAAGTCCAGTTTACACCTACCTTCCCTGGCTTCAACAGTGTATGTACAGGCTCTGGTCCAATGAAAGACGCTCACCGTCACTGCGTAATTCAACAGGCTGGGATCCCTATTGATTCTAATGGAAGCCACCTGCCGAATTACCTAGTGACAATGGCCAGCTATCATTGGACCAGAGTCTGCGCATGCACCATTGGACCGGGAAGAGGTCTATTGGTATTGTGGGAGCTTGCCTCTGATCTTCCCCCCCAGGACATTCCAAACCCGGATGCCCCTGGGGAAGGATACCAGCTAGCCAGATTTACTTGTTGGTCGCAGGGCAAGTGCGCCATGCGGCTGAACTGGAAAAAAAAAATGTTTTCTTGGTTTCTGCAGTCATGGACTTTTTTTTTATTCTGAGCATACAGCACGTCCTGCTCCAGTAGTAGTGATAACATGTGGGTAATCCTCCGCCTCCGGTGCTGTGCACTGCAGACATGTAGAAAACAAGCTCCTCCTGGCCCTACATATACCGAGGGACCTCCCACAAATCCCCAGATTTCTCTGCAGTGCTGGAACTGCGAAGACATGAAGTATCACGCTCTCGCAGGCGAGCGGGGCTTTACAGCCGAGGCCCTGCGAGACTGTTGCCACCCGTCCTCATTGTGAATTTAATGCCTCCCAGCCTGGGCTGCGTTGGTCGGGTGAAAGTAGGCAGCACCTAGTGTGCTTACGGAGCTAGTCTCCACCACAATCCCCCTCCATAGGGTAGGCGGTTAAGGCGAATGGTGAGCCTTCAGTGGATGCCCCTCCCGCACCAGAGTGCCCCCATGTCCCATCTAACGGTGAACCCTCTATTCGGGTCACCTTCCTCCCCAGATTAAAGAGGGGGGGGGATCGTGTGTTTGATGGCCTACTCCTCGCCCTAATTACACTATAGACGCTTTACCGCTCCCGGGTGTCAGAGCGTGCTTCTCTTGTTACTTTTCAACTGACCGCAGCATTTTACTGTGCTCTAGGCGCTTACGGCAGCACGGTTTGGTGGAAGCTACGGTGTTTTTCAAATCTCCTTACTCACTTTGTCAGACTTCTTCTCTGAAGCGACGCTGACGTATCTACCATTCTCTCCTGATTGGCTGCGCGCCTTCTAGTTTCGCGCTCTCAGGGGGGAAGACGTGGTTCGGTCTGGCGCGTTCCGCGTCATCGCCCGCTCTGGCCCGCCCTTCGAGGTTCGCTGGGCACCATTTCCTTCTCGCATGCGCGTGGTGAAGACAGACCTCCCCTCGCAGACCTGTAAGTGCCCTCATGGGCGATCTTTTCCTTAGATTGCTTCTTCGCGCTCGGCTCTGACATCCCTGTTCCCATTGTGTCTTTCAGACAGCGGTCCTCGGTGGCTTCCCCCGGCCCGACGTAGCGCCCGGTCCAGACCATTTTTTTTCAGAAATTACTCCCACTTCCCAGCGGGTTATTGTGGCATCCAGGGTTGCTTAAAGCGTCAATCCCTACTGGCATATTGAATTTAATAATCACCATATGGAGGCATCCCAGGACATCGCGAACGGCCTGTCTGTGTGCAGCTTGTGGAGTTTCACCTAGCAGTGGTGACAATACACGCGTCTGCGTACCTTGTGCTCAACAGGCGCTAGCCGGTCTCCCCACCTCTTCCGAGGCTGGGCCCGCACCTTCCTTTACTTCCCCTACTCCTCCAAGCTTGAGCCTAACCCCCAATACTAGTGGGGATTCTCACGCTGATTTTGCCTCTAGATTGGCTAGTGTGGAAAGCTTCATCGCTGGCTCCTTGGCGGGCAAGGCTTCTGCCAAGAGGTGTCATTTGAATCCTGAAGCTACTATTCTCCCTGTAGAATCTGATGATTTACTGCTTTCCTATGCTCAGTCCCCATCAGAGGAAGGCGAACTGCTATCTGACGAGGACGAGTCCAGGAGTCAGGAGGAGTCTGGTTCTGATCTTTGGTCCCAGGACGACATTGACAGACTGCTGTCTCAGATCTTTGATGTGTTATCCCACTCTCCCCCTCCCGCGGCCCCTCAGCAAAGGGGCGATCTGTTTCATACCGCTAGGGTGAGGTTGGAGTTTCCCGAACAAACTCACTTTAATAACCTAGTGCTGAAAGAATGGGAACATCCCAGCAAACTCCAGGGGATTCCTAAAGCTGTGGATAAGAAGTATCCATTTCCTGACGATCTGGTTAAGTGTTGGACATCGCCACCCGAGGTCGATGCCCCGATTCTGAGTCTGTCCAACACCTCTATTATGCACTCCCCTGACACTACTACGTTGCAGGATTTAGAGGATCGGCGAGTTGACCAATTGGCATGTGTGACAGACTCTCTGCCCTTTGGACTTTACACAGGTTCATTACTTTCCTTTTCTTAAGCATGTTACAGACTGCCATTGTGTTGATTGATTACGTTATTCATTGTTCTGACTGCCATTGTATTGATTGATTACGTCACAGACAATGGCATTGTTCTGATTGAGTGTATTACAGACGTCTATTGTGTTGCTGATTGCGTCACCGGCAGAGTTGAGGGATTGTGTGCCCTGCTCCCATTGGTCCGTGTGTTTGTCATGCAGTCTTCTACCAGGTCCACGGGGGAGGTCCCCTTGCATGGAGCCTGGCATATAAGGCACAGTGTGGCACTAATAAAGTTGTCTTCACCTTCACCCTCAATACTGAAGTTCTGTCTCTTATTGGGGGAAACGCTATATTACAATTCACTAGCCCTTGTAAGGGCTGTTCCTGGTTCCTCACGGACGACTCTGAGATTCCTGCAGCACCTCTTACGATTGGGAAAAGGACGTTTTGGGCGGTGAAGCCCTCCGGCGATAAGGGTTATCGCTACAATTGGTGGCAAGCGGTCGCATGGTCCTTTCTACCCAGAGAGAGTGCTACCCTGATGGAGAGTCAGTAGGACAAGTTGAAAAGGCTGACCCTGAAGGATCTACTCGAGAGCTGGGGAAGGTCAGCTAGCAACCGCCCACGTCAGGAACTTATAGCCGAGCTGATCAAAATGGATCGTGCAGCAGTGAGGACCGAAACCGATATAGAGATCGATGAAGACGCTGCTCTCGTTCAAGCGGTTCGGAACAGATTGTCGGTCTATGGCCCGAATCCATCACAGGAACTGATCGACCGAGTCTTCGCCGCAGCGGAGGCAGAGGCCAGTAAGCGAAGGGAAGATCGGCGACTTTCAACCCAGCAGCCTCTCAGCCTCAGTTACACTGGGGGGAGAAAGATTCCATTTGCAGCATTTAAGTCCTTCCAGGAAAGTGACGACGAGATTGACGGATTTTTGGCTGATTTTGAACGGCAGTGCGCTTTACACAGGGTACCCACGGAGGAATGGGTCACCATATTATCAGGGAAACTATCTGGGAAAGCTTCCGATGCTTTCCGGGCCATCCCTGATGCGGACTTACCACACTACCATCTGGTAAAGGAGGCTTTGTTAGCCCAGTACGCTGTCACCCCGGAAGCCCACAGGCGACGATTTCGGGAATCCCAAAAGAAGGGAGGGGATTCTTACACGGAGTGGGCATGTCGCCTCCATCGTACAGCATCACACTGGGTCACTGGATGCAAAGCCACGACCGCTGAGGATGTACTACAGTTGTTTTTACTAGAACATTTTCTCAATGCCCTGCAACCAGAGCTAAGAGAGTGGGTACGTGACCGGAGGCCTCTAACGCTACCTGAGGCTGCTCGTCTAGCCGACGAGTACACTGATGCTCGCCAGACAGAACAGTCCGCTCCAAAACCACCACCTCCCATCAAATTTCAAGCACCTGTGGCTTCAGCACCAACTCGTGACTCTGGGCCACATAGGCCAGCGCAGCAACCGAACCTCTCCACAGTTCAGTGCCATCGTTTCAAACAATGGGGACATTATCGCAGTGATTGCGCCCTAGAGCCTCCCCGAAACACGTGGGGGCAAAAGCAACCTTCCACCTCCCGTACTCCTGTGGCACACTGTTTGGAAGCTGAGAGCAGTTCGGAAGAGTATCTGGGGGTACTGTATGAAGCTGATCCCGTACAAGCGGCCATCCAAGACAACCGACAGCACCATTGCCAGGAGGTACGAGTCAATGGGCGCACCGCGCAAGGATTACGCGACACCGGAGCCACACTTACCTTGCTCCAACCTCATTTGGTCAAGAACAAAGACCGCACTGGACACACCGTTGCAGTAAGGGTGGCGGGGGGAGCTGTGTTTCGACTCCCCACCGCCCGAGTACATCTTGACTGGGGCGCTGGATCCGGCAGGGTACAGGTGGGACTTATGGACAACTTACCAGCAGAAGTACTATTGGGAAATTATCTAGGACCAATGACTTCTGCCTACGCTACCTCTGGGCCAGCCAGCGTCAACCCTGTTACAACCCGGTCTCCAGCCCGAGCTGCCGACACCAGCCCACTGGTCGGGGAGACCCAGGGGTTTCGTCTGCATCACGTCATGTCTGTTACAAGAAGCCAAGAAGAGGATCAGCCATCAGGTTACATCCTTCCAGAAGGGAAACGTATGCCAAACACTATTTTTGTTGGGGGCATTGACCGTCGGATTGATCAGCCTGAAATGAAGGATTTGTTTTCAAAGTATGGCTCTGTAAAGAATGTCAAAATTATTAGGGATGCCTCTGGCGTTTCTAAGGGTTATGGTTTTGTCTCCTTTTACGATGATATAGATGTGCAGAAGATTGTGGATTCTCCGATCAGCTTCCATGGAAAGAGATTGAAATTTGGACCAGCTATAAGAAAGCAAAGCACCTGTGCACACATCCAACCAAGGACTTTGGTGCTGAACTCACCAACGCCACAATATCCCAGTGTTTGGACCCCACCCATGACTGATTCCTATGTACAGCCCACGTCAATGTTTAGTCCGGTTACTCACTATTTGCAGACTTGTCCTTACACAGAACTCTGCCCATAACAAGAGTCCGGACAGCCCCACGTTAACCCGAACAGGGTCAATCCGAGTCTGCCGGGTGTTCCACAAAAAGGGGGCATTGTGACAGACTCTCTGCCCTTTGGACTTTACACAGGTTCATTACTTTCCTTTTCTTAAGCATGTTACAGACTGCCATTGTGTTGATTGATTACGTTATTCATTGTTCTGACTGCCATTGTATTGATTGATTACGTCACAGACAATGGCATTGTTCTGATTGAGTGTATTACAGACGTCTATTGTGTTGCTGATTGCGTCACCGGCAGAGTTGAGGGATTGTGTGCCCTGCTCCCATTGGTCCGTGTGTTTGTCATGCAGTCTTCCATCAGGTCCACGGGGGAGGTCCCCTTGCATGGAGCCTGGCATATAAGGCACAGTGTGGCACTAATAAAGTTGTCTTCACCTTCACCCTCAATACTGAAGTTCTGTCTCTTATTGGGGGAAACGCTATATTACAATTCACTAGCCCTTGTAAGGGCTGTTCCTGGTTCCTCACGGATGACTCTGGGATTCCTGCAGCACCTCTTACGATTGGGAAAAGGACGTCTCGGGCGGTGAAGCCCTCCGGCGATAAGGGTTATCGCTACAGCATGTCATGCCTTTGCATTTGGGGGAGCGTCGCTCTGCCCGGTGTGCGCCTTAGCCATCACGGCGGTGGCGCTCAGGACAGTGGTTAAGACTGCCCTGGAAGGGGCGGATGACTTGCCCTCTGAGGCCGCCAACGCTCTGGCCACCTGTGAGACCTTTGTGAATTATATCCTATCTGCATCGGACGATGCTATTAAGCTGAGCGCTAGATCTTCTGCTCTGGTGGTGGCCATACGCCGCGCGATCTGGTTACGCCAGTGGGCTGCTGACAACGTCGCCAAGAAGGCCCTTACTGGGCTTCCATTTAAAGGGCTGCGCCTGTTTGGAGAAAGATTAGATATCTTTGCCAAGGGTGGCACGCTGCCCCAGGGCAAGCGTCAGATTCGGCCCTTTCGGGGTCCAAGCTCCCATTCTACCCCCTACCGTGGGACCAGGCAGGGTAGAGGGGTGTCCTTCTCTGCGTCTCGCGCAGAACCCTAGAACAAGAACAGAGGACGCCGTCCTGGTTCCTCCTGGGGGCCCAAGCCCAAAGCCCCCCCCAAGACCCCCCAAGCATGAAGGGGCGCCCTCGCCCGTCAGGGTGGGGGGACGTCTACAGCACTTCGAGCATGTCTGGAGACTCCTTGTCCCAGACCGGTGGATTCAGGAGGTAGTCTCCTCTGGTTACAAGATAGAATTTGCTGTGCTGCCCCCTACCAGGTTCGTTAGGTCTCGGATCCCACAGGATCCTGCCTCAGCTCGAGTCTTGATGCTGGCGGTGCAGGACCTTCTGGAGCTCGGGGTCATCTGCAAGGTCCCCTTAAGAGACAGGGGCACGGGGTTTTATTCCAAAATGTTCACGGTGCCCAAAAAGGACGGGTCAGTCAGACCCATTCTGGATTTGAAAATCCTAAACAATTTTGTCAGAAGCAGGCATTTTCGTATGGAAACCCTGCGCTCGGCCATTGCCTCCCTGCGTCCAGGGGACTTCATGACATCTGTGGACATCAAAGACGCTTACCTGCACGTTCCAGTGTTCTCAGGGCACCAAAGGTTCCTCAGATTTGCGCTGTTAGATCAGCATTATCAGTTCGTGGCCCTGCCATTCGGCCTTAGGTCGGCTCCCAGGGTCTTCACCAAGGTGCTGGCAGGGGTGATGTCTCTCTTAAGACTAAAGGGCATACGCATGTTGCCCTACCTGGACGATATACTCATCACCTCTCGGTCTCTGCGGCAGGCAGAGCTGGACACTCGATTGGTGGTGTCCACCCTGGAGTCCTTCAACTGGGTGATCAATTACCCAAAGTCCTCTCTGTCCCCCTCCTCAGTAACCCCGTTTCTGGGGATGATTTTGGACTCAGTTCAGTCAAAGATATTCCTTCCTCCGCAAAAGGTGGAAGCTCTGACAACCCAGGCGAGATCCCTGCTCGCAAACCCTCATCCCTCCATCCCGCAGGGAATGCAGTTGGTGGGCTTGATGGTGGCAAGCTTCGAGGCAGTGCCCTTTGCCCAGTTTCATCTGAGAACTCTGCAGCTTCACCTTCTGTCAGTATGGAACAAGGACCCAGCATCTCAGGACGACAGCTGGGTGATTCCACCCTTGGTCAGACAATCCCTTGCGTGGTGGTTGGACCACAGAAACTTGACAAGGGGCAGATCCTTCCTGGCTCCCTCTTGGGAGACGGTCACAACGGACGCCAGTCTTTCGGGCTGGGGGGGATTCTGGAAGTCACTGCGCTTCCAGGGGACATGGGGCCCTCAGGAGGCCCATCTACCCATCAATGTCCTGGAACTCAGGGCGGTCAGGTTGGTGCTGGAACGATTGACCAAGCACCTGAAGGGTCTGGCGGTTCAGGTACACGGCGGTTGCCTACATCAATCATCAGGGAGGAACCCGGAGCAAGGGTGCTCTCCAGGAGGTGTCTCTGATTCTAACTTGGGCAGAAACCAATGTACAATGCATATTGACTGTCTACATTCCGGAGACGGAGAATCTGCTAGCAGATGCTCTGAGCAGGGGGTTGTCCCGTCAGGGGGAATGGTCCCTCTGCGACAGGGTATTTCAGTCACTGTGTCACCGTTGGGGTGTGCCAGACGTGGATCTCTTTGCGTCACGTCACAATCACAAGCTACCGAGCTTTGTATCCCTGTCTCAGGATCCTCTGGCTCTTGCCACGGATGCCCTGTCAATGTCTTGGAAGGAGTTTCGGCTCCTGTATGTGTTTCCACCAATTCCCCTTCTGGGCAGAGTGTTGCGCAAGATCGCTCTGGAAAGGGTACCCGCGATTCTGGTGGCCCCAAGGTGGCCAAGAAGAGTGTGGTTCGTGGACGTGGTTCAAATGGCAGTAGATCAGTACGATCTGCCAAGGTTGCCAGACCTTCTGACTCAAGGGTCTCTACGCCATCCCAATTTACTAACGCTGGCTTTGACGGCTTGGCTATTGAAACCTCCATCTTGATGGAAAAGGGTTTGTCTGCATCTGTTGTGGCTACTATGGTGCAAGCCAGGAAGAAGACTTCTGCCGCCATCTATTATAGAGTATGGCGTGCTTACATTGACTGGTGTGAATCCAGGTCTCTTCCCTGCCGGGAATTCTTAGTATCCAGGGTGCTGGAGTTCTTACAACATGGTCTAGACTTAGGTCTTAAGCTTAGTACCTTGAAGGGCCAGGTTTCGGCCCTGTCTATCTTCTTTCAGAAGACCTTTGCCCAGCACTCTCTTATCAAGACCTTCTTTCAGGGGGTCACTCATGTGCGCCCTCCTCGGAAACCTATGGTTCCTGTTTGGGATCTGAACTTGGTTTTATCGGCCCTGCAGGGGGCTCCCTTTGAGCCTATTCATGAGGCCGCTCTCGCTGTGCTCACGCTCAAGGTTGTCTTCCTGGTAGCCATCTCTTCGGTCAGACGTGTGTCTGAGTTGGCTGCCTTGTCTATTCAGCCTCCCTACTTTGAGAGACACCGGGATAAGGTGGTGTTTTGCTTCAAGTCAGACTTCCTGCCTAAGGTTGTGTCTGCGTTTCATTTGAATCAAGATATTGTACTTCCTTCCTTGTGCCCTAATCCTAGTAACCCTAAGGAAAGGGTTTTGCATTCCTTGGATGTGGTCAGGTGTGTCAAGTCTTACCTGGTTACCACTCAGGCCTTTAGAAAGACAGATGCTCTCTTCGTTGTGCCTCATGGGCCTAGGAAGGGTTTGGCTCCCGCCAAGTCTACCATCAGTAAATGGATTTGTCAGGCTGTTGTTCAAGCCTATACTGCTAAGGGGAAGACTCCCCCCCTTTCGTCTTACTGCTCATTCTACTAGAGCTGTTGGGGCTTCTTGGGCTTTTCAGCACCAGGCCTCTGTGGAGCAAGTTTGCAAGGCCTCTACTTGGTCTTCCGTACATACCTTTACAAAGTTTTACAAGGTTGATGTTCGGGCCTCAGCTGACACTGTGTTTGGCCGCAAGGTTCTGCAGGCGGCAGTAGTTTAGACTGCTTGCTGTTGCCTTCTGTTGGGGATCCCACCCTTCTTTATGGACACTGCTATTGGATGTCCCACATGTTATTACTACTACTGGAGCAGGACGTGCTGTATGCTTAGAATAATACAACTCTGTGAAGTACTCACCTGTAGAGTTGGTATTATACGCATACAGCACGTCCTGCTCCACCCCACCCTGTTTTCACCTTGTTCTGGATCCCCTGTTGGTGATTGTTATCTTTGATATTTTTGCCAGTTTTGGGTGGTTGTTTCTCCTGGCCTCTCTTTCTCACTGCTTTTCAATGCTGGGGATTTGTGGGAGGTCCCTCAGTATATGTAGGGCCGGGAGGAGCTTGTTTTCTACATGTCTGCAGTGCACGGCGCCGGAGGCGGAGGATTACCCACATGTTATTACTACTACTGGAGCAGGACGTGCTGTATGCGTATAATACCAACTCTACAGCTGAGTACTTCAGAGTTGTATTTTTTGGTCCTATAACCATACATGCCCGCCCCTTTTGCAATGTCCCCACCCTAGGCACTGGCCTTGCGATGCCTTATGGCAAATACACCCCTGGTTATACATATGAGGATAATGATACATGTAGTGTTGTCACTATCTGGAGAAAAGCTCCTGTGCTACATCAAGACTGTGGCCTGCAGGACATGAGGTTGGAATTATATAAACATTTAATTCAAAAATGAAATGTTTCTTAAAGCAGACCTAAATGAGTCTTACCACTGTGACCCTTGGCAGTGTTGCTTTCCTCCTGATTTGGGATGCTGAGCACTGCAGTAAGCCAATCATTGAAGCTTCTCAGCATAAAAGCATTCCAAGCTGGGTGCCATTCAGTATTGGGTGCTGCACAAGGTGCCCCATAGACACAGGAGAAGCTGTTGTATGAATGCACAGCACACACAGAGATGTTTGATTTTTTACAAATAAATTCCTATTCAAAAAGTTGTGACAACTTTCCATTAATGTTTGGCCTCGGTCACATCTGTATATTACAATGACAAGGAGACAGAATAAGTGACAGGAAGTTTCCCTGGTTGCCAGTCATACGGTCAGTCTGCACACACACACAGCTCTGCAGGAGAATTTCCAGGAAATTGCATGCGGATGCCGGGGGCTCAGGGGGCACCATTGGGGAAATGTGGCCGCACATGTTACAGATCAAGCAGGAGAGGCTGCACCACACAATAGGCTCGATTCAGAGAGACAACAAAAAACTTCCGTTTTAGTGCCGATCTGTTTTTTTTGTGAAATGTTTCCGTTCTCGTATGAGTGCATGAGCGATTCTGTGCATGCATTGAAAACCTTCTGTAAAGTTTCCGTCCGTTCGTACGGCAGATTACGAATACGAGGATGTAATTTTCCATCCAGACTTTTCCTTTTCATTTTCACATGTTACATCGTAAGCTTTAGTTTTTGACATTTTCCCATCGTATCCTCCAACGAATCCTTTACATCTCGCCTACATATTTGCCACCCTCACTTCTACTACAATGTTTAGCTAAATCACTTAGCACTATCCTCCATCTTCCCTTTTGGACCCTTAAAGCTCACCCAAACCACTTCTCGGTTAGGTTCTTCTTCCATTTTAGCCCCCTAAAACGTACCCAAATCACTTCTCGGTCATGTGAATATTCATCTTTAAATATTTCTGGGCCCATTAGTTTTGTGTTAATGTATTTTGTCAATGAAAAGACAATGTAACTTTTTTTTTTTCCATCATAAAATATAAAATTTTTAAAAATTTAGAAAATTTCAAATTTTAACAACTATAAAAAACAAAATACATAGCAATGGCAGGCCACAGAACTTTATTCTTCATCTGTGGTCCCCAACGAGTAGTACAGCTCCTGCATCTCGCCCACCAACTGAAGAACCCTGACACTCAGTTGTGCCACTCTGGCACGTGTGGTCCCTGTTAAAAAAGGTAAATTAAATTATTATTATAACCTTGTTTGGGTCATACTGCAGTGCTTCCCCCCCCCCCCCCCCCCCTGTATGGTCCAAACACCTAAATCTGGACTTCAAAAGCCAGAGGGCCCTCGCCACGGGCCGGGTTTTGCATAGTGCCCGATTAGAGAACCCCTGGCCCGCATTCTGCAGGCAAAGAACGGGCATCAGGAGCAAGGGCGAGAAGCACATCTTGTAGTTCCTGCAACCAAATATAAAATAATTACACAAAGCAAAGGTAACCAACTAAAACAATAACTCCTACAACACATTAATATTCAAGTTCAACAATCCAAATATAATTCAAAAAGCATATGTCTAAAAAAATATAGCAATTATATGGATGTGTGGGAAAATAAATGTTTGCAGGCTAAGGACTAATTTAGGTCAGCATTAAAATGCATCTATAAGGCATACATGAAATGTATTGATTTAGGTATGCATTGCTATACATTTTATGGCCTCGGCCATGCTGATACATGCAATGCCTTGGTGCTAAAGGCACTCAGACTCCTCCACATAGCGCAAAACATGTTCAACAATAGCAATCCGAGCCCTCAAAGGTCCCGTAAGTGGATCGGAAATGAAACAGATTTATAGGGTGGTGATCCGTCAGAAATCAGCTCTCTGAATCAGACGGAAACCCATCCCAACAACGGAAGTTATCTGAACGAACGGAAAATTTCCGATTTTGTTTGGAAAATGATCCGAACTAACGGAAATGTTCCGATTTGCTTCCGTTTCCGTTCATCGAAAGCGCATTCCCGAACGTTCGTACGAATGAAAAATGAACGATAAAAAGCAACAAAAAAAAAACTAACACCCACCCAAACTTTCACAGACAGCTACGGAAGTCCGGACGAATGTGTCTTTGAATCGAGGCTAATATCCAAGTAGCTGCCTCTTTCAATATCCAAAGAGATTTAACATTGATAAACATCTGTTTTAAATCAAATGTCACATGTGTGGGGCATCCCCTCAAGCAATGTGCTTGAGCCCCCACCATGCATGCACCACCCCCAGCCTGAGATTTACTTACCTGCTTGGTGCTCCCTCCAGCAAAATCCAGCCCAGTGGTGGTCACATTGTGGGCAGATCTGTGGAAGTGACTCTGCTGCATGTAATTATGTGCAGATAGAGCGGCGCCATAGAGCCACAAACCTGGAACAAGTGGATGCTCTTATTTCATTCTGGCCCCAGGAACATGGCGCTGGCTGCTCAGTGGCCCTGCAGTGACAGCTACATAAAGAGCGCAGCACCTCGCTTGTTGGCACATGAAGGACAAACTGGAGGCAAATATTCCATCTGCATGTATATACTTACCCTCCCTGATCCATGTTACGTCCATTATAAGCTGTTCCTCTATGGAAGTTGTAGTTCTGCCCCCACTCTCTGCTGTAACGGCTGCTGCCCCTCATCTGACAGGAAACTCATTTAGCCATGGATGATCTGGTGACCCCGAGGACTTTGCTTTGCTCACCTATTTCTGAGGATTGGGCTACTGAGCACTCACCTCAGAGAGCCATTGTAAGAGAAATGCTGCCCCCCGACACCCCAACTACTGTGCAAATAATAATAATTATTTATATAGCACCAACATATTCTGCAGTGCTGTACAATCACAGGGTTCATGTACAAACAGAATAAAACAATTACATAGCCAAAAAGAAACAAGGGAATCCATATAAACAAAAGGAATGAGGACCCTGCGGGCAGCTTCCAATCTGGGAGGAGAATAGGGGATACACAGAAGCTAATAAGTGCTTTGTGCCATGCTCCCGCCATCCAAGTAACAATAAGACTATGTACAATCTGTATGGGCCAGACACAAGGTTATTTAGTGCTTTTTGGGGGCAAAGGTTGTGGTGCATAGTGTCTGATAATGGATCGGGTCAGAAATATAATGTAGAAGATTCATGTGAGAGGAGGAGTAAGATTTGGGGATGTGGTCAGCTGCCCTAAAAAGATGAGATTTTAGGGAGCGTTTAAAGCTATTGATGTTTTGAATCAATCTAATTGTTGGGGGGTAGAACATTCCATAGAATTGGTGCATAGTAACATAGTAACATAGTATGTGCGGCTGAATAAAGACTTTAGTTCATCAAGTCCAGCCTATTTATCTCCTTCCAGTGGTCTAGTAGCCATAGCTGGTAATGTTATTACATGCAAGGAGGGCATCCCGGCCACTATAGATCTCCTTCCAGTGGTCTAGTAGCCATAGATGGTAACGTTATTACATGCAAGGAAGGCATCCCGGCCACTATAGATCTCCTTCCAGTGGTCTAGTAGCCATAGCTGGTAATGTTATTACATGCAAGGAGGGCATCCCGGCCACTATAGATCTCCTTCCAGTGGTCTAGTAGCCATAGCTGGTAATGTTATTACATGTACAGAGGGAATCCCGGCCACTTTAGATCTCCTTCCAGTGGTCTAGTAGCCATAGCTGGAAATGTTATTACATGCAAGGAGAGCATCCCGGCCACTATAGATCTCCTTCCAGGGGTCTAGTAGCCATAGCTGGTAATGTTATTACATGCAAGGAGGGCATCCCGGCCACTATAGATCTCCTTCTAGTGGTCTAGTAGCCATAGCTGGTAATGTTATTACATGTACAGAGGGAATCCCGGCCACTTTAGATCTTCTTCCAGTGGTCTAGTAGCCATAGCTGGAAATGTTATTACATGCATGGAGGGCATCCCGGCCACTAAAGATCTCCTTCCAGTGGTCTAGTAGCCATAGCTGGAAATGTTATTACATGCAAGGAGGGCATCCCGGCCACTATAGATCTCCTTCCAGTGGTCTAGTAGCCATAGATGGTAATGTTATTACATGCAAGGAGGGCATCCCGGCCACTATAGATCTCCTTCCAGTGGTCTAGTAGCCATAGCTGGTAATGTTATTACATGTACAGAGGGAATCCCGGCCACTTTAGATCTCCTTCCAGTGGTCTAGTAGCCATAGCTGGTAATGTTATTACATGCATGGAGGGCATCCTGGCCACTATAGATCTCCTTCCAGTGGTCTAGTAGCCATAGCTGGAAATGTTATTACATGCCAGGAAGGCATCAAGGCCACTTTTGAATGTTTTTACTGTATCCTTCATAACTACCTCCTCTGGCAGCGAGTTCCATAGTCTCACTGCTCTTACATAGAAAAATCCCCCCCTATGTCGGTGGAGAAAGCACCTTTACTCTAACCTTATTGGTGCCTTCGGGTTATGATTACATTCCAGGGTATAGAATGTGGGACAGATCTTTGTATTGACCCTGAATATATTTATACATAGTTATTAGATCACGCCAGCCCCTCCCAATAATCTGTCAGCCCGCTCCACGACATGCCGTACTCTTGCCCCAGGAAGGCAACACACTGTTCAGCGATCCCGGTCTTTGTGACAGATTGCCCTGTCTGTTCCCCAATTTAATAGAGTTACCCACTACCAGCACCTGTCTTGCCTGCCCTGTTCTCCCATTTACCTTCCCTTTCTTACTGGAGCAGACAGATGTGTCTTGCTGCAGCTGTGCCATCCCTGAGCTAACATCCTCCTCCTCTGCCAACCGGGCAAACTTGTTTGGAGGTGCCTGTTCAGGGCTAGCCTCCCTGTAACTTTTACCCCTACCCTGCCTTCTAACTGTTATCCAGCTAGCTGCCTCATTTTCCTGCTTTTCCTCTCTCCCATCCTAACACCCTCCCCTTCCCCTGACCCAGAGAGTACAAGCTCATTGAGCTCCAGACTCTTTTCCATGATGCCAATGTCTCTCAGTGTTGCCAGTTGCTTCTTTAGATCGTGAATGACGGCTTCCAAATCTGCAATTCGCACACATCCAGGGCATAAGTATCTACCATTGACCGATTGATCAAAAAATGCATAAGATGTACACTGGACAGCATTGTTGGGCATGGAACCCATTGTATCAATTTGTTGGAACACCAATCCCTTTATTAAGTAAAGAATTTACAACACTTAAAAAACACTCTGGATTGAAAGGTAGATACTTACAGCTTCAGCACTTCTGCTTGTAACTTCTGTGTTTAACTCCTGCTTTAACTCACCCCTTACCAAGCAGCACTTAACAAAGTCAGCTCCAAGAGTGCAGCTTGGGAGAAGTCTTGTAGATGGGAGTAGGAGGTTTGAACTAAGGTAGAACTAAGTTATATATCATTAGCAGAGTGTAGGGTGGTAGAAAGAGATTAGGGAAGACATGTGGGGGAGTGCAGCACCATGGAGAGCTCCGTGGGTGAGAATGAGCAGTTACCCTGAATCCTATACTTTATGGGTAACCAATGCATTGACTGGCAGAGGGGAGGATGTAGGTGAGTGCAGCACCATGGAGAGCTGTGTGGGTGAGAGCTGTATCCTGTACTGTATGGGTAACCAATGCAATGACTGGCAGAGTGGGGAGGCATCAGAGTAGCGTTTGGAGAGATAGGTGAGCCGGGCTGCTTCATTCAGGATGAATTGTAGGGGAGAGAGGTTAGTAAGGGGGAGACCAGTTACTAGTGAGATACAGTAATCGAGACGGGAATGCCTGGAAGGCTGACTCTTTTAGTGCTGCTTGGTAAGTGATAAGTTAAAATAGGAATTCTTGTGGTAAACTGGGCTCATTTGGTAAGTGAAATATTACTAACTAAGGTTGGTCTTTTGTGAAACAGTGTGTTAATGCTGGCACAAATTTAAACAAAAAAAATCTCATTCTTCTGGATTCCTGCTGAGGCCTAATTGAAGCAGGTGGTTTAAAAGTGAGCACACAGCTCTTGAAGCTTGCTCTGGGAGGCTGATGCTGATAAGTGGTGAGTTAAAGCAGGAGTTACAAGCAGAAGTGCTGAAGCTGTAAGTTTCTACCTTTGAATCCAGAGTGTTATTTAAGTGTTGTAAATTCTTCACTTAATAAAGGGATTTGTGTTCCAACAAATTGATACAATGTGTTCCATGCCTAACAATGCTGTCCAGTGTACATCTTATGCTATGTATGCACTTCTTGAACAATCGGTCAAGGATGTATACTTATGCTCCAGATGTGTGCGAATTGCAGATTTGAAAGCCGTCATTCACGATCTAAAGAAGCAATTGGCAACACTGAGAGACATTGCTGTCATGCAAAAGAGTCTGGATCTCACTGAGCTGGCACTCTCTGGGTCAGGGGAGGGGGAGGGTGGTAATATGGGAGGGGGAGAGAAAAAGCAGGAAAATGATGCAGCTAGCTGGATAACAGAAGGAGGGGTAGGGGGTAAAACTTACATGGAGGCTAGCCCTGAACAGGCACCTCCCAACAAGTTTGCCCGGTTGGCAGATGAGGCGGATGTTAGCTCAGGGGTGGCACAGCTGAAGCAAGACACCCCTGTCTGCTCCAGTAAGCATGGGAGAACAGGGCAGGCAAGACAGGTGCTGGTAGTGGGTGACTCTATTATTAGGGGAACAGACGGGGCAATCTGTCAAAAAGACCGGCATGTTGCAGAGCGGGCAGATTATTGCGAGGGGCTGACATAATCCGAACGGTTATGGTGCATATTGCCACAAATGACATAGGAAGGATTACAGGGACTTAGGCTGCAAGCTTAAGGCAATGACCTCAACTGTAGTATTCTCAGAAATACTACCAGTACCAAGAGCCACACCAGAGAGGCAGCGGCGGATTAGAGGGGTAAACAGGTGGCTCAAAAATTGGACTAAAAAGGAGGGGTTTGGGTTCTTAGAGAACTGGACTGACTTCACAGTGGGCTA
Organism: Gastrophryne carolinensis; assembly: GCA_027917425.1. Taxonomy (NCBI): domain Eukaryota; kingdom Metazoa; phylum Chordata; class Amphibia; order Anura; family Microhylidae; genus Gastrophryne; species Gastrophryne carolinensis. The sequence goes on from CM051235.1 coordinate 620,617,490, forward strand.
CGGGTTCTTTGGCAGCGATGGATTGCACATCAATGGGGAGGGTGCATCTGTTCTGGGGGAGAGGATGACTAAAAGGTTGGAGGAGTGTTTAAACTAAGCACTGGGGGGGGGGGGGCAAAAGCAGTTACAAGGGGCAAGTTAGGAAAGAAAGTGACAGTGGGTGTAGACATGGAACTGGGGGTAGAGAGGGAGGAGGGTTTAGTACATCTAGCAGGAATAAGGGCAATATACAAAATTATTAAATTATCATAAGCATTTGAAATGTATGCTGACAAATGCTAGAAGTTCGACTAATAAAATGGATAAACTAGAACTGATAATAACAGAAGAACAATATGACATAGTGGGGGTAACAGAGACCTGGCTGCATGAAAGCTATGACTGGGCAGTAAATCTACAGGGCTACTGTGTGTTTAGCAGGGACCATAAAAAATTCAAAGGGGGTGGAGTCTGCTTAATTGTAAAATACTCTCTACAACCCCTTCTGTGGGAGGATATATGTGAGGGGAATGACCATGTGGAGTCTGTATGGGTAGAAATACATGGAGGGAGAAACAAAAATAAAATACTGATGGGGCTTGCTACAAACCTCCAGATATATCCAAATCCACAAAAAAATGTGATGCTAAGGCAAATAGATATAGCCGCTAAATTAAATGAGGTAGTTATTAAGGGGGACTTTAATTACCCAGATATAGACTGGGACGCTGAAACGTGTGGATCTCATAAAAGCAATAGTTTTTTATCCAAAACCAAAGATGGCTACCTTTCCCAACTAGTACAAGCGCCAACAAAGGGGAGCCATATTGGACCTAAAACTAACCAATTTACCAGACAAAGTAACAAAGGTACAGGTTGGGGGACACCTTGGAAACAGTGATCATAACATTGTTAACTTCCACTTAGCAGTCACTAGGCCTTATCAAGGAGCCACAAAAACACGGAACTTCAAAAAGGCAAAGTTTGACCAACTTAGAGATGTCCTAAACTGCACTGACTGGGAAGATATCCTTAAAAACTAAAGCACAGACAGTAAATGGGATACTTTCAAAGAAATCCTTAATTTTCATTGTGATAGATATATACCTTACAGGAATAAAACTGTTAGACACACGTGTAAACCGATGTGGCTAAACAGAAAGGTTAAGGAGGCAATAAACAAAAAAAAGGCATTTAAATGTTTAAAACAGGAAGGATGGAAGCAGTGTAAGCGTTAAAAAACTATAAAGAAGAAAATAAACAATGTAAACAACAGATAAGGTCAGCTAAGCTGGAAACAGAAAGACTGATCATGAAAGAGAAAACTAACCCCAAATTATTCTTTAGCTACATAAACCGTAATAAATTCAAACCTGAGGGTATTTCCCCCCTGAAAAGCAATGAGGGGACACCTATAGAGGGGAATAAGGAGAAAGCAAATTTACTAAACAACTTCTTTGCTTCTATATTCACAAAAGAATGTGACATGCCAAGTGGATCAGGGCAACAATGAGAGTTTATGTTGTTCCACCATGAGAAGGGGACAGTTTCTAGAGATGTTTCTCAGGCTTGTCACCTCCACCCCCACATGCCAACACTATGCCAGTCTTTCTCCACTGGACTGAGATTTGCTGTTGGGTATGTTACACAATGATGCCACTTCATGTGTTTAAATTTGTAGTGTCCTTGACTGAACCAAGATCACACATAGAGGTGCCTGTGACTTTGTCTCCCTCCTCAGCTCCCTGGTCAGCTTCTTGGAATAATTATGAGGACATATGTTCATCCTTTCATAGCACACAGTGTTTCCTGAGGTTCCTGTAACAAATACACAATAATTTACTAAACAATTATATATAGTTACCCTATACTGGCAGGGCCGTATTTGGGGTTTATGCTGCCCTAGGGACTTTATCATGATATGCAGTTGCATGTGCAGTCCTTTCCCTGGATAGATAAAGGCCTGGGCTTCTGCTGAGAAAAGGGCTTCAGGAATAAACCAGTGTGGTAAGGTGCAAGGTGCCGTCATTGACGGTAGGTATGTGGCACCAAGGTACCTGGCCTTGGTGCAGTAAAGCTGTGTAGTTTTCTCCAGCATCAGCTGCTAATGGCAGTCTGCTGCTAAAATCTTAACAGACGGCCTGGTAGAAAGGTTTAACCAAACTTTAAAAACCATGTTAAAACGGATGGTCGCCAAGTATGGGAAGAATTGGGACTTGCGCTGATGTTCGCAGTGAGAGAGGTGCCCCAGGCCTCTACGGGGTTCTCGCCGGTCGGCATCCACGGGGCCTGTTGGATATAGCCAAGGAGGCTTGGGAGCAGCAACCCACCCCCCACAAAAGTGTGGTAGAGTATGTTACTCAATTACAGGAACGGATAGAGACCGTGTTGTCGCTGGTGAGGGAACATATGAAAGCAGCACAGCGGGCCCAAAGCAGGATTTATAACCGGCAAGCCAAGGTATGGAACTTTAACTCAGGTGACAGGGTTGTGGTTCTGGTACCCACAGTGGATAGTAAATTTCGGGATAGGTGGCAGGGTCCCTACGAGGTGATTTGGAAAGTTGAGGAAGTGACTTACAAGGTACATCAGCCCAGGCGGAGAAAGCCAGAGCAGGTGTACCATGTAAACCTGCTGAAGCTGTGGAAAGACAGGGGGACCCCTGTGGGTGACAGTCCCCGACCAGGTATGTTAGGGGTGGAGCTTCCCGTCCCTCAGTCTGCTGTTAGAGAAGCGGTAGTTGAGGTGAAAGCCGGCGACAACCTCAACTCTAAACAGGCCCAGGAAGCCAGGGAATTTGTCAGCAGAAACACGGATGTGTTTTCAGATGTCCCTGGGTGCACTTCTGTCATCCAACATGACGTCACGGAACCTCAGGTCAAGATCCGGTTGAAGCCTTACCAGGTACCTGAGTCCCGGCGACAAGCTATCGCGGAAGAAGTGCAGCAAATGCTCCGTGATTGAAGAATCAAAGAGTGAGTGGGCCAGCCCAATAGTCTTGATTCCCAAACCCGATGGTACGTTGCGGTTCTGTAATGATTTCCGCAAACTTAAGGAAATTTCTAAGTTTGATGCCTACCCTATGCCCCGAGTAGACGAGCTTATTGAGAAGCTAGGCCAAGCCAGGTATTTTTCTGTTTTGGACCTCACAAAAGGGTACTGGCAGGTACCCTTGACTGAGGCTGCCAAGGAGAAAACAGCCTTTATCACACCTGAGGGACTGTTCCAGTACAAGGTATTACCCTTTGGTTTACATGGCGCTCCCGCTACGTTCCAAAGGTTAATGGATATTGTCCTCAGGCCACATTGTCAGTATGCTTCGGCATATCTGGACGATACAATTATCCATAGTACGGATTGGGAAAGTCACCTACCCAATGTCCAGACCATAGAGGCTGATTTGACAGCAAACCCGAAAAAATGTGAATTAGGCTTAGAAGAGACGAAATACCTGGGCTATGTGATTGGGCGAGGAGTGGTCAAGCCCCAGGTTAATAAAATAGAAGCCATCCGTAGCTGGCCATGTCCTAACACTACCCACCAAGTGAAGCCATTTCTGGGGTTGGTAGGGTATTACATGAGGTTCATTCCCAATTTTGCCACCGTAGCGGCACCATTGACAGACCTGTTAAAGGGACCCAAGTCTGTCATGGTGAAGTGGAATGAACAGGCCGAAAAAGCGTTCTCCACTTTGAAGTCTGCCCTGTGTGGGCCTCCGGTGTTGGTGACACCCGACTTTAAGAGGGAGTTTATAGTGCAGACAGATGCCTCCGAGGTAGGTCTCGGTGCTGTACTGTCTCAGGAAGTCAATGGGGAGGAACACCCCGTTGTCTACATGAGTCACAAGCTGACACCCGCAGAGACCCGGTACAGTGTAGTGAAGAGAGAGAGTGTTTGGCCATTAAGTGGGCCCTTGAGTCTCTTCGCTACTACTTGCTGGGCAGAAGGTTCCGTTTGATTACGGACCATTCTCCCCTCAAGTGGATGTGCCAGGCTAGGGACAGGAATTCTAGGGTCACCCGGTGGTTCCTGTCCTTACAAAATTTCAAGTTCACAGTAGAGCACAGAGCCGGACGGATGTTGGGTAATGCGGATGCCCTGTCCCGGGCACATTGTTTGTCATGTGTCCACCCCCTCAGGGTTGAACAAAGGGGGGGGGTATGTGGTAAGGTGCAAGGTGCCGTCATTGACGGTAGGTATGTGGCACCAAGGTACCTGGCCTTGGTGCAGTAAAGCTGTGTAGTTTTCTCCAGCATCAGCTGCTAATGGCAGTCTGCTGCTAAAATTTTAGTATAGCCGAAAGGTTAACCCGGGATGGCTTTACTGGGATGGAGTAGAGCAGGGTGGGACTCCATCCCCTACCCAGGTCCGGGTTGCCTGATGCAATTGCCTGCCTGATGCAATTCTGTGGCATTTTTTCCTGAAAAGGTGATGTAACCCAAAAAGGATATTTTGTGTTATGGACTTTTTGTGTGAATAAACACGGACTCTAAGTTGAACTTTTCGCCTCTGAGCCTCTATACTGCTAACATCCTGCTGTCTAACAGAGCTGATCCTCACACCAGACACAGGTGTGTATGGAAGATAAATATACAAATATTCTTTTGTCTTCCATTTTACTTCATGTCATCAGAAGAATTCAGAAATGAATTGGTTAACCTCTCCCGAAGGGGCGTGGACTGCAAGAACAAAGGTGTGTCTCCACCTCCCGGGCCTATATCCTCCTGGCTTACTTCCTCCACTCCACTTTCTTACTTGCAGTGGGAACTGGTATGCAAGGGTATATCTGAACTCCTCTCCATTTTTTTTTTGTATGTATTGGAAGCGGGGGTATTGGAAACCTGACTGTTCCTGGGCCATTATACTCATCTGATCTGAATGGACCCACTTTGCCTCCGCAGCTATGCTGCATTCGGATCAGGATGGTAAGGTAAGAGCCAGGGTCTTGGGGCGCTTTGGGGTGTCACCTTTTTTTTTTTTTTTAAAAAGAGTGACACTCATTTTCTGAGAATTCCACCAGAAAATTCGCCGAATTTTCTGGAAAAATTAGTTTTGGTCCGAATTTATTTACGGCGAATCGCTATTAAAAATGGCTATTTCTGGCCTTCCGAGAGCCCCAATAGGGTTGTAGAACATTTTGCCTTTCTGTAACACGCATAGGATGCGTGCTGGGTTAGTGAAATAATACTGTAAAGAAGTATGACATGCAGATCAGAGGCTTTGCTATTAGAATCGCTGTTGCACAGTGGTACAATTACAAAGCCTTGAGGGGGCATCAGCCTGAGGAGCCCATATATTGCCTGAAAGACACCCTGGAGTTGGCATCAGCATGCGTAGCCCATAAATTGCCTGAATGACACACCCTGGAATTGGCAGCAGCTTGGGGAGCTCATATATTGCCTGAAAGACACATCCTGGAGTTGGCAGCAGCATGGGGAGCCCATATATTGTGTGAAAGACACCCTAAAGTTGGCAGCAGCATGGGGAGCCCATATATTGCCTGAAAGACACCCTAAAGTTGGCAGCAGCATGGGTAGCCCATATATTGCCTGAAAGACACACCCTGGAGTAGGCAGCAGCATAAGAAGCCCATATATTACCTGAAAGACACACTGGAGTTGGCAGCAGCATAATGAACCCATATATTGCCTGAAAGACACACCCTGGAGTTGGCAGCAGCATAAGGAGCCCATAGATTGCCTAAAAGACACACTGGAGTTGGCAGCAGCATGAGGAGCCCATATATTGCCTGAAAGACACACTCTGGAGATGGCAGCAGCATAAGGAGCTACCACCATGCATCAGCCATTGGTGGGTGGAAATCCTGGCTGATCCATGCCTGATTCATCTTCACAAAGGTGAGTCTCTCCACATTTTTTGTGGACAGACGAGTTCTCCTTGGCGTTACTATGGTCCCCACTGCACTAAACACCCGCTCAGATGGCACACTATTGGCTGGGCAGGACAGCTTTACCACGGCAAACTCTGCTAGTTGCGGCCACAAATCAAGTTTGCCTGCCCAGAAGTCCAGCGGATCCTCAAGGTGCGTTGGCATGGTCATGTCAAAGTATAACACAACCTGCTGGTTCAGGTCCTGCTCCAAGTCTTCCTGCTGCTCATGAGTAGCCTCACTATGCGGATGAAGAAAGCTACTCATTAGCGACTGAAGACTGAGGCTGCTGCTGATGGAGCTGCTGCTGCTCCTGCCACCCCCCCAGCAGCTATGGCAGTGGAAGGTGAGCACAAAGGTCCCCCCTGAGTCAGACCTGTGAGAGTATGGACGATGGCGCAGATAGGCATAGGCCAACTGACTACGTAGAATGTGGTAGGTCAGTTTGTCCTCCCTCTCAGTGGGTGTAAAAAATGCACCCATTTTGTACCGGTAGCGAGGGTCCAATAAGGTGGAGAGCCAGAAGTCATCCCGCTGACAAATGGAGACAATTCAGCGGTCACTACGCAAGCACGTGAGCATGCATCGTGCCATTTGTGCAAGTGACTCGGAGGGACTACCTGTCTCCATCTCCACTGCATACTGCCACGGTGTGTCTGGGTCCTCTGTCTCGCCTTCCTCACAACCCTCTAGCTCCTCTGGCTGCTCCTGCTCCTCCTCTCCTGTCAGATGACTAGATAAACCATCCATTTCGCCAAACCTAAACCGTGCTTCACTGTGCCCCTTCCCCTCATCCTCCTCCTTCAGCTCCCACAGGGTTCATGTGGCTGTGAGAAGTAGGCACCATGTCTCCAGTGCTCTGACTAGCCATGGTTTCCAACATGTGTTGTAGTACATGAAGCAGTGGAATCACGACGTTCATCCCGTAATGCTGGCGACTGACAAATAAAGTGGCTTCCTCAAAGGGCCTGAGCAAACGGCAGGTGTCACGTATGAGCTGCCACTGGTTTATATTGAAGTTATACAGGGGAGTCCCCCTATCCGCTTGGATCATCAAGAAATCCGTGATGGCTTTTCTCTGTTCGTATAGTCTGTCCAACATATGCAGGGTGGAATTCCAACAGTTGGAAACATCGCAAATCAGACTATGTTGGGGGATACCGTTCTGGCACTGTAGCTCAAGAAGGGTGTGCTTTGCGGTGTAGGAGTGGCTGAAGTGCATGCAAAGCTTCCTTCCCGTTGTTAGGATGTCTTGCAGATGGGGGGAAGACTTCAGAAAACACTTGACAACTAGCTTGAACACGTGTGCCATACAGGGCGCATGGCTCAGGCTTCCTTGTCGCAGCGCAGACAAGATGTCCTTCCCATTGTCAGTCACCATGGTTCCCATTTGCAGTTTTCATGGAGTAAGCCATGTTTTGATTTCTAGATGAATTAATTTTAGGAGCTCTTCCCATGTGTGACTCTGTTCGCCAAGGCAAACCACGTGAAGCACAGCGTGACACCGCCGTGCCCTGCACACATGGTAGGCTGGAGGGGTACTGAGACTTGACTGTACAGTGGAGGCTGAGGAGATGGCAGAGGATGGGGAGGTGGAGTCATCTCTGACCATAGTTACAGCTCCAGACGTCGGCGCTGCCGTGCACTTTGGTGCACACCGACAGGCTCAAGGACTGGCCCACCTTCTGTTCAACAAATTTGTGCAGGGCTGATACTGCCTTCTTTGCAAAGAAATGCTAGCTTGGGACTCTCCACCCCGGCTCGACACAAGCCATCCATTCTCTGAAAGGTGCAGAGTCCACCACCTGAAAAGGGAGGGACTGCAGCACCAGCAACTTGAACAGGAGCACATTTAGCTTCTGTGCTGTAGGATGAGTGGGCGCATACTGTTGTCTCTTGGACATGGCTTCGCTGATGGATTGCTGGCGGGATGACTGACTTGTAGTAGGAGGAGCAGTAGCATCTGGAGCGACAGAGGATGGGTATGACGCACAGCTACCTTCAGCTGAGGTGCTGGAGCCTTGGCTGGCTGAAATTGGGAGCGATGTGCCACTGGGTGATGCAGCAGGCTTGGACCACTACTTCGGAGCCTCGGTTCTCCCAGTCCACTTTATAGTGATGCTGCATATGTTGCCGCAGGGCTGTGGTGCCAACATTGGGGCCACACTTCACCTTCTGCCTACACATCTTGCATGTGGCCAGGTTACCCTCCTGCGGATGCTTGATGAAAAACTGTCACACTGCCGAGTAGCTAATTTTCCCACCAACAGTCTGCACTAACTCACTGCTATTGCCGCCGACTCCAGGAACCCCTGCCCCACTAACTCCTGGGAAGGTAGGGCAGAGGCAATGGAAGGACAGGGACTGCTCCCGGGCCATGCCAACTGAGGTGGACCCCTGTGGGTCCAGGAAGCTGAGTCCTCCACTTTCTTTTGTCCGCGAGAGCACAATTTTGTTCAATCTCGGTTTCTTTCCCCCCCAGACGAACCTGATGAAAAGCCCCCTGACTCTTTGAAGGAAACTCTGAGGGATCGTCGCTGGAAGAGCCTGTAACAGGTAAAGCAGGCGAGGGAGAAGATTCATTTTTGTTGCATTGATGAGGCCAAACCATGAAACCCTTCCTTTTGCCCACCTAGCCGTTTCTTCCTCAAACCTCTTCAGCAACGGAGGGAAGTTTAAATCAAATATTTTTGCTTAGTTGCTGCCAATTTTTGTCCCCAGATAGGTGACGCTTTCTTTAGCCCATTTAAATGGGAAAGCATTCCGAAGGTTTCCAAATCTCTTGGACGGGATGTTTATGTTGAGGGCCTTGGCCCGAGAGACTAAAAATCGAGTTATCTGCGTATGTAGAAACTTTATATTGTTTTGCCAGATTGGTTAGGCCTTTAATATTCGGATTATGGCGGATTCGGCACAGGAAGGGCTCCACGGTGAGTATAAAAAATAGGGGTGAGAGTGCACCCCTGCTTTGTCCCGTTAGTTATCCAAAAAGAGTCAGAGAGGAGTCCATTCACTTGAACCGCAGCAGACGGGGACCCGTACAGGCTTTCGACCCAATGCAAAGCATTTGGGCCAAGTCCTATGTGTTTGAGTGTGGCCCGCATAAAGTCCCAGTGAACTCGATCAAAGGCTTTTTCTGCGTCTGTCACAAGCAGGAGGGCAGGGGTCTCGCTCTTCTGGGCCAAGTGAATCAGGTTTAACACCTTTATGGTGTTATCCCTCGCCTCCCTGTGCGGCATGAACCCCACCTGGTCAAGGCCAATTACATTGTGCAGATGAGGAGCTAGTCTGGAGGCTCGGATCTTAGCGAATAGCTTCAGATCAGCGTTTAATAGTGAAATAGGTCTGTAGCTTGCACATTGGACCGGATATTTGCCCTCCTTCTGGATAACCGAGATATAAGCTCTCAGCGTATCCACTGGGAGGGCGCTCCCGTCCTTAACTGAATTGAGGACCGCAAGGAGTTTCGGGGAAAGGAGAGGGAAGAACTTCTTGTAGTATGGGAGGCTAAGGCCATCAGGGCCCAGAGCTCCCCCCCCCCCCCCGCCACCTCTGCTACTGCTTTGTGTAACTCAGATATTGCAATGGGTTCTTCCAATCCACCAGGACATCCCTGGGTAACCTAGGCATCCCCAACCAGGTATCGTTCAATGCACTCAACTCCTCCCATACCCCCTCCCTCGTTAAATTATAAAGCCGATCATAGAATTTCCGAAATGTTTCCCCAATCTCATTAAGGAGATATGTTACCCGGCCCTCGTGTTGGAAATTTTGGGTATATATGTTTTGTACCATTCTTCCCGTAGTGCTTTCGCTAGAAGCCTACCGCACTTATCCCCAGATTCGTAGAATACTCTGCGACAGTTACTCAATTGTGCTTTAATCCTGTCGCAGAGTATTGTTTTTAATTTCTCCCGCAAGGAGGTTAAGGTAGGGAGAAATTCCCTGGCCAGGGACTTTTTATGCTTCCTCTCCACCCTCCCTATTTCGTCCAAAAGATCACCTACTAGCTTGGACTTCTCTTTTTTAATTCTCGATCCTATTTTAATAAAGGTACCCCTGATGAAGCATTTGTGTGCTTTCCACAGCGTCCCAGGGCTAATTTCTGGAGATGCGTTGAGCTGGAAGAAATTTTTAATCTCGGTCTGTAACTCTGCTAGAATGTTCTGATCTTCAAGTAGGGATGTGTTGAGCCCCCAAGACCAGCTCCTCAGCATTTGGGTGGGGCAGGTGACCTCCGGGATGACCGGGGCATGGTCTGAGACCATGATGCTACCTATTGTGGAGTCCAATACCCTGCACAAGGAGGCGTGGGAGACCAAGCACCAGTCAATTCTCGAGTATGACCCGTGAGGGCCAGAGTAGAACGTATAATCACGCTCGCGGGGATGGAGAATTATCCATGGGTTGACTAACTTGTGTAGAGCAAGCATCCTTTTTAATTTTTTGAGTCTCGTGAAGGATTCAGGCGGGCCACCACTGGAGGTGTCTATAAGGGGGTTGAGGGCGAGGTTGAAGTCTCCCCCCATGATGAGCTCCCCTTCTTTAAAAGTTGATAGCGCCTCTAAAACAGATTTCAAGAAGGCCAATTGACCCGTGTTTGGCAGGTACACATTAGCAAATGTATAGCTACAGGAGACGATCTTACCCTTAACCCTTTCGCTGCCAGCCTACCTGCAGCATTTGCCACTCCCTGTTGCCAGACTGAGTTTGACTGTTTTGCGCTACACATGTTCAACTGTCATTTTCGAAGGGATTTCCAGGGATTTCCCAGGAAAATTATATATTGTTTTTTTCAACAGAGTCTGGGCTTTAACATGAAATGTCTTGTTTGTGTTTTTTAGGTGTATTCTCAACATTTTTGGGTGAAATGTGTGAAAAAAAATAAAAAAAATATATTTTTTTACAATTTGTAGAGTTTTTTTGTAATAAAAAATGTAAGTTTGTCAATAAAATCTTATTGCGTGAGAAACCCCAATTTCTCCCGCTTACAGCGATACCACATATGTATAGGTAGACACCCTTTCCTGCCCAGAAGTCTTTTATAGCTGCTGGATGACAAATGGTTAATTAAAAAAAAAAATGACATAGGGTCCCCCTTCCCGGGGAGGGGGACCCCATTTTTTTTTGGATTTTTAAGGGTTAAAAACCCTTAAAAATCCAAAAAAAAAAATGACGTGGGGTCCCCCTTACCCAAAGTAACCAGCCCGGGACCAGCTATGGGGGCTTGTAGGCACAGAGTGGGGGGGCCAGCTTTGGTGGCCCCCCCACCCTGCAGCCTACGAGCCCACATAGCCTATGTGGGCCCGGGCTCTTCTGCCCCCCCCTGGCCTTTGGGGAGGCAGGTAATGGGGGTGCGGGGGTTAATGGCAATGCCACCCCCCCAGCCATGTGAACTGGTATAAGGGGTCTCATGGACCCCTTACCAGCTCACAAAGGGTTAACTGTAAAAAAAAAAACACCACACAATAAAAAAAAGTATTTTATTAAAAAAAAATAATTTTTTTTTACTGTACTTACCTTCGATTGCAAGCTCTTGTCCCTCGCCGCTCAGCTGACAGATGCCTGTGATCGGCATCCAGAGAAGGAGAAGGCAGGAGATCAGAGGATCTCCTGTCACCTCCTTCCAGGGCACCGATCACCGGCATCTGAGAAGCTGAGAAAGCTGAAGCCGGTGATCGGGACCGGGATGACGTCATAAGCCCCGCCCCCAGGGGGGCGGGGCTTAGAGGCAAGATGGCGGTCGCCATCTTGAAGAAGAGAGGAGAGAGCCTCCCAGGCTCCCTCCTGAAGATCGGTAAGTCCTGGGGGGGGATCGGAGGCCCCCCAGGTGAAGAGGAGGGACAGCGGGAGCCAGCGCACATGGAGGTAAGTGAATGTCATTTTTATTTTTTTTTTTTTTTTTTTTTACAGTTAGCAGCTGCTGCTGCAGAAGCGGGGGGGGGGGCGGCCTATTCCGGGGGCTCTCCTGGAGCCATCCGACCCCCCACGGGGGATCGGATGGCACCAAATTAAAGAGGAGACCCGGCCGGATCCAACAAGGGGTCAGGTGAGTATTTTTTATTTTTATTTTTTGAACTAGAAGCGATCAAAGTCAAGCACGTAACACCTACGGGCTTGGCACTTAAGGCCCAGCCAAGCCAGCACGTAGGTGTTACGTGCTTGGCAACAAAAGGGTTAAGGAAGACCCATCTCCCTTCCTCGTCCGTTTTGTAGTCCACCAGTTCCCAATGAAGATACGCACTCAAAAGTATGCATACCCCCGGGACCTGGAATCTGCGGCGTAGCTATGATATGCTCTGGTGTAGTGCCTGTTGCCGAGGAAAGGTGGCTTCACCCTCTTGAAATGGGTTTCTTGCAGAAACACTACCTGCGCCTTCAGGCCTCTCAGGTTTCTCAAGATGAGGGATCTCTTTTCAGGGCTATTAAGCCCTTTGGTGTTAAGGGATACAATCTGGACGTCAGCCATGGTCAGAACCACTCTGAGCGACTCTTATGAGGTGCCTCGGTGTATGTCGCACCCGGAAACCCACACTTGGTGGGGAAGGGAGGATGGGTGGCGAAAGCTTGAGGCAAATGTGGCAAACCCAGGGGGGGGGGGGGGGAAAGGGGAGGAAAAACCAGGGGAGAACAAAGTCAGAAACAGTAACTAAGTTTTCTAACAAGAAGTACAAAATTAGTCTGTGAGGACAAAAGTGTCCTACTGACCAGCCTATTGGGGGGTACAGAGTCCAACAAGAAAGAGGCGCTTCAAGGCTCTCGGCCCACTCTCTCTTGGCCCATGGTGCCATATCAATCTCAGGCACAGGCGGTCAAAGGGACCACACACGGATGGCGCGGGGGGCCCCCGTGCGTGGTACAACTGAATAAACAAGGTTAACCTATTACAACATGAGAAATAACAAATGATCTTCCTCGTGCACAGCAAGGCAAAAACAACAGGTAAACTAAGGGACTTACTGTGTGAGAACAATGACAGAGAAAACCAACAAGTCCTCATCTAATACAACCATAGGCCTCATGTGGTCGCCGCTCCCGCCCCCGCCTCTGACCGGCAGACCAAGGGAGAGTGGGAACCAAGCAGCCCACCGTCCCTGGGGACGCTGGGTTTTCCAGACGAGATACCACCATGGCTGGAAGCTTCTCTTAGCCCAGCCGCAGGCGCCCGTGGTAGACCTCCAACTTGTTTAAGGTCTCAGAAGCTTCTCAGGCCTCGACTCCTCCTTCTTGGTGGCCGCGCTTGTGTCGACGGTCTCTCCGGGTCTAGCCAGTCCGGAATGTCGACCGGGTCGCACTGCAGTAACTCGAACAAATTCTCCAGTTCTTGGTTTGTTTTCAGTAGGGAGAAAAGATGTACCCTACAGACTATATCTGTAGGGAAGGAAGGATCTGCGTTCTTGGGGCCGAGCGTTCTGTGAGCTCTGTCAAGCTCGATGGTCGAAGAGGGATCCCTTTCAAGCACCTCGTTAAATATGGTGGTGACAATCACCTTAATATCTTCCGCGGCTTGAGGTTCCGGAACACCCCTAATCCTTAAGTTGTTTCTTCTGCTACGATTTTCTAAATCGTCCAGGTGCAGATGGCAGGTTTTAATTATTGCTTCTTGGGAAACACACCTGGCTTCCAGCGCCCGTATCCTACTGTCGTATGAGGGACCCGCAGTTTCCAGTGCATATACTCTAGATGCAACTTCCGCCACCTCGCTTCGCACTACTGTTATCTCGCGTTTGTGTGCTGCCTCATACTTCGCTATTAAATTTTCAATCTCAGATTTAGTCGGTATTCCTCTCAAAAGAGAGATAGTTTCAAGATGAATCTGATGCTCGCAGGCTTTCTCCTCATCTGGAATCTCCAGCGCGACGTCCATTCCCCAGTCGTCCGCCGCCACTGGTGTTGGGAAGAGCGTGGTGATCGGGGCCACCGGAGACATCACCTCAGGGCTTCTTCCTTGGGTAGCTGGCATTCTTTCCGGGGACGAAAGAAGTGGGGACACAGGTGATCCCAGCCGTGCTCCGTTCTTGCACATGAATAGGGGGTTTCTGCCAGATCCGCTCTGCGCTTCGGTAGCCTCTGCAGGAGGGCACTGCCGCGGGCTCCTGAGGGCTGTTCCTCGTATATCAGGGCAAAGCTTGGGGGGTGCGCTGCTTCCTGGCCATCTCTTGGTCTATACGCGAACCTATCTACGTTTTTGCAAGGGACCTGGGGTCTATGCTCATGGCATCCTCATCTCCTGCACGGGCAGAAACGCTGTGGGGCGTTATGGACCCAGGCTCCCAGGGTTCAGCAATCTGGGCGCACTGGCTTTTTAAATCCGGCGGGCCGCGCTGGGGCTACTGTGGTCTGGGGCAATATGGAGTATGTGGGCACTCTGGATGGGCTTGGGCCGAAACATCATCGCCTCTTTCACATTCTCCCTCCTCCTGTTCCCCACTGCCAGTGTTTGACATTAAAGATTTACTGCGCAGCACAGCTCCGTCTGCGCCGCTGACATGCGACATGCTCGTTGCCCGGGGAGTGACGGCCGTCATCTTGCTGCTCCCAGCTTTGGGACTCTCCCTGGGGCCAATCTCTGAGCCCCCCCTCTGACAGCCAGCATCACCGCTGCACATGGGCCCGGGCGTGTCCGCGTCACTCACCCCCTTATCTTGCCGGTCAGACGGGCTCTGACTCCGCATCTCTGCCTCCTCCGGGCGCGACTGAGGGCGGGCGCCGGTCGCCATCTTGGTCCACCCAGACTCCTCCGCACCCGACTTCGCCTCTCTCTTCTCTTGCTCCCCGGCCTCCGGCTGCGACATCACGCCCTGCTTCTCGGGCGGCCACCGCGCCCCGTCGCTCTCCTCACTGGCGTTGTCTCCAGAGGTAGTGGAGGCAGGATCACCTCCCTCGAACCCTCGCCTGCGGGACGCTTCCTCCGCCACCATCTTGATGAGTTCCGACTCCTCTCTTCTCTTCACCTTTGCAGGTAAGCGCTGACCTGTTGGGGTTCTTCCGCCATCCCTCCGTCCTCTATGCTTCTTCTGCCTCTTGGACATGTTTTTTGCAAGGTTCTGACTGCCCGGGAAACAGCTTTCAAAGGGGCCTGGAGAGCAGGAGAGAAATTACCCTCTCCTTCCCTGTTCCATGCCGGGACATTCCCCCCCAGGACCCTTCTTTTGAACTATTGGCAGATACGTCATAAGGTTTATTGACTCTTAAGGTTATCTATTTTAGTGGCAATAACCTCAGTAAGGAGGGTTTTTGAATTAGAAAATTTTAGCTTTTAGTCACAAAAATGGGCACAAAAAATAAAAGGTATTTTCTATCTTTTTCCCCAAAAATGACCTGTACCTGTGCATTTTATTGGCTAGATGCATCATTCCTAAGAGGTCAGAAAATTTGTTTTTAAGTTTGAAAAGAATAGAACCCTATGGAATATGCAGAAAAAAATGCTGAAATCTTTAGCATAGCCCATAGGCTGCTGTCATTTCCAAACTTTAAAATGGACCAACACCCAAGGGGGATCAGCTCTGTGATCCATTTCCAAAACCTGCTGCACTACAGTGGGAACATAAAGCTGTCAATAAGTAAATCCAAGTCAATGTCTGTTTATACAGCGGGGGGGAGCACAATTACTATGGGGGAAAAACATTGACACCCCCGACATTTCGGAAATTGTAAATTCTACAGCATTATTAACCTGTTATTATGCAAATGTGGGGCATATAAAAAAAAGTATAGGAAAAAAGAGAATTTATGATAAAACACAAACCTGAACCTAATGTTGTTAATCTTTCTGTGTATTTCCTATGTGTTTGATCTGCTATGTGCGGTGTAGTGTTTGTGGGCAGCATTTGCTTCCCATAGATGTGACCACACATAGATGTGTATTCAGAGTCTCCAGCACCAGCACTTGTGGGGGTTATTTAAGAAAGGCTAAGGCCATGTAGTGCCAGGTGACTGTCAGGTCCCAGTGCAAAAATGTGTATCAAGTCAAAAATCCAGAGTGCCTGTGATCAGTGTCAGGTAGTGTCCCCTATATTAGCAGCACCGACGATGGGATGAGTGCCGGTGCTGAGTTCCCTACAGTGCCAGATATGACCAGGGGTTCAGGCACTGTGTAGCCTTATCCCATACATTTCAATGGGCTTGAATGGTTACAATTATTTAGGCATTTTTTAATTTTTGGGCTGGTGCATGTGCCACGGCATCCCTGGGCTGGTTGGGATTATTTTTGGATGCATTTTTAGCACTTTTGTTTTGCTCTCTGCAAACTTGTGATTTGGGCCGTGAAAAAGCCATGTCATGTTTTTCTAGTGTCCTTTTTTATAGAAAAAAAAAAATCTAAAAACTACAAATTTGGGATTCTAACAGCCTGAATAATCTTTTTGGAACACCTCTGGGAGAGCTTGATATTTGTTTTCTTAAATATACTCGGCTTGCAGTGCTCTCGGAGGGTGCTAGGTGTTATTAGCGCATAGGCATATAAAAGCTGTGTGCTGTGAACACTGCCTGCCCAGGAACACTACAGCTGACAGCGCCACCAGCCTGAAGCTGACGTTGGTGTGTGGGCGCTGCTCATATTTTCCGGCCTATAAGACACACCTGCCCATAAGACGCACCTAGGATCTGGAGGAGGAAAATAAGAAAGAAAATATTTTAAACCAAAAACACACCATTACAGACAGTGTGGCAATCCCCCTAAGTCAATTTCTCATGGGCAGTGTGGCCATTCCCATAGGCCATGTGGGATTGCCAAATTCCATAAGCAGTTTGGTATGCCCCCATCCCATTCCCCATATAGGCAGTGTGGCATTCCCCCGCTTATTCCCATAGGCCGTGTGGGATACCCCAATTGCATAGGCAGTGTGGCATCCCCCCTCCCATTCCCCATATAGGCAGTGTGGCATTCCCCCCATTCCCCATACAGGCAGTGTGGTATTCCCCCCTCCCATTCCTCATATAGGCAGTGTGGCATCTCCCATTCCATTCCCCATATAGGCAGTGTGGCATCCCCCCTCCCATTCCCCATATAGGCAGTGTGACATTCCCCCTCCCATTCCCCATATAGGCAGTGTGGCATCTCCCATCCCATTCCCCATATAGGCAGTGTGACATTCCCCCTCCCATTCCCCATATAGGCAGTGTGGCATCTCCCATCCCATTCCCCATATAGGCAGTGCGGCATTCCCCATACAAGCAGTGTGGCATTACCCCCTCCCATTCCCCATATAAGCAGTGTGGCACCCCCCCTCCTATTCCCATATAGGCAGTGTGGCATTCCCCCCTCCCATTCCCCATATAGGCAGTGTGGCATTCCCCCCTCCCATTCCCCATATAGGCAGTGTGGCATTCCCCCTCCCATTCCCCATATAGAAGGTGTGGCATTCCCCCTCCCATTCCCCATATAGAAGGTGTGGCATTCCCCCTCCCATTCCCCATATAGAAGGTGTGATATTCCCCCTCCCATACCCCATATAGGCAGTGTGCCATTCCCCCCTCCCATTCCCCATATAGGCAGTGTGCCATTCCCCCCTCCCATTCCCCATATAGGCAGTGTGGCATTCCCCCCTCCCATTCCCCATATAGGCAGTGTGGCATTCCCACCTCCCATTCCCCATATAGGCAGTGTGATATTCCCCCTCCCATTCCCCATAGGCAGTGTGACATTCCCCCCCATTCCCCATATAGGCAGTGTGGCATTCCCCCCTCCCATTCCCCATATAGGCAGTGTGGCATTCCCCCCTCCCATTCCCCATATAGGCTGTGTGATATTCCCCCCTCCCATTCTCCATATAGGCAGTGTGGCATTCCCCCTCCCATTCCCCATATAGGCAGTGTGACATTCCCCCCCATTCCTCATATAGGCAGTGTGGCATTCCCCCCTCCCATTCCCCATATAGGCAGTGTGGCATTCCCCCCTCCCATTCCCCATATAGGCAGTGTGACATTCCCCCTCCAATTCCCCATATAGGCAGTGTGGCATTTCCTCCTCCCATTCCCCATATAGGCAGTGTGGCATCCCCCCTCCCATTCCCCATATAGGCAGTGTGGCATCCCCCCTCCCATTCCCCATATAGGCAGTGTGGCATCCCCCCTCCCATTCCCCATATAGGCAGTGTGACATTCCCCCTCCAATTCCCCATATAGGCAGTGTGGCATTTCCTCCTCCCATTCCCCATATAGGCAGTGTGACATTCCCCCCTCCCATTCCCCATATAGGCAGTGTGGCATTTCCTACTCCCATTCCCCATATAGGCAGTGTGGCATTTCCTCCTCCCATTCTCCATATAGGCAGTGTGACCATCCCCCCTCCCATTCCCCATATAGGCAGTGTGGCATCCCCCCCCCCATTCCCCATATAGGCAGTGTGGCATCCCCCTCCCATTCCCCATAGGCAGTGTGACATTCCCCCCTCCCATTCCCCATATAGAAGGTGTGGCATTCCCCCCTCCCATTCCCCATATAGGCAGTGTGGCATCCCCCCCCCCCCATTCCCCATATAGGCAGTGTGGCATCCCCCTCCCATTCCCCATAGGCAGTGTGACATTCCCCCCTCCCATTCCCCATATAGAAGGTGTGGCATCCCCCTCCCATTCCCCATATAGGCAGTGTGACATTCCCCCCTCCCATTCCCCATATAGGCAGTGTGGCATCCCCCCCCCCCCCATTCCCCATATAGGCAGTGTGGCATTTCCTACTCCCATTCCCCATATAGGCAGTGTGGCATTTCCTCCTCCCATTCTCCATATAGGCAGTGTGGCATCCCCCCCCCCATTCCCCATATAGGCAGTGTGGCATCCCCCTCCCATTCCCCATAGGCAGTGTGACATTCCCCCCTCCCATTCCCCATATAGAAGGTGTGGCATTCCCCCCTCCCATTCCCCATATAGGCAGTGTGGCATTCCCCCCTCCCATTCCCCATATAGGCAGTGTGGCATCCCCCCCCCCCATTCCCCATATAGGCAGTGTGGCATCCCCCTCCCATTCCCCATAGGCAGTGTGACATTCCCCCCTCCCATTCCCCATATAGAAGGTGTGGCATCCCCCCCCCATTCCCCATATAGGCAGTGTGGCATCCCCCTCCCATTCCCCATAGGCAGTGTGACATTCCCCCCTCCCATTCCCCATATAGGCAGTGTGGCATCCCCCCCCCCCATTCCCCATATAGGCAGTGTGGCATTTCCTACTCCCATTCCCCATATAGGCAGTGTGGCATTTCCTCCTCCCATTCTCCATATAGGCAGTGTGGCATCCCCCCCCCCCATTCCCCATATAGGCAGTGTGGCATCCCCCTCCCATTCCCCCATAGGCAGTGTGACATTCCCCCCTCCCATTCCCCATATAGAAGGTGTGGCATCCCCCCCCCATTCCCCATATAGGCAGTGTGGCATCCCCCTCCCATTCCCCATAGGCAGTGTGACATTCCCCCCTCCCATTCCCCATATAGGCAGTGTGGCATCCCCCCCCCCCATTCCCCATATAGGCAGTGTGGCATTTCCTACTCCCATTCCCCATATAGGCAGTGTGGCATTTCCTCCTCCCATTCTCCATATAGGCAGTGTGGCATCCCCCCCCCCATTCCCCATATAGGCAGTGTGGCATCCCCCTCCCATTCCCCATAGGCAGTGTGACATTCCCCCCCTCCCATTCCCCATATAGAAGGTGTGGCATTCCCCCCCTCCCATTCCCCATATAGGCAGTGTGGCATCCCCCCCCCCATTCCCCATATAGGCAGTGTGGCATCCCCCTCCCATTCCCCCATAGGCAGTGTGACATTCCCCCCTCCCATTCCCCATATAGAAGGTGTGGCATCCCCCCCCCATTCCCCATATAGGCAGTGTGGCATCCCCCTCCCATTCCCCATAGGCAGTGTGACATTCCCCCCTCCCATTCCCCATATAGGCAGTGTGGCATCCCCCCCCCCCATTCCCCATATAGGCAGTGTGGCATTTCCTACTCCCATTCCCCATATAGGCAGTGTGGCATTCCTCCCTCCCATTCCCCATATAGGCAGTGTGACATTCCCCCCTCCCATTCCCCCATATAGGCAGTGTGACATTCCCCCTCCCATTCTCCATATAGGCAGTGTGGCATCCCCCTCCCATTCCCCATAGGCAGTGTGACATTCCCCCCTCCCATTCCCCATATAGAAGGTGTGGCATTCCCCCCTCCCATTCCCCATATAGGCAGTGTGGCATCCCCCTCCCATTCCCCATAGGCAGTGTGACATTCCCCCCTCCCATTACCCATATAGAAGGTGTGGCATTCCCCCCTCCCATTCCCCATATAGGCAGTGTGGCATCCCCCTCCCATTCCCCATAGGCAGTGTGACATTCCCCCCTCCCATTCCCATATAGAAGGTGTGGCATCCCCCCCCCCATTCCCCATATAGGCAGTGTGGCATCCCCCTCCCATTCCCCATAGGCAGTGTGACATTCCCCCCTCCCATTCCCCATATAGGCAGTGTGGCATCCCCCCCCCCCCCCCCATTCCCCATATAGGCAGTGTGGCATTTC
Source organism: Gastrophryne carolinensis (assembly GCA_027917425.1). Classification (NCBI taxonomy): domain Eukaryota; kingdom Metazoa; phylum Chordata; class Amphibia; order Anura; family Microhylidae; genus Gastrophryne; species Gastrophryne carolinensis. The sequence continues at coordinate 620,637,854 of CM051235.1, forward strand.
CTACTCCCATTCCCCATATAGGCAGTGTGGCATTCCCCCCTCCCATTCCCCATATAGGCAGTGTGGCATCCCCCCCCCCCATTCCCCATATAGGCAGTGTGGCATTTCCTACTCCCATTCCCCATATTGCAGTGTGGCATTTCCTCCTCCCATTCTCCATATAGGCAGTGTGGCATCCCCCCCCATTCCCCATATAGGCAGTGTGGCATCCCCCTCCCATTCCCATAGGCAGTGTGACATTCCCCCCTCCCATTCCCCATATAGAAGGTGTGGCATTCCCCCCTCCCATTCCCCATATAGGCAGTGTGGCATCCCCCTCCCATTCCCCATAGGCAGTGTGACATTCCCCCCTCCCATTACCCATATAGAAGGTGTGGCATTCCCCCTCCCATTCCCCATATAGGCAGTGTGGCATCCCCCTCCCATTCCCCATAGGCAGTGTGACATTCCCCCCTCCCATTCCCCATATAGAAGGTGTGGCATCCCCCCCCCCCCATTCCCCATATAGGCAGTGTGGCATCCCCCTCCCATTCCCCATAGGCAGTGTGACATTCCCCCCTCCCATTCCCCATATAGGCAGTGTGGCATCCCCCCCCCCCCCCCATTCCCCATATAGGCAGTGTGGCATTTCCTACTCCCATTCCCCATATAGGCAGTGTGGCATTCCCCCCTCCCATTCCCCATATAGGCAGTGTGGCATCCCCCCCCCATTCCCCATATAGGCAGTGTGGCATTTCCTACTCCCATTCCCCATATAGGCAGTGTGGCATTTCCTCCTCCCATTCTCCATATAGGCAGTGTGGCATCCCCCCCCCCCATTCCCCATATAGGCAGTGTGGCATCCCCCTCTCCATTCCCCATAGGCAGTGTGACATTCCCCCCTCCCATTCCCCATATAGAAGGTGTGGCATTCCCCCCTCCCATTCCCCATATAGGCAGTGTGGCATCCCCCTCCCATTCCCCATAGGCAGTGTGACATTCCCCCCTCCCATTCCCCATATAGAAGGTGTGGCATCCCCCCCCCCCATTCCCCATATAGGCAGTGTGGCATCCCCCTCCCATTCCCCATAGGCAGTGTGACATTCCCCCCTCCCATTCCCCATATAGAAGGTGTGGCATTCCCCCCTCCCATTCCCCATATAGGCAGTGTGGCATCCCCCTCCCATTCCCCATAGGCAGTGTGACATTCCCCCCTCCCATTCCCCATATAGAAGGTGTGGCATCCCCCCCCCATTCCCCATATAGGCAGTGTGGCATCCCCCTCCCATTCCCCATAGGCAGTGTGACATTCCCCCCTCCCATTCCCCATATAGAAGGTGTGGCATTCCCCCCTCCCATTCCCCATATAGACGGTGTGGCATTCCCCCTCCCATTCCCATATAGGCAGTGTGGCATCCCCCCCTCCCATTCCCCATATAGAAGGTGTGGCATCCCCCCCCCCATTCCCCATATAGGCAGTGTGGCATCCCCCTCCCATTCCCCATATAGAAGGTGTGGCATTCCCCCCTCCCATTCCCCATATAGACGGTGTGGCATCCCCCTCCCATTCCCCATAGGCAGTGTGACATTCCCCCCTCCCATTCCCCATATAGGCAGTGTGACATTCCCCCCTCCCATTCCCCATAGGCAGTGTGACATTCCCCCCTCCCATTCCCCATATAGGCAGTGTGACATTCCCCCCTCCCATTCCCCATAGGCAGTGTGACATTCCCCCCTCCCATTCCCCATAGGCAGTGTGACATTCCCCCCTCCCATTCCCCATATAGGCAGTGTGACATTCCCCCCTCCCATTCCCCATAGGCAGTGTGACATTCCCCCCTCCCATTCCCCATAGGCAGTGTGGCATTCCCCCCTCCCATTCCCCATATAGGCAGTGTAGCATTCCCCCTCCCATTCCCCATATAGGCAGTGTGGCATCCCCCCCTCCCATTCCCCATATAGAAGGTGTGGCATCCCCCCCCCCATTCCCCATATAGGCAGTGTGGCATCCCCCTCCCATTCCCCATATAGAAGGTGTGGCATTCCCCCCTCCCATTCCCCATATAGACGGTGTGGCATCCCCCTCCCATTCCCCATAGGCAGTGTGACATTCCCCCCTCCCATTCCCCATATAGGCAGTGTGACATTCCCCCCTCCCATTCCCCATAGGCAGTGTGACATTCCCCCCTCCCATTCCCCATAGGCAGTGTGACATTCCCCCCTCCCATTCCCCATATAGGCAGTGTGACATTCCCCCCTCCCATTCCCCATAGGCAGTGTGACATTCCCCCCTCCCATTCCCCATAGGCAGTGTGGCATTCCCCCTCCCATTCCCCATATAGGCAGTGTAGCATTCCCCCTCCCATTCCCCATATAGGCAGTGTGGCATCCCCCCCCCATTCCCCATATAGGCAGTGTGGCATTCCCCCCCTCCCATTCGCCATATAGGCAGTGTGGCATTGCCCCCTCCCATTCCCCATATAGGCAGTGCGGCATTCCCCCTCCTATCCCCCATATAGGCAGTGTGGCACCCCCCTCCCATTCCCCATAAAGGCAGTGTGGCATTCCCCCTCCCATACCCCATATAGAAGGTGTGGCATTCCCCATATAGGCAGTGTGGCATCCCCCCCATTCCCCATATAGGCAGTGTGGCATTCCCCCCCTCCCATTCCCCATATAGAAGGTGTGGCATTCTCCATATAGGCAGTGTGACATTCCCCCCTCCCATTCCCCATATAGGCAGTGTGGCATTCCCCCCCTCCCATTCCCCATATAGAAGGTGTGGCATTCTCCATATAGGCAGTGTGACATTCCCCCCTCCCATTCCCCATATAGGCAGTGTGGCATTCCCCCCTCCCATACCCCATATAGGCAGTGTGGCATTCCCCCTCCCATTCCCCATATAGGCAGTGTGACATTCCCCCCTCCCATTCCCCATAGGCAGTGTGGCATTCCCCCCTCCCATTCGCCATATAGGCAGTGTGGCATTCCCCCTCCCATACCCCATATAGAAGGTGTGGCATTCCCCATATAGGCAGTGTGGCATCCCCCCCATTCCCCATATAGGCAGTGTGGCATTCCCCCCTCCCATTCGCCATATAGGCAGTGTGACATTCCCCCCTCCCATTCCCCATATAGGCAGTGTGACATTCCCCCCTCCCATTCCCCATATAGACAGTGTGGCATTCCCCCCTCCCATTCGCCATATAGGCAGTGTGACATTCCCCCCTCCCATTCCCCATATAGGCAGTGTGGCATTCCCCCCCTCCCATTCCCCATATAGAAGGTGTGGCATTCTCCATATAGGCAGTGTGACATTCCCCCCTCCCATTCCCCATATAGGCAGTGTGACATTCCCCCCTCCCATTCCCCATAGGCAGTGTGGCATTCCCCCCTCCCATTCGCCATATAGGCAGTGTGGCATTCCCCCCTCCCATTCCCCATATAGGCAGTGCGGCATTCCCCCTCCTATCCCCCATATAGGCAGTGTGGCACCCCCCTCCCATTCCCCATATAGGCAGTGTGGCATTCCCCCTCCTATCCCCCATATAGGCAGTGTGGCACCCCCCTCCCATTCCCCATATAGGCAGTGTGGCACCCCCCTCCCATTCCCCATATAGGCAGTGTGGCACCCCCCTCCCATTCCCCATATAGAAGGTGTGGCATTCCCCCTCCCATTCCCCATATAGGCAGTGTGGCATCCCCCCCATTCCCCATATAGGCAGTGTGGCATTCCCCCCTCCCATACCCCATATAGAAGGTGTGGCATTTCCCATATAGGCAGTGTGGCATCCCCCCCATTCCCCATATAGGCAGTGTGGCATTCCCCCCTCCCATACCCCATATAGAAGGTGTGGCATTCCCCATATAGGCAGTGTGGCATCCCCCCCATTCCCCATATAGGCAGTGGGGCATTCCCCCCCTCCCATTCCCCATATAGGCAGTGTGGCATTCCCCCCTCCCATTCCCCATATAGAAGGTGTGACATTCCCCCCTCCCATTCCCCATATAGGCAGTGTGGCATTCCCCCTCCCATTCTCCATATAGGCAGTGTGGCATCCCCCCCTCCCATTCCCCATATAGGCAGTGTGGCATTCCCCCCTCCCATTCCCCATATAGAAGGTGTGGCATTCCCCCTCCCATTTCCCATATAGGCAGTGTGGCATTCCCCCCTCCCATTCCCCATATAGAAGGTGTGGCATTCCCCCTCCCATTCCCCATAAAGGCAGTGTGGCATTCCCCCTCCCACTCTCCATATAGGCAGTGTGGCATTCCCCCTCCCACTCTCCATATAGGCAGTGTGGCATTCCCCCCTCCCATTCCCCATATAGGCAGTGTGACATTCCCCCCTCCCATTTCCCATATAGGCAGTGTGGCATTCCCCCCTCCCATTCCCCATATAGGCAGTGTGGCATTCCCCCTCCCATTCCCCATATAGGCAGTGTGACATTCCCCCCTCCCATTCCCCATATAGGCAGTGTGGCATTCCCCCTCCCATTCCCCATATAGGCAGTGTGACATTCCCCCCTCCCATTCCCCATATAGGCAGTGTGGCATTCCCCCTCCCATTCCCCATATAGGCAGTATGGAATTCCCCCTCCCATTCCCCATATAGGCAGTGTGGCATTCCCCCCTCCCATTCCCCATAGGCAGTGTGACATTCCCCCTCCCATTCCCCATAGGCAGTGTGACATTCCCCCTCCCATTCCCCATATAGGCAGTGTGACATTCCCCCTCCCATTCCCCATATAGGCAGTGTGACATCCCCCTCTCCCATTCCCCATATAGACAGTGTGGCATTCCCCCCCCATTCCCCATATAGGCAGTGTGGCATTCCCCCCTCCCATTCCCCATATAGGCAGTGTGGCATCCCCCCCCCCCATTCCCCATATAGGCAGTGTGGCATTCCCCCCTCCCATTCCCCATATAGGCAGTGTGGCATTCCCCCTTCCATTCCCCATATAGGCAGTGTGACATTCCCCCTCCCATTCCCCATATAGGCAGTGTGGCATCCCCCCTCCCATTCCCCATATAGGCAGTGTGGCATTCCCCCCTCCCATTCCCCATATAGGCAGTGTGGCATCCCCCCTCCCATTCCCCATATAGGCAGTGTGGCATCCCCCCCCCCATTCCCCATATAGGCAGTGTGGCATTCCCCCCTCCCATTCCCCATATAGGCAGTGTGACATCCCCCCCCATTCCCCATATAGGCAGTGTGGCATTCCCCCCTCCCATTCCCCATATAGGCAGTGTGGCATCCCCCCCCCCCATTCCCCATATAGGCAGTGTGGCATTCCCCCCTCCCATTCCCCATATAGGCAGTGTGGCATTCCCCCTCCCATTCCCCATATAGGCAGTGTGGCATTCCCCCTCCCATTCCCCATATAGGCAGTGTGGCATCCCCCCCACATTCCCCATATAGGCAGTGTGGCATCCCCCCCATTCCCCACATAGGCAGTGTGGCATTCCCCCCTCCCATTCCCCATATAGAAGGTGTGGCATTCCCCATATAGGCAGTGTGGCATCCCCCCCATTCCCCATATAGGCAGTGTGGCATTCCCCCCCTCCCATTCCCCATATAGGCAGTGTGGCATTCCCCCCTCCCATTCCCCATATAGAAGGTGTGACATTCCCCCCTCCCATTCGCCATATAGGCAGTGTGGCATTCCCCCTCCCATTCTCCATATAGGCAGTGTGGCATCCCCCCCTCCCATTCCCCATATAGGCAGTGTGGCATTCCCCCCTCCCATTCCCCATATAGAAGGTGTGGCATTCCCCCTCCCATTCCCCTTAAAGGCAGTGTGGCATTCCCCCTCCCACTCTCCATATAGGCAGTGTGGCATTCCCCCCTCCCATTTCCCATATAGGCAGTGTGGCATTCCCCCTCCCATTCCCCATAAAGGCAGTGTGGCATTCCCCCTCCCACTCTCCATATAGGCAGTGTGGCATCCCCCCTCCCACTCTCCATATAGGCAGTGTGGCATTCCCCCCTCCCATTCCCCATATAGGCAGTGTGACATTCCCCCCTCCCATTTCCCATATAGGCAGTGTGGCATTCCCCCCTCCCATTCCCCATATAGGCAGTGTGGCATTCCCCCTCCCATTCCCCATATAAGCAGTGTGACATTCCCCCTCCCATTCTCCATATAGGCAGTGTGGCATTCCCCCTCCCATTCCCCATATAGGCAGTATGGCATTCCCCCTCCCATTCCCCATATAGGCAGTGTGGCATTCCCCCCTCCCATTCCCCATAGGCAGTGTGACATTCCCCCTCCCATTCCCCATAGGCAGTGTGACATTCCCCCTCCCATTCCCCATATAGGCAGTGTGACATCCCCCTCTCCCATTCCCCATATAGACAGTGTGGCATTCCCCCCCTTTCCCCATATAGGCAGTGTGGCATTCCCCCCTCCCATTCCCCATATAGGCAGTGTGGCATCCCCCCCCCATTCCCCATATAGGCAGTGTGGCATTCCCCCCTCCCATTCCCCATATAGGCAGTGTGGCATTCCCCCTCCCATTCCCCATATAGGCAGTGTGGCATTCCCCCCTCCCATTCCCCATATAGGCAGTGTGGCATCCCCCCTCCCATTCCCCATATAGGCAGTGTGGCATCCCCCCCCCCATTCCCCATATAGGCAGTGTGGCATTCCCCCCTCCCATTCCCCATATAGGCAGTGTGACATCCCCCCCCATTCCCCATATAGGCAGTGTGGCGTTCCCCCCTCCCATTCCCCATATAGGCAGTGTGGCATCCCCCCCCCCCATTCCCCATATAGGCAGTGTGGCATTCCCCCCTCCCATTCCCCATATAGGCAGTGTGGCATTCCCCCTCCCATTCCCCATAAAGGCAGTGTGGCATTCCCCCTCCCACTCTCCATATAGGCAGTGTGGCATTCCCCCCTCCCATTCCCCATATAGGCAGTGTGACATTCCCCCCTCCCATTTCCCATATAGGCAGTGTGGCATTCCCCCCTCCCATTCCCCATATAGGCAGTGTGGCATTCCCCCTCCCATTCCCCATATAGGCAGTGTGACATTCCCCCCTCCCATTCCCCATATAGGCAGTGTGACATTCCCCCCTCCCATTCCCCATATAGGCAGTGTGGCATTCCCCCTCCCATTCCCCATATAGGCAGTATGGAATTCCCCCTCCCATTCCCCATATAGGCAGCGTGGCATTCCCCCCTCCCATTCCCCATATAGGCAGTGTGACATTCCCCCCTCCCATTCCCCATATAGGCAGTGTGGCATTCCCCCTCCCATTCCCCATATAGGCAGTGTGGCATTCCCCCCTCCCATTCCCCATATAGGCAGTGTGGCATCCCCCCTCCCATTCCCCATATAGGCAGTGTGGCATCCCCCCCCCATTCCCCATATAGGCAGTGTGGCATTCCCCCCTCCCATTCCCCATATAGGCAGTGTGACATCCCCCCCCCCATTCCCCATATAGGCAGTGTGGCATTCCCCCCTCCCATTCCCCATATAGGCAGTGTGGCATCCCCTCCCCCCATTCCCCATATAGGCAGTGTGGCATTCCCCCCTCCCATTCCCCATATAGGCAGTGTGGCATTCCCCCTCCCATTCCCCATATAGGCAGTTTGGCATTCCCCCTCCCATTCCCCATATAGGCAGTGTGGCATCCCCCCCCCCATTCCTCATATAGGCAGTGTGGCATTCCCCCCTCCCATTCCCCATATAGGCAGTGTGGCATTCCCCCCTCCCATTCCCCATATAGGCAGTGTGACATTCCCCCTCCCATTCTCCATATAGGCAGTGTGGCATTCCCCCCCCATTCCTCATATAGGCAGTGTGACATTCCCCCTCCCATTCCCCATATAGGCAGTGTGGCATTCCCCCTCCCATTCCCCATATAGGCAGTGTGGCATTCCCCCTCCCATTCTCCATATAGGCAGTGTGGCATTCCCCCCCCATTCCTCATATAGGCAGTGTGACATTCCCCCTCCCATTCCCCATATAGGCAGTGTGGCATTCCCCCTCCCATTCCCCATATAGGCAGTGTGGCATTCCCCCCTCCCATTCCCCATATAGGCAGTGTGGCATCCCCCCCTCCCATTCCCCATATAGGCAGTGTGGCATCCCCCCCCTCCCATTCCCCATATAGGCAGTGTGGCATCCCCCCCCCCCATTCCCCATATAGGCAGTGTGGTATTCCCCTCTCCCATTCCCCATATAGGCAGTGGGGCATTCCCCCTCCCATTCCCCATATAGGCAGTGTGGCATTCCCCCCTCCCATTCCCCATATAGGCAGTGTGGCATTCCCCCCTCCCATTCCCCATATAGGCAGTGTGACATTCCTCCTCCCATTCCCCATATAGGCAGTGTGGCATTCCCCCTCCCATTCCCCATATAGGCAGTGTGGCATTCCCCCTCCCATTCCCCATATAGGCAGTGTGGCATTCCTCCCTCCCATTCCCCATATAGGCAGTGTGGCATCCCCCCTTCCATTCCCCATATAGGCAGTGTGGCATTCCCCCTCCCATTCCCCATATAGGCAGTGTGGCATCCCCCCCTCCCATTCCCCATAGGCAGTGTGGCATTCCCCCTCCCATTCCCCATATAGGCAGTGTGGCATTCCCCCCTCCCATTCCCCATATAGGCAGTGTGACATTCCCCCCTCCCATTCCCCATAGGCAGTGTGACATTCCCCCCTCCCATTCCCCATATAGGCAGTGTGGCATTCCCCCCCCCCATTCCCCATATAGGCAGTGTGGCATTCCCCCCTCCCATTCCCCATAGGCAGTGTGGCATTCCCCCCTCCCATTCCCCATATAGGCAGTGTGGCATCCCCCCCCCATTCCCCATATAGGCAGTGTGGCATTCCCCCTCCCATTCCCCATATAGGCAGTGTGACATTCCCCCCTCCCATTCTCCATATAGGCTGTGTGATATTCCCCCCTCCCATTCCCCATAGGCAGTGTGACATCCCCCCCCCCATTCCCCATATAGGCAGTGTGGCATTCCCCCCTCCCATTCCCCATATAGGCAGTGTGGCATCCCCCCCCATTCCCCATATAGGCAGTGTGGCATTCCCCCCTCCCATTCCCCATATAGGCAGTGTGGCATCCCCCCCCCCATTCCCCATATAGGCAGTGTGACATCCCCCCCCCCGCATTCCCCATATAGGCAGTGTGGCATTCCCCCCTCCCATTCCCCATATAGGCAGTGTGACATCCCCCCCCCCATTCCCCATATAGGCAGTGTGACATCCCCCCCCCATTCCCCATATAGGCAGTGTGGCATTCCCCCCTCCCATTCCCCATATAGGCAGTGTGGCATCCCCCCCCCCATTCCCCATATAGGCAGTGTGGCACCCCCTCCCATTCCCCATATAGAAGGTGTGATATTCCCCATATAGGCAGTGTGGCATTCCCCCTCCCATTCTCCATATAGGCAGTGTGGCATTCCCCCCCCCCCCATTCCCCATATAGGCAGTGTGACATTCCCCCTCCCATTCCCCATATAGGCAGTGTGGCATTCCCCCTCCCATTCCCCATATAGGCAGTGTGGCATTCCCCCCTCCCATTCCCCATATAGGCAGTGTGGCATTCCCCCTCCCATTCCCCATATAGGCAGTGTGGCATTCCCCCCCCCCCCCCATTCCCCATATAGAAGGTGTGGCATTTCCTCCTCCCAGTCCCCATATAGGCAGTGTGATATTCCCCATATAGGCAGTGTGGCATCCCCCCTTCCATTCCCCATATAGGCAGTGTGGCATCCCCCCCTCCCATTCCCCATAGGCAGTGTGGCATTCCCCCTCCCATTCCCCATATAGGCAGTGTGGCATTCCCCCTCCCATTCACCATATAGGCAGTGTGGCATCCCCCCTCCCATTCACCATATAGGCAGTGTGGCATTCCCCCCTCCCATTCCCCATATAGGCAGTGTGGCATTCCCCCTCCCATTCCCCATATAGGCAGTGTGGCATTCCCCCCTCCCATTCCCCATATAGGCAGTGTGACATTCCCCCCTCCCATTCCCCATATAGGCAGTGTGACATTCCCCCCTCCCATTCCCCATATAGGCAGTGTGACATTCCCCCCTCCCATTCCCCATATAGGCAGTGTGGCATTCCCCCCCCCATTCCCCATATAGAAGGTGTGGCATTTCCTCCTCCCAGTCCCCATATAGGCAGTGTGGCATCCCCCCTCCCATTCCCCATATAGGCAGTGTGGCATCCCCCCTCCCATTCCCCATAGGCAGTGTGGCATTCCCCCTCCCATTCCCCATATAGGCAGTGTGACATTCCCCCCTCCCATTCCCCATAGGCAGTGTGGCATTCCCCCCTCCCATTCCCCATATAGGCAGTGTGGCATTCCCCCCTCCCATTCCCCATATAGGCAGTGTGACATTCCCCCCTCCCATTCTCCATATAGGCTGTGTGATATTCCCCCCTCCCATTCCCCATAGGCAGTGTGACATTCCCCCCTCCCATTCCCCATATAGGCAGTGTGACATTCCCCCCTCCCATTCCCCATATAGGCAGTGTGGCATTCCCCCCCCCATTCCCCATATAGAAGGTGTGGCATTTCCTCCTCCAAGTCCCCATATAGGCAGTGTGATATTCCCCATATAGGCAGTGTGGCATTCCCCCTCCCATTCCCCATATAGGCAGTGTGGCATTCCCCCCTCCCATTCCCCATATAGGCAGTGTGACATTCCCCCCTCCCATTCCCCATAGGCAGTGTGACATTCCCCCCTCCCATTCCCCATATAGGCAGTGTGGCATTCCCCTCTCCCATTCCCCATATAGGCAGTGTGGCATTCCCCCCTCCCATTCCCCATATAGGCAGTGTGACATTCCCCCCTCCCATTCCCCATATAGGCAGTGTGGCATTCCCCCTCCCATTCCCCATATAGGCAGTGTGACATTCCCCCCTCCCATTCCCCATATAGGCAGTGTGGCATTCCCCCCTCCCATTCGCCATATAGGCAGTGTGGCATTCCCCCCTCCCATTCCCCATATAGGCAGTGTGGCATTCCCCCCTCCCATTCCCCATATAGGCAGTGTGGCATTCCCCCTCCCATTCCCCATATAGGCAGTGTGGCATTCCCCCTCCCATACCCCATATAGAAGGTGTGGCATTCCCCATATAGGCAGTGTGGCATCCCCCCCATTCCCCATATAGGCAGTGTGGCATTCCCCCCTCCCATACCCCATATAGAAGGTGTGGCATTCCCCATATAGGCAGTGTGGCATCCCCCCCATTCCCCATATAGACAGTGTGGCATTCCCCCCTCCCATACCCCATATAGAAGGTGTGGCATTCCCCATATAGGCAGTGTGGCATCCCCCCCATTCCCCATATAGGCAGTGTGGCATTCCCCCCTCCCATACCCCATATAGAAGGTGTGGCATTCCCCATATAGGCAGTGTGGCATCCCCCCCATTCCCCATATAGGCAGTGTGGCATTCCCCCCTCCCATTCCCCATATAGAAGGTGTGACATTCCCCCCTCCCATTCCCCATATAGGAAGTGTGGCATTCCCCCTCCCATTCCCCATATAGGCAGTGTGGCATTCCCCCCTCCCATTCCCCATATAGGCAGTGTGACATTCCCCCTCCCATTCCCCATATAGGCAGTGTGGCATTCCCCCTCCCATTCCCCATATAGGCAGTGTGACATTCCCCCCTCCCATTCCCCATATAGGCAGTGTGACATTCCCCCCTCCCATTCCCCATATAGGCAGTGTGACATTCCCCCCTCCCATTCCCCATATAGGCAGTGTGGCATTCCCCCTCCCATTCCCCATATAGGCAGTGTGGCATTCCCCCCTCCCATTCCCCATATAGGCAGTGTGACATCCCCCTCTCCCATTCCCCATATAGGCAGTGTGACATTCCCCCCTCCCATTCCCCATATAGGCAGTATGGCATTCCCCCTCCCATTCCCCATATAGGCAGTGTGACATCCCCCTCTCCCATTCCCCATATAGGCAGTGTGACATTCCCCCCTCCCATTCCCCATATAGGCAGTGTGGCATTCCCCCTCCCATTCCCCATATAGGCAGTGTGACATTCCCCCCTCCCATTCCCCATATAGGCAGTGTGGCATTCCCCCTCCCATTCCCCATATAGGCAGTGTGACATTCCCCCTCCCATTCCCCATATAGGCAGTGTGGCATTCCCCCTCCCATTCCCCATATAGGCAGTATGGCATTCCCCCTCCCATTCCCCATATAGGCAGTGTGACATCCCCCTCTCCCATTCCCCATATAGGCAGTGTGACATTCCCCCTCCCATTCCCCATATAGGCAGTGTGACATTCCCCCTCCCATTCCCATAGGCAGTGTGGCATTTCCTACTCCCATTCCCCATATAGGCAGTGTGGCATTCCCCCTCCCATCCCCCATATAGGCAGTGTGACATTCCCCCTCCCATTCCCCATATAGGCAGTGTGGCATTCCCCCTCCCATTCCCCATATAGGCAGTGTGGCATTCCCCCTCCCATCCCCCATATAGGCAGTGTGACATTCCCCCTCCCATTCCCCATATAGGCAGTGTGGCATTCCCCCTCCCATTCCCCATATAGGCAGTGTGGCATTCCCCCTCCCATTCCCCATATAGGCAGTGTGGCATCCCCCCCTCCCATTCCCCATATAGGTAGTGTGACATTCCCCCTCCCATTCCCCATATAGGCAGTGTGGCATTCCCCCTCCCATTCCCCATATAGGCAGTGTGGCATTCCCCCTCCCATTCCCCATATAGGCAGTGTGGCATTCCCCCCTCCCATTCCCCATATAGGCAGTGTGGCATCCCCCCTCCCATTCCTCATATAGGCAGTGTGGCATTCCCCCCTCCCATTCCCCATATAGGCAGTGTGGCATTCTCCCCTCCCATTCCCCATACAGGCAGTGTGGCATTCCCCCTCCCATTCCCCATATAGGCAGTGTGGCATTCCCCCTCCCATTCCCCATATAGGCAGTGTGGCATTCCCCCTCCCATTCCCCATATAGGCAGTGTGGCATCCCCCCTCCCATTCCCCATATAGGCAGTGTGGCATCCCCCCTCCCATTCCTCATATAGGCAGTGTGGCATTCCCCTCCCATTCCCCATATAGGCAGTGTGACATTCCCCCTCCCATTCCCCATATAGGCAGTGTGGCATCCCCCCTCCCATTCCTCATATAGGCAGTGTGGCATTCCCCCTCCCATTCCCCATATAGGCAGTGTGGCATTCCCCCTCCCATTCCCCATATAGGCAGTGTGGCATTCCCCCTCCCATTCCCCATATAGGCAGTGTGGCATCCCCCCTCCCATTCCTCATATAGGCAGTGTGGCATCCCCCCCTCCCATTCCCCATATAGGCAGTGTGGCATTCCCCCTCCCATTCCCCATATAGGCAGTGTGGCATTCCCCCTCCCATTCCCCATATAGGCAGTGTGGCATTCCCCCCTCCCATTCCCCATATAGGCAGTGTGGCATTCTCCCCTCCCATTCCCCATACAGGCAGTGTGGCATCCCCCCCTCCCATTCCCCATATAGGCAGTGTGGCATCCCCCCTCCCATTCCTCATATAGGCAGTGTGGCATTCCCCCCTCCCATTCCCCATATAGGCAGTGTGGCATTCTCCCCTCCCATTCCCCATATAGGCAGTGTGACATTCCCCCCTCCCATTCCCCATATAGGCAGTGTGGCATTCTCCCCTCCCATTCCCCATATAGGCAGTGTGGCATTCTCCCCTCCCATTCCCCATATAGGCAGTGTGGCATTCTCCCCTCCCATTCCCCATACAGGCAGTGTGGCACCCCCCCCTCCCATTCCCCATATAGGTAGTGTGACATTCCCCCCCCCATTCCCCATATAGGCAGTGTGACATTCCCCCTCCCATTCCCCATACAGGCAGTGTGGCATTCCCCCTCCCATTCCCCATATAGGCAGTGTGACATTCCCCCCTCCCATTCCCCATATAGGCAGTGTGGCATTCCCCCCTCCCATTCCCCATATAGGCAGTGTGACATTCCCCCTCCCATACCCCATATAGGCAGTGTGCCATTCCCCCCTCCCATTCCCCATATAGGCAGTGTGGCATTCCCCCCTCCCATACCCCATATAGGCAGTGTGGCATTCCCCCCTCCCATTCCCCATATAGGCAGTGTGGCATTCCCCCCTCCCATTCCCCATATAGGCAGTGTGGCATTCCCCCCTCCCATTCCCCATATAGGCAGTGTGGCATTCCCCCCTCCCATTCCCCATATAGGCAGTGTGGCATTCCCCCCTCCCATACCCCATATAGGCAGTGTGGCATTCCCCCCTCCCATTCCCCATATAGGCAGTGTGGCATTCCCCCCTCCCATTCCCCATACAGGCAGTGTGGCATTCCCCCCTCCCATTCCCCATATAGGCAGTGTGGCATTCCCCCCTCCCATACCCCATATAGGCAGTGTGGCATTCCCCCCTCCCATTCCCCATATAGGCAGTGTGGCATTCCCCCCTCCCATTCCCCATACAGGCAGTGTGGCATTCCCCCCTCCCATTCCCCATACAGGCAGTGTGGCATTCCCCCCTCCCATTCCCCATACAGGCAGTGTGGCATTCCCCCCTCCCATACCCCATATAGGCAGTGTGGCATTCCCCCCTCCCATTCCCCATACAGGCAGTGTGGCATTCCTCCTCCCATTCCCCATATAGGCAGTGTGGCTTCCCCCCTCCCATTCCCCATATAGGCAGTGTGGCATCCCCCTCCCATTCCCCATATAGGCAGTGTGGCATTCCCCCATCCCATTCCCCATATAGGCAGTGTGACATTCCCCCCTCCCATTCCCCATATAGGCAGTGTGGCATCCCCCTCCCATTCCCCATATAGGCAGTGTGGCATTCCCCCTCCCATTCCCCATATAGGCAGTGTGACATTCCCCCCTCCCATTCCCCATATAGGCAGTGTGGCACCCCCCTCCCATTCCCCATATAGGCAGTGTGGAGGGGTTTCAATATGCATATGGAATCCAAAAAAGGGAGGCTTGCACAACCCATAAATTATAATATATATAAAGGGTGCTACTCCCAGGCTCAAACAGCCATATATAGAAAACACAACAGGGGGAGAACTCTAACTCAGAATCAAAAATTAAATATCAAACTTTATTAAATGTTTACAACCTATACAATGGACACATTAAAAACATAAGACAATACCACACAGAACATATAAACATACAGGATCTGTAAGCGGTGGGGAGAAAATGAATGCCATATAATCCATATACTAAATCTAGAGCGCCTGGTATTACCTGTTGCTACCTGTCGTTCTCCCATACATTTCAGTGGATGTCCCCTTTCTTCTCTTTAAACAGGGTTTTATTTTTTTTTTTATATTTTTATGTAGAATTGTCATTACATGTCTGGTATTAAAGTGTTCATGTTACAAAGTAATAACTATGTCATTCCATGTGATTTCGCTTTGTTACTAGTGGATATGTGTTCAAAAACAGACTTTAATCACACAGCCTCTGGCGCTCTGGGCTACAACGACCCGATTTGGAGTGCCGGTGCTGTTTTTTTGATGAATATGGTGTGAGTCTGTCTCACTGAGTAGTCGCTAACAATCGCTCCCATACGGCGCTGTACTGGTTGTAGCGATAACCTTTATAGCCGGAGGGCTTCCCCGCCAGAGACGTCCTTTTCCCAATGGTGAGAGGTGCTGCAGGAATTCCAGAGTCATCCGTGAGGAACCAGGAACAGCCCTTACAAGGGCTAGTGAATTGTAATATAGCGTTTCCCCCAATAAGAGACAGAACTCAGTATTGAGGGTGAAGATGAACTGAACTTTATTAGTGCCACCCTGTGCCTTATATGCAAGGCTCCATGCAAGGGGACCTCCCCCGTGGACCTGATGGAGGACTGCATGACAAACCCACAGACCAAGGGGAGCAGGGCACACAATCCCTCAACTCTGCCGGTAACACAATCAGTAGAACAATAGCAGTCTGTAACACAATCAGTAGGACAATAGCAGTCTGTAACACAATCAGTAGAACAATAGCAGTCTGTAACACAATCAGTAGAACAATAGCAGTCTGTAACACAATCAGTAGAACAATAGCAGTCTGTAACACAATCAGTAGAACAATAGCAGTCTGTAGCACAATCAGTATAACAATAGCAGTCTGTAATACAATCAGTAGAACAATAGCAGTCTCTAACACAATCAGTAGAACAATAGCAGTCTGTAGCACAATCAGTAGAACAATAGCCGTCTGTAGCACAATCAGTATAACAATAGCAGTCTGTAATACAATCAGTAGAACAATAGCAGTCTCTAACACAATCAGTAGAACAATAGCAGTCTGTAGCACAATCAGTATAACAATAGCAGTCTGTAGCACAATCAGTATAACAATAGCAGTCTGTAGCACAATCAGTATAACAATAGCAGTCTGTAGCACAATCAGTAGAACAATAGCAGTCTGTAATGCAATCAGTAGAACAATAGCAGTCTCTAACACAATCAGTAGAACAATAGCAGTCTGTAGCACAATCAGTATAACAATAGCAGTCTGTAACACAATCAGTATAACAATAGCAGTCTGTAATGCAATCAGTAGAACAATAGCAGTCTCTAACACAATCAGTAGAACAATAGCAGTCTGTAGCACAATCAGTAGAACAATAGCAGTCTCTAACACAATCAGTAGAACAATAGCAGTCTGTAGCACAATCAGTATAACAATAGCAGTCTGTAGCACAATCAGTATAACAATAGCAGTCTGTAATACAATCAGTAGAACAATAGCAGTCTCTAACACAATCAGTAGAACAATAGCAGTCTGTAGCACAATCAGTATAACAATAGCAGTCTGTAACACAATCAGTATAACAATAGCAGTCTGTAGCACAATCAGTAGAACAATAGCAGTCTGTAGCACAATCAGTAGAACAATAGCAGTCTGTAATACAATCAATAACACAATGGCAGTCTGTCTGGGACAATGCTCAAGAAAATGAAAGTAATGGGTCTATGCAAAAACAGTGCCTTTAAAATCCAATGGCAGAGTCTGTCACACTGGTGTTATAGCGACTCACACAACGTATTCATCAATGCCGGCCAGCGATTGTAACAGCAACCCATAGCCCATCACAGCGACTACTAACGGTCGCTCTAAGCGCCTCGCTACAGACGCTCATCTGGCGGTACCTGGCGCTAGTAATGAATCAGCCTGCCTGTGTCCATTGAACCAGGGCCGGCTCTAGGGTTTTGTGGGCCCCTTGGCGACAGGGTCTCAGTGGGCCCCCCGTGCACTGTCCCAAGTGCTCCTGTGACTGCCGAACAGGCTATGCCCACAGTGACTTACCCTGCTCTGTGTGCGTGCTACCCACCTATTCAAGTGTATAGGTGGGTGGGGGTGTGCACCGAGCAGGGGAAGTCACTGTGAGCATCAGAACCAAAATGACTGCACCCCGTGCCAGAATAGCCAGGTAAACAGTGCAGTATCCTGGCAGGGGTAAGGAGCGTTTTGTTTTATTTAAGCCCCCATCCTGCCTCAGCGTAAAGGAGATGGCAGGGTGGGAGGCTGGTGGACTGCATTCCTGGTTACCTGATGCACTTCCACACCCAGCTTAAACATCTGGGCAGCAGATGTAAAAGATTCCAGGGTCGCTTGTTTTTCCCCAGGGCATCACAAACCAGGATGCCCCTCTGTGTGACCCCCCCCGAAAGCTGCTATTCACTCACCTCTCGTTCTAACGGCACACGCGCGGACTCCCATTCAATTATGTCATTCATCAAATAGCTATCATGGGGAGAACGCACTCCTGTGAGCAACAAGAGCCGTCTGCTGAATGACATAGTCACAGGATTCGGAATGCCACTGGGGAAAAGCCAGCAGCCATTATAGGGCTTTTTTTCAGTTTCACACAGTGACGCATCCCAGTTCGGGATGCCCCAGGGAGAGGGAATTAGCCAGCCCTGGAGTCATTGCTGTGTGAAACCCCCCAGAGCCCCCCTCAGTAAAACTCAACTCTCCTCGGTCCAATGGTGCATGTACAGGCCCTCGTCCAATCAGAGCCCTTTGCCTTGATGTCCTTCGGCAAAGTGCTCTAGTTGAAATGAATGGGGGAGTGCACGCTGCCGTATCCCTGGCTTTTTGAACTCCCCATTGTAAACAATCGTAGCTGACGAAAGGTAAGCAGCTCTGGTTGGACGAGAGCCCCTGCATGAACCGTTGGAGTGAGGAAAGGTGAATTTTTATGGGTGCCCTGGGGGGGTTTCACACAGTGGGGCATCCCAAGTCAGGGCATTAAGATTTCAGGCCAGCTGCTGGTTTTGGTTGTATTGATAGGATGCAAGGATAACGTCGTCCAAAAGCAGCCAGCCAGCCGATGCTTGATAGGGAGGGGGCGATGGCAGCCCCTGCTCACACCTCGGCTCTGCATTCGTCTCTCTCCTGCACGGCTGATTAATGACTAAAGAGGGGTGCCGGCCCTTTAAAGCCGGCAGCCCCATGTCTGGCCTGCGCTTCCTGCTGGAAGCTGACCAGCCATGGGATTGGGGGAAGAGATCGGGGGAAGTGCCCTCAGGGGAGGGGGGATTATAAAGGGGCTGGTTCCCTACTCCTCTTCCTCTTTGGCCCCTGATCTCTTCGCTGGAACGTGCTTTCCCACCCGCCCGCCCTTTATTGGGGGTGATGGAATGGTCGATTGGTCTCAGCGGAGGCTGGTTGGTGTTTTGGGGCAGTTTTCTCGGGATATGCATTTTATTATGTTGTATGTATATACATATATTAAAAAAAAAAAAATATATATATATATATATATATATGTACATGAATAATATAAAAAATATAAAAATAATAATGAATATAATTCATCAAACGATAAAAAAAAGAAAAAAGAAGGTTAATATGTATTTATTGACATTTGTTCAGTTAACAGGGTACTTGTAGTTGTTTTGGATATGTATAAATTGTGGGGTATTTATTGGGTATATGTGTCAATGCGTATGTATCGGGGGATTGTTGTACATTCATTGTTTACTGTATTATTTTATTTGTCACAGCTTTGGCGGTCTCCTCTGCTCGGTTCGGGTCTGAGATGGCACGGAAAGTGGGGGTAGGTTACAAGGAAGTGGCTGTTTCGGTGGAAACGGGCCAGGAGGAGGGGAGGGGAGGGACAAAGGAAAGGGGGTAAGGTGGATCTTGGCAGTTAGCCCCGTTGAGCTACCAGGCCTAGGAGGGATGCGGCCGGGCTCACGAATCGGCTTCTGTTTCAGATTCGGGAGGTAGTTGAGCCTTCGGGCCGCCTCCCCTCCCCTCCTGTTGGTAGTTAGGGTATGGTGGAATCTCAGACCTGGATCGGGGAGATCGGGAGTGCATTGTTAATTGTTGTTTGTTATTGTTTTTATGTTGAGGCTGTGGCCGATTAAAATTCCATCAATTCCGAAGAAGTGGTTGTTGGCTCCATTATTTGGAAGTGTGGGTGGGTTGGTGTCAGCTGAAGGCGTATGGAACGCTGGCACAGTCATGACGAAAGCTACACGTCAGAGCTTCTGTCATTTCAATGAGCGGTGCAGGGAGAGCTGAACGCAGAGCCGAGGTAGGAAGTTTACAGCCTGCTCCCAGCCCCGCACTCTGCAATACAGTGGCCGCTCTCTCTGCTTCCCAGTACACAGCCGGACAATGCACACACTGACGGCACCCTCCTGTGCTGCCAGCAGCTCCGGGTTTTCAATGTGGGAGGAATGCCCCCATCTCCCCCTTAGCACTCACTCAGGGAATTGTGCCTCACCTGCCTGTCAGTAGGCCCCCCCCCCTTTTTTGTTGGGGCCCTCGGCAGATGCCCGACCTTGCCGGGTGCTAGCGCCGGCCCTGCATTGAACCAATGGGCCACTGTCTGCAGGAAATGTGCTGGGACGGGGAGCACCTACCAGCCATAGCACCCACTGTGCTATCATCGAGGGGCAGCTTATCCCAATAGTGGGAATTCAGATTTAACCCTTCCTTTCTGTAGTTTGGAACTTGGATAAGAGCAAATCTTTCATCTATATAGGTTATAAAAATCATTAGACAAAACACTATTATTAACTACATAGATATTTATAGTAACTTTTTTATAATAAGATATAAAACAGTTCCTATAAAAAGGTATCATGGAAGAAACGAATACTAATAAAAGAACATAATATTTACAGATATATTTTATTCATTATAATATGTTTAATATGCTTATTCTCAAAAGGTAGTGGAATATGTATGACTAAAGCTGCTCTCATTCATATATTCTAGATGCCATGCTGAATATGTTGTGCGTGTCCCCTGATGAAGCCCTATAAAATGTAGAAACATTTTGGGGCAATAATATTTATGTTACAAGATCATGCTGCCCAACAACGCGTTTCATACATTATTATTGTTTATAAAGCGCCATTATATTCCATATTCCATTCCGTACAAAGTTACATTGTTCAGATCACATTGCATAAGACTTGAGGGCCATCTGATTATTTGCCCCAGAGCATTTTATTTCAGGATGCCCCACTGTGAAACCCTCCCGGTCCCCTGTAAAACCTACCTTCTCAGTGAACCAAGGGCGCATGTGTGAGCTGTGGCCGCTGTAAGCTATAGTTTAAGCTGTGCATGTGCCTGTGCCAGGCATTTGTCCTTGGCTGGCCTGGCCATGCACCTTCTTAGAGCAGGATGTGACCACCGGTGTGCTGGGCTGCTTTCAGCTAGACTTTGCCCTTAGCGGAGATTGCAGAATGCAGCCTAGCATGCTGATTGGCTGAGATATGCATCATAGAACTGTGAAAAAGGTGAGTGTTCCTAGGTGACCTGGGGGGTTTCACACAGCAGGGCATCCCGAATTGGGGTGCCCCAGAGGAATGGACGAAAACTTCACTACAAGTTTTGGTTTTGGTCCACTTTAAATTAATATTATGTTTCTGCATAGTTGCATGACAAGCCTGTGAAAGTTTGTGTTTCTACTGTAGAAAAATGCTAAAATCTGGGTATAAAGAATGGAAATGCCCCAGTTATAATTATGTTACTACAGCACTGGCTTCTAATTCACTATTTGGTGGATATTTGTGTCTCTGGATATTATGGAGGGTGTCAGTGTGATGTGTTCCTGATTTATATGTGACAGCGACAGCAGCTTTCTGATGGATCTCTTATCATCTCTCTGCAGGTTGGTGCAGTGTGATCTGACCTCATCCTGCTGTGCTGATCTCTGCTCTGTCATCATCACAAACACATCTCTGACCTCACTCGACCTGTCATGGAATCCTCTGCAGGACTCTGGAATAACGCTCCTGTGTGAGGGGCTCAGACATCCAGGAAGTGTCCTGCAGAAGCTGGGGTGAGTAATCAGAAGTTAGAATCTGGAGTAACCTCCTGTGTGAGGGGCTCAATCACACTGTATTCTGTAGGAACTGATGTGAATCCTGAATAACCATTTAATGCAAATCTGCAATGAGGGATTACAGCAAACCTAAACCTAGTTTTAAAGCCGCTCTTGGAATAATTTCCCCCAAGACATGCTGATTTGGGATGCCCAACGAAAATGCCCCAAACCATCCATTATAGGTGCAGACAGAGCGGTGCCCTATAGCCACAAACCTGGAGCAAGTAGACCCTCTTATTTCATTCTGCCCCAGGAACATGGCGCTGGCTGCTCAGTGGCCCTGCAGTGACAGCTACATAAAGAGAGAGCATAAAGAGAGATTCCTCCGAACCCCCGCTCGCCGAGCCGACCAGTAAACATATGAATGCCCGACGATCACGACAGAGCACGCCGATTCTAAAACAAAATTAAGGAAAAGGAAGGGGAGGGAGGGAGGTGGGAAGATGTTATCAACCGATCCACACAATCACCTGTACAACCGATCAATCCTGTCCGGCCGAATGTACCGCCGAAACCGCTCTGATTCCCACCTCCCCAACCTCTTTATTATGTCATCCGGCAGCCCCACCCTAGCCGCCTCTGTTGCGGCCCCAATTCGAAACGAGTGAGTACCGTACTCGCTGCTTGCCAGCCCCATCTCCTCAAGACATCTCCTAAAAACTGCCAAAAACTGGAACCGCAATAGGAAGGAACCATCCTCGTGCATGAGCAGCGGACCGCCCCCCCTCGGCCTTACCCCCAGGAACTCCTCCACAGCGGCAGCCAGGCATGAATCACAGTGCAGCAACCTCCCCAAATAGATACTGACCCCCCTCCCCTTTTGATCCGTCTTAGACCGTCTTATGCGTACCATAACCCCTTCTGCAGACGTCACTGTGTCATCCAAACCCAATCCCCCGGGTACCCGCTTGTTAGGACTCACTAACTCCCCCACCCTCAGAGCACCAAAAAATGCCAGCGAGAATGCCACCCTAAACAAACACACCTCAAAACCTGACGTACAAACCCGGGGCAAAACACTAAAAATCCCCCCCAACAAGACACGCCGTCTGTTATCAGCCGTCTTGTGCTCCTTCCGCCAACCCTTCAGTGCCTGGCGCACCCAAAAAGCTTTAGTCATATCCGCCCAACCCTCCAGTCGGCACAAGAACGCCAAAGCCGACAATTTCTTGTCAACCGAAGCCGGAGTCGCGCCTCCCGCCAACAAATCACTTAAATACCAGATCAACAACCCTTGCCTATCCTCCTCCGTTCCAGGCACCCCGAACTCCTCCACCAAGTCCCACCACTGCTGCCAGGTCTTCACATACGACCCCCACGTAGACGGTGCAACTGACTTCTGAATTAAGCCAAACAGGCGTCTTACAGGATCTCCAGCAGCCAACCGGGGCATGACTCGCCGACTTCCCTCGCCTCGGGTGCCAATTCCCTGAAGTGCTCCCACTGCGAACGAGAAAGAGCGTCAGCTATCCCGTTCTCCACCCCAGGCACATGCGCCACCCTACACCACACATTGTACCGCAAACATCCCAACACCAGCTGCCTGAGCAGCACCACGACCCGTAATGAAGACAAAGTCTGTGTGTTAACCGCAGCAACCACCGACATATTGTCTGACCGAAAACACACCGCCTTGTTCCTCAGCACCTCTCCCCACAGGGTCACCGCCACCACCTGTGGGAATAATTCCAAAAAAGCCAAATTCCTCACCAGGGCCGATTCCATCCACCGCCCTGGCCAGGGACCCGCACACCATCTCCCCCCCAAGTAGGCCCCGAAACCGACCGAGCCCGCCACATCTGTGAAGAGCTCAAGCTCATCATTCGCCCTCACCGGTTCCAGCCAGTAGGCCAGCCCGTCAAACGACTCCAGGAAAGTGATCCACATCCTGATGTCCTCCTTCATTGCCGCTGTCAATCGGATGAAGTGATGCGGCTCTCGAACCCCCGCCATCGCCAGTGATAGACGCCTGGTAAACACCCGCCCCATAGGCATCTCTGCCCCTCTCACCGGGGATACCCCTTTTTCCAGGACCCTCGTTCCCTCTGCGCCCCCTCCCGACCCTTCTTAAAACATCTCCCAGCAGAGTGGCTCCCGCCGCAGCCCGAACATTCGTGCCGGAATTTGCACGTGGGCCCCCATTTGCAGAAGGAGTCATTGAAGGCCCAGCACAAACCACGTCTGGCCAAATCCACCCCTCCCGACCCCATTGAAGTGGCGGCCCCTTGAAAGGGAGGGGATCCCCCCCCCCCGGCAGCTGGGTATATCCCCCCCCTATCATTCATCACCCTCAACCATAGCCCTATATCCCTATGATCCCACCCCAACCCCTCACTAATAGACATCCGTTGCCGGAACTGCTTGTCGTACCAAAGCCAGGCCAAGCCCCCATACACCCGGTGGGCCTTCCAAATGGCGTCCAAATAACAAAAAAGCGACGAGCAGTGTTCCGGGTTCTTTTCCCCAATGACGCTCGCAAGTATAGCAAACGCCTGCAGCCAATTCCCCAAAGTCCTCGGGATTAACCGAAAGCGCCTCCTATCCTCCTCCTCTTCCTTCCGGTACTCCTTCCCCTTTTCCCACCCCTCAATCCCGAAACGTTCCAAGGGCAGTAACGTAAGTATGTCCACGTACTCCCTTCGCCATATTTTTTCCCTCACCTCCTGCTTTAAGTGCCCTCCAAGCGGACCCTCGAAGCACACGTAGGTGTGTCCCTTGGCCGAATCCGAAATCGGTAGGGACCTATCCCCCCTCCCTAATTCGCCCAAACCCGGATCATCCGAATTCCCCCCCCCCTGCTATCTACCTGCGCTGCCCCTTGCTGCAAAGCCCCCCCCCCCCGGCGCCACTCGACACCCCTGGCGCCCACACCGCCGCCGGACCCTGCGGCACCCCCTTGGACCCCCCGCGCTCCCCTGACTCCCACCTGGCTAACAACTTCCGTACCCCGGACATAAAACCTGCCACCCTCGCGTCATCCACGCCTGACGCCCCACCCATAGCTTGCGACAAAGACATAAAATTGGAGATAATTTGTGGCTCACCCTGACGATCGATTAGGCCGCTTGGTCCTCCCGCGCGTTGATCCAAACCCTGGGTCACTGGGCCCGACTGGCCCAGCGACCCGCTTCCCGCCGGACGTCCCGACGCCACCGCCATTCCTGGTGCCGCCGCCGCGCTGCCGGAAGATGATGGCGGCCTGCTGACGCTCGCCGCCATGGACCGGCCACTTGCCCGGCTGCCGCCGTCTTCCATCCGCCATCCTGGTGCCTCGACCGCTGCGCCACCCGACACCGCGTCCTGGTCGACCACTGCCTGCGGGGAAAAAAGGAGAGGCGAGCAGCTGGTACTGGCCGGGAAACCAAGCCCCCGGCCGCATGCGCATGCGTCCGCAGTGCCTGGACCTAAATGCGCATGGGCAGGGGAAGACGCCATGTGCACCAGCTCGCCAGGCTGGGGGGCCGTGAGGTCAAAGGGCCAGGCGCTAAGGGACGCAGGGACGCGCCAGGCTGGGGGAGCCGCGAGGGGGAGGGGGGCATCCCGCGGTGTAGGGGGGAAGGGCTGCAGCGGGGGCGACACTGGCGGCAAGAAGGGGCCATGAGGGAAGGAAGATGGCCCTCCCGCCAGGGGGCATGCACTATGGGAAAAAGGGGGGTTGGCGCGGGGGGCGAAGGATGTATGGGTGGCGCGGGGATGCATGTGATGTGCTGCTTGGGGGCCTGCGCCGGCGTCCCAAAGGACGCAGGGGGCCCCACTACTAGATCCGTGGGGGAGGGTGCCTCCTCCTCCAGGACCGCCCTCCGCTCCGGCTGGAGCAGAGCCTTGACCCCCTTGGAGGGACCCAGCTGTGGGGTTAGAAGAAGGGAGGGGGGGCGCCCCTCCTCCGGCTTATATGCGGGGAGGGGGGAGACCCACGTGGGCCCGCATGGTCCTCCCCCCGCTGTCGTGGGGGGGGGAGGGTGAGGACACATCCGCCGCTCCCCGCACACGGAGACGGCGGGGAGCAGCGGTATTTTTGCGGCCCGAGCTTCTATGCCCGGGCCGCACTGCGCCGCACAGAGGGGGCGGAGCCAGCAGCCCCGCTGCGTCAGCCTACCCCTGCGAGGCAGGGGGAGGCAGGTCTCTTGCGGCCCGAGTTCCGGCGCTCGGGCCTAGATCTCGGAAGAGGTGGGGGCGGAGCCGGCGGCCCCAAAGCAGCGGCCTCTCCCCGCGAGCCGAGGGAGAGGCGAACAGTAGATGCGCGGCCCGCGTTCCTACGCCCGGGCCGCGGGACCAACAGTGCGGCCGGATCGGATGGGGGAGGCAGCCGGGCGGCTGTCGCCTCCCCCCACCCAGCACCCATGGGAAAAAGAGACCTCCCACGGCCGGAGCCCCGAGGTAAGGGCCGCGGAGGGAGGTGGGGGAGGTGGGCGCCAGCAGCAGCCCAGGACGGCGGGGTGGTGGGGGGCTTAGCCAGGCGCCAGCCCGGCGTGCCTGTCGGGGTCGGGCGGGAGGCGGACTGGGGGGTATTAAGCTCCTTACCCAGTCCTCGCCTCGCCGCCCTGCCTCCCTGCGCAACTCCGCAAAAAGGGGCCTCCATACTTATCCTAATTGGCTGGACGAGCGTCGGTTGGACTGCTCGTCCATTCAGCCGGGGGTCAAAGAGGAAGGGGAGGGGGACAAACGTCCCTTTTATACTCCCCCTCCCCCTTGACGTCACTTCCCTAGTGACCACTTCCCCCCATGGCTGGTCTGCCTCTGGACGGAACGCAGGCCAGTCATGTGGGCTGCCCTCCTTAAGGGGACGGCGCTTTCTCTCTCCTCAGAGAGCCATTGTAAGAGAAATGCTGCCCCCCGACATCCCAACTACTGTGCTCCTCCTCAGCATGGCCACAGCTCTGATGTATTTGCTGGCCATGCTCAGCTCTCTCCTATTCTACTCTCTACCCCTGGGTGAGGCTGTTTCTGTTGCTTTCAGCCAAAGTAGGGTTTGCAATAGCAGGGCTCTCTTTCCTATTGTCTCCTCTTCTCACATTTGGTTTGACCTTTGTAACATCTAGTTTATAATGGTCCTTATACAGTAAGTTTTACCTTATCTGTAATTACACCTTGTACATGGCTACAGAAGAAAATGACGCTATATAAATAAACAATAATAATAAATTATTGCTATCTCTAATGTAAACCTAAACTCAGCTCATAAGTGTCAGCATGACAGCCAAACAACTGGCAGCATGAGGTCCTCACAGCTGTACTCACCCCCCTCCAGCATGTCAGCAGAAAATGACCAGGAGGAGGAGCCACCAGTGGTCACATGATCCTGTACATATGAAGCATTATGTGGTGGAGCTGGAAGGGCAGATCCTGGCTGACATCCTTTCTAGCTCTGTTTAAACATTAGACATGCACTTTGTGTATGAGAAAGTGTTTCTATTAAGGAGGACCCCAACCCAGCCCTGGAGTCCAAAGTGCAAAATACCTTTTGCTAGAGAGTATCATCATTTATGATTCCCCACAGGATAAGCACCCCTTGTCCTGCTGTATATCCTCCATGATCCCACATGGGCTGCAGCATAGAACAGAGCATATTCTATGACACAACATCTCGGCTCCCTCCTCCCTATGTGCCCCCGCTGACATGTGCAGTGGGATCCTGGCATGAGATGAGTATATGGCAAAACTGGGGGCTAAACACTGAGCGGATGCCACTTTTTGATGTGGTTAAACTGCAGCTCTGGGTTTGGGTCCTCTTTAACATATTTCTTCTAGTTTTTGTGGTCACACTAAGGTGAGGGCAAATAGCAAGGGTCAGGATATTAGGGGTCAGTATCACAGAAAGGTGCCTGGGGGCAAAACACAATATCCAGGCCTGCCCACTGCTCTGTCCTGTAATCACTACAAACCCTCCTCTGCCCACTCCGACCCTCTCAGAGAATAATGTGCAGCATGTGCAGAGGGGGTCACACACAAGGCATGGCCACACCTGACCAGTCACCTGGATGCAGCCACGCTCCTGCCACACCTGATCAGTCACCTGGATGCAGCCACGCTCCCGCCACACCTGATCAGTCACCTGGATGCAGCCACGCTCCCGCCACACCTGATCAGTCACCTGGATGCAGCCACGCTCCCGCCACACCTGACCAGTCACCTGGATGCAGCCACGCTCCCGCCACACCTGGTCAGTCACCTGGATGCAGCCATGATCCTGCCACACCTGATCAGTCACCTGGATGCAGCCACGCTCCCCCCACACCTGGTCAGTCACCTGGATGCAGCCACGCTCCCTCCACGCCTGATCAGTCACCTGGATGCAGCCATGCTCCCCCCACACCTGGTCAGTCACCTGGATGCAGCCACGCTCCCTCCACACCTGATCAGTCACCTGGATGCAGCTACGCTCCCACCACACCTGATCAGTCATCTGGATGCAGCCACGCTCCTGCCACACCTGATCAGTCACCTGGATGCAGCCACGCTCCCGCCACACCTGATCAGTCACCTGGATGCAGCCACGCTCCCGCCACACCTGATCAGTCACCTGGATGCAGCCACGCTCTCGCCACACCTGATCAGTCACCTGGATGCAGCCACGCCCCCGCCACACTTGGTCAGCCAGCTGGATGCAGCCACGCTCCCACCACACCTGATCAGTCATCTGGATGCAGCCACGCTCCTGCCACACCTGATCAGTCACCTGGATGCAGCCACGCTCCCACCACACCTGATCAGTCACCTGGATGCAGCCACGCTCCTGCCACACCTGATCAGTCACCTTGATGCAGCCACGCTCCCGCCACACCTGATCAGTCACCTGGATGCAGCCACGCTCCTGCCACACCTGATCAGTCACCTGGATGCAGCCACGCTCCCACCACACCTGATCAGTCATCTGGATGCAGCCACGCTCCCGCCACACCTGATCAGTCACCTGGATGCAGCCACGCTCCCACCACACCTGATCAGTCACCTGGATGCAGCCACGCTCCCTCCACACCTGATCAGTCACCTGGATGCAGCCACGCTCCCACCACACCTGGTCAGTCACCTGGATGCAGCCACGCTCCTGCCACACCTGGTCAGTCACCTGGATGCAGCCACGCTCCTGCCACACCTGATCAGTCACCTGGATGCAGCCATGCTCCTGCCACACCTGATCAGTCACCTGGATGCAGCCACGCTCCCACCACACCTGGTCAGTCACCTGGATGCAGCCACGCTCCCTCCACGCCTGATCAGTCACCTGGATGCAGCCATGCTCCCCCCACACCTGGTCAGTCACCTGGATGCAGCCACGCTCCCTCCACACCTGATCAGTCACCTGGATGCAGCTACGCTCCCACCACACCTGATCAGTCATCTGGATGCAGCCACGCTCCTGCCACACCTGATCAGTCACCTGGATGCAGCCACGCTCCCGCCACACCTGATCAGTCACCTGGATGCAGCCACGCTCCCGCCACACCTGATCAGTCACCTGGATGCAGCCACGCTCTCGCCACACCTGATCAGTCACCTGGATGCAGCCACGCCCCCGCCACACTTGGTCAGCCAGCTGGATGCAGCCACGCTCCCACCACACCTGATCAGTCATCTGGATGCAGCCACGCTCCTGCCACACCTGATCAGTCACCTGGATGCAGCCACGCTCCCACCACACCTGATCAGTCACCTGGATGCAGCCACGCTCCTGCCACACCTGATCAGTCACCTTGATGCAGCCACGCTCCCGCCACACCTGATCAGTCACCTGGATGCAGCCACGCTCCTGCCACACCTGATCAGTCACCTGGATGCAGCCACGCTCCCACCACACCTGATCAGTCATCTGGATGCAGCCACGCTCCCGCCACACCTGATCAGTCACCTGGATGCAGCCACGCTCCCACCACACCTGATCAGTCACCTGGATGCAGCCACGCTCCCTCCACACCTGATCAGTCACCTGGATGCAGCCACGCTCCCACCACACCTGGTCAGTCACCTGGATGCAGCCACGCTCCTGCCACACCTGGTCAGTCACCTGGATGCAGCCATGCTCCTGCCACACCTGATCAGTCACCTGGATGCAGCCATGCTCCTGCCACACCTGATCAGTCACCTGGATGCAGCCACGCTCCCACCACACCTGGTCAGTCACCTGGATGCAGCCACGCTCCTGCCACACCTGGTCAGTTACCTGGATGCAGCCACGCTCCCGCCACACCTACACAGCCACCTGGATGCAGCCACGCTCCCCCCACACCTGATCAGTCACCTGGATGCAGCCACGCTCCCTCCTCACCTGATCAGTCACCTGGATGCAGCCACGCTCCCTCCTCACCTGATCAGTCACCTGGATGCAGCCACGCTCCTGCTACACCTGATCAGCCACCTGAATACAGCCACGCTCCCGCCACACCTGATCAGTCACCTGGATGCAGCCACGCTCCTGCTACACCTGGTCAGTCACCTGGATGCAGCCACGCTCCTGCCACACCTGATCAGTCACCTGGATGCAGCCACGCTCCCACCACACCTGATCAGTCACCTGGATGCAGCCACGCCCCTGCCACACCTGATCAGTCACCTGGATGCAGCCACGCTCCCCCCACACCTGATCAGTCACCTGGATGCAGCCACGCTCCCGCCACACCTGATCAGTCACCTGGATGCAGCCACGCTCCCGCCACACCTGATCAGTCACCTGGATGCAGCCACGCTCTCGCCACACCTGATCAGTCACCTCAATGCAGCCACGCTCTCGCCGCACCTGATCAGTCACCTGGATGCAGCCACGCTCCTGCACAAATAACAGGCACAGAGGGGTGGCCTGTGTAACATGTTGTATAGAGGACACACTAGCCTGGTAATATATGTGTGACACAAGTGATCATGATGTAGAACAAGTGTTACATATGAGAGGAGAAATTGCAGTCATGGCAATTTCTCCTCTCATATGTAACACTTGTTCTACATCATGATCACTTGTGTCACACATATATTACCAGGCTAGTGTGTCCTCTATACAACATGTTACACTGCTCTCACCACTAATGCCACTGTCACACCTCTCTCATCACCATCCAAGATGTCCGCTCCCCAAGCAGAGGGAGCGTGTTTCTGGGGGTGTGAATAATATGGGGGGACTCCGTATGACATCATGTGACAGTGACATCAGCTCTCTGATGGATCTTTTATCATCTTTCTGCAGGTTGTGCAAGTGTGACCTGACCTCATCCTGCTGTGCTGATCTCTGCTCTGTCATCACCACAAACACATCTCTGACCTTACTGGACCTGTCAGGGAATCCTCTGCTGGATGAGACAATTCTTCGTGAGAGTGTTAGAAATAGAGGCAGCACCATGGCAAGACTGAGGTGAGAATTCTGCTGTAACATTGATAAGCATTGGTCGACTGGGGCCAAATGTCAGCCCTGGATTTTACCTGCCCCTGGGAGGCCCGAGATGTCCCTGCTGAGGCCGCCCAACCATGATGCTGGGCTATAGTTTTGGGGGCTGGGGTTTGTTACTTCCAAGTCACTAACCGGACTTGGTCTGGCTTCTGTTGTCTGATTCCCAATTGTTATACTCTAAGAGAATCAATACACGCGACGAGGTGTGTAGCGAGCCTCAGAGAAAAACACTGAGTAGGGGGCGCTTCTCTCCCCTTTTTTATTGAAAACTTTCATAGTTAGAGCATGCGCAGAACAGACAATTACCTAAGTTAATTAAAAATAATGAGAACAGAATATTTACTACCATGTACAAGGTCGAATATGGGAGTATTTCATAGTGTTCCCAGTTCCCAGAGCCCCTCATGCGAAGCAGCACATTCCTTAGATAAGCCTTGCAAAAGCAATTACAGAAAAGTCCAGCGTTAAAGCGTTACTCTAACATACAGAAAATAAACCATAGTCTTTCAGAACTATGTTTCTTAAATCTGGATCTTCTCATTTCCCCCCTTTGACATCTTCATCTGTCTTTCCTTTGACTGTGTCCACTTCGGAAGGTTTATAGCCAATTCAGTCACTCAGGTACTATCCCAGGCCGGCGAGTTGCCTAGGGGAACACAGGTCTTCTTTAACTGGTTCCATCCCCCAAGTACTTGAACAGCATCCTTCTAAAGAAGAGTATTGAATTTTGACAGATGATATGTCAATTCTAAAGGAAAGAAACATAGTTACTCATTTAGAAAGCGCATTATCTGCAATCAAGATACATTTATGTGTTACTTTAGGTGTCTTGATCCTGGCTACAAGGCAAAGAGCTAGTTTTACTAGAACATAAATCATTATACCCAGAAGGCACAATGCCAAAATATTAATCAATATATTCTTGATCCATTGTAGTGGACCACTCCAGTTTCCCCAGGTCCAGTTTCCCCAATCTCCAAAAGGAGACCAGTCTTTTGCAAATGTCCTGATTTTACTCTGTATCTTTTGAACTTCTTCTCTATGACCTTTTATTACTTCATAATAATCAGGTATCTCTAATGAGGTATTATGTATCCAAGTACAGCACTCGTAGTCCTCCGTCATTTCACAAAGTCCTGTCAAGGCTGCACTCATACTTTCTATAGCCATTTCATGCATCTCTACTTTATCTCTTATTGCTTTTTGTTCCAAATTTAACTTCTCAATATCTTCAGAATTTCTGTCAAGTACTTCATTCATTAATCCTGTGTAATTATTTAATCTCTTCATCATATCTACGCTCCACCCTGTCCAACTGGGAAACCACGCCCACGTCATATCCCCTTCTGTAAACACGTCATAGTCTAGAGCAGGGGTACTCAACCACTTTTTGTATAGGTCCATTAACAGGCATCCCATGAGAGGTGAAGGTCCGGATGGGGGGCTGTCGTGGGGGTAGATAGTTATAGTGCAGTGTAGTACTTCATATGACAATGCTAGGTATGCTAGGTGCCAGGGAGACTAAGCACTACATCGCTTATCAAGGGGCAGCTGATCAGGGGGCAGCTCTGAGCATAGCAACACATAAGCAACTGAGTGCAGGGCTACATGAAGGGGTCCGAAAATCTGGCACCGAGGTCCGCATTCGGACCCCGGTCCGCCAGTTGAGTAACGCTGGTCTAGAAGATCTGTACGCTGTAAACTCTTCTTTACTCTATTTAGACTTTCCAAGGGATGCTTAGGGTATGTATGGGCTCATTTTTAGACTTTTATTCTCTCCTACTACCCCCATTACCGGGATCAGGGAGGCCAAATAGCACCATCCCATGGGTTCTGGGGGTATCCATGGATAACAGGTTATCCCACAACAAATATATATATCATTTCCTAAAAATATGGAAATCTGACTAAAAGAATATTGGCTATCACTGTCGTAGTTGGCTAGTGTAAATACAGCAAATAGTTTTGAGATATCAGTTTGTGAACCTGTGTTTGTAAAAATAACATTGCGGGTCATATTTCTAAGAGTTTCATTATTAGTCTGTATAGCAGATTGATTTGTAACATTATCAGTGTGGGAGATATTCAATTTACTATATCTACACACTTCGCCCCTACTTGCATTCACTCTTCCCATCTGGAAACACCAATCAGGAAAGTGTGTTCTTGCTATTATAGGGAATTCTATGCTCTCATTACTGGTTCGTGTGATATTTTGAAAATTAATCCCAGAGGTTCCGTTCAAAAAAAGGGTATACAGTAATTTATAGGAGGTATCCTGGCTGAACTAGGATGCAATTTACTGCAAATCCAGCATTTTTCGTAACCTGATTTGCGGGCATAAGCACATTTGAATTTCAGCAAAAGAAATTTCTGATGGTGAGTGCCTGCTTCTCTTTTATTTCTTATATGTGCAGGGGATGAAATACTGAGGCAAAAAGCCATTATCATTGTTAAGAGGAAGTATTTCATCTTCCCTCAGAACCTGTAACCTTTTTACAATGACTTACGTGTATCCAAGTGGATTTTCCTTCAAGCTTCACTGAAGTAGGCGTTGTCAAAAGAACTTGAAAGGGTCCTTCAAACCTTGATTCCAAAGATTTTCTAGAATGTTTCTTTACATAGACAAAGTCTCCTGGTTGGAGATTATGAGTTCCTGTTATCTGGTCGGGGTCTGGAAGAGAATCAAAAACACTTTTGTGCAGCTTAGTGAGATGTTTCTGTAACTGTATCACATAATCAGTCAATTCATCACATTTTAGGGCAAGATGTTGTGGAAAGTACAGCCCAGTTCTGGGAGCACTTCCAAACAGAATTTCATAAGGTGACAACCCTGTTTTCTTTGTAGGGGTGCATCTTATTGAAAATAACACAATTGGTAAACAATCTATCCATGGTTTACCTAATTCCTTCATAGTTTTCTGTAACTTCAGTTTAATGGTGCCATTCAGTCTCTCCACACTCCCTGAACTCTGTGGGTGATAGGGTGTATGGAAGGACTGCTGGACACCTAAGATTTGCATTACATTTTGCATTATTTCACCTGTAAAGTGCGAGCTACGGTCACTTTCTATGGTCTCACATAGACCAAAACGTGGTATCAATTCTGTAATTAGTTTCTTTGCCGTGGTCTTAGCTGTTGCTGATTTTACTGGGTAAGCTTCTGGCCATCCCGAAAACAAGTCAATACACACAAGTACATACTCAAAGGGTCCACTCTTAGGGAGTTGGATGTAATCAATTTGAAGCCTTTGAAATGGATAGAGAGACCTAGGTTGATGTCTTACCTGTGTCTTAACAACCTGTCCTGTGTTCTCCGTCAAACAGATAGAGCATCCTGCACAGTATTGTCGTGCCATGCTACTAAAGCCTGGAGCATACCAAGTCTGATTGGTACTCCTTACCATAGAGTTTGCACTCTGATGTGTAGGCAGGTGTGATACCTGTGCCTGTTCTGGGTATAGGAAGCTAGGCAAGCACAATCGGCTTCCTTTGACCCATAATCCATCATTTTGCTGGGCTCCTGCTCTGAGCCATTTTTCCTTTTCCTCAGGCATCACTTTGTCCTGAAGATTTTTCATTAGTTCCATACTTACCGCCGATTCCTGGGTAAGATTTACACTTACACTCGCTATCTTCTTCAAAGCTGCTTGTTTAGCTGCTAAGTCAGCTTTTTCATTACCTTTAGCCTCTTTGGTTGTTTGTTTTGTGTGGGCTGCTACTTTTACTATAGCCACCTCTTTGACATTGTTCAGGTTGGTCAGAATTTCTTTAACTAAATCAGCATGTCTAATGGGGGTTCCTGCAGCTGTTAAGAAGCCCCTTGCTTTCCACAGGTGGGTGTAATCGTGGGCAATACCCCAAGAATAGGCGGAGTCTGTCCAGATCGTGCCTGTAGTGTCTTTTAGCAGCATTAATGCCCTAGAGAGGGCTGTAAGTTCTGCTTCCTGAGCAGACATATGAGGTGGTAATGGTTCAGCTTCTACCACTTCATGTTCAGTTACTATTGCATAACCTGTATGAAACTGTCCTTTTTCATCAGCATATCTGCTGCCATCTACAAAAAATTCAAATTCTGGGTTTTCTAGAGGTGTATCATGCACATGTGGTAAACCCATTGTTTCTTGCTTCATAAGTTCAATGCAGTCATGTGTGTCTTCAGTATGTTCAAATTCTAAAAAATTCTCAAAATCTTCACTATTGCTCCCCCCTTCAGAATCTGAAGAAATTGGTAACAAAGTCGCCAGATTCAGAGAAGTACATCTTTGAAACCTAATTGTTGGGGGTAGTAAAAGGGTACACTGCAGCCTAAGCTGTCTAGCCATTGACAGGTGTTTGGGATTTACCTGTGATAATATCCCATGAATGTCGTGATTGGTAGACACAGCTAATTCATTATCAAGTACAATTTCAGAAGCTTTGTCTACCAATAGAGAAACTGCTGCTACAGCTTTAACACAAGAGGGGGAACCTCTCGCTACGGGGTCTAAGCAAGCCGAATAATAAGCAATAGGTCTTTGTTTTGTGCCATGTGCCTGCATTAAAACTCCAGTAGCCTGTCCTTGTATTTCAGTAGCCATGAGTGTAAATGGCTTGGAATAATCAGGAAGACCTAAAGCAGGTGCTTGTGTAACAGCTAATTTAAGTTGCTCAAAAGAATCTCTTGCTTCTGGTGTTAGGCAAAAAGGTGTGACTTTGACACAATCATACAGTGGTTGCATAAGTGAACTGGCATGCATAATCCACTGTCTACAATAAGAAATGAGTCCTAGAAAGGCTCTTAACTGTTTATGTGTCTTAGGAGGTGACATGTTCCTGACTATTTCCACTCTGTCTTTAGTAAGGTGTCTAGTGCCTTGTGAAATGCAATGACCTAGAAAGGTAACTTGTGTTTGGCAGAATTGTAGCTTTTCTTTGCTAGCCTTGCAGCCATTCTCAGCCAGAAATGTAAGAAGAGACAAAGTACCCTCCTCACATGTGGTTTTGTCTGGGCAGCAAAGAAGCAAATCGTCTACATATTGGAGAAGCACACAATCTATTGGTGGTTTCCATCCTGCCAAGACTGATTCTAGGGCCAAGGAATACAAGGTGGGCGAATGAGACATTCCTTGGGGTAAACGTCTCCAGCAAAAAGTCTTAGACTTAAATCTAAAGGCAAAAAGGTGGTAACATTCAGGCGCTAAAGGGACCGAAAAGAAAGCTCCCGTTAGATCCACGCAAGAAAAATACATGCTTGTACTCGGTATTCGAGAAAGCAATGTATGAGGATTTGGAACCACTGGTGTCATTGGAGCCAAAATGTTATTAATGGCTCTAAGATCTTGTACCATCCTGTGTTTCACAGGTTGTCCTGGTTCCAAAACCCTTTTCCTGACTGGATACAAAGGAGTATTAGCCCCTGATTGCATCTGAATCAAAGCACCCTTGGCCAAAAGCTCGTCAATTTGTTCTCCTATAGCTTGTTCTTGTGCAGCACTCAAAGGGTACTGCTTAAGCTGTTGTAGGGTAGATCCTGGTTTGATATGGACCTCTACTGGTGATACAGGGAGAAGTCCTATATCAGACCCTGACTTAGACCATAAATGGTCAGGTACAGTTCTTAGTAAGTCTTGATCATTCTCTGTAAGTACATTAGTGAGTTCAAAATCTTCAAGAGCTTGTATTTGCATACAATATTCTAAATCATCAGGATGGTCAGGCAAAGTTAGAACAACTTGACCATCTTCTTGAAAATCAATTTTTGCTTGAAGTTTAGTTAAGTTATCTACACCCAATAAATTGTAAGGTGCTGAATCACAGACTAAAAATTTAGAGATAAACATGTGTGGACCAAGCCTGCCCTCTAGTGGTTTAGATATGGGCATAACTTTAGGCAGACCATCGAAACCTGAAGCTATAGTTTGGGCTTCTGACTGCTGTTTCTTACTTAAAACTTTATTACTAATGACAGATTTAGTCGTGCCCGTATCAATCAAAAATTCAACTGTTTTGCCATCAATTTCAATCGGTATTATGGGTGTTTTGGCTGGTACTGTGAATGTTACTGCCGATAGTCAGTCTTGTTCTTTACTTTTAGATTCTGACTTATTGGGGGCTGTTCCTTGATCGGCAGCAAACTTTCTACAATTCCTCTTAATATGACCAGGTTTGTCACAATAATAACATTTTAAAATTTTTCCTTGAAAAGTTCCCTGCTTAGGTATAGTATCTGTAGTGACCTGAGCCACCATGCGCACCTTGGGCTTTTCCTGCAAATCCATTTCTATGCCTTGTGCTTTAGCCAATAATTGTGCCATGGTGTGGTTAGTTCTCCAGTCTGGGGTGGAAGCTTTAAGCTTTTCCTTAATTGCCGGTTTTAGACCATCAATATAGGCTCTAACAAATAACCTTTGAACCGCTATTGTTGCGACATCTAGACCTTCGTCAATGTATGTTTGTTCAAGTGTCAAATAAAAATCAGTGACTGATTGTGTTGGTCCTTGTACGCCTGCTGCAGTTGTGCTTCTCAGCTGTTGTTTTTCTGTACAAAAAGCTGTAAAATGTTGTATAAAATCATTCCTACTGTCCCCTATCCTAATATTTTGTGGTCTATGTGTTCTCATATAATCAGTAAATTGATGAAACATAGGTAGGAGACATTTTCATTCTACAGAGATCCTCTCCATCTAACCAAGTGGCATTATGGGATTCCATCATTTGGACACCATATCTGCCAAATCTGGAGGGGCTAGTGAGAGGATCAGGCGCATTTTGTAGTAAAGCCATACATTCACCTGGAGTCCAAGGTTTATAATAAGGAGTCTCCTGTGATATGAAAGCTCCTGCGTTTGCAGCGTCTGGAATTTGTCTAGTATGAGTGAAGACAGGTGCAACTAATTTATAGGTGTTGGCTCTAGGAGGGGGTCCTGCAAGCATATAAGTTTTGCATCTTGGACAATGTGTGACATTATTTGGGATGCCATAAGTCATACAATGTTCACAAGTCCAAGATTTTTCAGTAACTATATTGACATTTTTCTTTCTTGTACTAACTCCATTTATTCTCTCACCTGGATTCCCACCTTGTTGGTCTGCTCCACAAACATTACATTCGGTCTGTGTTATATCCATCCCTCTACAACCGCAGTTTCTACATTTCCAGTTATCATTACTATTGACTACCTCATCCTGCTCCCTGACTTTACATTGGGTACACATTTGTATCCCAACCCTTGTTAATCATTCCACACCAGCATTGCCATAAGCCACTATCTTCCTCATCAATGCCGGGGTCTGGACCATACGTACCGTTACTGGCAAATGGGAGCTTAGGATACAACTTACTAGTTTCTTTCTTTACTGTCTTTTCATATGGGGGTGGCGGTACTGGGTTTGTTGGAACATCAGGTATGGGGTCTACTTGGGGATGAAGCAATGGTGTAGTATTCCATTGTTTCCTATGTGGACTGTACGTCCAGCCTTCCTTTTCTGCTAAACTTGAAAGTTTCAGAGCACATTCTACTTGATGATCCCATCCTTTGTCAAAAATAATTCCATGTTTCCCTTTAGCTATCTGTTCCCACTTCCCTAAATCTAATTGCCATTTGTGTGTTAACTTAAATTCCTTCCAGATTTTTCTTAGTTCTTTGGCGGCATCTGCGCCACACCTTTCTTTTGTAATTTCTTCTAACGTCTGCCACTTCTCTTCCTGGGGTATCTCTTTGGACTGTTCTTTTCCATCTTCCTAGCAACCGGCCTTAGGTACCGTATTGGGGTCTAACCTCTCCGTGGGCTAGCCTTCTTTGGCTTCCTCCTAAGGAACTAGGAACTGGAGTACCTCTCTGGGTCTCTCCTGGTAATGTCTAGTGATCCTACACGCTAACCAAATAGCAACACATAATCCAAGACAAACAATTAGGATCACAAACAACACATCACCTATCATATGGGTAAGTGACAGTCCTAGATACACTAATTGTATCTTATTCCCATCCCAGTAATATTGGCTTTAATTTTCTGAAATCACCTATCGACTAGTCCTGGTCTTCTAACTAAGCCTGGGAACTGTGGTAATCATAAATCAACGCTGTCGAGATCTGCTGGCATGCGCCGTGAAGGTGCCGTCAATACCGATCAACACAACAGCTGGCTCACGCCTAAATGAGTTATAAAACCATAAAGTGTATTTTCCTCTCTAAAACTTCTTCTGGTCACCACTTGCGTTCACCGTCACTGGGTTATAGCGGGTTTCCCCTCGCCAGTGGGATGGGGCATCTAATGACCGTCTAAAGCTTTTAACTAACTGCCAGGCTCATAAAGTTTTTATCACACTCTCAAAAATAACAAATTCTTAAGGGAACAGACAGACAAGACATGGACAAACAAAACAAATACAGACAACAGAAGCGCCTTAGGATTCTTTAAAATGACCCTCTTTCGCAGAGGCTGGCTATGCCTATCTCACCTTAGAACGGACCCGCTGATGCCTCACAGGGGAAGAGCAGAGTATAAGAGTACATAAAAGCTGTCTCTTACCTGGCCAGGTTTTGAAGTCTGCTGTTCCGAGGTGGCATCAGTTGATGTTCCGTTCGGCGGGTGCGATACCTCTTGCGACCACTAGAGAGTCCCTGAATTCGGGCGCCACGTAATGTTACGTCCAAGTCACTAACCGGACTTGGTCTGGCTTCTGTTGTCTGATTCCCAATTGTTATACTCTAAAGAATCAATACACGCGACGAGGTGTGTAGCGAGCCTCAGAGAAAAACACTGAGTAGGGGGCGCTTCTCTCCCCTTTTTTATTGAAAACTTTCATAGTTAGAGCATGCGCAGAACAGACAATTACCTAAGTTAATTAAAAATAATGAGAACAGAATATTTACTACCATGTACAAGGTCGAATATGGGAGTATTTCATAGTGTTCCCAGTTCCCAGAGCCCCTCATGCGAAGCAGCACATTCCTTAGATAAGCCTTGCAAAAGCAATTACAGAAAAGTCCAGCGTTAAAGCGTTACTCTAACATACAGAAAATAAACCATAGTCTTTCAGAACTATGTTTCTTAAATCTGGATCTTCTCAGGTTCCTTGGCTTGTGGGTACAGGAGGTTGAGAGGTAGGCTAAGGGGCCAGGGATTGAATGTGGGTGTCAAAAGCAGCAGCACAACTGTCCCCAAAGCAGTGCGGCCCACCGTGTATTGTCCCGGGTCTCCCTATGGCCAGACTGCTCCTGCTGTTAGGTATTGTGATAGAGCAGGGGGGCTCAACCTTCTGACGAGCGCCGGCCACTTAAATGATTTGAGAGCTTGTCACAGGCCACAATTTATAGGATCACAATTATTTCATTATAACAATCTGGATACTCAATGTCTCCACAAACTCATATGCCTGTCCCCTCCCCCCTATATCCATATGTAACAATCTCCACATGCCAGCAATACACATGCTGATTGGCTTACCTCTCTGAATATAGGAATTTTGTATTTATAGCCCATCCCCATTAGCCCCACATCTTACCCATGTTCCCAATACTCACCCAATCTAAGCTCCCACCAATGCTGATTCATTAAAGGTCAGAATTAAATTTTTGTGTGTTTTTTGCGCAAAGAAAGAAAATTTACAAGCGATTCATAAAACTATAACTACTAATCTACATTTTTGTGTATCCTCTGGTTTTTTCATACTGCAGTAAAATGCACAGACAAAATAAATCGATCGATTCAAGTGACTGTGATTGGCTGAACACATGAGGGAAATTGGTGGATTTCTGATGAGTTTATTACAGTTGGCTGCAACAGGTGGAAACTCATTTGTAGAGATGAGTGAATCGATTCTGACGAACCCGAATTCGTTACAAATTTCATGAAATATTCGATTTGTTACGATTCTGAATATTGCCGCGCTTCGATCGCTCGAATCGCTTCCTTAAAGCTCCATTTACTGCTATACAGCCCATCTAAAATGGTGGATCCACATGTCAGGACATGTCCCATGGGGCAAGGAATGCTGGGTAGGTGTCACATGCTACCTATCAGCAGACAGGCTTACCGATGATGTCACAGCCCCATATAAACGGCGGCCATCTTGCGGAAGATCATTCTGACACTGTATTGCGGCCAGAGCAGATCAGGGATAGAGCGAGGGACAGATAGACAGACGGATAGATAGATGGATGGATAGATAGATAGATAGATAGATAGATAGATAGATAGATAGATAGATAAAAGAACAGAAGCAGCAGAGCGAGGGGCAGATAGAGAAGGAGAGAGGCTGTGATAGTGACAGATAAAGACAGGGACAGTTTAAACTTTTGCATTAGCTTTCAAGCCTATTTAGTGTTAATAACACTCCTGCCTATTTAGCTTTTCCTTTACCTGGTGTCATTCTTTAAAAAGCGTGTTAGCATTCATATTTCAAGACTACCTGTGTAATAACTGCTTGCATTTTATAATCAACTTCACTTTTCCACAATCAAGGGAGGCCACCTCTGTATGTGAGCAGGGGGCATCCCAAATACTAGCATAAATATTTCAAGACTACCTGTCTAATAACTGCTTGCATTTTATAATTAACGTCACTTTTCCACAATCAAGGGAGGCCACCTCTGTATGTGAGCAGGGGGCATCCCAAATACTAGCATAAATATTTCAAGACTACCTGTCTAATAACTGCTTGCATTTTATAATTAACGTCACTTTTCCACAATCAAGGGAGGCCACCTCTGTATGTGAGCAGGGGGCATCCCAAACACTAGCATAAATATTTCAAGACTACCTGTCTAATAACTGCTTGCATTTTATAATTAACGTCACTTTTCCACAATCAAGGGAGGCCACCTCTGTATGTGAGCAGGGGGCATCCCAAATACTAGCATAAATATTTCAAGACTACCTGTCTAATAACTGCTTGAATTTTATAATTAACGTCACTTTTCCACAATCAAGGGAGGCCACCTCTGTATGTGAGCAGGGAGCATCCCAAACACTAGCATAAATATTTCAAGACTACCTGTCTAATAACTGCTTGCATTTTATAATTAACGTCACTTTTCCACAATCAAGGGAGGCCACCTCTGTATGTGAGCAGGGGGCATCCCAAACACTAGCATTAATATTTCAAGACTACCTGTCTAATAACTGCTTGCATTTTATAATTAACGTCACTTTTCCACAATCAAGGGAGGCCACCTCTTTATGTGAGCAGGGGGCATCTCAAACACTAGCAGTAATATTTCAAGACTACCTGTCTAATAACTGGTTGCATTTTGTAAGCAAAGTCACTTTTCCACAATCAAAGGAGGCCAC
The DNA here is from genome assembly GCA_027917425.1 of Gastrophryne carolinensis. Taxonomy (NCBI): domain Eukaryota; kingdom Metazoa; phylum Chordata; class Amphibia; order Anura; family Microhylidae; genus Gastrophryne; species Gastrophryne carolinensis. The sequence continues at coordinate 620,679,840 of CM051235.1, forward strand.
CTCTGTATGTGAGCAGGGGGCATCCCAAAGACTAGCATAAATATTTCAAGACTACCTGTCTAATAACTGGTTGCATTTTATAATCAACGTCACTTTTCCACAATCAAGGGAGACCACCTCTTTATGTGAGCAGGGGGCATCCCAAACACTACCATTAATATTTCAAGCCTACCTGTGTAATAACTGCTTGCGTTTTATAATCAACTTCACTTTTCCACAATCAAGGGAGGCCACCTCTGTATGTGAGCAGGGGGCATCCCAAACACTAGCATTAATATTTCAAGGCTACCTGTCTAATAAAAAAACTTTGAAACAACACACCACAAGGTTAACTGTGGGACTGGCACAAATAGCTCAAAGCTTCATAGCCATTGCAACATATTTAATTTAATGGTATCAAAATATGGCACACACGGATATACAGACAAATTTCATAAACATTAAAAAACAACAAATGTGCAAAGATAAAATGAATACGGGGGCCCCCCCACGCCGCCACACTCGCGTCACACTCACTCCCCGCCTCTCAGCTACTGTATAGCCTGTTGGGTTAATTGATATTGGTCAAGCCCCCAAGGGGATAAAGTATTGCACTGTCCCAGCACTGTTGCCTCATGCTTCCATTGGAATCCTAAGATCCTATATTAAGCAAGGAAAAGCTTATGCCACAGTCTCCCATGTTTCAATGAGCCTCTTAGCAGCGTGTAGCAGCTGCCGCGGGTGCCAAAGGGGTTAATGTCTGGCTGCCTCAGAGGGAGTCGGATGTCTTCAGGCAGCCTCACTGCTCCGCACACACATCCTCCCCGCACGTGGTATAAACAAAAGGCTGTACTTAGCTCAATCTTGCTGAGATGACAATCACAGGGTGTCGTCTCACTTCATGCGGGGTAGTTACACACATCACAGGCCGGACACTTAAATGCTACCTGTCTAATAACTTGTTATTTATATGTAAATAATTTCTTAATTCATCCATTTTAGTTTAAAAATAAGTGTGTAAGCGTTTGATGAAGCATTTTCATCCTCTGTAAATTGTCTAATAACTGCTTGCATTTTATAATCAACTTCACTTTTCCACAATCAAGGGAGGCCACCTCTGTATGTGAGCAAGGGGCATCCCAAACACTAGCATAAATATTTCAAGACTACCTGTCTAATAACTGCTTGAATTTTATAATTAACGTCACTTTTCCACAATCAAGGGAGGCCATTTTATAATCAAGGTCACAGGCACCTCTGTATGTGAGCAGGGGGCATCCCAAACACTAGCATAAATATTTCAAGACTACCTGTCTAATAACTGCTTGCATTTTATAAGCAAAGTAACTTTTCCACAATCAAAGGAGGCTACCTCTGTATGTGAGCAGGGGGCATCCCAAATACTAGCATGTGTCTTTTAAGAGTACCTGCCTACTAACCTTTTGCCTTTTGTATAAAAAAAGTCTGGTTTATAAGTTTAAAGCACCCATTGCCTTTCACCGGGGGCCATTGTCAGTGCTACCACTTAACTTTTAAGAGTACCTGCCTACTAACCTTTTGCCTTTTGTATAAAAAAAGTCTGGTTTATAAGTTTAAAGCACACATTGCCTTTCACCGGGGGCCATTGTCAGTGCTACCACTTATCTTTTAAGAGTACCTGCCTACTAACCTTTTGCCTTTTGTATAAAAAAGTCTGGATTTCAAGTTTAAAGCACCCATTGCCTTTCGCCGGGGGCCATTGTCAGTGCTACCACTTATCTTTTAAGAGTACCTGCCTACTAACCTTTTGCCTTTTGTATAAAACAAGTCTGGTTTACAAGTTTAAAGCACCCATTGCCTTTCACCGGGGGCCATTGTCAGTGCTACCACTTATCTTTTAAGAGTACATGCCTACTAACCTTTTGTATAAAAAAGTCTGGTTTACAAGTTTAAAGCACCCATTGCCTTTCACCGGGGGGGCATCCCGAATACTAGCACTTTTAATAGTACCTGTATGTTTTTTACATTTTGAACAAAAACCATGTTTCAAAACTGCCTGTGGTGCATTTAACTCTGACCAGGGGCATCCTGCATTAGTTTTTAGCTACAGTGTCTGCCTATTTTGATCTAACTTTTCTACACACCTGCTGTTACAAAAATACTGTTGTAGGTATAGTGTAGTATATAGTTTTCCCCTCCTAAACGCAGTAAAAATGTCAGGCAGAGATGTGCCAGGATGTGCACCGAGGAGAGGCCTAGATTCATCAGGCAGAGGTCGCAGCAGACTAGGGGCGAGTGGCAGCAGGAGTTGCAATGAGAGGCCTGATCTCCCGGTATCTGCTAGCGGTCGTGTCTCGACCAGCAACGCATCTGCCGTCATTGATCGGTTAATGCGGTCATCGACCTCATCACAATTGACATCTGACACCCCCAGTCAACAGTTCGTAGGTTCCTCAGACACAACCCTGAGTTGGCATGGCCCGGGAGCAGCCCCTGTCCTTCCATTGTCTCTGTCCTACGCCCCCCCCCTCCAGCCGCCATATCTTATGCTTTGGGTTCAGCTCCACTATTCAGTGAGGACGAAGTGTTAGAGGACAGTCAGCAGCTACTGCCCAGCAAAGAAATGGAGGAGACATCCACCGCTTCTTCCGCTAGGCAGACAAACACTGAGGAGGAGAGTGGCATGGGAGGTGGTGTGGTGAGCGTTCCGTCTCCTGCAGCACACGCTCTTGTGGAAACCGAGGAGGACATCAGTGACGTGCAGGCACAACTCGTTGATGATGATGATGATGAAGCTGATCGCACTTGGGAGCCTGGTGCAGAAGGGGCTTCATCATCATCAGGAGAAGAGGGTCCCAGGTCCCCCCAGAGTCAGCAGCTGAGGCAGCAAGGTGGCAGTAGGGTTGGCAGTCAGCATGGTGGCAGTAGGGTTGGCAGTCAGCATGGTGGCAGAATTGGGATGTCTGGAGCCACACGTGACCGGGGGCGGGGTAGACCACCTGCTGTGTGGCAGGCTACCTTCCTTGGAGGTAGTGGAGCAGGGGTTCCTGGAGTTGGCAGCAGTAGCAGTGAATTAGTGCGGACTGTTGGATGGAAAATTAGCTACTCTGCATTGTGGCACTTTTTCCTCAAGCATCCGCAGGAGGGTAACTTGGCCACATGCAAGATGTGTACACAGAAGGTCAAGAGTGGCCAGGGCCCCAATGTTGGTACCATGGCCCTGCGGCAACACTTGCAGCGTCACCATAAAGCAGCCTGGGAGAACCGAGGCTCCGAAGAGGGGGTCCAGCCTGCTGCATCAGCCAGTGCCACGCCTCTTCCAATTTCATCCAGCCAAGGCTCCAGCACCTCAGCTGAAGGTAGCTGTGCGTCATACCCATCCTCTGCTGCTCCAGATGCTCCTGCTCCTCCTACTAAAAGTCACTCATCCCACCAGCAATCCATCAGCGAAGCCATGTCCAAGAGACAACAGTATGCGCCCAGTCATCCTACAGCGCAGAAGCTAAATGTGCTCCTGTCCAAGTTGCTAGTGCTGCAATCCCTCCCTTTTCAGGTGGTGGACTCTGCACCTTTCAGAGAGCTCATGGCTTATGCCGAGCTGAGGTGGAGAGTCCCAAGCCGTCATTTCTTTGCAAAGAAGGCAGTACCAGCCCTGCACAAATTTGTTGAGCAGGTGGGCCAGTCCTTAAACATGTCGGTGTGCACCAAAGTGCACGGCAGTGCCGACATCTGGAGCTGTAACTACGGTCAGGGACAATACATGTCCTTTACGGCCCACTGAGTGAATGTGGTTCCTGCACAGCAACTTGGACAGGTCACAGCGCTTCGGCCTCCACACTCCCAGGCCGTTTTGCCTGTCACAGTGTGCGACTCTGCCTCCTCATCCCCTGCTTCCACTGTACGGTCAATTCTCAGCCTACCATGTGTGCAGGGCATGGCAGTGTCACGCTGTGCTTCACATGGTTTGCTTTGGCGAACGGAGTCACACAGGGGAGGAGCTCCTGAAATTCATTCATCAAGAAATCAAAACATGGCTTACTCCGCGAAAATTGGAAATGGGTACCATGGTGACTGACAATGGGAGTAACATCTTGTCTGCGCTGAGACAAGGAAGCCTGAGCCATGTGCCCTGTATGGCACACGTGTTCAACCTAGTTGTCAAGCGTTTTCTGAAGTCTTCCCCCCCATCTGCAAGACATCCTAACAATGGGAAGGAAACTTTGTATGCACTTCAGCCACTTCTACACCGCCAAGCACACCCTTCTTGAGCTACAGCGTCAGAACATAGTCTGATTTGCGATGTTCCCACCAGTTGGAATTCCACCCTACATATGTTAGATCGACTATACGAACAGAGAAAAGCCATCACTGATTTCTTGATGATCCAAGCAGATAGGGGGACTCCCCTGTGTAACTTTAATGTGAACCAGTGGCAGCTCATACGTGACACCTGCCGTTTGCTCAGGCCCTTTGAGGAAGCCACTTTATTTGTCAGTTGCCAGGATTAACGGCATGAACGACGTGATTCCGCTGCTTCATGTAATACAACACATGTTGGAAACCATGGCTGGTCAGGGCACTGGAGACATGTTGCATACATTTCATGGCCACATAAACCCCGTGGGAGCTGAGGAGGAGGAGGAGCAGCACAGTGAAGCGCAATTTAGTTTTGGCGAAATGGGTGGTGTATCTAGTCATCTGACAGGAGAGGAGGAGCAGGAGCAGCCAGTGGAGCTAGAGGGTTGTGAGGAAGGCAAGACAGAGGACCCAGACACACCGTGGCAGTATGCAGTGGAGATGGAGACAGATAGTCCCTCCGAGTCACTTGCACAAATGGCACGATGCATGCTCACGTGCTTGCGTAGTGACCGCAGAATTGTCTCCATTTTTCTGCGGGATGACTACTGGCTCTCCACCTTATTGGACCCTCGCTTCCGGCACAAAACGGGGGCATTTTTTAAACCCGCCGAGAGGGAGGACAAACTGACCTACTACGAAGACATTCTACGTAGTCAGTTGGCCGATGCCTATTTGCGCCATGGTCCATACTCTCGCAGGTCTGACTCGGGGGGACCTCTGCGCTCACCTTCCACTGCCATGGCTGCCGGGGGGGGGGGGGTGGCAGGAGCAGCAGCTCCATCAGCAGCAGCCTCACTCTTGAGTCGCTAATGAGTAGCACCAACATAGTGAGGCTACTCATGAGCAGCAGGAAGACCTGGAGCAGTTTGCCCTGGGAAAGCTGTCCTGCCCGGCCAGTAGTGTGCCATCTGAGTGGGTCTTTAGTGCTGCGGGGGCCATAGTAACGCCAAGGAGAACTCGTCTGTCCATGAAAAATGTGGAGAGACTCATCTTTGTGAAGATGAATCAGGCATGGATCAGCCAGGATTTCCACCCACCAATAGCTGATGCATGCGAGTAGCTGATGCATGGTAGCTCCTTCTGCTGCTGCCATCTCCCGGGTGTGTCTTTCAGGCAGTATATGAGCTCCTTCTGCTGCTTACAACTCCTGGGGGTGTCTTTCGGGCAATATATGAGCTCCCTATGCTTCTGCCAACTCCAATGTGTTTTTCAGGCAATATATGGGCTCCCTATGTTGCTGCCAACTCCAATGTGTTTTTCAGGCAATATATGGGCTCCTAATGCTGCTGACAACTGCTGGGTGTGTCTTTCAGGCAATATATGAGCTCCCTATGCTGCTGCCAACTCCACTGTGTGTCTTTCAGGCAATATATGGGCTCATCATGGTGATGCCACCTCAAGGCTCTGTAATTGTGCCACTAATAGCAACGCCTCTGATCTGCATGTCATACTTCTTTACAATAGTATTTCACTAACCCAGCATGCATCCTATACATGTTACAGCCAAGCAAAACGTTCTGCAACCCTATGGAGGCTCTCGGACACCCAGAAATAGCCGTTTTTAATAGCGATTCGCCGCAAATAAATTCGGACCGAACCAATTTTTTCCCAGAAAATTCGGCGAATCAGCCGTATCTAATTTTTCAAAAGTTTGCTCATCTCTACTCATTTGCCTGGCTTCCATCATTGAGCCTTTTTTTTAAATAATAAATCTTTATTGAAGTCAACCAGATCGTCAGGGTACACAGAAAAGGTTTTTGCACAAATCCACAAACTTAGGTTTACATAGACAGTGATACAAGACACTCAAGTATGAACAAAAATATTTAGCATTTTACAGACTGAATCGTCCCATCTTCTCTTGTATGTCCCACACGTCCAAGTCTAGCTCTACCCCCTTACAGTGGGGAGAGTGATCCCGTGCCCCTTCTTTCCAGCGGCCAACCTTTTTATAAGAACATCCTAAAGGGGGAGGGAAATAAAAGAGAAAAAAAAAGAGAATAGGACCAACCTTAAAGAAGAGGAGGGGTGTCCCCCCTACCCCCACCCCGGCCAACCCTGCCCAGTCAGTTGGCCGTCCCACTGACACTACAGGGGCATCGCGTACCGGGGATGAAAGCCCCCCCAGCCTGCCATAGGGCCTGGATATATTGCGTAGCTAATATGGTATAATATATCTGTGTTCATACAGTATATATATATATATATATATATATATATATATATATATATCTCCTGTTCCTGTATAATAACCTTTTATATCCTGTTTTCTTGTAATAACATGTTTCCTATGCGAATTTATGAAGTTTGTACTCAAAGAGTTAATGTATTCTCATTGTGCAGTTCCAGAAACTTCATAACTCCATAGTGCTGTAACTAACTTGCTAGGGAAGGGGCATGTGACAAGTGGTGAGCCTATCAGGACTGCTGAGCACCTAAGCCTAGCCTCCCTTTCATTTTTCTAGGAGATTAGTTGTGATCTCTGAAGGAAGAAAATCTGTGCTTGTGCTGCTGGCTTCTCTCATGTGGCTAGTGTGGAGAAAGGGGCCAGACTCAGTACCTGTGCAGAGGACTAATGCTTACCAAGTCTGCTGATGAATCTACAGCATCATGTTTCATATTCCAGGTCACAGAGCCTGTCTTCAATTCAGCTCTAATCTCCAAGGTCGCAGAACCCATCTTCACTCTTGCAAGTAAGCTATTCAGCCTAAATGGCACTATAAGTCTCAGCAAGTCCTCTAGTCTCCCACACCACAGGATCACTCCTGAGCTCCTGATCTGTACTGTCACTGTACCATCTAGACTGCCAGTAAAAGTTCAGTTGATCCTAACCTGGCCTCTGCCTGTTATTGCTACCCAACACCTAGCAAGTGATCTCCTGGGACCCCCGGTGGGTAGGGTAACCGGTGCCACCAAACCCTCCTGGCGTCACGACACAGGGCCCTCATATCATCTGGGTCTATGGACTTTAACATCTGTCCGGAACCTAGGCTTCGGCCTGCCACCCCAAAAGCCGGTGACCCACAGCTGCCTCCCAGCTTCCCTAACCTGGTGACCACATAGCTTTTATTTGGCGTCACGAACAGGATTCGAAGTGTGTGCCTGTATGTGCACAAGTCACCGTGTATTATCAAGCTGATATTTGCACTGAAAAATTCGCAATTCGCTTGACAGGACTTTTCTATACAATTGCGGGGAAGGTGAAGTAAGGGCCGCCATTGTTATCACTAAAGAGTACCTGAAGGGGTTACTTCCTGGTGCAGATTTCCCGCGCGCGCAAGCGGTCACAGCTCCACTCAGCCAGACGCCAGCGGTAACGCCTCTCCCCCTTCAGTGGCAGCCGGAACTAAAGATCCACCCTGTATTGCATAGGGGAAGATATTCAGCCCCGGACCAAACAGTTAGTTCGTGGGCGCCGCCATCTTTGAAATTCCCCCGGCTCCCCGAAACTTCACCAGAACGCCAGCACAAGTGTTTCGCGGCTGCTGCAGATCCTCTGACGACCAGACAACAGACTCAAGGACAACGCACTCAAGGACAACGCTCTCAAGGACAACGCTCTCAAGGACAACGCTCTCAAAGACCGCGTACCCAATAGACGATGCACTCAACTTCTTGAAGGGCCAGCGCACCCTAATTTTCCTGCCAATAGCGCATTACCATTCATCAGCAACATGTCTTCTCCAAGGGAAGATGGGAGGAGATTGCCACCATCACCGCCGATGCCACGAAATCCTATAGGAGCCCCGGCTATCTCCCCAGTCTTCATAGGGAACCCCGTTCTGCCCACCTATAATGGAGACCCCTTCACGCTGCGAGACTTCAAGGAGAAGATCCAGGGTCTCTTTCTCTTTGATTCTTTTTCCCCTGACCAACAGGTACAGTTGCTGGCGGGACAACTTCAGGGATCAGCCTTAGATGAGGTCCGTACCTGGCCCTCCACTGAGAAGGCGACGGTGGAGCAGATCTTTGAGGGACTCAGCCAGGTGTTTGAAGCTTATTCTCCTTCTGAGGTACGTGTCCGGCTCTATGAAAGATGCCAGAAGCCAGGTGAGACCCTGAGGGCTTATGCTGTTGCATTACAGAGTGCTCTGGAAGCAGTTCAAAAATTAGATGGGATCTCTCCAGAACAAGGCAACAAAGTCCTGATGGACCGGTTCATAGATGGGGCCCATAACAAGTGGGATAGGGCCCAATTACGTATGTTAGCCACCCAGAATCCTAACTTGTCCTTCTCGACCTTTAAGAGATTAGCTGTTCAGGTCATATAAACCAGCACTGACTCAGCAGAGATTTGTAAACCCTCTTTGGAACCGTTGGTGCCATGGCTACACCTGCCAGACCACAGGTGCAGTCTAATAATCCGGCCCCTGCTGCTACACCCAGTTCGTCTGAGTTCCAAAGTGTCAAGCAAGACATTGAACAGCTGACCCGAGCCGTAAGGGAACTTGCTACCCAATCTGTCCAAGTTTGCCGCCAAGCTCCTGTGGGACAAAATCCCATAGCGGCTTCTGCACCATGTTCTGCTAATACCCATCAGGGCCCTAACCCCCCTGTAACTCAAAGGCCCTATTGTACTTATTGTAGTAAACCAGGACACTGGAAAATGTTGTGCTGGGCTTTAAACGGTTATCCCCTGAGGGAAAAATTTAAAAAAAACAGATCGACACAAAAACGAAAATCTTTTTATGTCTCTCTGAATCAACTCTAATGTGTTTGTTAGCAATGTACATTAAAGCAGTGTGTTTGATGTACCTGGTGGCGACTTGCTGTCTCTGGCTAATCATCTCATTGAGGTCTCATCTCATCTGAGGCAGATGTGACAGGGTTTAACCCTTTTGCTCTAATTCAACCTCTTCAGATCACAGATCACAGTCTAAAGGGTTTCTAGCAGATCTCACCTAGGGAAGTCATTACTGCTGCTTGATTTAGCAAAAACTGCTAGGGGTACAATTCTTTCACACAGGTTTGTTTTACACAGAAGAGGAAAATAATAGGCAAAGCACCAAAACCTTTAATCTGCTCCATTGTTTCAAGAGCACTGAAGCTACCTCCCTCAGCCTCTCTCACATCCTGGGTGAGATATACTCACCCTCCATGACATTCCCAGGAAATGAGCAAATCACACCCTGTCCCAAGGGAAGAACTGAAAGGGAGAATAATCCAGTATCTGAAATGAGGGGGAACGTGTTCAATGGCGGGGGGGGTATGTGAGCTAAAAAATATCCTTAAAGCTTGTTTATTTTCTTTTACTGCTAAAGGAGAAATATCTAGGCTGACCGGTTTTGCATGGGAGGACTGCTGAACTTTAACTGCCTGTCTCTTGAGATATCCTGTGCTGGATTAAGGCTTACCACTATTGTAACACTGCATATAGGTGATGTTTTTACCCATCATGCAATGCTTTGTGCAGAAGAAGAGTTGGGACCAGCCAATCACAGTGCAGGGATTTTCCTTCCCACTGGGTATATAATTAACCCACCCTGGATTTTTATGATAGATTTCCTTTAGCTCCAGCAGAGCCCATCAACGTGACCATTACCTAGATAAATTCATCCAATTTTTCTGCCACGTATAAGTGACCTGCTCCACGATGATCAGAGAGGTGAGTACAACATATACAGTAAGTACAAAACTGTGTAATGCTACGCTGGGCCCCTGTGCGAGTTCCAGAGATCTCTGCAGCAGCATCACGGCTCTCATTACTACCACTGAGAGGAAATCTAGCGTAAGATCATTAACAAATAATCAGCAAGGGTGCGCTATTTATTTGCTGTAGCGAGGTTCACTTTTTTCTTTTGCCTTCGATTTCAGGAACCTTTTACATGAAAAATGATCATTACAAAAACCCAGTTACCTGCAATGGGACATTTATTAGAAGTAGCACATGAGCGTATTTTGAATGTTCGTTTTTGGGAAAACTCACAAAAAATTCCCTCAATAGTATAAAGTCATGTGATTCCGGGAGATTTCTTTTTGGGGCGAGAACTGTTTTCTTTTTTTAACGTGTCATGCGAGTTGTAAATTCACAGATGGAGGTGGGAATTCTCATCATGAATTCTCACTTCCTTCTGCACCAAAAAAAAAAATCTCGGAAGGAGTTGGCGAGAATTCATGCTGCGAGTTGCATTGAGAGCCCAACCAAAGTTCTCACAAATGACTCTGCACCAAAAGCTAAAATCTTTCATTGAGTGGCTGCAGCACTGTGCTTCCTCCTCTGTCTGTCTCCTTAGTGAGTAAAATCACTTCCTCATTCAGCTTTTAGTCCCCACTCCACTGATCTGATCCAGCAGTCAGCATTTGGTTGACCAAGAAAAGAGACACCCCCCACTCTCAGACATCCTGATTGGGTGACCTTCTCAGCAGCTCTGAAACCCCGCCCTCCTCTCATACTCGTCACATTGGCCTTGATTCACAGCCTTCTGTATTCCTTCCCATTTTTATCTCTCCGTGTGAACCTTACACATGGCTTTCATCAGTATCGGAGCGTTCAAATGAATCAGAGCCTCCATCGGGAGCGTCTCATATTGTTCCCGGTGATGTGAGAGCCATTGAGACACTGTGAGTATGGTTCACAAAGCCTATATTCTTAGTATACAGTACGTCCTGCTCCAGATATAGTACTTACACTTGTGTTATCCTCCGCCAGATGGCGCTGCACTGCAGAGACATGTAAAACACGCTCCTCCCGGCCCCTCAAATACCCGGGGACCTCCCACAAATCCCCAGATTTCTCTGCAGCGAAGACATGAAGTATCACTCTCTCGCAGGTGAGCGGGGCTATTAAGCCTGCGGCCCTGTTGGACTATTCCCACCCCTCCTCTGTGTGATGTGCCTCCCAGCCTGGGCTGCGCTGGTCGGGTGAAGGTAGGCAGCACCGTGTGTGCTTATGGAGCCATGCTCCACCGCAGTCCCCCACCAAAGGGTAGGCGGTATAGGCTGATGGTGAGACTCATGGGATGCCCCTCCCGCATTATTACCACATGCCCCGTGTAGCGGTGGGTCCTGTACAAAGGGCCGCCATCCTCCCTCATTCTCCCCGTAGCCTTCGGGGGGGAAAGAAGGGGGGGGGTGTGGGTCAGTGCGTATAGTGATTACGTGTATGACTAGAGACTTGGAGGCCGATTCATCAATAGCGCCAGGTAGCGACAGATGAGCGACTGTAGCGTGATTTTTTCAGCGCCAGCCAGTATTCGCTGTGCTTGGCCGGCGTTAGCTTGATGACAGCGACTCAGTCGGTGTGCGGTAATGTTGAATACTGGCTGGGGGGTCGCTGTTTCACAGGTCCAGCGTTGTATGTGAGCGCCTGACAACGAATGGCCAGAGCGAACGGCTAGCTTCATATTCATCAAAAAATCACGCTCCGAATGTGCTGTCGCTGTCCATTCCTTGTTTAAACCCCAGAGCGCTGGCGGCGATCTGTATTAACTAGTTTTTAACCCCTAAACAACCATATTTTTTGAATGTAACATTATACATGTTTTTAGAATCATTTTGTTATATGAATACATTAATCTCAGACCTGTTAGATCAATTCTGCACTTTTTTTTTTTTTTTTTTTTTTGACTTAAAAATAATTCTTAACATTGCAGAAGTGTTCTCCGATTTTTTGACATTAAAAAAAAAATTAAAAAAATTAATACCAATTAATTATGATTAATTATAGCTTGCTCCATTGAAATGCATTGGACATCGCCAGGGAGCGACAGCTCATACCTGGCGCTGTGAGGGAATTTGCAGCGGCGCTGTTCGGTCCAGGCGGCTTCATGATGAATGCCGCGCTAGCCGTCGCTCTCGCCGGCGCTAGCCTCATTTTGCTTGATAAATGCGTCATTGTGACCGCCGCGGGCGTACTTGAGTCGGTAGTCGCCGTTAGCTGCCGCTACCTGGCGCTCGTCAGACACTACCTGGCGCTATCGCTTGATGAATAAGGGCCTTGGTGTCAGCCGCCTTGCTGACTTGTCCGTTTTACTATTACATGGCCGCCGCGCGCGTTTTCTCCCTCATTTGGATGTCCACGCCGGACGGCGGCGTTGCCTCAGATGCTGCGGCGTCATCATTGGCTGCTGGCTATGGGTTTTTGCGCTCTTCGGGGGGGGCGGGGCCTGGCATGGCGCGCTCTGCGTCATGGCCCGCTCTGGCCCGCCCTTCGAGGTTCGTTTTGGCGCCATTTGGTTGTACAGTCGAGCGCACATGTGTAACGGTCCCCCCGTCCGCGGTCTGTAAGTGCCCTCGCGGGCGTCCTTTATGCTCATTGCTTACGGTGCATGGTTCTGATGCCCACTTTTCTCATTGTGTCTTTCAGACGGGTGAATCCAGTGGCTTCTCCCCGCCCGGTGTAATTGTCAGTTGGGCCTAGTATAATTACTCCCACTTCCCTGCGGGTCATTGGGCCATCCAGGGTAGCTTACAGTGTCGATCCCTACTGGCCTATTGTGCCTATTAAATCACCATATGGAGGCATCCCAGTTTAACGTGACCCGGGTTCCTTCGGGACAAGCCCGGCTGTGTGTAGCTTGTGGGGTCTCACCTATCTGCGGTGACAACGCACGAGTCTGTGTTCCTTGCGCACAGCAGGCGCTAATGGTGCAACCCGCCCCTCCGGTGGCTGGGCCTGCACCTCGTCTCATTCACCTACTCCCCCAAGCTTGAGTCTCACCCCCAATACAAGCGGGGATTCTCATCCTGATGTGGCTGCTAGACTGGCCTGTGTTGAAAAATGTATTTCTAATACCTTAGAATAAGGCCACTGCTAAGAAGCGTCACTTAACCCCTGATGCCACTCTTTTCCCTACGGAGTCTGACGAGTTGTTGCATCTATATGGCTACACCCCATTGGACGAAGGGGAGCTGTTCTCTGACTCAGGGTCATCTGGTGAGAGACCCAGGGGTCATGACGAGTCTGGTTCTGACCCCTGGACCCCGGATGATACTGACAGATTGCTGGTTCAGATTTTCGAGGTTCTGTCCATCTCTCCCCCGGTTGCGGCTCCCAGGCAAAGGGGTGAGCTTTTTCATACTGCTAAGGCTCGTTTGGAATTTCCTGAGCAAACCCATTTCAATAACCTCATGCTTAAGGAGTGGGAACATCCCAGTAAACTTCCCGGTATACCTAAGAGTTGGGACAGAAAGTATCCCTTTCCTGCTGATATGGTCAAGTGCTGGTCATCGCCCCCCGAGGTCGATGCTCCTATTCTAGGGCTGTCTAACACCTCTATTATGCACTCCCCTGACACTACTACGTTGCGGGATTTTGAGGACCGGCGCATTGACCAATTGGCATGCCATGCCTTTGCAATTGTGGGGGCGGCGCTGCGCCCGGTTTGCGCCTCGGCCATTAAGTCTGTGGTGCTCAGGGCCCTGATCAGAAGTGTACTTGAAGGCCCTGATGAATTGCCAACTGATACGCTTAATGCACTGTCTAACTGTGATGCGTTTGTAAACTTTCTCCTATCTGCCTCGGATGATGCCATTAGGATGTGTGCCAGATCTTCTGCCTTGGCGGTAGCTATACGCCGCGCAGTTTGGCTGCGCTAGTGGGCTGCTGACAATGCTGCAAAGAAGGCCCTTACTGGGCTTCCATTTAAGGGGCTACGCCTGTTTGGGGACCGCCTGGACCTCTTTGCCAAAGGAGGTAAGTTACCCCAGCGCAGGCGGCAGTCTCAGCCCTTTCAGGCCCAGGGGCCCCTTTCACTCCCCTACCGCGGTGCTAAGCAGGGAAAAGGGGGGTCCTTCGCGGGGGCTCGTGCAGATTCCTGGCACAGGAGCAGAGGACGATGTCCTGGCTCCTCCTGGGGGTCTAAGTCCAAATCCTTTCCCAAGCCCCCTCAGGCATGATGGGGCGCCCTCGCCAGTACGTTCTGCCAGGAGTGCCAGATCTGCTCACTCAGGGCCCTTTACGCCATCCCAATTTACAAACTCTGGCTTTGACGGCCTGGCTGCTGAAACCTCCATCTTGATGGAGAAAGGCTTGTCTGCTTCGGTGGTTGAGACCATGGTGAAGGCTAGGAAGAAAACTTCTTCTTCCATCTATTATAGGGTATGGCGTACCTACATTGATTGGTGTGAGTCTAGGTCTCTTCCCTGTAGAGTGTTTTCGATACCAAGGGTTCTGGAGTTCTTACAACATGGGTTGGAGTCAGGTCTAAAACTCAGTACTCTGAAGGGTCAGGTTTCTGCCCTGTCTGTCTTCTTTCAGAAGTCTTTTGCTCAGCATTCCTTGGTTAAGACCTTCTTTCAGGGAGTCACTCATGTGCGTGCCCCACGAAAACCTATGGTCCCTGTTTGGGATTTGAACTTGGTCTTGTCTGCCTTGCAGGATGCTCCCTTTGAGCCTATTCATGATGCTGCTCTGGCTGTTCTTACCCTCAAGGTTGTCTTTCTGGTGGCTATTACTTCGGTCAGGCATGTGTCTGAGTTGGCGGCTCTGTCTATCCAGCCCCCATACTTTGAGAGACACCAGGATAAGGTGGTGTTCCGCTTTAAGCCAGACTTTCTGCCTAAGGTGGCGTCTGCTTTTCATTTGAATCAAGATATTGTTCTTCCTTCGTTGTGCCCTAATCCTAGCAATGCTAAGGAAAGGGTTTTGCATTCCTTGGATGTGGTCAGGTGTCTGAAGTATTACCTGATAGTCACTGCGTCCTTCAGGAAGACTGATGCTCTTTTTGTGGTCCCTTCTGGGCCTAGGAAGGGTTTGGCTCCTGCCAAGTCTTCTATAAGCAAATGGATTCGTCAGGCTGTGGTTCAGGCCTACTCTGCTAAGGGGAAGAATCCTCCCTTCCGCCTTACTGCTCATTCTACTCGTGCTATTGGTGCCTCTTGGGCTTTTCAGCATCAGGCTTCTGTTGAACAAGTTTGCAAGGCCGCTACTTGGTCTTCTGTTCATACCTTTTCAAAGTTTTACAAGGTTGATGTTAGGGCCTGATGCTGTCTTTGGCCGCAAGATTTTGCAGGCGGCAGTGGTTTAAACTGTCTGCTGTTACCTTTTTTGTTGGGGATCCCACCCTACTTTATGGACACTGCTATTGGATGTCCCAAGTCTAAGTATTATATCTGGAGCAGGACGTACTGTATACTAAGAATAATACAATTCTGTGAAATACTCACCTGTAGAATTGGTATTATTAGTATACAGTACGTCTTGCTCCACCCCACCCTTGGTTTTGCATTATTCTGGATCCCCTGTATGGTGATTGTTATCATTGTTATAGTTACCAGTTTTTGGTGGTTAAATTCTCCCGGCTATTTGTTCACTGCTTTTCAATGCTGGGGATTTGTGGGAGGTCCCTGGGTATTTGAGGGGCCGGGAAGAGCCTGTTTTACATGTCTCTGCAGTGCAGCGCCATCTGGCGGAGGATAACCCAAGTGTAAGTACTGTATCTGGAGCAGGACGTACTGTATACTTATAATACCAATTCTACAGGTGAGTATTTCACAGAATTGTATTTTCACAGACAATGCTGTTGTGTATGTTGACGTGAAATTTTCACTCGTAGCATTTTTAGAGCTTTTGTCAATGTATTTTGCCACAAAATGTGTGAGATTCTTTTAGTTTCCATCGGAAGATTCCAGTTTTTACCTTCAGTCGTTCGGCCATGGTTTGCTAGTTCAGAGCGCTCAGTTGCTGTGCGGCATTGATGAATATGTTGTGGGAAGTCGCTATATGACCAGTACAGCGCTGTATTGGAGCTAACGGTAGCGACTGGTCACCGACCGGTGACCGACTCACACCACATTCATCAAAAAAACACACCGCCGGCGCTCCAAAATGATTTGCTGTAGCCCAGAGAGCCAGAGGCTGTGTGATTAAAGTCTGTTTTTGAACATGTATCCACCAGTAACAAAGTGAAGACATATGAAATTGTTATAACATTGTGACTTGAACACATTAATGCCTGACCTGTAATGTCAATTCTGCATAAATATATAAAAAATCAAAAACGTTTTCAAAAATGGCTTTTTCTAGGCCAGGAGAGGTCACAACAATATGTGAGAATAATACAAAAATAAATAAACCCTGTTTAAAGAAAAGATAAAGAACGTCCATTGAAATGTATGGGAGAGCGCCAGGTAGCGACAGGCATTACCTGGAGCTCTGGGAGCCTGAACACCGGCGCTCTATGCTGAGCCTGCGATAATGATGAATCGGACGCTACGTGGTGCTGTCCCAGTCGCTCACAAGAATTCGCTTGATTAATGTGTAATTGCGCGCCGTCGCCGGCGTTCACCTGCCGCTACCTGTCACTATCTGCCGCTGTACAGGCACTACCTGGCGCTATCCCTTGATGAATAACCCCCTAAGTATGCCATGCATTTTTCTTCTCCTAAAGCATATCTTAACCACTTTAATGCTTTCTTTTTTTTAATTCATAAAGCATACCTTAACCACTTAACCACTACCTAGCAGCAGGCAGTGTCTGGTGAACGCTGGGCGCTGTACGGAAAACCACATTTAAGATAGCGAATTTGGTGAGCACCTCTAACAGCGCCATGTAGCATCACATGTATTACTACAGGCAGCTCAGCGCATAACGCCGGCGCTCTAGGTTCAGGAGCACCACATATTACCTTTCTCTCAGTGTCGCTCTGCCATACATTTTAATGGGGTTTAATTTGTTAGTGTTTAAATAGCATTTTTTGCTCAAATCATTGTGTGAACTTTCCTGGCTGCAAACAAACACTTTTAGAACACAGAATAAGGTATTTTTTCTTGCACCTAGGTTTAAAAAAATGTAATAAAAAAATGATTAAAAAATAATTATATTTTATAATTAGGGATGAGCGAATCGATCCGGACGAACCCGGATTCGATCCGAATTTCATGAAAAATTCGATTCAGATCGAATCCGAATTTCCCCGCGATTCGATCGCTCGAAGTTTTCCTTTAACATCCATTCATTTACATACAGGCATTCTAAGATGGCGGACGGGACATGTCCAGACATCTACCCCGCGCCAGTGCAAGCTGGGGCAGTCACATGCAGCCTGTCAGCAGCCAGCAAGCCCGGTGACGTCACAGCGCTATTTAAGGCCGGCGGCCATCTTGCTTTTCTTCATTTCTGTGTTGCATTCGTGAGAGACAGAACGCTGCTGTAGGCAGGGAGAGAGACAGTTAGACAAACAGGGACAGGCTGGAGACAGGCAGGAGACAGGCAGGAGACAGACAGAAAGTCAGCGAAAAACAGGGAAATTTAGGAAAAATCTGAGGCAGTCGCAGGGAGATTTTTTTTTTTTCATCCAGCCTGAGTGTTTGTTACTGGCTGGCTGACTGGCTTTGTTAGCGTTTTCAGGCTGCTTATACACTAACTGTGCATATATACTGAACTGATCTTAAGTCTGCTGTGAGGCATCCCATTCTGTGACTACAGCAGCCTCTATTTAAGAACATAACCATTTGCACTTATTCTAATTGAAATTAGGCCTGATAAAGACTCTTTTGCTGTGCATGCTACTACTGGTCCCAGGTGCACTCCTGTTGTGGCATCCCATTCTGTGACTACACCAGCCTCTATTTAAGAACATAACCATTTGCACTTATTCTAATTGAAATTAGGCCTGATAAAGACTCTTTTGCTGTGCATGCTACTACTGGTCCCAGGTGCACTCCTATTGTGGCATCCCATTCTGTGACTACACCAGCCTCTATTTAAGACCATAACCATTTGCACTTATTCTAATTGAAATTAGGCCTGATAAAGACACTTTTGCTGTGCATGCTACTACTGGTCCCAGGTGCACTCCTGTTGTGGCATCCCATTCTTTGACTACACCAGCCTCTATTTAAGACCATAACCATTTGCACTTATTCTAATTGAAATTAGGCCTGATAAAGACTATTTTGCTGTGCATGCTACTACTGGTCCCTGCCAGGTGCACTCCTGTTGTGGCATCCCATTCTGTGACTACACCAGCCTCTATTTAAGACCATAACCATTTGCACTTATTCTAATTGAAATTAGGCCTGATAAAGACACTTTTGCTGTGCATAGACTTACTGCCTGCCAGGTGCACTCCTGTTGGGGAATCCCATTCTGTAACATACCATACCCCTCTTTATTTACACTAAGCAGCTCTCTTATTTACACTAAGCAGGCCTGTTACTGCTCACTTTTGGTGTGCATTATATTCTGTTTCATATAGACCCACCGCTGCCTGGGGGTTCTTAAAATATCACCTACTACCACGCCAGTTAGACTATGTCGGGCAGACAAGTGCCTGGAAGTGAAAAGAGGAGTGGCAGAGGCCAAGATTCCGCAGGCAGAGCTCGCATCAGACTGGGGGCCAGTAGCAGCAGGAGTCACGCTGAGAGACCTAATCTGCCAGTATCTGCTAGCGGTCGGGTCTCCACCAGTAACGCATCTGCCGTGGTAGATTGGTTGACGCGCTCATCAACATCATCACAACTTACGTCTGAGACCCCCAGTCTAGGGTCGGTAGGTTCCTCTGACACAACCCTGAGTTGGCATGCCCCGAGAGCAGTCCCATTGCCTCTGTCCTACGCCGTTCCCTCCCCCAACGTATCCTATGCTTTGGGTTCAGCTCCACTCTTTAGTGAGGAGGACCATCAGATAGAGGACAGTCAGCAGCTACTGCCCAGCCAAGAAATGGAGGTGGCTTCTCTAGCTAGGCAGACAATAGCCGATCACACTTGGGAGCCGGGTGATGAAGGGGCTTCATCGTCATCATCAGGAGAAGAGGGGCGCAGGTTGCCCCGGAGTCAGCAGCTGAGGCAGCAAGGTGGTAGCAGTCAGCATGGGGGCACAATTCCAAAGGCTGGAGCCGGCCGGGGCCGGGGTAGAGCACCTGCTGTGCGGCAGTCTACCTTATCGGGAGGTAGTGGAGCAGGGGTTCCTGGAGTTGGCAACAGCACCAGTGTATCAGTGAGGCCAGGGGGTGGGAAAAGTAGCTACTCGGCAGTGTGGCAGTTTTTCCTGAAGCATCCGCAGGAGGGTAACATGGCCACATGCAAGATATGTAGGCAAAAGGTGAAGCGTGGCCAGGGTCCAAATGTTGGCACCACGGACCTGCGTCAACATATGATGCGTCACCATAAAGCGACCTGGGAGAACCGAGGCTCCCAAGGGGTGGTCCAGTCTGCTTCCTCACCAAGTGAGCTCCCAATTTCGGCCAGCCAAGGCTCCAGCACCTCAGCCGAAGGCAGCTGTGCATCATACCCATCCTCTGTCGCTCCTGCTCCTCCTCCTCCAAGTCATGCATCCCGCCAGCAATCCATCAGCGAAGCCATGTCCAAGAGACAGCAGTATGCGCCCACTCATCCTATGGCGCAGAAGCTGAATGTGCTCCTGTCCAAGTTGCTGGTGCTGCAGTCGCTCCCTTTTCAGGTGGTGGAATCTGCACCTTTCAGAGAACTGATGGCTTGTGCCGAGCCGAGGTGGAGAGTCCCAAGACGTCATTTCTTTGCCAAGAAGGCAGTACCAGCGCTGCACACTTTTGTTGAACAGAAGGTGGGCCAGTCCTTGAGCCTGTCGGTGTGTAGCAAAGTGCATGGCAGCGCCGACATCTGGAGCTGTAACTACGGTCAGGGACAGTACATGTCGTTTACGGCCCACTGGGTGAATGTGGTCCCTTTGCAGCAGCAGCAGCAACTTGGACAGGTCACGCCGCTTCGGCCTCCGCGCTCCCTGCCCGTTGGGCCTGTGACACCGTGCGACTCGGCCTCCTCATCCTCCGCCATCTCCTCACCCTCCACTGTAGGCTCAAGTCTCAGTGCCCCTCCAGTCTACCATGTGTGCAGGGCACGGAGGTGTCACGCTGTGCTTCACATGGTTTGTCTTGGCGAACGGAGTCACACAGGGGAGGAACTGCTTAAATATATTCATCAGGAAATCCAAACATGGCTTACTCCAAGAAAACTTAAAATGGGAATCATGGTTACCGACAATGGGAAGAACATTTTGTCTGCGCTGCGCCAAGGAAGCCTGACCCATGCCCCCTGCATGGCTCACATCTTCAATCTGGTTGTCAAGCGGTTTCTGAAGTGTTCCCCCCATCTGCAAGACATCCTAACAACTTCAAGGAAACTTTGCATGCACTTCAGCCACTCATACACCGCCAAACACACCCTTCTTGAGCTACAGCGTCAGAATGGTATCCCCCAACATAGTCTGATTTGCGATGTTTCCACCCGTTGGAATTCCACCCTTCACATGTTGGACCGATTATATGAACAGAGAAAAGCCATCACGGATTTCCTGATGATCCAAGCAGATAGGGGGACTCCCCTGTGTAACTTCAATGTCAACCAGTGGCAGCTCATACGTGACACCTGTCGTTTGCTCAGGCCCTTTGAGGAAGCCACTTTATTTGTCAGTCGGCAGGATTACGGGATGAACGACGTGATTCCACTGCTTCATGTACTACAGCACATGTTGGAAACCATGGCTGGTCAGGGCACTGGAGACATGGCGTTTACATGTTACGGCCACATGAACCCCGTTGGAGCTGAACTGGAGGAGGAGGAGGAAGAGGAGGAGTTGCCCAGCGAAACACAGTTTAGGCTTGGCGAAATGGCTGGTTTATCTAGTCAGCGGACAGGAGAGGAGGAGCAGGAGCAGCCAGAGGAGCTAGAGGTTTTTGAGGAAGGCAAGACAGAGGGCCCGTGCACACCGTGGCAGTATGCAGTGGAGATGGAGACAGGTAGTCCATCCGAGTCACTTGCGCAAATGGCACGAAGCATGCTCACGTGCTTGCGTAGTGACCCCAGAATTGTCTCCATTTTTCTGCGGGATGACTACTGGCTCTCCACCTTATTGGACCCTCGCTTCCGGCACAAAATGGGGGCATTTTTTAAACCCACCGAGAGGGAGGACAAACTGAACTACTACAAAGACATTCTATGTAGGCAGTTGGCCGATGCCTATCTGCGCCATGGTCCATACTCTCGCAGGTCTGACTCGAGGGGACCTCTGCGCTCACCTTCCACTGCCATGGCCGCTGGGGGGGTTGGCAGGAGCAGCAGCAGCAGCTCCATCAGCAGCAGCAGCCTCAGTCTTCAGTCGCTAATGAGTAGCTTTCTACACCCGCATAGTGAGGCTACTCATGAGCAGCAGGAAGACCTGGAGCAGGACCTCAACCAGCAGGTCATGTCATACTTTGACATGACCATGCCAACACACCTTGAGGATCCGCTGGACTTCTGGGCAGCCAAACTTGATTTGTGGCCGCAACTAGCAGAGTTTGCCCTGGAAAAGCTGTCCTGCCCGGCAAGTAGCGTGCCATCTGAGCAGGTGTTTAGTGCGGCGGGGGCCATAGTTACAGCAAGGAGAACTCGTCTGTCAACTAAAAATGTGGAGAGACTCACCTTTGTCAAAATGAATCAGGGATGGATCAGCCAGGATTTCCACCCACCAATGCCTGATGCATGCGACTAGATTCAGCATGGTGCCACTTTTTACACTTTCCAAATGGTGCAAAACATATTTATGTCTTTAGGCCAATTTTTGGGCTCCTGCTGATGCCAAATCCAGGGTGTGATTCATCCAATTTTTGGGCTCCTGAAGCCAACCCAGTGTCTCTTTAAAGTAATGTTTGGGCTCCTGCTGCTGCTGCTGCTGCCAACTCCTGCCAACTCCAGGGTGTGATTCATCCAATTTTTGGGCTCCTGAAGCCAACCCCAGGGTCTCTTTAAAGTAATGTTTGGGCTCCTGCTGCTGCTGCTGCCAACTCCAGGGTGTGAATCATCCAATTTTTGGGCTCCTGAAGCCAACTCCAGTGTCTCTTTCAAGTAATATTTGTCCTCCTGCTGCTGCTGCCAACTCCAGGGTGGGATTCATCCAATTTTTGGGCTCCTGAAGCCATCCCCAGTGTCTCTTTAAAGTAATGTTTGGGCTCCTGCTGCTGCTGCCAACTCCAGGGTGTGATTCATCCAATTTTTGGGCTCCTGAAGCCAACCCCAGTGTCTCTTTAAAGTAATGTTTGGGCTCCTGCTGCTGCTGCCAACTCCAGGGTGTGATTCATCCAATTTTTGGGCTCCTGAAGCCAACCCCAGGGTCTCTTTAAAGTAATGTTTGGGCTCCTGCTGCTGCTGCCAACTCCAGGGTGTGATTCATCCAATTTTTGGGCCCCTGAAGCCAACCCCAGGGTCTCTTTAAAGTAATATTTGGGCTCCTGCTGCTGCTGCTGCCAACTCCTGCCAACTCCAGGGTTTGATTCATCCAATTTTTGGCCTCCTGAAGCCAACCCCAGTGTCTCTTTAAAGTAATGTTTGGGCTCCTGTTGCTGCTGCTGCCAACTCCTGCCAACTCCAGGGTGTGATTCATCCAATTTTTGGACTCCTGAAGCCAACCCCAGGGTCTCTTTAAAGTAATATTTGGGCTCCTGCTGCTGCTGCTGCCAACTCCAGGGTGTGAATCATCCAATTTTTGGGCTCCTGAAGCCAACTCCAGTGTCTCTTTAAAGTAATATTTGGGCTCCTGCTGCTGCTGCTGCCAACTCCAGGGTGTGATTCATCCAATTTTTGGGCTCCTGAAGCCAACTCCAGTGTATATTTGGGCTCCTGCTGCTGCTGCTGCCAACTCCAGGGTGTGATTCATCCAATTTTTGGGCTCCTGAAGCCAACCCCAGGGTCTCTTTAAAGTAATGTTTGGGCTCCTGCTGCTGCTGCCAACTCCAGGGTGTTATTCATCCAATTTTTGGGCTCCTGAAGCTAACTCCAGTGTCTCTTTAAAGTAATATTTGGGCTCCTGCTGCTGCTGCTGCTGCCAACTCCTGCCAACTCCAGGGTGTGATTCATCCAATTTTTGGGCTCCTGAAGCCAACCCCAGTGTCTCTTTAAAGTAATGTTTGGGCTCCTGCTGCTGCTGCCAACCCCAGGGTGTGATTCATCCAATTTTTGGCCTCCTGAAGCCAACCCCAGGGTCTCTTTAAAGTAATGTTTGGGCTCCTGCTGCTGCCAACTCCAGGGTGTGATTCATCCAATTTTTGGGCCCCTGAAGCCAACCCCAGGGTCTCTTTAAAGTAATATTTGGGCTCCTGCTGCTGCTGCTGCCAGCTCCGGGGTGTGATTCATCCAATTTTTGGGCTCCTGAAGCCAACTCCAGTGTCTTTTTAAAGTAATGTTTGGGCTCCTGCTGCTGCTGCTGCCAACTCCAGGGTGTGATTCATCCAATTTTTGGGCTCCTGAAGCCAACTCCAGTGTCTCTTTAAAGTAATATTTGGGCTCCTGCTGCTGCTTGCAACTCCAGGGTGTGATTCATCCAATTTTTGGGCTCCTGCTGCTGCCAACTCCAGTGTCTCTTTAAAGCAATGTTTGGGCTCCTGCCCCTCATAGTGATGCCACTTCAACTCTCTTGAATTCAATTGTGCCGCTCTGCGATTCTATTAGCGATGCCTCTGATCTGCATGTGATATTTATTCAAAGTATTATTTAACTAACCCAGCACGCATCCTGTGCGTGTTACAGCAAGGCAGAATGGTTTACAACCCTATTGAGGCTCTAGGAGGCTCAGAAATAGCCGTTTTTAATAACGATTCGTCGCGAATAAATTCGGGTCAAAACTATTTTTGTCGGAAAATTCAGCGAATCAGTCGAATCGAATTTTTCAAAAGTTCGCTCATCTCTATTTATAATATTCAAGCAGGCCTTAAGAGTTGTATAAAAACATGACAATAACAATAGATTAAAAAAAATTAAGGTCAGAATCAGTTTTAGCTAACTTTAAATTAGTTAAAGGTTAAACAATTAGACCAGATATAGGGACATATGGGGAAAATGTATATACGTTTCAAAATGAACATAGAACACTTTTGTCTCCCTTACAGGCAACATAAACGTGATCTGAATTTGTTGAGGTGTAAAAAAACAAAAAAACATTAACATAAATTATAACTCGGTTGTCATCTAAGCTATTTGTGTAATGTGGGTGGAAAAATACACTGCTACAGGTAGTTTTAGAAACAATGGGGGTTAATAGCAGCATTGGAACGCTCAGACGCTGCATAGATTGAGGGAGAGGCTTCCACAGCGCTCTCAAATATATCACATCTATCGATGGAAACTACAGTGTCACTTGTCTGGCCGCTATTTTAGGTTATAGTTTCAGACACCCCACTTGCAGTGTTCATTAGCAGCCACTCTAAGCACTGCAACATAGGGGCTTAAATTGTAAAATGTGGCGCTAGTCTAAAATCGGCCTCTTAATTTTTTAATGTGTAATTTTTATTTCATATTGCATTATTAAATTATTATTCTTAATGTATTTGTATTATCTCTAATATTTTGGGGGGGTTGGTTAATGTTTTTGAAAATGTAATATTCTAAGGCCCTTATTTAACAAGGGATAGTGCCAGGTAGCGACTGGTGAGCGAACGGTAATGACGGGCCCCGCCACGAGAACGCCGGCTCCCCACCACAATCACACATTTATCAAGCCGATCCTGCTTAGCGACTGAGAGAGCGCCAGATAGTGAATCATTCATCATGATTCCAGCCTCACCCCACAGCGCCAGCGAGCGACCTTGAACAGCGACAGGTATGACCTCTCGCTACCTGGCGCTCTCCAATGCATTTCAATGGAACAATCTTTAAATAATCATAAATAATTGTTATTAATTTTTTTTTTTTTTAATGTGAAAAATTCTGTGACCACTTCTGCAATGTAAGATATTTTTTTTAAGGTAAAAAAAAAATTAAAAAAAAATTTGTGCAGAATTGATATTACAGGTCTGATATTAATGTATTCATATTACAAAATGTTTTTATAAACTTGTTTTTTTTGGTTTAAAAAAATATGGTTGTTTGGGGGTTAAAAAACTACTTTTAACCCATCGCCGCCAGCGCTCTGGGGTTTAAACATGTATTTCACAGCGCGAGAATTTTTTGAGCGTGATTTGTTAATGAATATGGTGGGAGCCGTTCGCTATGGCCATTCGCTATCATGCGCTCCCATACAGCGCGGAACCTGTCAAATAGCGACTCCTCACCCAATATTCAACATTACTGCACACCGACTGAGTCGCTGTCAACAACCGAACAACGGCCAAGCACAGCGACTACTAGCGGGCGCTCTGAAAATACTGCTACAGTCGCTCATCTGTCGCTACCTGGCGCTATTAATGAATCGGCCTCCCCGTATACAGTACGTCCTGCTCCAGATATAATACTTACACTTGGGTATTCTCCGCCAGGAGGCCCCTCAAATACCCGGGGACCTCCTACAAATCCCCAGATTTCTCTGCAGTGCTTACTGCGAAGACATGATGTATCACTCTCTCGCAGGTGAGCGGGGCTATTACAGCCTGCGGCCCTGTTGGACTACTCCCACCCGCCCTCCTTGTGAAGTGCCTCCCAGCTTTGGCTGCGCTGGTCGGGTGAAGGTAGGCAGCACCATGTGTGCTTATGGAGCCATGCTCCACCGCAGTCCCCCACCAAAGGGTAGGCGGTTTAGGCTGATGGTGAGCCTCTAGTGGATGCCCCTCCTGCATTATTGCCCTGTGCCCCGTGTAGCGGTGGGCCCTGTACAAAGGGTCGCCACCTTCCCTCGTGCCCCCCGTAGCTCGGGGGGAAAGAATGGGGGGGGGGGGTGGCAGTCTCTTGTACTGTGATCACACGCTTTTGGCCTTAGTTTTGCCCTTTACCTGTAACTTGGTGTCAGAGCCGCGCTGTTTGCTTTTTTATTGTGCATCTGTCGCTGCCGCGCGCGTCTCTTTCCTTTACTGGATGTGCTGCGTCTGTGGCGTCTTCATTGGCAAATCATTTTTCTAAGTGTGTCATACACTTCGCTCCTCATGACAAAGTTGAAACTATCTCAGAGCTTTGCGCTCTTCGAGGGGGCGGGGACCTGGACCTCCGCGTCACAGCCCGCTCTGGCCCGCCCTTCGAGGTTCGCTTGGCTCTATTTTGATGCTAGTCGCACGCACGCGTGGTAGCGGTCCTCCTCCTCCCTTGGTCTGTAAGTGCCCTCGCGGGCGATTTTCATGATCCTTGATTACTGCGCATGGTTCTGACACCCTTTATTCCCATTATGTCTTTCAGACTGATGAACACCATTGGCTTCTCCCGGCCCGGTGTAATTATAGCGGCCTTGTAAATTTACTCCCACTTTCCTAGCGGGTCTTGGGGCATCCAGGGTTGCCTATTGCGTAAATCCCTACTGGCATATCGTGCCTAAATAATCACCATATGGAGGAATCTCAGAATTATGTGACCGGGGTCCCTCTGGGACAAGACCGGCTGTGTACAGCGTGTGGACAGCCCCATGCTGATGCTGACAGAGCACGGGTCTGCAGACCCTGTGCTGAACAAGTACTGGCCCTGCAATCAGGGTTGCCAGTGGCTGCACCTCGTTTCAATACACCTGTTTCCCCGTGCTTAAATCTCACTCCTGATGAGTCGCACTCGAGCGGGGATGACCAGCAAGTCGTGCCGCGCAGACTGCCTATGGCTGATCAGATTATTTCGAGGTTGGCAGAGCGCTTGGGACCTGGTAAGAAGCGGTCCCTGATGCCTCCGGTTTCACCCTTTGCTGGAACTGAGGAGTTCACTACTCCGCGGGTTTTTGCTCCTTCTGATGAAGGTGAGCTGTTCTCTGACTCAGGCTCATCTAATGAGAGGCCGAGGAGTCATGATGATTCTGGCCCTGGTTCCTGGGGCCTGTGTGACATTGATGAATTACTGATAAAAATATTTGAGGTCTGGTCTATCTCTCTCCCTGGTGAGGCTCCCAAGCCTAGAGGTGAGAGTTTCCATACAGCGACACTGCGCTTGGAATTTCTGGAGCAGGATCACTTCCAGGCTCTTGTACTCAAAGAATGGGAATTCCCTTGTAAACTTCCAGGGGTTCCAGGGGACTGGGATTGGAAATACCCTTTTCCCCCTGATGTGGTTAACTGTTGGTCATCACCTCCCGTGGTGGATGCACCGATCATAGGGGTTCGTAACCCCCCCTTTATTGCAGCCCCTACTTATCGTACCCTTCGGTATGCTGAGGACCGGCTCATTGATAGGCTGGCTTCACACGCCTTTTCTTGTGCAGGGACGGCTCTGCGCCCGGTCTGTGCCGCGGCCATCACTGCAGTGGCCGCTAGGACCCTCATCAGAAAGATGCTTGATCATCAACCTGAGGATCTCCCCTGGGAGGTGTTTAATGCACTGTCCAGTTGTGATGTATTTGTAAGGTTTATCCTTTTAGCGCTGGATGACACCATTAGGATGTGTGCAAGAACTTCTGCCCTTGTGGTAGCTATACGTCGCTTGGTCTGGCTGCGACAGTGGGGTGTTGACGATGCTACAAAAAAGACTCTTACTGGGCTTCCCTTTAGAGGGTGACGCCTATTTGGGGCCGTCTGGACCTGTTTGGAAAAAAGGGCAAAACACCCCTATGCAGAAGGCTGTCTTGGCCTCCTCGGGGCAGGGGCACCCCTCCCCCCCCTACGTTAGTGTCAAACACGAACCAGGGGTGTCCTTCCAGCTATTTGGTGTAGATTCCTGCCCCAGGAGTGGCAGACAACGTCCTGGCCTCTCCGGCCGGGCTAAGTCCAAATCTTTCACCAAAACCCCCCAAGCATGATGGGACGCCCTCGCCCGTATGGGTGAGGGGATGGCCGCAGCACCTTGCTCCTATCATGAGGCGTCATGCCTCGTTCTGGTGGATTCAGGAGGTAGTTTCCTCCGGATGCAGGATAGAGTTTGCTGGGCGGTCCCTTCCCGAGATTGTCAGGGTGCTTCTGGTCCCTGTCTCTCTTCAGGTGTTGGTGCAGGCCATGCATGGCCTGCAAGGTCTGGGGTCACTTGCAGGTTGCCCTTAACAGGCAGAGGCAGGGGCCTCTACACCAGCCTTTCCACATTCCCCCAAAAGGATGAGGCAGTCTGGCCCATTCTGGCCTTCCATAGGTTCGGCAATTTTACATTCACAGGCAGTTTCTGCATGGAATCTCTGAGTTGGGCCGCCAGCGCCATGCGCCCAGTGGGCCTCTTGCCATCTGTGGAGATCTAAGATGATTATTTTAATACCCCTGTGTCTTCTGGACACCGAGGCTTTTAGAGGTTAGTGTTGGAGGGCCAACACTGCTAATTGTGGCCTTGTTATCTGGCCTCTCTTCTGCTCCCAGATTGCTCGCCAAGGCACAGGCAGGGGTGATGTCTCTGATGAGACCAAGGGGCGTCCGCACGAGGACCTACCTGGTCATCCTTCTTTACTTCCCAATCTCTACGTCAGGCCGAGTTGGTTACTCGGCTGGTGGCGTCTTTTGGGAGTCATTTGGATGGGTGCTCGGTCACCTCAATTCCTCATTGTCCCCTTATTTGGTATCTCCATTCCTAGGGTTGCATTTGGATTCGGTTCAGGCGAGAACCTTCTTCCTTGGAAATAAGTGGACAATCTGGTTACATGGGCTCTGTCCCTCATTGCTGTCCCCGTACCTTCACCAGGCAGGATTGCAGCTGGTGGGCCCGTTGGTGGCTGCTCAGAGGATGTCCCTTATACTCAGTGCCCTTGGGCTCTTCGGCAACTTATATTGTTAATACTGGACAGGGTTCCAGCATCCCTGGAACTGGGTCTGTGTACCTTTCCCTTGGTACGGTGGTTCCTCTTGAGATGGTTGAATTCAAGGAACCCGTCAGGGGGCACCCCCCTTTCTTGCATCTTCCTGTAGATGGTCACCATGGATGCCAAATCTAGCAGGTTGACGGGGGGGGGGGGGTTCTTCTAAAATCCCCTGTGGTTCCGAGGTGGGGGCCTTAGGGGGTCCATACACCTATTGATTTTTGAAACAGTGAGCCTTCAGTTTGGCTCTATCTTGTTGGACTACTCCTCTTCAGGACCTGTCTATTTGGGGGCTCTTGGTCTGTCTGACGACAGTGGCCTGTATTAATTATCTGTGTGGGACTCGGAGCAGGATGATCCTCCAGGAAGGTATCTGATCCTGATCTGGGTGGAGGACAACGTTCCCTGCATTTCAGTGGTATTCACTCTGGTGGATGTCCTTCTGCGTCAGGATGTGCTAATCCTGGTGTCACTATGAGATCCAACTAGTGTGGATCTGTTTGGGCCCCGTCACTATCACAGGTTCTCGGCCCTTGTTTCCCTGTCCCAGAATATTCTGACTGTGGTCATGGGGCTTAGTAAGCTCTGTACTCTGAAGGTTCAGGTTCTGCCCTGTCCGCCTTCCCATTGGAGTCTTTTGCTCCCTTTTTCCTTGGTTAAGCATTCTTTCGGGGATTGCTCATGTGCATTCCCCACGTAATTCTATGGTTCCCGCTGGGATTTGAATTTTTTTCTGTGCCTTATTCCTAGTAACGCAAAAAAAAAAAAAAAAAAAAAAAAGGGGGGGGGGTCTACGTTCCCTCAACAGCTGTTGAAAGTGTTTTCCTGGATTGCCTCTCGTCCCTTAGGGGGACTGATGCCCCTTGGGGTTTGCGGGCGTCTCCATCCTGTATGTGCCTGATTTCGTCTGATTCCAGGGGTTAAGCAGCCTTTGGCCTGGTCTTTACTTGGATGGGTTGTCCCTTCTGGTCCTAGGAAAGGTTTCGGCTTCTGCCAAGGCTACTGTTAGCGTTTGGACTTGTCGGGCTGTTACTGAGGGGAAGAATCTTCTTCTCGCCTTACTTCTGATTCTACTTGTTCTTCGGTATCTTTGGGCCTTTCGGCAACAGGTTTCTGTTGAACAATTTTGCTAGACCGCTACTTGTTTCCTGTTCATACCTTTTCAAAGGTTTTTATGAGGTTGACGTTAGAGCCTTTGCTCATGTCGCTCTTGGTAGCAAGGTTGCAGGTGACAGTGCTTTTAACTGTCTGCTGTGCCTTTTTTGTTGGGGATCCCACCCTACTTTATGGACACTGCTATTGGATGTCCCAAGTGTAAGTATTATATCTGGAGCAGGACGTACTGTATACTTAGAATAATACAATTCTGTGAAATACTCACCTGTAGAATTGGTATTATATGTATACAGTACGTCCTGCTCCACCCCACCCTGGTTTTTGCATTATTCTGGATCCCCTGTATGGTGATTGCTATCATTGTTATAGTTACCAGTTTTGTTGGTGGTTGAATTCTCCCGGCTTCTTGTTCACTGCTTTTCAATGCTGGGGATTTGTGGGAGGTCCCTGGGTATTAGAGGGGCCGGGAGGAGCCTGTCTCATGTCTGCAGTGCACAGCGCCTCCTGGCGGAGAATACCCAAGTGTAAGTATTATATCTGGAGCAGGACATACTGTATACGTATAATACCAATTCTACAGGTGAGTATTTCACAGAATTGTATTTTTAGAATATATAAAAGTAAAAAAATATTCCTTATCAAAAAATAGGTCATTTTATTCAAAAATATTTATGTTTATTTTGGGGGGTGTTTAAAAGAAGGTGACAGCCTCCCAGTGCCTTAAGAACTCCATCCTGTTTTCTCACACACCACGAAAGCACAATCTCACCAACAAATAGTGCCCTAAAGTGGCGTTTTCCGTTGTAAAGCCTTCTCTCACATGCTAAATCTAGACTCTGTATCATGTGGGCGTCTCACTCATCCCGAGTTTTACACATGAATGTGAAAAAAATACAACGCTATTACACACAACGGAAAAGACTTTCACACTCAATGAAAATGCTAATACGATGGAAAAAGCCAACCGGAAACTCACAATTGGCCCAAACCCATCGGAAAAAAACAAATACACAGGCTTTTTCATGTGAAAGTACAGGTAAAAGAGGCTGTGAATTAAGGCCATTGTGCTTCCATCACATCGCTGTTGCCACGCCCACTCTTTCTGCTCATTTTTTCTATGATTCTCCAATGCTCTAATACTTATAGCGATATCTTAGGAACTACAGGGACTTTGTGAAAATGTATCAAAGTTTAGGACAGTGAAACGTGTAGCCCGAGACAATGGGACAACAATTGGGTGCTCACTTTTATTATAAATGTAATGCCTATGGGGGCTGTTATTCCAGATTAAATATATCCTTACTTCATTGGAAAATGTATAACACCGGCAAAAAAGCCCCATCACAGGTGCAGAGTTTTCTTTGGGGGATAAAAGTTCAGTGTTTTATTTTACTGTCTGGACAATTACTTTAAGTCATCTGTAGAATGTCATAACATGGATTTCACACAGAATATTCTGCAATTTCCCCTAATAATAATCACTGTTTTCTCTTTTTCTTTAGGCTTGATTCTAAAGAGAGCGAGGAGGATGAATGAAGGGAAATAATGATTTGCACTCTTATCTGTTATATGAAAATTGATCGGAATGACAGAAGGGCTGATGACACCAACATAGAGAATTGGAAAAATGAAAAACTCCACAAGCTACAAGAGCAACGATATACACAGCGAGTGGAATAAATATTAAACACATCTCTGATTTTCTAAGTAAATATATTTCTATAGATGCTGCTGACATAACATTGATGTTGTCACCCAGCACTTTATGTAGGACATCTGGGTTTCAGGTCTTTGCACATGTACATTGGATTTTTGCACATCTGCGTCCCTTTTAGATTTAGAATTAATAGGCAGCAAAGCTTAGAAAACATTTACAGGGAAAAAGTCATGAGAAGAAACAGGAAATAAATCAGACACATAATTGCTGCATTATTATGAAATTAAACTGGAGAAGAGACAGAAATCATTAATTATCCTGTATTAGAGGTTCCTGTCATTGTGGGGGCGCGCCGGATATCTTATAACTCACTGGTTTAGCACTATTCCCCTGACAACTTACCTCCAGCATTTGATTATAGGCCCAATATATGGAGGGAAGAGGCATAAGATGGTATTCTGTCTTCAACCAATCAGGTTGATAGGTCGGGGACCACATTAGTGTAGTAGGAATAATGACTCCTTCTGGCTGAGTTATCTGTCCCCTGGCCTGCATTGGAGCAGTAAAAGCAGGACCCCTGTATGGGACCCAACTGTAAAGAGGGGCCCAGCTACCAGCCCTGATGGCAGCCATGCATAGTGCTTATTGGCTCCTTGGTGCTGCATATACTGTAAGCATTGCATTGTGCCTCCCATTGCCTTGCAGCCTCCCCTCCCCCTTCCTCCAGTCACTCTCCTGTCTGTGCTGGTCTTTTACTTCTATTTGCAACAAGGCTCCTCCCCTCTGTAGGCGGGTCCTCACACAGACAGCCGTCCTATGTCACTTCCTGAAGCGAAGGGCGGGTGCTGTGATGCCCAAGCCATGTGAGGAAGGGACAGCATGTACAGTGTAAGGACAGAAGGGAGGGTATGGGCCAGTCCTGTGCTGTATAACTGTGTGCTCTGACTTCAACCCGCTGCTTATAAAATGAGGAGCTCAAACCCTGCAGATCATCACACTTTTAAAAACTGGGATTCTGATTTATCAGTGTCTCTGGCCCAAAAATATAGACACCAGAGATTAGAGATGACTTTTGATAAATTCGATTCGACCGATTTGCCTAATTTATTTGCAACGAATCGCTATTAAATGTGAAAGACAAAAAGTATGGGGTGTGCACAGCCGGATGAAGGGGTGCTGGCAGAAGGGAAAAAGCGCAATACATTAAAAGTAACGGGACTCTATATCCCCTCTAGATCTGCCGCACACACGAAAATTCACTACTATAGTATTCAAGATAATTATAAAAAGTAAGAATTTTATTAAGCCATCCTTAAAAAACTATTCACAAACATAAAAAAAAAAGGCTCATTAAAAAACATAAACACATGTAAAACGCTGAGGGGGAATGTTATAACCCTATATCGACTCCCTTAATATTATAGATTCAATAGTTCATCCATAGTTAAATAAACAAATTAATAAATTAATAAGTAATTTATAATAATTCATCCATAATGTGTTAAAAAATATATCATATGAAAACAAAAAGCCAAAAAATGTATCCAAAAAATATATTAATATACACAAATATATACTAAGTGATGCAGTAAAAATAAGGGGGGCAAGGAGGTTGTAAGTGCTTACTAAGATCAGCAGATCAATAGGACTGCTGTGTGTAATAGTGCAGAGTGATTGATTAAAGTGTATCAGTGCATAGTGCAAAAAACGCAGATATGGTAAAAGAATACTTTCAAAAACTCAACTCACCAATGTGAATATTCAACAAATACCTTGCTATACCACGCATAGAATGCGTGCTGGGTTAGTGAAATAATACTGTAAAGAAGTATGACATGCAGATCAGAGGCATCGCTATTAGAATCGCTGTTGCAGAGCGGCACTATTACAGAGCCTTGAGGTGGCAGCAGCACGGGGAGCCCATATATTGCCTGAAAGGCACATTGGAGTTGGCAGCAGCATTAGGAGCCCATTTATTGCCTGAAAAACACACCCTGGAGTTGGCAGCAGAATGAGGAGCCCATATATTGCCTGAAAGACACATCCTGGAGTTGGCAGCAGCAAGGTGAGCAAATATAATGACACACCCTGGAGTTGGCAGCAGCATGAAGAGCCCATATATTGCCAGAAAGACACACCCTGGAGTTGGTGGGGTGCTGGGTTAGTGAAATAATACTGTAAAGAAGTATGACATGCAGATCAGAGGCATCGCTATTAGAATCGCTTTCGCAGAGCGGCACAATTACAGAGCCTTGAGGTGGCAGCAGCATGAGGAGCCCATATATATCGCCTGGAAGACACACACTGGAGTTTGCAGCAGCATAAGGAGCACATATATTGCCTGAAAGACAAACTGGAGTTGGAAGCAGCATGAAGAGCCCATATATTGCCTTAAAGACACACCCTGGAGTTGGCAGCAGCATGTGGATCCAATTGATTGCCAGAAATACACCCTGGAGTTGGCAGCAGCATGAGGAGCCCATTTTTTGCCTGAAAACACACCATGGAGTTGGCAGCAGCATTGGGAGCCAATATATTGCCTGAAAAACACATCCCGGAGTTGGCAGCAGTATAAGGAGCCCATATATTGCTTGAAAAACACATCCTAGAGTTGGAAACAGCATGAAGAGCTCATATATTGCCTGAAAGACACACACACACACACACACACACACGAGGAGCCGATGAGGAGAGGATGAACGAAGGCATCGGCCAGCTGACTACGTAGACTGTCTCTGTAGTAAGTCAGTTTGTCCTCCCTCTCAGTGGGTGTAAAAAATGTTGTTAGGATGTCTTGCAGATGGGGGGGAAGACTTCAGAAAACGCTTGACAACTAGGTTGAACATGTGTGCCATACAGGGCGCATAGCTCAGGCTTCCTTGTCGCAGTGCAGACAAGATCTTCTTCCTATTGTCGGTCACCATGGTTCCCATTTGCAGTTTTTGTGGAGTAAGCCATGATTTGATTTCTTGATTAATGAATTTTAGGAGCTCCTCCCTTGTGTGACTCAGTTCGCCAAGGCAAACCATGAGAAGAACAGTGTGACACCATCGTGCCCTGCACACATGGTAGGCTGGAGGGACACTGAGACTTGACCGTACAGCGGAGGCTGAGGAGACGGCGGAGGATGAGGAGGAGCACACTGTCACAGGTACAATGGCCTGGGAGCGTGGAGGCCGAAGCAGCACGACCTGTCCAAGTTGCTGTTGTGGCTTTGCAGGAACCACATTCACCCAGTGGGCCGTAAAGGACATGTATTGTCCCTGACCATAGTTACGGCTCCAGACGTCGGCGCTGCCGTGCACTTTGATGCACACCGACAGGCTCATGAACTGGCCCACCTTCTGTTCAACAAAACTGTGCAGGGCTGGTACTGCCTTCTTTTCAAAGAAATGACGGCATGGGACTCTCCACCTTGGCTCGGCACAAGCCATCAGTTCTCTGAAAGGTGCAGAGTCCACCACATTTAGCTTCTGCGCCGTAGGATGAGTGGGCGCATACTGCTGTCTCTTGGACATGGCTGCGCTGATGGATTGCTGGCGGGATGACTGACTTGTAGTAGGAGGAGCAGGAGCATCTGGAGCGACAGAGGATGGGTATGACGCACAGCTATCTTCGGCTGAGGTGCTGGAGCCTTGGCTGGGTGAAATTGGGAGCGGCGTGGCACTGGCTGACGCAGCAGGCTGGACCACCACTTTGGAGCCTCGATTCTCCCAGGCCGCTTTTTGGTGACGCTGCATATGTTGCCTTAGGTCCGTGGTGCCAAGATTGGGGCCCTGCCATGCTTCACTTTCTGCCTATACATCTTGCATGTGGCCATGTTACCCTCCTGCGGATGCTTAATGAAAGACTTCCAAACTGCCGAGTAGCTGATTTTCCCACCAACAGTCCTGACAAATTCACTGCTACTGCCGCCAACTCCAGGAACAGGAGCAGGGTCCACTACCTCCAGGGAAAGTAGCCTGCAGCACAGCAGATGGTCTACCCCGGCAAAATAGGCAGGTGATGTGACCTGTATTAACACTAAATAGGCTTGAAAGATCTGGCCATAAAAGCAAATGCAAACACACTGTAAACTGTCTCTCTCTGTCTCTTTCTCTGCCTCTCTTTTTCTCTCCCTGACCCCTTCTCGCCACAATACACCGCTAAAATGAGTGCCCGCAAGATGGCCACCGCTTATATAGGGTGACATCACAGGGGAGCCTGTGATTTACCTCTATTACTTGATTGTTACACTACATTACTTGATTGTTTTGGTACTTTATCATGAATTGATGCATTTGCTTATTTTCTGGACACGGCTTATTTACACCTCGGCTGTTTTGTTCATATTGTAAATCATTTCTTGTATAGATTTTCATTGAAACCATTGGTTCTCTGCCATGATCAAAACTGGCCACTAGAGGGCGACCTGACATAGGATGAATCTAGATGTAATATACAGAAGTGGCCATCAATTTGGGGAGTGTCGGGAGGGAAGCTTCCGGAACATGTCTGGGCTCCTTTCTCTTACATCATAGAACATGTGGAATGTTGAAGCTTTTTGTATAAATATCTGCTGACAGTTACCGCTGGTCTTTACTGTTCTCCTGTAAGCTGTGATTTTTATGCTGCACTTTGTAAATACATTGAGCATTGTGAGCAAACGTAGACTTTGTGTTGTGCGTTGCTTTGTGCATTGATCCCGCCTCCCTGACAATCAGCCCCAGCAGCAAACAGAACGTGTTGGCGCATGTTGGCGGATCCTCCGGCTATAGCGCCTATGATCAGGCAGCACCAGAACACTTACCGGGTGCTGCCCCCACCCACCCTTGTCCCGCCTCTCACTCTACTCAGCTGCAGGGGGCGACCAGTGACATCATCACCTGATGACATCAGCACGACGCTATGACTGCTGTGACCCAGCAGGCAAATCAGATGCCTCAGCAGACACAGGTGCCATTTATTAAGGGTTATTCCGCCATGACAGCGCCTGCGTCTCTACCCCACCAAGAGGATCTAGAATGGGAGAAATGTAAGGAGGGTCTCCGCTGATCCCTTTCTAACAGCTGCCCCGGGATCCCCTGTGCTAAACCCCAGGAGGATGCCCCCCAATATAATCATGTGCACCTCCACACAGGGGAAATATGGAGGGATGCAGAAGAGAGAGACAGGCAAAGGATCATGGGAAAGAGAAAACAGATGGAGAGAGCGTGGAAATAGAGAGAGAAAGGGGGAAGGCTGAAAAGAGGAGGAAGAAAAGAGAGAAAAAGACTGAAGCAAGTTACATACAGAGGCCAGAAGATGTGCAGAATGAGCGAGAAAAGGAAAGAAACAAGAGGGAAAAGAGAGGAAAAGCGGGAAAAAAAAGGGAATGGAGGATGGAATGATGAAAAGAGGGAAAACACAGGAGAAGGAGAGAGAGAGAGAAGAGATGTGGAAAGGAAAGTGAGAAGAGATGATGAGGAAAAGAGAGAGCGAGAGAAGGAGGGGAAAATAGAGACATAAGGCTTCATTCAGAGACAGCTGAGAAAACTCACTCCCTAATTGGAGAGAAAACTGCCATTCACTTTCATTGTCTACCTGGAGGGTGATTCAACACCAGGTAAAAATTGGCATCCAGTTGCTGAATCACCCCCAAGGAGGGAAAATAAATTCAATTGCAGTTTTCCCTCTTTAAAAAGAAGTGAGAATTCTCTGAATCCAGCCTATAAGCGCTGATGCGGTCGCCAGCCAGCGTCTTATTTGACTATAGCGCAAAAAGGACGCAGCGCTGGGCGCTCTGGTTGGGCCGCTGCAGATGAAACCTGTCTCTGTAGATCAAGATCCCATAAAGCACAATGGGCAGAACTGGATTGAAGTGTTTAATGCTTAAAGTGGACCCAAACCCAGGGCTGCTTCATTCCTTTCCATTCAGAATTGAGACACCCCACTGTGTGAAATCCCAGGTCGCACGGTATACTCACCTTCTCCCTAGCTCCAACCAGGGGTGGGCTGGCCATAAGGCATACCGGGCATACCGGTAGGCCGGCACCAGGAAAGTCCGCTGTCCCCCCCCCCGCTGCGGCCGCTCTCACACATGAGCGCACACACGCAGGAGAGCACAGGGGCGTAGCTGGGGGGTCAAAAAGAGGGTGTCTCAGGCATGGGTGGGGAAGCCCCCAGAGAGAAGAAGCAGGAGCTGCTGATTGGCGCGTGGACAGCAGTTAGTGAGGAGAGGAGAGACGGAGGGAGAGCTGTGAGGCTGCACTGGCTCAGCCTATGTGACAACGAGCATAAACCCCGCCCCCGAGGTGCAGACTTCCTCTTCTACCTGGCAAAGCACAGCACTGCTATGGAGAGCGGGGAGGTCTGACAGTGCTGAGAAATCTGCTGCCATGAAAAGAGCAGCAGAGACACCCCCAGTCACCCTGTCTGCCCCTGCTGAGTTTTTCTTTATTTTTGGGGTGATCCCTGTCCTGCCTGTGGCTCTCTGGCTGTCAGTTTAGCTGCACAGGGGAGGGGAGGGGGTCACACAGGAAACCTGGAGATGTTCTGCTGCTTCATTCTGGGCCAGGAGCAGCCTGAGAGCAGATCCCAACCAGAAGGAAAGAAGAAAGCCATCAATAGATCAAAGTCAGGCTGCTTGAAACTCCAGGAAGGGGGGGTTAGACTGAAGAGAGTTAAAAAATATAAAAGTCAAAGTAGAAAAAATAAAAAAAAAAGGCTTGCTTCTGTCCAGTGTTGTTTGAGGGAAGGGTTAGCATGCCTCCCAACTGTCCTGATTTTCCCGGGATTGTCCCGATTTTCGCAAAGAATCCCGCGGTCCCGGAACATTAACAAATGTCCCGGGACGCCCTGCGCCGTGGCAGTGTGCCCAGGGCCGCAACGACGCCGGTGCGAAGATACTAATCCTGGTGTGTGGGGTGAGAGAGTGGGGCGGGCACACGGGGG
Source organism: Gastrophryne carolinensis (assembly GCA_027917425.1). NCBI lineage: Eukaryota > Metazoa > Chordata > Amphibia > Anura > Microhylidae > Gastrophryne > Gastrophryne carolinensis. The sequence continues at coordinate 620,718,342 of CM051235.1, forward strand.
GCGGGCGCACGGGGGTGGGTGGGCGGTATGCTGGGTTGGGGATAAAAAAACTTACGCATGCAGGGGTGAAGGCAGCCGACATTGCTGGAGCTGGAGAGCGTGACAGGGGTGTGGCCGGGGCGTGACGGGGGTGTGGCCGGGGCGTGACAGGGGTGTGGTTGGGGGCATGACGGGGGTGTGGTCGGGCGTGACAGGGGTGTGGTCGGGGAGTGACGGGGTGTGGCCGGGGCGTGGCCGGGGGCATTGCTTGTCCCGCTTTGACATTTTCAGAAGTTGGGAGGTATGGGGTTAGTATTGTATTTGCTGCAGAGGGATAGGGAGACTTCTGAGGCATTGTTATGGATTAGCACAAATGACCTAACTCTTGGTGTATATCCTGATTTGGGATGCCCCTAAGATTTAAGTTATGTGGATCAATAATAATGTGTGCCTTTTGGTCTGCTTTAAAGAGAAAGTAAGGTCACAAAATAATTTACTTCCACAGTTCTGCACAGCATGAGAACATCCTGATTTGGGATGTCCCCCCCCCCCCTATGCTCCATATACTGACCTCTTTATTCTTCCCCTGCAGGCTGCTTGCCAGCAATATCCCAAAATGACCACACGATCCCGCACCACCTTAAATCTACACTATATACTGTGCCCGGCCCAGAGAATCCAAAATCATGCAGAAAATGCAAACAATCCCAGCAAAGGAGTGTGGTTCCAGTTACCACAGGATCATAGTTAGGCCAGCACAGAAGACTAATCGAGCTATAGAATTAAATCATCATTATTTTATTCAATAAATTAAAAACATATAAAGTGACAATATACTACATTTAACAAATAACATATAAGACATTTTACCCCTGTACAAGTCACTAGTCAGACCCCATATGGAATACTGTGTACAGTTCTGGGCACCTGTGCTTAAGAAGGACATATCAGAACTGGAGCACGTTCAAAGAAGGGCAACAAAGTTAATAAAAGGAGTGCGGGGGCTAGAGTACCCGGAAAGATTGTCCAAGTTGGGTTTATTTAGTCTAGAAAAAAGACGATTGAGGGGTGATCTAATAACTATGTATAAATATATTCGGGGTCAATACAAAGATCTGTCCCCCAATCTATTCATACCCCGGAGTGTAACCATAACCCGGGGGCATCCACTAAGGTTAGAGGAAAGGTGCTTTCTCCACCGACATAGGAGGGGATTCTTCTCTGTAAGAGCAGTGAGACTATGGAACTCGCTGCCAGAGGAGGTAGTAATGATGGACACAGTAAATATGTTCAAAAGTGGCCTTGATGCCTTCCTGGCATGTAATAACATTTCCGGCTATGGCTACTAGATCACTGGAAGGAGTTAAACAGGCTGAACTGGATGGACTAAAGTCTTTATTCAGCCGCACATACTATATTACTATGTTACATTCCATATTAAAAACCCTACAGCGGTTGTGTCTCCTTTAAAAGTCAGAAAAAGAGAAATCAAATCAAGACCAAACCTTGAAAAAGTGGTACGCCACGGAACGCGTGGGGGATAGAAGGTCTGGTCGATACAGCGGAATGGTCTCCTTTTGAGGGTGATATTGTTCTTTACAATAGTAAATTTTCTTTAAATTCTTTGTTTGATTTCTCTTTTTCTGACTATGATTTTATGATTAACTTATGCAGGAGCACTTTAGCACTACGTTCACTTTAGTTGCATTTGCTTGCACAGTATTAGATAGTGGATATTTTTAGGGGTATTTCAATTTTGTAGTTTTTTTGGATGGATTGCACATTTAAAGGAGACACAACCGCTGTAGGGTTTTTAATATGGAATGTCTTATATGTTATTTGTTAAATGTGGTAGATTGTCACTTTATATGTTTTTAAAGTGGACCAACACCCTCCCATGATCGGCCCGGGAATCGGCCCGGGAATCTATAAGATTCCCGGACCGATCAGACCCCTGACTGCGGGGCACCCCAATCGGGGGTGCCCCACTGTGTGAAACCCCCCAGAAACCCCTGAATCCCTACCTTATCCTCGATCCAGCGGCGCCCGCCGTCGCCTCCCGTGCGTCCCTCTAGCAGGACGCGCACCCGTGCCGGCCATTTGTGAATGGCCGGCGCAGTGCGCCCTGTAAGAGTAACGCGCGGGAGGCAGCGGGCGCGCTCTCTTGTCCGTCGCTGCCTCCCGCTTGTCCTTCGGCGGGGATTGGCAGCGGCGGTCACGTGGGAGCGAGGACAGGTGAGTTTTTCTGGGTTTCTGGGGGGTCTCACACAGCGGGGCACCCCCGATCGGGGTGCCCCGCCAAAGTGGACCAAAACCCAGAATAGTCAAAATCCTGGGTGTTGGTCCACTTTAATGTATTGAATAAAATAATGATGATTTAATTCTATAGCTCGATTAGTCTTCTGTGCTGGCCTATCTATGATCGTGTGGTAACTGGAACCACGCTCCTTTTCTGCTTGCCAGCCATCATTCTGTTCAGCTTGTCTGGTGAAGCTGAAAGGTCTGTCTTGCCAGACGGTATCTGATATCAGGATGCCGCCATGCTGCAGAGGTCAGAGGAAGTGCTCTTTGACTTTATTTCCTCTTTAAAATGTTGCCAGAACCTGGGATTTTGCTCCCCTGTCCCACTTCCTAGGGGCATCCTGATTTTTGGTGCCCACTTTGTGGAAGCCCTCAGTAGTTCCAAAAACCATAAAAAGGACTGTGGTTAAATGCTGGGCTGGCCAATAAAGAACAGGCGAATTAGCCTAAAGAACTTACTATTTAATGACACAATTATGGCACATAACAAAACATGTACAAAGGACATGGACTCTAGCACAATTAAAACCGCAATTGCACATTAAAAACACAATTATACAAGGAAAAAATGGTCTGGGTCCCTGATCGCTCCCCTCACGCTGCGCACACGTCCACACACCATGGCCGCAAGTTGAAGCAGTCTTGTGAAGCAGCACGCAGCCTGCCATTAGGAGGATGTTTCCCTGAATATGGAAGTGGTGAGAGTGCCTTTGCAGCACCTACATATATCATGCTAACGGGCCGATGCGCTCTGAATGATTTACAATGGCTTCTGTGAACTGTGTTTGAGTTTATCTGGGGTGTAGCACCCCCACCTATTTGGCCAACAGAACTGAACTGGCCTAAAGTGGAGCGTTTCTGCTCAAGCACATGCATCTGCATCATTCAATCTTGCCTCCGTGACTATTGAGGTGAACTGCATAGGCGATTAAAGACGTCTGCCTTGCTGATCCCTGCCTGCAGTGGTGGCTTTAGGTCCCCTTTAACAAAGCTGGCCAGCTAGTGTGTATGGGCGGTGCACATGTGAGTGTGAGAGTGTAGTCCAGGTTATCTGGTGGGGGCCCCCTTTTTCTTGTATAATTGTGTTTTTAATGTGCAATTGCGGTTTTAATTGTGCTAGAGTCCATGTCCTTTGTACATGTTTTGTTATGTGCCATAATTGTGTCATTAAATAGTGAGTTCTTTTGGCTAATTTGCCTGTTCTTTATTGGCCAGCCCAGCATTTAACCACAGTCCTTTTTATGGTTTTTGTATCTATGCTATTTGGTTAGCTGGGCGCACATAGCAGTGGCAGTGCCAAAAAGCAGCAATCTGGGGGTGGTCTCCCAATGAGTTCCTTTTAAATGTTTTTGGCCCTCAGTAGTTCACCTGATGCCTTAATCCTGTGCATACTGTGGGATATTGGGGGTGAACGGTATTGACACAGACAACAGTTCTCTCTCGGCAAAGCAGGTTTATTTCAGAAAAATTAAAGTATTCAAATGAAATAATACTTCTCCAGTCATAGGTTGCAGCATCAATGCAGAAAATCAAAACAAATGGTTACATCACCAAATAAAGGTAAATCCAGGGCTGGGGATTCCAGCAAGCTGTGGGTCAAAGGAAAGTCCAATCCAGATTGCAGGGCAAAGCAGCCCGCCGCTTCTCACCCCCCAACGGTCCAAGAGTGGGGCGCAGAAGCCAAGTCCTCCAGCTTAATAGTCCAGTATTGTTATTCATACAACATGCAGTTCAGCCTGAGCTCCCTCCATCAGGCTGGTCAAAGACAAATGACTGGCTCAGTGGGAGCCTTTTATTCAGGCTCCTTCCTGAAATCAATCTAACCAGGTGTGCAAGGCCTGAGATCAGAAGAAACCTAGGAGTGGGGAATGTGACCAGGGATCTGAAATCCTGGCATGGATCGTGCTCTATACAGCACTGTAGGGGAAAAATATACTCCATCCAGGACTTCTCCACACACTTTACCACAATATGTAAAATATCATTATTTGTGATATTTCTCTTTTTCCTTGTTTGACTTTTTGACAAGGACTGGGCCATCCAAAAATGATCTCAGCTATCGTGCTTCAAGTATTGGCCGAAACCAAAAATCGATAAATGGATTAAATATAAAATAGAGCTGATTACATTACAGGGAAATAATAATATGAATGATGTAAATGCGATACAAAGCAGGAATGTAAATAGTGTCCATAGAAAATGCAGCAATCTTTCCCTCTTAGGCTAATCAAACTAGGGTCTTTGTCTCTCTCACCCAACCCCCACCATACTGGCCATGTGGCAATCTCCTACATGTTGTCTGTTCAGAAACCCAAAGCAAAGAGCGCCCGCCAAGAGAAGAGTGACCCCTTCCCCCACATTCTCCTTCTTAAAAGTTATTCCTCTGGTCCACCTAAATCTCTCCTCCTCCAACTGTCCTCCTATTACAAAGAAGCAGTCATGTAGTACAAACATATGGTTTCAGTTAAATAGTTGAAGTTATAGTAATTACTAGGAGGAACTAACCCAAATATTACTTGAGTCCGTGTATACACATATACATATATCTCTACATACACACATATATATATATATATATATATATATATATATATATATATATATACCGTATATACTCGAGTATAGGCCGACCCGACTATAAGCCGAGGCACCTAATTTTACCACAAAAAAATGGAACAATTATTGACTCGAGTATAAGCCGAGGTGGCTTTTTTCAATTGGAATTGGAGTTGACACACAGAAAGAGAGAGACATACACACACAGAAAGGGACACACACACAGAAAGGGACACACACACAGAAAGAGACACACACACAGAAAGAGACACACACACAGAAAGAGAGAGACACACACACACACACACACACACACACACACAGAAAGAGACACACACACACACAGAAAAAGACACAGATACACACACAGAAAGAGACACACACACACACACACACACACACACACACACTGTGGGTACCTGCTGCTGCTGCCGCCGCCGCCGCCCCTCTCAGATGCGCAGGTGTCGGGGGTCAGGGTTTGGCCGAGGTTACCCTGCAGAGGGGCAGCGGGGTCCCCCTCCTCCTGCCGCCGGTCGCTCCATTCAGCTCCGCCTGGCAGCCGCCAGCCGCCGCCGTTCTGACACTTGGACCAGTGACCTGATCGGTTTTCTCGGCGGTCGATTGATCGGGTCTGAGGTCAGCGGTCTCATCCACTTAGCGGGCTTCGATTGATCATGGCTGCGCTGTGAGTGTGTCTCCTGTAGGTGGCACTGGAGCCTGCGTCGCTGGCACTATGACGACATAGGCTTTCCCTCTTTCTTCAATCAGCAGCGAGGTAAGGAGATGGGGGCTTTACAGTTTACTTTACTAGTGGACTCGAGTATAAGCCGAGGCGGCTTTTTTCAGCCCAAAAAGTGGGCTGAAAAACTCGGCTTATACTCGAGTATATACGGTATATAATGAACATTGAGGCAATTCACCAAAATAAACCCTATATTATATTATATGTGCATCAGCCAGCCCTGGATCAGAATCATAATAACCAGGTAAAAATCCACAGACTCCATTCATCCAAGTTACCTATTTTCCAGTAATATTATTGATTTAATAATAATTCATTAATAATTGAGATCATAAACATTTTATTCCTCTGGAACCTTCTTACAGCATACACCCCCCCAGTGGCATCAGGCAGGCTCCAATGGTTGCCAGCAGGAGCGGACATGGTGGCGGGTGCTGCAGCAATAAAAAGGTGAGAATCAGGGGGTTTCACAAAGCGGGCATCCCAACTAAGGATGCCACACGAAGAGGGAGACCAAAGAGGGTGGAGTCTGCTTTAACTCTGATCATTACTTTTAGGGAATATGCTCACACTGTGTTAATTTTATGTTCGAAGGGCACAGGAAGGCACATGGATAGTAGTGGGGGGAGGGGGGCAGTAGCGTAATAAAATGTCATGGGGCCCTGGCGTGGACATTAAATGGGGCCCTGTCAATGCTCATACAGTACATTTTTTCTGTCTTTTAACTTAATCGGAAGAGTGAAACAACAGAGACAAATGCCACTTCCTTTATCTACAGTAAATGATCAAATATGATAAATAAGGAGGAGGCGCAACAATGATGGGGCTCCGCTGACCTTCTGGGCCCTGGTGCTGTTGCACTCCCTATAGTTACATTCCTGGTGGGGACATTGTGGTTCTGTGATGCAGGGATACTTATCTCCCATTGTGGACCGAGAAATGACTGCACACTGCAGCACCACACACACACTGCATCATGCCGCCTATGAGCCTGACTTTGCAGAGACACTTACCTTTTCTTTTGGTCACTCTTGGTGTTTACTGGAGGGGGTAGGTGAGTGTTATTTAGGACCTGGTGCTTTTTAGATTGCCTCCACCCTTTCCCACCCACTCAATTACCCTGAGCAATTTTGAGATTCGGGGTAAAATACATGTACTGAGGGATGCCCCCACCCACTGTCTGCACTGAAGGATGCCCCCACCCACTGGCTGGACTGAAGGATGCCCCTCACTGCACTGAGGGATGCCCCCACCCACTGGCTGCACTGAAGGATGCCCCCACCCACTGGATGTACTGAAGGATGCCCCCACCTACTGGCTGTACTGAGGGATGCCCCCACCCACTGGATGTACTGAGGGATGCCCCCACCCACTGGCTGCACTGAGGGATGCCCCCACCCACTGGATGTACTGAGGGATGCCCCCACCCACTGGCTGTACTGAGGGATGCCCCCACCCACTGCCTGTACTGAGGGATGCCCCCACCCACTGGCTGCACTGAAGGATGCCCCCCACTGCACTGAGGGATGCCCCCACCCACTGGCTGCACTGAAGGATGCCCCCACCCACTGGCTGGACTGAGGGATGTCCCCACCCACTGGCTGGACTGAAGGATGCCCCCACCCACTGGCTGCACTGAAGGATGCCCCCCACTGCACTGAGGGATGCCCCCACCCACTGGCTGCACTGAAGGATGCCCCCACCCACTGGCTGGACTGAGGGATGCCCCCACCCACTGCCTGTACTGAGGGATGCCCCCACCCACTGGCTGCACTGAAGGATGCCCCCCACTGCACTGAGGGATGCCCCCACCCACTGGCTGCACTGAAGGATGCCCCCCACTGCACTGAAGGATGCCCCCGCCCACTGGATGTACTGAAGGATGCCCCCCACTGCACTGAGGGATGCCCCCACCCACTGGCTGGACTGAGGGATGCCCCCCACTGCACTGAAGGATGCCCCCGCCCACTGGCTGCACTGAAGGATGCCCCCCACTGCACTGAGGGATGCCCCCACCCACTGGCTGGACTGAGGGATGCCCCCCACTGCACTGAAGGATGCCCCCGCCCACTGGATGTACTGAAGGATGCCCCCACCCACTGGCTGCACTGAGGGATGCCCCCACCCACTGGATGTACTGAGGGATGCCCCCACCCACTGGCTGCACTGAGGGATGCCCCCACCCACTGGATGTACTGAGGGAAGCCCCCACCCACTGCCTGTACTGAGGGATGCCCCCACCCACTGGCTGGACTGAGGGATGCCCCCACACACTGGCTGCACTGAGGGATGCCCCCACACACTGGCTGCACTGAGGGATGCCCCCACCCCCTGGCTGCACTGAGGGATGCCCCCACCCCCTGGCTGCACTGAGGGATGCCCCCACCCCCTGGCTGCACTGAGGGATGCCCCCACCCACTGGCTGCACTGAGGGATGCCCCCACCCACTGGATGTACTGAGGGATGCCCCCACCCACTGGCTGTACTGAGGGATGCCCCCACCCACTGGCTGTACTGAGGGATGCCCCCACCCACTGGCTGTACTGAAGGATGCCCCCACCCACTGGCTGTACTGAGGGATGCCCCCAGCCACTGACTGCACTGAGGGATGCCCCCACCCACTGGCTGTACTGAGGGATGCCCCCACCCACTGGCTGTACTGAAGGATGCCCCCACCCACTGGCTGTACTGAGGGATGCCCCCACCCACTGGCTGTACTGAAGGATGCCCCCACCCACTGGCTGCACTGAGGGATGCCCCCACACACTGGCTGCACTGAGGGATGCCCCCACCTACTGGCTGCACTGAGGGATGCCCCCACCCACTGGCTGTACTGAGGGATGCCCCCCACCCACTGGCTGTACTGAAGGATGCCCCCACCCACTGGATGTACTGAGGGATGCCCCCAGCCACTGACTGCACTGAGGGATGCCCCCACCCAGTGGCTGTACTGAGGGATGCCCCCACCCACTGGCTGTACTGATGGATGCCCCCCACTGGCTATACCGAGGGATACCCCCAGCCACTTGCTGAACTGAGGGATGCCCCCACCCAGTGGCTGTACTGGGGGATGCCCCCACCCACTGGCTGTACTGGGGGATACCCCCAGCCACTGGCTGAACTGAGGGACGCCCCCACCCAGTGGCTGTACTGAGGGATGCTCACACCCAGTGGCTGCACTGAGGGATGTCCCCACCCACTGGCTGCACTGAGGGATGCCCCCACCCACTGGCTGTACTGAGAGATGCCCCCACCCACTGGCTGTACTGAGGGATGCCCCCGCCCACTGGCTGTACTTAGGGATGCCCCCACCCACTGGCTGTAATGAAGGATGCCCCCACCCACTGGCTGTACTGAGGGATGCCCCCACCCACTGGCTGTACTAAAGGATGCCCCCGCTGGCTGCACTGAGGGATGCCCCCACCCAGTGGCTATACTGGGGGATGCCCCCACCCACTGGCTATACTGGGGGATGCCCCCACCCACTGGCTGTACTGAGGGATGCCCCCACCCACTGGCTGTACTGGGGATGCCCCCACCCAGTGGCTGTACTGAGGGATGCCCCCACCCAGTGGCTGTACTGAGGGATGCTCACACCCAGTGGCTGTACTGAGGGATGCCCCCACCCACTGGCGGTACTGAGGGATGCCCCCACCCAGTGGCTTAACTGAGGGATGACCCCACCCAGTGGCTGTACTGAGGGATGCCCCCACTCACTGGCTGTACTGAGGGATGCCCCCACCCAGTGGCTGTACTTATGGATGCCCCGAGTGGCTGTACTGAGGGATGGCTGTAATGGGAGATGCTGCAACATACCTCTGTGGGCTTCCCCTGAAGATTCTCCACATCAGTCTATGGCCTCTGTTTTATTATGGCCTGTGCTCACTGCTGCTTGTGGCTTAATATGGGTATTACAACTACAATACACTTCTATAACCAGAAACCCAAAAATACCGTTTTGTGAGTACTCACCTTTAAAACGGATATTATGAGTGTGACATACACTCCGCTTGAACTCTTCATGACATTTGGGTTATTCTCCAGTAGAGGGCGAACTTCTGCAGAGATGAATGCAAAAAAAGGAGCTCCTCCCAGTCCATAAATACCTGGGACCTTCCACCAATTCCCCAGTGTAAGAAAGCAGTAAGGGGACCAGGAAGAACCAAATATAACAACCAAGAAACAATGGTTCACCATATAAAGGATCCAAAATACCAAAAGGGTGGGGTGAAGCGAAGAGTATGTCACACTCATAATATCCGTTTTAAAGGTGAGTACTCACAAAACGGTATTATTCCAAGTGTTACATACACTCCGCTTCAACTCTTCATGACATTTGGGACATCCAATAGCAGTGTCCGTCATGGGTGGGAACCATAAACAGTAAAGAATGCACCAACTTAAACCACTGCAGCTTGCAGAACCTTGCGGCCAAAAACGGCATCCTCTGAAGCCCGCACATCAACCTTGTAAAACTTGGAAAAATTATGAACAGAAGACCAAGTAGCAGCCTTATAAACTTGTTCAACAGAAGCCTGGTGCTGAAAAGCCCAGGACGCACCAACAGCACGAGTAGAATGCGCAGTGACCCTAAAAGGGGGAGTCCTCCCCTTAGCAGAATAGGCCCCAACAATGGCCCGAATCCATTTGCTAATGGTGGGCGCCAAACCTTTCCTGGGCCCGCAGGGCACCACGAAAAAGGCATCCGTCTTGCGGAAAGAAGAAGTAGTCACCAAATAGTACTTAACACATCCAACCACATCCAAATTGTGCAAAACCCTCTCCTTGTCATTGCTAGGCTTAGGACACAAGGAAGGGAGAACAATATCCTGATTGAGATGGAAAGCAGAAACCACCTTAGGAAGGAAATCAGGCTTAAAGCAAAAGACCACCTTGTCCTGGTGTCTTTCAAAGTAAGGGGCCTGAATCGACAGAGCCTCCAACTCAGAGACACACCGAACAGAGGTAATAGCCACCAAGAAGGCAACCTTTTGAGTGAAAACAGAAAGAGCAATATCCTGCAACAGCTCAAAAGGAGGACCCTGGAGAGCCGAAAGAACCAAATTCAAATCCCAGACAGGAACCATAGCCTTCCGAGGGGGGTCGAACATGAGTGACCCCCTGGAAAAAAGTCTTAACCAGCGGGTGTAAGGCAAAAGATCTTTGGAAGACAACAGACAGAGCAGAGACCTGCCCTTTCATAGTACTAAGCTGGAACCCAAGATCCAGACCGTGCTGAAGAAACTCCAAAATCCTAGGGATCGAAAACACCCTGCAAGGCAAGGCCCTAGCCTCACACCAGTCAATATAGGACCGCCAAGTCCTATAGTAAATGCCAGAAGAGGACCCCTTCCTAGCTCTAATCAAGGTCTGAACAACAGCCTCAGACAAACCTTCCTCCTTCAGAATGAAGGTTTCAGCAGCCAAGCCTCCAAAGCCAGCGTTGGTAAATTGGGATAAAGTAGTTGACCCTGAGATAACAGATCCGGAAACATGGGAAGCCGGTACTGATCTACCGCCAGCCTTACAACGTCTGCGTACCAAACCCTTCTTGGCCACCTTGGAGCCACCAGAATTGCTGGTGCCCCTCCCAGAGCCAGTTTGCAAATTACCTTGCCCAGCATGGAGAAGGGAGGAAACAGGTACAGAAACCCCAGATCCTTCCAAGCAAGGGACAAAGCATCCACTGCCAGAGCTAGAGGATCCTGAGATAGAGACACAAAGGCCGGGAGTTTTGTGATTGTGCCGTGAGGCAAAGAGATCCACCTCCAGAGTCCCCCACTTGCGACAAAGAGACCGAAAAACCCTGGGGTTGAGAGACCACTCTCCTTGGCGAGAGGACCCCCTGCTCAGGGAGTCCGCCTCCGTGTTCTCCACTCCTGGAATGTAGTTTGCCGAAATGCAAGGAACATTGCTCTCCGCCCAATGCAGGATCAGAGAGACTTCACTGAGGGCACTCCTGCTGCGAGTCCCTCCTTGGTGATTGATGTAGGCTACCGCCGTCCGATTGTCTTATCGTATCTGAACCGGAAGACCCTGTAAGTGCGACGTCAGCCATGACAGGACAAGCCGGATGGCTCTGAGCTCTAAGACATTGATGGGGTTGTGAGCCTCCTGAGGACCCCACACCCCGCTGAACTGATGACTTTTCCAGAAACCTCCCCAGCCCGACAAGCTGGCATCCGTGGTAACCGTCTCCCCGCGAGGAACCAGAAAGGATCTGCCCCTCAACAGGTTGCTCGACTCCAGCCACCACCGAAGGGACTGCCGAGCCCTGGGAGACAACCTGAACGGTTGATCCAATGACAGCGGACACCTGGGAGTCCGCCTCCGTGTTCTCCACTCCTGGAATGTAGTTTGCCGAAATGCAAGGAACATTGCTCTCCGCCCAATGCAGGATCAGAGAGACTTCACTGAGGGCACTCCTGCTGCGAGTCCCTCCTTGGTGATTGATGTAGGCTACCGCCGTCCGATTGTCTTATCGTATCTGAACCGGAAGACCCTGTAAGTGCGACGTCAGCCATGACAGGACAAGCCGGATGGCTCTGAGCTCTAAGACATTGATGGGGTTGTGAGCCTCCTGAGGACCCCACACCCCGCTGAACTGATGACTTTTCCAGAAACCTCCCCAGCCCGACAAGCTGGCATCCGTGGTAACCGTCTCCCCGCGAGGAACCAGAAAGGATCTGCCCCTCAACAGGTTGCTCGACTCCAGCCACCACCGAAGGGACTGCCGAGCCCTGGGAGACAACCTGAACGGTTGATCCAATGACAGCGGACACCTGTCCCAATGCGTCAATAGATGAAGTTGAAGAGATCTCATGTGAAACTGCGCAAACAGGACCGCCTTGAAGGAGGCCACCATCAATCCCACCAGTTTCATCCCCTGTCGGATAGAGGGGCAAGGATTGGCCAGAAGAAGGCAGATCAGATCCTGAATCCCCTGCACCTTGGCCTGGGGTAGAAACACTCTGGCCTGAATGGTATCCAGATTCATGCCCAGGAATGAAATCACCCATGATGGCGAGAGAGAGAATTTGGGGTGGTTGATCACCCACCCGAACCTCTCCAGGGTCGACACCACCTGGTGGGTGTCCAGCTCCGCCTGACGGAGGGAAGAAGCTGAAATCAATAGGTCGTCCAGATACGCACAATGCGAATTCCCTGAGCTCTGAATAGGGCCATTATGCCCGCCAGAACCTTGGTGAAGACCCTCTGCGCTGAGGTCAACCCGAAGGGAAGGGCTACAAACTGAAAATGTTGATCGTCCACCGCGAACCTGAGGAATCTCTGATACGCTGGAAAAATTGGAACATGCAAATACGCATCCTTGATGTCTATGGATGTCATGAAATCCCCCTGACGAAGGGAATTGATGGCCGAGCGCAGAGTCCCCATGCGGAATTTCTTGGTTCTGATGAATCTGTTGAGGACCTTGAGGTCCAGAATGGGTCTTACAGAACCTTCTTTTTTGGGGACCGTGAAAAGATTGGAGTAGAAACCCCTGCCTCTCTCCGACGGAGGCACCAGGCATACAACTCCCATGTCCAGAAGGTTTTTCACTGCTAACAGGAGCCCCTGTGCAGCCTGAGAGTCCAAGGGCACCCGAGACCTTAAAAATCTTGGAGGAGGACAGTACTCGAACTCCAGTTTGTACCCGGAGGAGACCACTTCCAAGATCCAATTGTCTGTGACCTCCCGGGCCCAGACCTGGAAGAAGAGCCACAGCCGTCCCCCCACCGTGCGGGTGAGGGCGCCCCTTCATTGCTGAGCTGGTTTACCCACGGGCTTGGGCTTGGAACCCCAGGCAGAAGCGGGACGGGCCCGACCTCTGCCCCTGTTCCAGGAAGAGCCTCTGACACCCGAGAAGGCCAAACCTCTGCCAGCTCTGGCACCTCGAAAGGAAGGAATGAAAGAGCCTGCCCCCCGAAAGGGATGGCGCTGTTTCTTCCGCTGAGGTAACTTACCTCCCTTTGCCACAGCATCCAACTTATCTCCAAACAGCCGCGTACCCAAGAAGGGAAGAGCTGTGAGCGATTTCTTGGCCGCAAATTCCGCCGTCCACTGACGGAGCCATACCGAGCGGCGCATGGCCACCAATAAGGCTGAAGTCCTACTACACATAACAATAGTGTCTTCCATAGCAGCCAAGACAAAATCCATGAACAATTCAAATCTTTTAAGCGTAGTGCGCTGGCCGGATCAAGGTGAGCGTCATTTAACCAGTCCCTAATCAGAGACCTAGCAGCCACCGACACAAACAGGCCGCAAGGCCGAACCAACACTGGCAAAGGCATGGCATGCCATCTGATCAAGGCGCCTATCCTCACCATCCTTTATGGAAGTGGCGTCTGGGGTGTGAAGCACGGAGGAGTTGGTCAACCCCAAAACTGGCACATCGACCTCGGGAGGAGAAGCCCAGCGCTTAACCGCTTCCACCGGGAAAGGATACTTCTTATCCCATCCCTGAGGAACACCCGGAAGCCGACTAGGTTTCTCCCATTCCCTAAGGATCAATGCATCAAAATGACCCTGGGTAGGGAACTCCAAACGAGGCTTGTGGGCCCCCAAAAATTCCCCCTTCTTGAGAGGGGGCACCTCAGGCGGCGCAATATCCAAAACCTCCAAGAGATGTGACAAAACCGTGGCCGTGTCAACAACATCCCCCAGCGCCTGCCCAACATCAGCCTCATACAATTCCCCCTCCTCTAACGGGGAATAATCCGACATATCAAATGAATCATCATCAATATCCCAAGTCGCCTGGACCGACGTCTCTTTTTAGCCTTCTTGCCCACCGCGCTAACCATAAATTTGTCGATGCTGGCCAACCTAGCACAAACATCAGAATGCGACTCCCCGCTGGCACCAATGTCACTTGGGGTACGGATAAGGCGGGGAGGGGAAGGCGATGAAGTGGGGGGCGCCGACCCAGAAGGCTGGGCACCCGACTGCCGCGATATGGCCTTTTGTGCACATGGTATACAAATAAGCACATTCTCACCCGTAAGGGATGTCCCACAACCCACACATGGCTGGGATTGTCCCAGAGGGAGCCCGAGCCCGGTATCCTGCGGAGCCTCCATATGGTGATTCTTGTGGTCAGCCGCAAGACCGCAGGGAATTTAAGCAATAAGCCACCCGGGATGCCCCTTAAAAGTCCCAGTGGGAGGATTTTTGGGTGAGCAATCTAAGCCTAGTGACCCCAGGACCAGGAGGAACCCCTTAAAAAGCCCATACACGAAGCAATCTGAAACACACAAGCAATAATACAATCACACTGAAGAAATAACTAAAAAATACCAATATATTAATATTGATACACAATACAACCATATGCTCAGAATATTCTATAATTAAAAATATCTATATATCCATATGAAAGCACAAAAGCACGAAGAGGAGGCCCCCCACTCAAGGAGGGCCCCCGCAGAAGCTAAGGAAGTGGCCGCACAGGCGCTTACCGACCGAGGGTCAGAGCAGCAGCCAGAGCAATCACACAAGATGGCCCCCGGAGAGTCACATGAGCAGAGGAGAGGAAGAAGGGGGGCGGGCCAGCGCCGAACGCGCGCTCGTCAGGCCACGCCCCCCTCCCAGCAACGTGGATCCCAGCCCTGGGCTGGCCCGCATAATCGCGCCAAACGAGGGGGCGGGGCTACATCAGACGCGCCGATGGCCCGGTCCCGCACACCTACCCCCCCCCACCTAACACACCCTGAGGGAGAAAAGCTCCCCAGGCTGAGTAAAGAAGGTAAAGAGTGAAGGAGACCACAATCAACCCCAGTCAGCACCAACACACACACAAGTGAAAGACACACACACACTCACACAGTGCTTCAGTAATTAAACAACCGTGGGTGAGGCCAGCCCCCCCCCCCCCCGGAGGGAAAGGAAGGGACCTGGAAGGGGGCGGAAATCCAAGCCGGAATCCGGTCATAGGGATTAAAGGACAGGGCATCCCATACCGGGATCACCAACCTGGACAACCGCCTACCCCTTGCAATGGGGTCTCACGGTGGAGCAAGGCTCCTACAACACCCATAAGGTGCTGCCTATCCTCACCAGGACCTGCAGCCAAGGCTGGGAGACAATTCCAGTTTATCATATGCAGTTTATAGCTAATTCCACATAGAGAGTGTGACACCACTAGGGGGAGTATAATGCAATCCTGTGCTCCTTCTGCTTAGTGTGATGTAGAAGCGCGCTCCCTCTAGTGGTCAGTGTGTGTATTACACCCTCCATCACACTGCACACTGACCACTAGAGGGAGCACACTGCCATCATGAGCTCCTTCTGCTTAGTGTGATGTAGGAGCGCTCCCTCTAGTGGTCAGTGTGTGTATTACACCCTCCATCACACTGCACACTGACCACTAGAGGGAGCACTGCCATCATGAGCTCCTTCTGCTTAGTGTGATGTAGGGGCGCGCTCCCTCTAGTGGTCAGTGTGTGTATTACACCCTCCATCACACTGCACACTGACCAATAGAGGGAGCACACTGCCATCATGAGCTCCTTCTGCTTAGTGTTATGTAGAAGCATGTTCCCTCTAGTGGTCAGTGTGTGTATTACACCCTCCATCACACTGCACACTAACCAATAGAGGGAGCACACTGCCATCATGAGCTCCTTCTGCTTAGTGTGATGTAGGGGCGCACTCCCTCTAGTGGTCAGTGTGTGTATTACACCCTCCATCACACTGCACACTGACCACTAGAGGGAGCACACTGCCATCATGAGCTCCTTCTGCTTAGTGTTATGTAGAAGCATGTTCCCTCTAGTGGTCAGTGTGTGTATTACACCCTCCATCACACTGCACACTGACCACTAGAGGGAGCACACTGCCATCATGAGCTCCTTCTGCTTAGTGTGATGTAGAAGCATGTTCCCTCTAGTGGTCAGTGTGTGGTATTACACCATCCGGTTTAGGTGCAGTATTGGAGCTAATGGGAGGTTCAGAGAGAATGTGCAGAAGTCCTGAGCTGTCTCATTAGAGCCGAGTCTCTGCAGGAAGAGCTTTGTATCAAATCTTTATTTATAAAGTGATATAAAATGATATAAAACATGTCAGTGTCACAGGTAAGTGTGTGAGTAACTGGCTACAATACAAAGTTCCAAATAAAAAGTAGTGTGTGGTGCGGCTCCTGTGTGGAATATTCTGGAAGCGTCGCTCGGCAGAAGCTGGAGATGGAATCGTTCTGCAGAAAAGAAAACAGTGAGCTGATTATTCCCAGGAATGGATTGGTGGGAGGCCAAATCCAGGCACTTATAGCACAGTCACCCTCAGGGAATTCCTGCTCTTCTAGTCCCCCCGGTATCACTTTCTTCTATTTGGATTCTTTTGTTTCTGCCCCAGAAGGAGGAGCTTCCTGACAAACCCTCAGATGATCTCTATTCGGAGGATGTCATCCGACTTTGTTCCCCCAGAAACACTTCTCAGGACGGGGAACAAAGGCAACATTTTTCCTAATTTCAGAATGAGAATTATTGGTGGCTCAGTGGCCCACCCCGGCCCCCTACCCTCGATGTAACTCCCATCATAGGAAGAAGCCACACCAACTTGCTGCGGGGGTTAGAGGGGCAGGACCACACAGCTGAGCTCCCAATGAGTGAATGCATTAAAACAAAACAATACCGAGGGGGGGCATCCTGATTGTTGCCCACTCTGCGCTGTGAAGCCGGGTAAAAACACAAATCCTCCATACCTTTCCTAGATTAAGTCAAAGGGCATTTCTAAAAGAAATGGGATCATAATCTGAAGGACTCTGGACTAAACGTCTTTTGCATTTGATGTAATTGTGATGCAGTGATACTGTATTTTGTCTCAGGGAAGCCCTATAAAAACACAAATCTTATCTTTTAAATAGCTCCAACAAAGTCTTAAAGGAACCACAGCACACAACCCTGTTAGCTTGCAGACAACCTAAAATTGGTCTCTAAATCTGGTTAAAAAAAGAGGGCTTGGTCCACACGCGTCTGCAGAAGCCTGCTTAAGCTGCACCACCAAGCGTCAAGGTGCCTCTGTGAGGTGCAGTCCTAACTCTAATCTCGGAGAGCCCCATTTGGGACATACAATGCAATAGATAAACTGGGAGCAGGCTTACCTGAGGTTGCCCTATAACATTGAGTGCAGCCCATGGGGTGGAAGGGTCGAAGACCTTGCAGTACAGCCGCTCAGACCCTGCTCACGTGCACCTCCCAGGTTAGTTATAAAATGGTCTGAGCGGCTGCCACCCCTCCTTTGTTCTAAAAAGCTCTAAGAAGCAAGAACTAGCACCACTAAATATAAATAATAAACAACAGATGTGACAGGTCAAAAACATCAAAAAAACAGGAAGCTGGGACAGCAGAGCCAGCCTGGACAAAGCACGCAAATTCTGTTGCAGGATAAAAAAAAAAATACTAAATAATTTTATTGATAAAAGCTGCAAACCCATAAACGCACAATTAAACTAAAACAAAACCTGGGGGGGGGGGCATCCCAATGGTTGCCCACCCCATGCTGTGAAGCCCTGTAAAAACACAAATCTTATATTTTAAATAGCTGGAGCCCCATAATTGGCCATCGCGGTCACAGGCGACCTCCACTGTGTATCCGGCTGCCAGTCTACCACGTGACCCCTGCGGGTAATCGTGGGGTGGTCTACACTGGGCTTTACAATGCGGAAGGCACCTGCAATTGGGATGCCCATCCTCCCACGCACAACAAGCATTCAGGGAGGGTGTTGGTAAGATCTTTTCTATATTGGGCTTTACAGTGTGGGGGAGGGCCTGATTGCCAATGACCTGCATTGTAAAGCCCGTATAGCAAAGATCAGGGTTGTGTTGGTTTAGGAAACACAATGGCGATAGGGAGCAGCAACATTCTTATTCCCACCAAGCAATTATTTTTTTTAAAAAAAGAATTCATCAATCACGGCCCACGTTTTCTCTAGATGGTTCCCTGTAGCAGCCGCCTCCCCTGGACTCATTACAGGTGCACCCCTGTAAGTAGGGATTAACAAAAGTAATTTCCGTCCTATTCTTAAGTTTTTCCAGTTCCAAACTTCTGGTCGTATGAGAACACTTCCATCCATCTCATCACTGGTCTGTTAACGTGGGTACAGAAATGTTATGTAGAACCTTCAGAACCCGGGGGGGAGGTGTCCCCATATTTCAGGTGTGGGAAGGATGACAGGTTACTGGATAGACACATGGGCCTGGAGTTGGGCTCTCCTTTAATGACACACCTGCAGTTCACAGTCAGGCCAGCATGGTTTAGGATACCTTTATGACGGCAGTTCATACCTGGAACCTGGAGGTCAGTCCTCGGATCGCTTTCTTTTGTAACAAACTCCAAGGAATGTTTTTCTATTATATGAAAAGAAAAGGACACAGTTTAAATGTTTGGCCAGGAAGCAGCTTTCATTACAACTATGTGATTGTTCTGCGTTACGTTTATCAGCAGCGGCGGACAAGAAACGATCCCCTGGGGGTTCTCACTGGCCTGCTCCTCAAGCTCAGGATGCTCTTATTGATCTCTGCTGGTCCATAGCATTGCCGGGGCAAATCAGCATTAGTATCGTAGGGGCAGGTAATGTGGCAGGGGCGGGTCACGCGTCTGAGGCCATAGGATTGCAGGGGCAGATCATGTGCTAGGAATGCAAGGGAGGGGGAAATGAAAGCTGCACCGGCCAGAGAAAGAATTGACACGCAGGCTCTGGGTGAGGTAGGTCGTAGCCCATCCCAGCCAACCCCATGGTAGCCCACCATTTCTCCCTGTGACCAGTCCGCCCCCTTGTTTCCTTTTTTCTGCCCATTTGTCTCCATCCCTGTCTCTTTGGATTCCACTGTCTGTTTTCCTTATATGTTTGCTCCATATCTTACACAGCTTCCCCTGTAAAGCATTTCCCGTTCTCTTCATCTCTCCTCCGCTTTCCCTCCTTCTCATTCCCTATCTCTCCCTCTCTATTCTTTCCAACATTCCTGACAACTGTATTCCTATCCTTCTGCTATTTTCACATTCCCTCCATCTCTCTGTTTCCCACATAGTGACAAGATGTCAGTTGATCTCAAGTCAGTCGATGATGTCACCAGGGGCGTACATACCATAGAGAGCAGTGCAGTGCAGTACATACCCTGGATCAGGGGGCCAGTACAAGCTACTTACACCACCTCTGCAGTATGTACGCTCGCACCAGCATACTTACCTAGCCACCCGTGCCTCCTCGCCTCCGCCGGCTCCCTCACACCCCTGTGCACACTGACTCAGCTCTCTCACTGCCGAGCAAGTGCTGGTGCTTTCATTGTCGATGTTTGGTTTTCCTTGCCTCACTCGCCACCCTGTGCGTTCTGCTCACCTCCTGGATCGTTGAGTGTTCGCGGCGGCTGTTGGGGCCCCCGACCAGGCTATGTAAACCACTTAATGTCACCAAACAGTCCAAATCTAGCCCGTCATTAATAATTTAATGTATTAAAGAGGAACTCAGGAGTTCCACTCCCTGGGGCATCCTGAATTGGAATGCCCAAGTGTGTGAAAGTCCCAGATCGCTAGTTCACTCTCCTGCTCCTGGAGCCCTCGCCACACCTCTGCACCGTAGCCACATCCCCGCTCACCTCTAGCTGTGAGCATACCCCCCCACCAGCCATTTCTGAATGGTAGCTGCATGCACTCCAATGCTAGAAGCTATGAGTGGGGGATACAGGGTGGCTCCGGGAACAGTTTGGCTCTGCTTGGCTGATTAACCTGAGGGGAGCTGAGTGAAATTTAGTGCACTGATTGCCGAACTCTGTGCACTCAGTGTCTGCACTGTGGGAACATCAGGAAGGGGAGTTTAATGGGTGAACTGTGGGGGTACACACAGCAGTCCAATTTGGGATTCCCTGTCTGAGAGGGACAGAACATAGAAAAATGAAATTTCCATGTGTTGTTCCTCTTTAAGAAAACAACATCACAGTGATGGGGTGCAGCAGTTCCTCGATTCCCACCACACCATGGAAAGGTAAAAACAATGGGTCACTGATCGCCTTCCTAGCTTTCCTTTAGAAGGTGTACCCAAGGCAGCTGCTTTACCTGGCCTCACTACAGGTGCTCCCCTGTTAATGGGAATCAAGAAAGTTCTCAAAAACATTTGATCCCATTCTCTGTCTCTGCTGGAAGTGTTTCCAGTCGATTAGCGACACATTAAGGACCGGTGAGCAAACTTTATCCTCTCAAAAACTTTTCTAAATTCCCTGCATCTCTTAACTTCTCCTGATTTTCCTCCTGTTTATCTCTCATTTCAAGATCCCATCCATTGCTCTCCACCCCGTTTCACGCCCTCCTCATTGCTTTACCCCTCTATTGCACATTCCCCTTATCTCTCTCCTCCTGCTTTCCCCATCTGTCTCTCTATTTTCTATTTTCATTACAGCTGTCTTCCCCTTTCCCTCTCTATCTGCCCCTATCGCCTTTTCCTATTTCCTCCGAGTGATGATCTATGCTATACTACAGACACTCCTCTTTCTTTAGCCTGCGATAAAGTGTTTGGGGGGGTAGCACCACTTTATTTCCAGTTGTGACACACTTTGTTGAAGCTGACATTCATCCTCCCTGTCTTTCCAAAGGGCATTTCTAACAGTAATCGAATCATAATCTGCAGGACTCTGGACTAAATGTCTTTAGCATTTTAGGTAGATGTGATGCGTTGATACTCTATTGTGTCTCAGAGAATGTGTAACACAATGAACAGCAGCTCTTACCCTCTAATCACGGAGCAGCCGAGGTGTTTTAGGGCTTTACACCAATGATCCAGTTCTGAGGCCAACATCTCTGGATTGACATCAAAATCAACCTCCAGTAGGGTGAGAGTTTGGTTGGTAGAAATAGCCATCTAGAGATCATTGCAGCACAAAGGCGTTGCTTCACATTTACCCAAACTGATAAGAAAAACAGGAAACAGCCTCTGTAATATCAGCAACTGATTTGATTGAAATAACATGGCCAATGGTGGCAGTGAGAACAAGATAGACAACCCAAAGGAAGCAACGTGGACCAAATGGTAATTGGCACCTAGAGGCAGCTGCAGAGGACCCTGAAAATGTGGTGTAGGTACGTAACGGTGACTAAACCACAACACACATAAAGGGTGTACAAACTATAGAGGCAGGGAAGGCAGCTGCTACCGGGCACATGACAGAAGGGGGCCCTTGTGCAAGCTGCCCCCCCCCCCTCCCTGTTGCAGCACATGATCCGCCGATGGGTCCCAGACTGGTCCTGCCCGTGCCTGGCCAACAGCTGAAAAAACAGGATTGGTGATGGCAAGACCCAGTCACCATCAGTGATATATTAATGTATATTAATATTGTTTAATTTTATTCCATATCTTATAACAAAGATGTCTTCTCTTTTTGGGGGCCCCACTGTGACTTTTGCTATGGGGCCCTGTGAAACATATGTACGCCCCTGCTGCTATAGACTTCTATATGCTACGTTGTTTTTACATTGCCATTAAAATGTTGCACGCAGCATTTATTACAATTCAACACAACCCAGTGCTGAGATGGGAAAGTGCCCATTGATTGCAAAATAATGCAAAGGGGCCCCTCCAACAATAATGCTTCTTTTTTTTTACTAGATCAGCAGATTATGTTGTGACGGACAGCGCGACTCTCTCACCGCAGCTCCTGTAGGGTACAGGCAGGATTTCCGAGCCCCTCACACAGGAATCGTAACCCGGAGTCATTTAAATGGTTAGAAGATAAATCGAGTTTGATGAGCGATCGGTTTGTGGCGAGAACAGAACTAAGGTGTTCACAGCACAACGGAGTCAGATTACAGAAACTGAGCCTGCGGAGACAAAACGGACACATACAATATGATAAATAGGATGAAAGTCAACTACACCGCGTTTCTGCAGCACAATGCAAACCTCATCGCAGTCCAGTGCTTCATTTGTGTCTTGGAGTTTGTGGATGTGGGCAATCTGTATGTAAGGGGGGCATACAAGATAGGCTCTTATTCAGAGTAAAGGTCTGGATTAATGTGAGCAATCTGTATGTACAGGGGGGGAACATACAAGATAGGCTCTTATTCAGGGTGAAGGTCCGGATTAATGTGGGCAATCTGTATGTACAGGGGGGAAACATACAAGATAGACTCTTATTCAGGGTGAAGGTCCGGATTAATGTGGGCAATCTGTATGTACGGGGGGGGGGACATACAAGATAGGCTCTTATTCAGGTTGAAGGTCCGGTTTAAGCCAACAAACCACAAATAGAATTGATAAAGTAAGTGGTGTGTCACGCAGGGCCGTATTTAGGTTTCAAGCTGCCCTTTAGGTTTAATATCCTGATGTCCGTACTTACCTAAAAATACCCCCCATTCTGTCCCTGCAGTCCTTTCCCTGGATAGAAGACTATTCATGCAGCTTTGGCTGAGTCAGTGATTGCGAGAGAAAAGTGTCAAGATCCCACCAATGCATTGGAAGATAAAGGCCCCGGCTTCAGGAATGAACCAGGCAGAGGGAGATTTGCAAGATAAATATGCAAATGTTCTTTTTAACTTGGGCGGAGTTGGTAAGAGAAAACTCATTGTAGGCAAGTGCTAGAGTCAGTAAAAAAAAAAAGTCTCTGTAATGGTGATCAGAGCCCGGGCTGGATATAAGAACAATCAGAAGATATAAGCAATACACATGAACACGGAGTGTAAATGAGATTTCTTATGAAGCAGCGTGAAATAGAAACCACTTGGAGCGTCGGGAGCCCGATGAAATCTACAAACCACATTTCTCATGTTCCTCTGATGACATATGCAAACCATTAAAAACTACTTCCCAAGCTAAACCAATCAGAACCCGAGGACGGCGAAGGACGAAACACGCGTCTTTCATTCATACTAAAGCCACAGAAGCCACAGCTGTGCTGGGAACTTCTTAAAGAACTTGTACTTTATAGCTTTTTTTTATTTAATTTTGTTTGATTAAAAGCTTTTATACGATTACAATCATCACATTAAATTCAACGAAAAAAGATCTCTTGGCTATATAGAGAGCGGCACGCTTACCCGACAAGAAACATCACACATACTGGCTTCCAGGAGTGGGTTAACCCTCAAAGGTCCAGGGCAGGTTTTCAGCTCCCCGGGCCGCGGTGGTAAGTGCCTTTTTCCAAATA
This sequence comes from Gastrophryne carolinensis, assembly GCA_027917425.1. Classification (NCBI taxonomy): domain Eukaryota; kingdom Metazoa; phylum Chordata; class Amphibia; order Anura; family Microhylidae; genus Gastrophryne; species Gastrophryne carolinensis. The sequence goes on from CM051235.1 coordinate 620,742,051, forward strand.
GGCAACTTGCATTTGAGTTTGTAATTTTATCATTATGATCCTAATCACATCACCTGTAAGACTGTTAAGACAGAACAACCCTGGCAATAGAGCCCTAGACTTTAGGTGAGCAAATAGAATCATATCAATGCTATGTAATGTAATCTATGCTCGTTCTGTACATAAAAAAAAAGTTTTGAAACGAAAAAGACTTAAAAAAGGAATAAGAAAATGTAGAAAAGAGAAAGATGGGGAAATTTGTAGAAAAGGTGAAATGAGATGGAAGGGTGAAGAAAAGAAGGTAATGAAGAGAAGGTAAGAAGAGCGAAAGGCATAATAAAAATGTGAGAGCGAGAGACGCCTGCTGATCCAGCTAAGTGCTTTGTATGTGAAGGAGTGTGTGCTTATTATCTCCTGGCACCTCCTTACACATTTCTGTGCACCTGTTCACCTGGCGACCCTGATTGGCTTCTGGCGGTCATGTGGGTCAAGGGCATGCTGAAATAATAAGAGACCTGGTTATAACTGGGGTATACGGGGCATCCCACATCGGCGTGCCCCCCCCCCCCCCCCCCCCCCACTCAGGCCCACACTAGACACCTTTGAGACTTTGATGTTCACACTGGGCCAGCTGGGGCCTGTAGTTACCCGGGAGAGGAAGATCCGCTACATCATGGAGAACAAATCCCCAACTGCTGTTTCCTCTCTGCAGGTATGGGGCACTAGAAGGCCCAGCTGCCTGTGAAGGAACTACAAGGCCCAGCTGATTTCCCTCCAGTGCCATGGAGAACAAGGCCCAGGTGACTCTGCAGGAACTACAAGGCCCAGCTGACTCTGGAGGAACTACAGGGCCCAGCTTACTCTGGAGAAACTGCAAGGCCCAGCTGGCCCTGTAGGAATTACAAGGCTCATCTGACACTAGAGGAACTACAAGGCCCAGCTGCCCTTGTAGGAGTTACAAGGTCCAGCAGACCCTGGAGGAGTTACAAGGCCCAGCTGACCCACCAGGCCCACTAGTGAGAAGAAGTGATGAAACTGCAGGCTGTAACCAGCTTCTGTAAAACGTGACTAGTCCTGTTCACATTAATACCTGACCCTCAGGCTGCCTTACTACTGCCCAACTACACTTCTGCTGCATCCCTCTTGTACCTCTCCTCTCTGTCCTTGGCTTTCCCAAGAATGACCTTGGTTGTGCTTGCTGCGCAGTCTGACTTTATTGACTGCGCAGTCACCCCTTTAATGGGGGCTCTAGTGAACATCAGAAGCTCCATCTAGCTATGTTGACCATCACAACCTTCATCACAGATGGCCAGGCTGACACAGGGCACTTCAACAGAATAAAACCATCAAGATATCTGCAGAAAATGTGACAATAATATCTCAAAAAAATTAATGTGGATTGCATTATTATTCTAAAAGAGACTCCTCACCTGAGTTCTTGAAGTTTACAGCCAGGATCTCTGAGCCCCTCACACAGACGTGTCACTCCAGAGTCCTCTAGAAAGTTACTTGATAAGTTGAGTTTAGTGAGAGTTTGGTTTGTGACAAGGACATTACTGATGTCACCACAGCACAAGGGAGTCAAGCCACAAGCAGGGAGGCTGTAGTAGAAACAGACATGCACAATGCTTAAATCTGGGTGTCTGGGGCCTTCTTCTAATCCCACAATGTGTTTAGATTATCATATATAGTATAATTATCACAGAAGAAAAATTGACAAAATTATGAACATATAGTAAACCCCTTTTGTCTTCCATTGATTTAGCTTTACCTTAAAATTTAGGTTTGAGGGACTATAAAAAATGGGTTTTATTTGCATTCGATAAAGAGTTGAAATTCTGAAGTGCTTCAAGTGAGAAAAACCTTTAGAATGTAACCTTGTAAGGGCAGGGCTTCTTTCTATTGTATCTTGTATTCAGAATATTCAATATGAACACCACATTTGTAGTAGTGGACTATACTGTATTATTATTATTATTAATAATAATGTTTATTTATATAGCGCCATTGTCTTCTGTAGCGCTTTACAATGTATAATTAGGCCAGGTAAAACATATATTACGGGGAACAATACAAAACTAGATATACGAGGTTCAAACCAGGTGTTGTGAGCACAGGAGACAATAGGAAAGAGAGCCCTGCCCTTGCGAGCTAACTGTATGTTCTATCTTGTGTGTAATCACTCTTTTGTACAGTACTACGGAAGATAAGATTCCAGGGTGAGATGGTAGGTGCAAAAGTTCTCCAAGTGAGTCAGAGATGTTCTGTAAGTGAGATGAGTGGGTTCTACGATTGAGGTGGGTTTCCAAAATGTACTTAAATGGTTTACTTTATATTCCTGCAGATTATTGGTTGTAATATATTCCCCATTTTGTGCTATGCAAAATAAATAATTTCGAAAATATTTAGAACAATCCTCACCTCAGTTCCTGCAAGGTGCAGTCAGGGTGCTTGAGTCCCTCACAAAGAAGTTTAATTCCAGAGTCCTTAATACGATCATGTGTTAAATCCAGGTTAGTAAGAGATCGGTTTGTGAAAAAAATGGAGCGGAGGGCTTCGCAGCCGTTCTCAGTCAGCTGACACAGCCGGAGACTTTAGAGGCCAAACAGAAAAACAAAGGTCTAAATATTTATTTATAGAATAAAATATCTAATATCAGTATAGTACTACCCCCTTAACTGCACTCTAACCTCTGATTCACCAAAGAAGGAACCCATTTTTTTCCTGTTGCTCCTCTAGAGGCAACACAACCCTCAGGAAAAGGTGCTGGACTTTACTTGACCCCTTTTTACATACATATTTGAAAATTCTGTATCTTAATTTACAATTCATAGTATAACCCTGCTATTCAAATTACAGCTCTGAGAACCTTAAAGCTACATTTTCTTCAACAGTTCATATAGAAATTTGGCATAATTCTCACCTAAGATGCCGCAGAGTACAGCCCGGATCTCCAAGTCCTTGGCACAGTAGTTTCATTCCAGAGTCCTCTACTTGATTAGAATCTAAGTTCAGTTTAATGAGGGATTGGTTGATAAAAACAGAGCCTAGGGAGTCGCAGGACAAAGAAGTGATCTTACAACTGCTGAGGCTGCAGAGAGGAAATAGAGACATTACCGCTTCACTTGGCCACGGATAAACATTTAACATGTAACAAAGAATAATCTCTCTGAGGTATTTCTCTATTTTCCTCCTCCAGCCCATACAGGTTTGCTAAATGGATAGGGCTAATAAGATTGCAAGGAGACCCTAAGTAAACAAACTTTTCCAGGCAAAAATTTGCAAGTGGATCGAGATCCACACTCCAACCTTGTGACTCCAGCACAATACCACTGTTTTTCAAGCCCTTTCATTTACAGGTTCTTACCGAAAAGCAAACCTGCCCCCAGGATTTCCACTAGTATTCATTTTACCCTCCAAAGCCTCCCAGTGTCTGCAGTAAAGGTGGCTCCCCAAAGCATGCTGCTGCCACCTCCATGCTTTACAGTGGGATACTCACCTCCCTCAAAACCCCGGCTACTCTAGCATGCTCCCTCAGCTGCTCACTATGTTGTTCCATCAGGGTCAAGTAGCATCCCCAGTTCTGCCAGACTTGTGGCATGGATAGAACATGTGTGCACAGTGTAGGATAGGATTCATGCCCACCAGGAGACCAGGACTCCCTGCCCCTTTGGCCTATGAGCCTCAATGTTGTTTTAGTACCCTGTCCCTGGGTTAGTGCAGAATGAGCATTTGACAGGTTGGCCTCCATTTCCAAGGGAAGGTTGAGCTGCCACATTGTTTGTGTCCTGTTCAGCCAAGGGACATATAAATCTGACCTCATTACTGACAACCTTATCCATGATGGCTTTAAAGAGACTGACCTATCAAATTTTAAAATCATGTAGCTTCTAGCTTACCTGAAGCAGTTTTAGTCCCATGCTGTCATGTTTGCTCTGATCACCAGAAAGGAAGGGGAATTTCCACTGCCTCTACCTTTCCGTCCAGCGCCTTCCCCCGATCCTGACCACCAACTCAGTTGTGGGACTCAACTCAACAATGTAAGGCTGAAACCCCTTCTGTAAATTGAAGGCTAGAATGGAGCTCTCCACACTCTAATTCAATGCCAGCTCACTCCAATGCAATGTAATGCTAGCATCACTTATCACATGAGGACACGAGGAACCGGAAGAAAAACTTTATTTTAAAATGGCTCAAACTAATTCATTTTTAAAAAAGGAAAAAAATGAGAACATCACTATGGACAAGGACTTTAAAGTGGACCAACACCCAGGATTTTGACTATCCTGGGTTTTGGTCCACTTCGGCGGGGCACCCCGATCGGGGGTGCCCCACTGTGTGAAACCCCCCAGAAACCCCGAAAAACTCACCTCTCCTCGCTCCCACGTGACCGCCTCTGCCAATCCCTGCCGACGGACAAGCAGGAGGCAGCGACGGACAAGAGAGCGCGCCCACCGCCACCTCCCGCGCGTCACTCTTACAGGGTGCGCGCCATTCACAAACGGCCGCCGCGGGTGCGCGTCCTGCTAGAGGGACGCGCGGGAGGCGGTGGCGGGCGCCGCTGGATCGTGGATAAGATAGGGATTTAGGGGTTTCTGGGGGGTTTCACACATCGGGGTGCCCCGCAGTCAGAGGTCTGATCGGTCCGGGAATCTTATAGATTTCCCGGGCCGATCATGGGAGGGTGTTGGTCCACTTTAAGTCATGTTTGCAAGGGTGGTGCCAAATTAACCTGTTACTGACCTTTACCACACATAAAAAGGTTTGGAGGGTCACATCCAGCCCCCCGGGGCACACTACTGCAGGTGGAGCCCTAATTGCGAGGAGAACAGACAACTCACCTCTCGACCGGAAACCGGACCGGTTCAAGGAACCAGCTTTGTCTTCACTAGGGCCCAGTTAGATTGCACTCCCCAGAAATTATACCATAAAAATGTCAAAATACATATGGAGCAGGAGCGGTCTGGCTATAGGGAGACCCGGGACAATGCCCGGTGGGCCGCACTGCTTTGGGGCCAGTTGGGCTGCTGCTTTTAACAACCACATTCATCCCCTGCCCCCTTAGTCTCCCTCTCAGACCCTTGCACCCAGCCCCACTGTACCCACAAGCCAAGGAACCCCAGCCCCCAGTGCTATAGCCCCACTGTACCCACAAGCCATGGAACCCCAGCCCCCAGTGCTATAGCCCCACTGTACCCACAAGCCAGAGGACCCCAGCCCCCAATGCTATAGCCCCACTGTACCCACAAGCCAAGGAACCCCAGCCCCCAATGCTATGGCCCCCCTGTACCCACAAGCCAAGAAACCCCAGCCCCCAATGCTATAGCCCCACTGTAACCACAAGCCAAGGAACCCCAGCCCCCAATGCTATGGCCCCACTGTACCCACAAGCCAAGAAACCCCAGCCCCCAATGCTATAGCCCCACTGTACCCACAAGCCAAGAAACCCCAGCCCCCAATGCTATAGCCCCACTGTAACCACAAGCCAGAGGACCCCAGCCCCCAATGCTATAGCCCCACTGTAACCACAAGCCAGAGGACCCCAGCCCCCAATGCTATAGCCCCACTGTAACCACAAGCCAGAGGACCCCAGCCCCCAATGCTATAGCCCCACTGTACCCACAAGCCAAGGAACCCCAGCCCCCAATGCTATAGCCCCACTGTACCCACAAGCCAAGGAACCCCAGCCCCCAATGCTATAGCCCCACTGTACCCACAAGCCAAGGAACCCCAGCCCCCAATGCTATAGCCCCAGCATTATGGTTGGGGGGGCTCAGCAGGGATGTCTCGGGCCAGCCAGGGGCTGGTAAAATCCAGGGCTGCTTTTTGGCCCTAGTTGGCCACTGTGGGGGATGCTAACACTTGCCCTGAAGTCTCCCTTGCTACAGACCATGAAAATATTTAGTATGAGCAGAGAGCACTCCAACCAAATGTTCTTTCTGTGATAAATATGTACATATAATTATGTTCTCAGATGA